>OW679197.1:0-702169 GCA_940337035.1 Agriotes lineatus
TTGAGCATTTTTCAAAGTATTTTTACGCTGATTTCAAATATCTACAAATATAAGGGGTGTTCCATTAAAAAAACCAAAGTCGTGTCGCAAAAATAGGAAGCCATGACAAACTGATTTATGACAGTTTGTAGGCCGAATACTGGTATTTAAAACAAAAAAAGTTTTTGAATATCTATTATTAATGAGTTACAAGCTGTCTAGCGATATACAAACACCCTGATACATCACGGCCCATAACACGCCGTCATATTCACGGCGAAAAGTCGTGTGCTCTGCGGCTCATCTTTGGAATGCACGGCACTGTGCCGTATACGGCAAAAAGTCGTTTCGTCTGAAAGGGGCCTAACACGCATCGATATATATATATATATATATATATATGTGCATTTGTATCCTGTCTGCCTCCTCATATTCTTAGGACGCCCACCCATCCACCAAGAAGAATAATGTTAGACCAGTATATTTGATATTTTTAGCACCCCCACATTCCGCTTAGTAAAGGCAAACAGAGAGGGGTAATTGAATTAAATTTTTTTTTCATATAAAATTCAAAAGTATGTATAGTGCGCTGCGAACTCCTTACATAAATAATACGTATTCGTCACAGTGTATTTAAAATTGTTAAATACAGCGGTGGAGTTTGCCTCCGGCAGTGTTGCCAAATGTATCAATGTATGCAATATTTAAAAGTCATTCAATCAGCGTCTTTGTGCTATGATTAAGCGTGGCCACGATTCGTTCAAATTAAAACAAGAGTGATCAGCGCGCAGAAGATGCGATTTGTGTGTTTTGTAGATAAAATTCGGTTACATTATCGTGAAGATGAATCGTCGTTCACGATTAGTATTAAAAAAATCTGGTGTGATACACTCACAAACATTCCTTTTACAGTGTTCTTATAATTAGCCAAAAATTTTCAAAAATTACAAATTCTACAGAAGCGGTAGAAAATAGACCGTTACTTGAAGAGACAAATTTACTCTACAATTTTAAGCTGAATTCAAAAATATAATAATATACCGGGTGTTCTATTTAAAATAGGAGTTAATAAAAAAAATAGAAAAAAAAACAAAAGAAACCCATTTTAGAAGTATTTAACTGGAAAATCACCTATCTCACATCAATACACATTAAAAATGTAATAAAAATGTAAAAGTTTCAAAAAAATTGTTATAGCCGCTTTTGAAAAATGCAAAAAAACTGAAAAATCACAAGAGCAAACATCTACTTCCGGTTGAACGATTTTCTTCAAAAGCTTTCTCTCTCATCTACATAGTACACCAAACTTATATATGAAGTTTCAACGCCATACCTCTTTCCGTTTTTGAGATATTCCGTTCACAGACACACACACAGACAGACCAATAAACAAAAACATGGTTTTTGGGTTCAGGGGACTCGAAAACGTGAAGATCTGTTGAAAACTCAAATTCGAATTTTTGGGGTGAATCCAATACTTCCTTTATCGTAAAAGGAAGTAATAATTGTAATTTAAATTGCTGTCTGGCATCTGAAAGAATTCACCTTTGGAAACCTGAAACAACTTTCAACAAGTTGCATACTTCAGCTCCATTTGTCGAAATATGGTTTACAAAACGTTTACACAAATAGTGAAACTAAAACCAGATCACTTCTAAGAATACATTATTTTTTCTACGACCACTACTAAACGTAGGCCTTTTAGCGCTAGTTTTTTTCACTAAAAGTGACGTTTTATAGTTTAGCGTGGTTAAAGAAATCAGCTGTTTACCTTTAGCCCATGTGCTAAAAGTAAACAGCTGGTGTGGAATTTAGAATTTCGAACTAGAGGTGAGGTTATAAAGTTATTCTAGTTACTTCTTTCGTTAGAAGTAAAGTGTGTTTTAATTAATTAAAGCATTATGTAATGAATAAAGTAAAACGTGTACATTTATAATTACCTTTGATAACTGACTTTGACAGCTACTGGCTGCAGAAACATTCAGCTGCACGTCAAGGCCATCTCTTTATTATGATATAAATTATAACTGTCATAAATGCAAACCTTTGTTAAATCGACATTTATAGATTAATAACACTAAATTCAAGGCCGTAGAAAAAATATTGTGTGCAAACTCGTGCATAAACGTCCACTTTTAGCACTGGTTGCACAAATAGCTATTAAAACACTTAAATTATTGAAGACAATACTTCGCAGTAGTATTTCGCCTAGAATTTGAAGGCTTTGAGTTGTATGCTCTGCGAACCTGCAATAACAAACAATATTATTTCTCCAAGACACTGAAATTGAAAAACTTCGTCGAAAAAGTAGAGTATTTAAGAAATTACTCTTAGTGCTCCTGATCGGTTTCTACTAATTATATAGTGTTTCTTTATTTGGTTTTCTAATGTTACTATGTTTAGTTTTCTCTTTTATATTGTAGGGATTCATTTATTAAAGGATATTTTTTAAATATACAGAGTGGAAATGCAGGAGAAAGAACGCAATCCAAAAAATTAAAGAAAATCGTTACTAAACAACATACGAATATTACTAAATTAAATCAACTACAGCTTAAATTAATACAGAATGTACAATGCAGTGAAATTGTTTCATGCAGAACATTGTCACACAATGCAATTAAACTTGAGTTTTTTTTTTTCAAATCAAACATAGGGAAACGTACTAATAATTTGTGGCTATACCACAGCAAAACCACTACTTCTTTGCGTATCCTGGAGTGACTGATCAATTGGTTAGAGGAGATATGATTTTAAGGAACTTTGCTAAATCTTGTAAAATAAAAAATCCAGAACCATATGTCAAATCGGTTGTACAAACAAATTGTAACATCCATGCAAATCATACAAAAACGTATACTCGCAGTTTTCCAGATTTATGAGCCATACTGAAAAACCCCACCAAGAATTATATGAACATACTGAAGATGTCTACCAAGCTACCAAAGTTGTTAACTTTATTTCATGAAGCTAAAGGGACAGAGTATATAAGCAAAATACTAGAAACGATTGTTTTTGACCCGAATAGTGAATTAGTTGAATCAGATGGTACTTCCGAAAATCAAGGAGACCTACTAGTACTAAGTGCTTCAAACAACAATGGTGAATGGAACACTTCAGACATTGGCAAACCAGCCAAAAAAAAAAGAAAAAGAAAAGCAATAGAGAAACAAAGAAAGTTCCAATAAAAGATGAGTGCGAAAAGCTTACAAAACAGTATAACGACATCTTAGTTCCACTGGATTAGGTAAAAATTAAGACTTTTGTGTATAATACTTATACTGGTGCAAATAAAAATATGTAACGCCATTTGGAATTATAAATGCAATTATTTTCTCTTGCCAATAAAATATGTGATATTGGGAATTTTAAGAAATAAAAATATCTCTTAAAAATCTTCACATATTTAAACATATATTTACAGATAATGGAAATAACTAAAAATGTCTAAAGATATACATTTTACTATGAAATACGAGCATGCTTATGATATATTTTTATTTCTTTAATTCTCATCAGACGTATACATACGTAGCTTCAGTAGCTCAGTTACTGTTGTTTTTGGGAAAAATGTGAAAGGAATGCAGCGATTCAAATAGCAGCACTTACTATAAAGTAATTTTCAGGTTTTTGTATCATATTTTTTAAATATTAGACGTCATCAATATTTTTTGTAACAGAACCTATATATTTCTTCATTTATTTCGGCAGCAATTTTTAATCTGTTTTCTATGGTATAACATTTTAACTAAGTTACATTAGACAAATATTGAAAAAACAGCCAAGTTCACATAGCAAGGCTAGTTACCTGGGTTTAAAAAACCATGTTTGTACCTTCATTTTTTATGGTGGAATTATTGTCAAAGCCAAAAAGTAATCGTAACTAAGGGTTTTGTTGTTTTAAACCCAGATCACTAGAATTAGTTCATATAATTTCATTCATCCTTACTATTTGAACTTTAAGGCAGTTTTTAATTTTTTTCTAATGTAAGCTATTAAAAATGTTATTCCATTGAGCGCAAATTAAAACTTGCTACCGAAATAAATGAATAAAAATATAGATTGTCAATTAAAAAAAAATAACGTCATAACATTTAAACAAATATATAAACAAAATTAGAGTACCTTTAATATGTGCGCTGCAATGTGAATTGCATAGTTCTTTGAGATGTTCCCAAAAACAAGCATTAACGAAGTTAGCGAATTTATGCTCGACATAATTTCCGCACCTTAAAAATCGCAGGTAGTTCCATAGTGTACTGTCGTTAGTATAATCTCTGAAACTTCTTTGTGGCGTGAATTCATAATTCATTTTCTTATATGGGTATTTCGCCACTCTGCAAATTAAAATATTAAATAACGAAAATATTAACAACGAACGTTTCGAGGGACAATCTGCCCTCGTTATCAACGAATAACAATTAAAACTAACAAGAACTTATCTTTTTTTTTTTTCACTGGAAGAAAAAACGACCAACCTCCAATGAATTTTCTGACATTGACGTTTGTTGATATCTGTACCTACTTGATCTCATCTTTAAGAATCGATAGCCAACTATTGTCTAAAAATATTGAGAAAGACGACACGCATTTTTCTTCGTTAAGTAAAATGTATGCCGTTTCCTTAATTTTTCGCCTTGTTGACATCGATTCTTTAGACAAGATCTTTGTGTTGTCCCATTGTATTTTATGGTTTTCATCCCAAGCATGTTCTGCCAGCTTAGACATAAAATACAATGGGACAACACAAAGATCTTGTCTAAAGAATCGATGTCAACAAGGCGAAAAATTAAGGAAACGGCATACATTTTACTTAACGAAGAAAAATGCGTGTCGTCTTTCTCAATATTTTTAGACAATAGTTGGCTATCGATTCTTAAAGATGAGATCAAGTAGGTACAGATATCAACAAACGTCAATGTCAGAAAATTCATTGGAGGTTGGTCGTTTTTTCTTCCAGCGAAAAAAAAAAAAAAAAAAAAAGATAAGTTCTTGTTAGTTTTAATTGTTATTCGTTGATAACGAGGGCAGATTGTCCCTCGAAACGTTCGTTGTTAATATTTTCGTTATTTAATATTTTAATTTGCAGAGTGGCGAAATACCCATATAAGAAAATGAATTACTGTCGTTAGTACCTATGTTTCTTTATGTTTAAGATTACATTTTTTTAAAACTAATTTTGTGATTACTTATTAAACCTTGCATTTTCATTATACTTGTGAATCAAGTAGTAGTATTATTACATACTATATATGAAGAAATGCCATGTAGTTTCTTATATTATTTTCGTTACTTATATAATTACCTACCTGTATTTCCTTATGTTTATGTTTTACATTTTGTTATAAACTAGTTTTGTGGTTATTAAATCTAGAATTGTCATTATACTTGTGAATGCAGTAGTAGTGTTATTATTTTCATTGAAACTCTGAAAAATAAATAAAGAGAAATGTTAAGTTTTCAGTAGGTAGCATTTGATGTAATTATCACATAGAAAAATGTTTCTCCGTACGAGAATATTTAACTCAAACAAATTATATTTTTAAATAGTGGCAAATAAATGTCTCTACTCGATACCTATAGGGTCTTCATCTAAGGAAGATGAGGGGCTTTCCGTAAGTCAGAAAAGTTTTTTTTCGAATTACTGTGCCCTAACAAGTTATTAAAATAGATGCAAAAACTTTTATGTCAGATAGTGAAATAGATATTTAGCAGTATTTTTGGGGGCGTCTGTTTTTTTCTTCTATACATTTATAGGAAATTATATCGCTTTACTCACACTACTAGTAGATGTATATGGGAGATGAACCTCTAGCATAAAAAAATAAATTCTACGATATTTTATTTATACTAAGCCTCTGCCATAATGTACGCTACACGTGAAATTTCAATAAAGTAAACAAATATAAAGTCGGCGATTTTACTTTGTCAAAACGTACGAAATAGAAAATATTTTGTTCACTTATAACATTTTGTGATAAAAGTGTTAAATGGTGGGGCACTGTCACTAAAAGTAAGCTCACATAAGAGAGAAATGAGCTCCCCACGATTTAACTTTTTATCATAAAATATAAGTAATTTTTTTACTTTTATCGTTTTGACAAAGTCAAATCGTTGGCTTGAAAAATTTCCTTTATGTATTTTATGTTAGTTAATAGGATTTAGTTTACAGAATTTGCAATCGACTACAATAAATAAAGTCAATTTAAAACCAAGTCTGTTTATCATAATATGTTTTGTGACTATTATTTGCTTGTTTGCTTTTAAAATCACGAAAATACATGCGAGTTATATAGTCCTTTCAAAGGATACCCAAAAGTAAGTCCTTCTCTTTCTTAAAAATTTTATTGGCGATATTTTCACTGTGGTACTTAATAAACTGCTAGGTTACCAAGTATGTTTGGCACCATCAGAAACTACTATTTTAATTTTGATATTTTAAGAAGCGTAATTGAACGTTGGCAACACATTGTTAAATTATATTTATTTTATACTTTTATCAAAGAATGAACTTTTTATTTGGTACTATTATTATCAGTACCTACAACAGGCACTTTGTGTCTCTGCTAATATCCATATCTTAAACTAAACTTTTAACTAAAACTAAGACGAAAGGCACGTTTTATATCTCCCAAATTAAAACTCAATTTTTAAATTATCAAAAGTACTAAAAAACAGCTGAAAATAGAAAAAAATCATCTAAAACACGAATATAAGCAAAACTCGGTCGCCTCGTTCTGACGTCACAGCGATGCAGTTCTTGATAAGGGTTTAGCGGGGGTCGGGCAAGAGTTGGCGAATGCAGCGCGAGATCTGTGTTATTCTATCTAATTTACGGTCCTTGGCCTCATGCAGTGTTGCCAGTAAGATGAGGCCAACTCGCACTTCAGATGTAACGTGGCGATTAGTACCTATATGTGTTATGCGTATAAAACAACAGCGCCACCTGTGCGAAGTAACTCCAACTATGGTATATGTGTGTAGGTGTATGTAGGTTTTTTACACCTCCGAACAAAAATCTACCAAACGATAGAGGCAGCCAAAATTGCAATTTTAGACGTGAAAACAACGCAAAACGCGTTCGCCTCCGAAATCGGAGGCGAACTCGTCAAAACGGAGGCGAACACTACCTAAGCACATACCGTTTGGAGGTGTATGAGTACTAAATGCATATATATATATATATATAATAAAACGTTTAGGCACCAAATTCAGATATATATGGACGTAGTGGCGCCCGTATATACGTTGTGGCACCAATTCGAGGTGCCACTACGTTTTTGGTCGTATTTAGGCGCTAGACCGTCGGATTATCTCAAATACGAAATATAAAGAAGGTGCCATTTGAACCATATATGTATAAACATGCAGTTTTAGTTGAACCATATAATCTGTAGGTGGCGCTTTCATCAAAAAAGTATAACAAGCGTAAGTGACTCCATGGAGCCAGTACGGAGCTTCACACATAACGAACAGGCACCGTCTTATTATAGTCATACTCCGTGCAGTGTGTGAGTTAGAGCTATACATTTTCATTGGATTTTTTTAATAATTTTACAATGTATGATGAGAGTAAAAAAACGAATCCCGCAAACCCGTGGTTGCGTTAAAGTGTCATCTAGAACTACGAAAATTTTGCAAACCGCACTGCAATGCTTCAGGTACGTGTTAATTATCGAATAATTAATATTATAATTATCTACTATCTATTAAAATGATTGAAATATGTATTAATTTTATGTTTACATTTAAAACCAATAGAACGAACTCGTTCCGACTTCAGCAAGGTGTCTGAATTCGAGAGGGATTATTTGGAAATAAAACTCTCCCCACAAATGGACACAGAAATTCCTACGGTATGTCTATTATTTTAAACTAGCGTTCTGCACCCAAACTGGGCTCGAAATAATTCATTTAATGCAATTTGTACAAGAGTGATCCATTTTGTGTGTCGAGTTAATTTTGAGGTTAGCTATCAACAAAAAAATCCACATAAAAAAAAGTCACTTATAAAAATTTGAAAACTGTACTACTGGCTTACTTGCGTCGCCCTGAGTCGACTGACACCAAAATCAGCCAATTCGGCCCTCAGGTTCGCTCTCAAAGTGGCGTCAAGCAAGCAAGCAAGCCAGCAATGAAATTTATTATGTCGGATTCCAATTCGTCCGAATATTATTAAAGGCCTACCAGATGACTTTCTCAATTCAAAACTTACAGTTTCGTTCTCCTTGTACTCCACGTGCTACTAGGTACTACATACAAGTTTTAAGAGAAATGCCCAGTGTTGTTTTGAGTAGGTACCTAATTCGTCGTTTATGTAATTTGTTTTTCAAATGTTACAAAAATTTAAATAATTTCTAGTTTCCGACAATTTTGCAACATCACTTTAAACAAATATAAAATAATAAATTGATTTAGGTAGTACTCATTGAAATAACGCCTAATCTCGGGGATTCGGAGATTCCCAAAATTTTATTTGGCGTAATAAAATTACAATGGGAGAATATAATTCTGGTATCAGCAAAATTGCATAAATAACGTGCCTAGACTCAACTCCGTAGCGATAGCGGTGCAAGATTGCTGTTTGCTCGCAACAAGTTAATATAAAGGGTTAGGTCATGCTATTACAATTCATCTCCCGGGGATTCCCTGGCCGCTAACAAGCATTAATAAGAATTCAACTTTTATAAAGTATTAATTTGAAAGCAATAGATACGATCGACGAAAATAACTTACACCGCCGAATAGAAAAATAAGCGAATCTTGAGAATTGCGTAAAAGTGTGTAAAGGCACTCATTTTGAGGGGCATAAAACTTTACAGTACCTTACCTTGTGCATTTTTAGTGGGCAGCTTTCAGACGATTTGAGTCCAATTTTAAATTGCGCGAACCCAAAATGAAAATTCACCGTATCGACTCGTATTTTTTTCTGTATTCGGCTGTGTAGTTTTTTTTAAATTAAAAAAACATGTACTTATTCCTTTTAAATTAACACTTTTTAAGCGTTCAAGAGGAATAATTTTACATGACTTTAGTTTCAATAATTACTAGAAAATGATCAACAAAATTCCTATAATTACCAAAGTGTAATCGTAAAGCCAACCTTGTGGTGACTCAGGAGATTTTTTTTAAAGCGCCCAGCCAGCTGCGTTCCAGCAAGGATTGTTTTCTAATTTTACCTCTGCAAAAAGTAGGTACTAATAAAAAAAATTGTTAATGAAGAAGAATTATAAAAATTAATTTTTCTTAAACCCGCATAAAATTCGAGTAAAAATAAATTGCATTATTGTTGCTACTTGTTCCTCCTCCTAACCATATGTAGCAAATTTGTGGTTTTAAGTCTACAGGATGTACCGAAAGGAATGTTTAGTAAAAAGTGCCCAATTAAGAAGATACAACAGAGTGTTGAAGTCCAAAAATGTCTTTTCTATTTTTGCGGTAATTTAAAAACTGCAAAACAGACCGTTAACATTTGATATGCTATATTTTAGAGGTCTTAAATTACGATGGCCGACTTCTTCTCTTCCTACTTTGGTATCATACTTTGGACGATATCATTTTAACTATTATTTGTTTGTCCATTTTGCCAAGAATACACAAATTTTTTTCAGATTATTTTTTAATACAATATGTATTACTAAAATTGGACTATTTTAGTTAGTAGACACGATCCATCCCACAATAGTCCATAAATGAGTTCAAATCGCGTTTGCATACTTCATACGAAGAATAAATTTTATTAATTTGTAGATCTATTGATTTTCGTTTTTATTTTGTTAAAACGGTTCAAATAGAATGAATTATAATATTAAATATGTTTAAATTTTTTTCAATTCTTATTTTTGCAAAAATAAGCCGACGTTGTTTTTAGATAATTAATTAGGGTGTAACGCATTGAAACAAAAACAAATTTGGCACAAAAAATGAATTATTAGTCCAAGCTAACTCATTTACCTATTATATAAATTATTGTAGAAATATGTATGTACACTCAATAGGTCATTCAAAAGTAGGTTACATTTTGAAATAGCCACAAGTTTTCCAAAACTCAAAGGCAAATGAAAAACACATTTGTATTTGTAAAGCAATGGGATTTGTTCATCGATCAAATTTTTTAGTTTTAGTTGTCGTGGTTTGTTGATAATCGTTTAAAAGTATTTTTTTGCTTATTGAATTATTAAATAACTCATAATTTGCTTGTTTTAAAAAGGTTTTGACTTGACACGTTAGAATCGGTCTTATCCAGTGTTATTATGAATGCACAAGAATTTTAACAAATTAATGGTATTGTGGTATTTCACAATGGAATTTACTTTTGGGCAACCTTACATTATGGTATGGTCAGGGCCGAGCCAAGGGTATCTGCCGCCCGGGTGCAAGATATAGTTTGCCGCCCCTATAGCGTATAGCTCCTTAGACGTAAATAGTGTTAATTTTAAAATTCTGCGTTGCCTTGATAACTGTAACTTGTTTTAAAAAATTAAAAAATATAAAGGTTATTATAAACTTTATTATTTGTATAAATTAAAAAATTAAATATTTAAAACAACTAACATAATGCTTTAATAGTTATAAAACAAAGTATTGCTTAAATTATTTATTATTAGTAACTTAGAAGTTATAAACATGAACTAAAAACTACATAAATTCTAAATTTAAATATCAAAAGCGACTTTTCTTGCTTTTTTAATTGCAAATTCTCGTATTAAATCCGTCATATCTAACGCCTGGCAGATCTCTTCCTCGATGCTTATTACAGCCAAATTTGTAAGTCTGTTCTGGCTCATAGTAGATCTCAAATAGTTTTTAATTATTTTTAATTTTGAAAACGATATCTCACCATGAGCCACAGTGACAGGCATCGTTAAAAAAATTCGTAGGGCTACAGATAAATTCGGGAAAGTGCTAATTAAATCATTAGCCACAAGGTATTCTAAAGTTTCCTTGGCCGAAGTCGTATTGCTTTTATTATAAATGGACAATATTTCAATTTCATTGCACAAATCAATTGCATTAACATCCATTTGTTTTGTAGATGAATCGGTTAATTTAATTTGTAAATCCATACAACATTTCATTAATTCTTCTTTATCTATAGATAAAGAGCCTAAATTATTTAAAAAGCCAAAATAGGAGTTGCACTCGTTTAACTGTTCAAATCTGTCATTTAATTTTGATATTACTATATCAAGAATATAAAAATAAAAATTGACTTTGAAATTCAACTCTGGTGATTCGATTGATTCATGTCTATGTTCATAATCAAAAAAAAACTTTGCTTTTCTCGGTCTAACCAAGCCTACAGCTGGAAAAACACTTTCGCAGTCTATATCTTCAGCAATTTTTTTTGCCTCATTAAGCATATCAGATCGTATTTCAATGAAAAAAATTTGAATTTCTGTCAACATTTTTACAGTTTCTGGTAAAATAATATTAGATTTTTGCATGATTTTGCTTACAGTGTTTATTTTTGATAAAATATTGTACCAAATTACTAGAGAACACACAAATTTATATGATTTTATTTTATTAATTAGTGACTTTGCAAGGTTTTTTATGTCATTGTCTCTTGATGTATCATTATAAAGGGAAAAGAGAGCATCATACATTTTTTCTAAATTAAATCTAAGGGTTTTAATGGCATCGATTCTACTCTCCCACCGTGTATCAGATAAAGGTTTTACAGTTATGGTAGGAAGTTCTTTCATGAGAATATGCCAACGGTAGGTGGAGGCTGAAAAAAAAACATATATTTCTTGAATAATAGCAAAGAAATTTGTTACTTCAAGCGAACTTTTCGCAGCATCATTGACAACTAAATTAAGACTATGAGCTGCACAAGGGACAAAAAAGGCTCTAGGATTTATATCAAGGATTCTTTTTTGCAGCCCATTATGTTTGCCTTTCATGTTGGCACCGTTGTCATATCCCTGCCCTCGCATATCCTTAATATCAATATTTAATTCTTTTAAATAATTCAATAAAAAGGCCGTTAGTCCTTCACCAGTTGTATCTGTAACTGGGCAGAACCCTAAAAAATGCTCTCTAATTTCTATACCCTTTGAAATATCATTAATGAAAACGAACCTGACAACTACAGTTATTTGTTCTTCGTGACTCACATCAGGTGTACAATCTAATATAATTGAATAATATTTACACAATTTTAAAGTTTCGATTATATTTTGCTTGACTTTTTCACCTATTAGACAAATTAATTCATTTTGGATTTTATCACCTAAATAATGTGGCATATTATTGGTATCTTTTTGAATTCTGCCAATATGTTCCGCCATTATATTATCGAATTTTGCAATTGATTCAATTAGCTTCAAAAAATTACCATTGCCTTTTTCGAAAAGTTTTTGATTACTTCCTCTAAAAGCTGCATTTTGTCCAGCTAAATACTGTATGACACAAATGATTCTTTCAATAATTGACGTCCATCGTTTTTTTTCCAACTTAATTAAATTTTGGTTGACTGAGTCAACAGTTGTCCCTTTTTCAATCGATTTTTTTAGCTCGACCCATTTCTTAACACTCTCAAAATGCCCCTTACTTTTTTCGTGCCTGTCTAAATTTTGAGATAAGTGTCGCCAGTCAGTATAACCTTTATCAGCGTTAAAAACATTATCAGTAACTTTAAATAATTTGCAACAAAAACAAAATACAGAATTATTTGACTTAGAATAAACTAACCATGTTCTAGGAACTTTTTCATTATTGCTTAATTTTTTGTCATAATAAGTAGTTGAAAAAGATCTGTTTGAATCGTCTAATGGAAATGCAATATTTTTCAATTGTAATGGCCCCAATTCAAGAATAGACATTTTAATGTTATCTGTTAAAACTTGCGGCCAAAGAGCAGGATCTTTCAATATTTCCATCCCAGCGTCCTCAGCAGCAACCTCGGTTGGTGGTGGTGAATCCGGTGTGTCCTGTGCATCCGCCTCGGATTTATTATTTTCTTGCCCTATTTCTGGATTTTCCATATGTGTGTCCTTGTTCGAATCAAGCTGTTCCTCCACTTGCAGGCTTGTTGATGGTTGTTCGGCTGCAGCCGCCGTGGAAACAAAAAATTTTTTTAAGGAGCCAGCCAGTCCTTTTTTAATTTCGTCTTTTTCGGACTTTCTTTTTCGATACTGAAAGCCGGAAAGTCTCTTTCTGCCATCGGCCATCTGAATTAAGCACAAATAAATTCTAAGGATAGCGAAACAGAAAAATAAGCAGAAAAGTTCAAATGTTTAAAATAATGAAAAATACTTACGTTTTAAAACTTTCAACTTTAAAAAGCACTATATTATTTAGCTCTTGCTTGAAACGTTTAGCCTTTTTATTTCTGCTTAGTTCAGTACAATCTTACTAGCATTCAATCGCAAACTAAACTAACCCCCAATTGCCCTTTTTAAGTTTGTTATCGTATATGCCGGCGGCATGCATGAGCATGAAGCATGTTGCAACAAAGCACAAATACACAATTTACTCATTATTTTTGTGTCTAAAGAGGGCCGCTTAGTCTAGCTGATTTCGCTGATCTATATAGTTTCGTGTTTCATGACGCTGCACCATAGCGACAGAGCGATAACTCGTGTGTCGGTATAATCACCGTGTACAATAGCAAACGGCACCGACGCGACGTGTTTATAATAAAAATAAATTATAAGTAATAAATTATTATTGTATGCTTGCCGCCTTAAAAATGCAACCGTTTCTCTGTATCAAGTTACCTTTATACGAAAAAAAGCCAGACACAAGACTATAACTTGATAAAAAATGTTGCATTTTTTAATGCCGCAAGGCACAAGCATACCTATCTTAAATTTCTTTCATTTTTCATTTTGCCGCCCCAAATAGTTTGCCGCCCGGGTGCTGTGCACGCTTTGCACCCCAGGCACGGCTCGGCTCTGGGTATGGTCCCCAAAACATATCTTTGAACATGTTTCTCGAAACTTTACTTATATGGGTCGAATCATTTCTGCATCAACACGTCCAATTGTCCAACTTTTATTATTTCAAAAAATTTGCAAAGCTTTTAGCACAAAAATGTGTTTCTTTAAACTCGGATAAACATGTCATTTAAAATGATTCAAGACACGCCTCTAAAGATTTACTTCGTTACATACAATAGTGTTGTATGTTTCTTACACGAAAATCTCAACAATTTTAAATTATAATAATTAATATTATTTTTAACCAGGGGGTGAAACTTTTTCAAATTTCTTGTACACCTACTGTCACAGGTACTGTAGACCTACTTACCATTGAGATTCGCCCCTCGTTAATAATAATTTTTTCCGATTAATCCTTTTTTTATTCACGTTTGACGAAAAATTTGCATGTTTTACTGGGAGAAGTAAAAAGTGACATTTTTGCTTATAGTAAAACAATATACTAGAGCCTCTCCGCCGGAAGTCTAAAGGAAGGCTAAAATTAAATAATTTTCGTTTTTGTAGTTTAAAAGTATTAACGAAAAAGTTCAGAATTGGTTGAAGACAACTACAATAGAAGAGGAGAACTATAATATTGTTGCATCGCACGTCAATAAAGACGAAGTTTTAATGACTTTGTAACCGCCACAACCGGCAATCGTAGACATGATTAACATTGACTATGAACCAAGAATCAGTGGAAACGAGGATTTGATGGTTTTGCAACCAATTAAATCACACGTCAATAAAGACGAAGTTTTAATGCCTTTGCAAGCGCCACAATCGGTAATCGTAGACATGATTGACATTGGTTATGAACCAAGCATCAATGGAAACGAGGATTTGACGGTTTTGCAACCAATTAATGCAGACGATGGTATTTATCTATTTTTTAATACATTTCTTTTATTTTTTTAGATCTGCTTTAAATTGAGACTCTTAAAATTTCCTTATAGTTTTATCCGATAATAATGATGAGAAAAGCCATGACGATCAAGTAAATGATCGCGATTGGTAGCCATTGATTGCGAGAAATGAGATTAACAAATTTGCCAAAAAATATTTAAAATCTGACAGAACCGTCAATCAAATAAAGAGTAAAATCCAACATTTAAAAAAACATAATTAACGAAACTAAAAACTTTTTAAAATAATTTTTTTATTTTGTGTATCAATATCAATAGCTATTTTTATTTTATATATCAATAAAGAATAAATTAAATTCTGTGTTGTTGTTATTGCTGTCATGGAAACACTGGAGAGCAACAAAATATTATATTGTCCGCCTGAACGCCACGATAAGCTCGCAATTATTTTTAAATGGCCAATACTACTGCTGTGTTGAAATGCTTCCGCCTTATCACTGCTGATTAGTCTAAACTATTATTAAAACAAACCCATATATAAGGCGTCACAACGAATATATACATAAGAAACATATATGGGTGCCAGTTGCTCATATCGTGTGCAAAACGTTTTGGGTGCAGAAACGTCGTTTTAGTTATTGGTGTCACATAGTGGCTTTTCGCGTATATATATATATGTATCTTATGTTGTTATTGTTTCTTCGTGGGTGATTAGGCATTAAACAATTAGAATTTTATTAGTAGCCGTTCTGTAAAGCAGATATACTATTACCTACATTATACTGTCGGTGGCAGGGAAGGGCGTAACTACGGTACAAAAAAGTAGTAAAACACTTAAAAATATACTCGAGTTATGAATATTGCCTCATTGCAGATTTTAAAATGATAATTATAATATCTATTTTAGTCTATTAAGATGAAAAGGGAATTTAAGAGTTTATGACATACATATCAGATATCACACATATACACCAGCCATACAAAAATAAACTAAGCAATAAGTTTCTTCATTGTTACTACAAATAAATCTGTAACTGTAGTTCCAACAGAACATTTGCTTTCCAATTAAAGTTGATCAGAAATGATCTGTGCTCTACTATCGACAAGGAACGATTACCCGCTTGGCATTGCTTTCAAGTGAAAGTAAATATAGTAAAAATAATTTAGGAAAAATTATTTCCATATTTACTCAAACAAAAGCACAAACGAATAGTTTTCATTAGGCGTTACTGGTTTATTATGTATTGTATAGTTTTTATAAGAATAAAATAATAAATGTTTCTTAGGGCCGGTTGCAGAAAGCAATGTTAAGTCTGGTGTTAGCTAACATCGCGTCAAAGTGAACAAAAGCGCATCGAACTTTGTTTACTAATGTATTAGTTACCATAAGCATTTGAGATTTGATTCGTTTTTGTTCACTTTGACGCGATGTTAGCTAACACCAGACTTAACATTGCTTTCTGCAACCGGCCCTTAATGTACCAAATAAATACATAGGTACATTAATGTTTCTCTATAATAATAATAATTGATTTATGTTGCTGTTATTTCACTTCATATTACTACTTTCTCTGAAAAAAAAAATTTGTAATCATATGACATTTTATTGTGCTATGCCTTACGTGTAAATGAGTTAATAAAAAAGTGGGAGCCCATTTCAATGTTCGTACACAGCCCTAATTCTGGTTGTTAATCCCCTGTCTAGAATTAAAATACAGATGCAACTTCATCTTTAGATATTATTTCACTCTACCTGCTTCACAACAAAAATTGCTAGAAATTTAGTGAAGATTATTACGCACCCTTAAGACTTGAAAGTTGAATAAAGTTAATTTCCTACATGAAATTAGTATCATAATTAGTGTTATACTACATTTAAAGAATAGATTCAGTAGAAACTCATCCCACAAATGAGCAAAAAATATTTTTAATCCTGCTGTGGAACTGGTTCAGTTTGCAAATACTACAGTGAAGTCCGGTTATAACGAACCTCAAGGGACTGTAGAAATTGGTTCGTTATAGCCAAAGTTCGTTACAAGAGTTACAACAACAAAAAATGTGCGAGTCATTATAAACTTACTTTAATAACCATAATCGGCCACATTTGTACAATAAGTATAGAAACATTTATGTAAGAACGATAAACACGTATTTAATAGAATTTATTTAAAAAAATCGGATATTTTTGTCTGCTTAGTATTACTAGCCGAATAAAGTTTGTCAATGTAAGCATCTACTTCGGCAAAACTAGTTAATATACTATCCGGAATATTACGCGATTGCAGAAAATAGCCGATATCATTTATTTTCTTAATTGCCTCATGTACTGTAGGAATGGCAAGATCCTTCCCCGAAACCGATCCGTCGTCATGTTCCCTGTTAATTTCTTCGACTTGCTTATTTTTGGTTTCTCGAATAATAGCTTCGTCGCTTAAAAATTCTGTAGTGGCAATATTTTCGTCGACAAGTATGTAAGCTTCAAGGTCACAATTCTGAAATCTGCCCCTATCAATCGTTGAAATAAAGACAGGCGAGTCATCACTTTCTTTGTTACATTGTTTATTCAACCACTCGGACAAGGGCAACACAATCTGCTTACCTAAACAATTCACTAGCCATAATAAATTTGGGACTTGACAGCAGTTCTTGCAAGCAGGTTCGCTATAAAAGGAAACTTTTCTTTTTCGCGTAAAAAATGGACCGTTATAAACAAAAGTTCGTTATATGCGGGTTCGGTATAATAGAAATTTTTTAGCATTATTGTAATGGGAATTTTGGCGGGACTTTTAATTTAGTTCCGTATAACCGGTAGATCGTTAGAAGCGGGTTCGGTATAAGCGGTCTCTACTGTATATGCCTACTTAAAAAATTGAATTATTTTTAAATGAGTAGAAATAATTATAGTACATTTAACGAATAGAATCAGAAATCAAATTACTGAGGCAGCCTTGATTGCACACCTCCAGTTTTACATGTTACAAATTTAAAACTCAGAATTCAAAAATTAATTTCAAATAAAATTAGGCTGTCTACAACCGGCTTACTAATAGCAATATTCTATTTCAATTTAGTATTAAGATAGTAACTAGTACAATTTGTTTGGAACTGCAGATTTAATTTGTTTTTTAAATATTAAAAAATTGTAAGATTTATATTTAAGTGAAATTGAATATTCCACTCACGAGGCAAAACTAGTAACAGTACACTGTACCAGTAATAGTACACTGTACAAGCTAAGGTACTATATGTATACCATGGGACCACTCTTGTTCATTTTGGGACCACTCCTGTTCACCCTATATATTGCAGACCTGAAGCACTGTATCCGTTCATCATCAAGTTTTTTTGCTGATGATACAAAGTTTTACAGCAATCCACTGGACAAGGAAAATACATTACAGGAAGATTTGGAACAAGTTCTGGATTGGACAAAAACTTGGCTTCTCAACTTAAACTCAACAAAATGCACAGTGATCCATATAGGAAAGGCTAACCCGAAAAACGTATACATATTAGATGGTGCACAGCTAAAAGCAGTTGAATCTCAAAGAGACCTGGGAATAGAAATTACAAGCGATTTGAAATGGGAATGTCATATTTCCAGCATAGTCAAAAAGGCGAACACCACTCTATACCTTATTAAGAAAGCGTTTGGTTCTATTAATTCAGATACATTTCTAAAGCTGTATAAAACATATGTGCGACCAATCTTAGAATTTGGGTTCCAGATATGGTCACCCTACTTCAACAAGGATATTTCTCTCTTAGAACGTGTTCAACGAAGAGCCACTAAAATGCCAATAGGTTTTGGGAGATTGACGTACCAAGAAAGACTACAACGTTTACACTTAACTACTCTTGAATCACGTAGGAAAAGGGGTGACCTAATAGAAACCTTCAAAATTAAGAGTGATGTATGAGCCAACTATAGCAAACCATCTTCGTGGGCACCACTTAAAGTTAAGGAAGGGACGATATTCCTTAAATCCGAGGAAGAACTTTATTAGTAATCGCGTTGTGGAAGACTGGAACAATTTGACTCAAGAAACCATTAACTCTACCACCATTGATCACTTCAAGAATAAAATAGATAGCTAATGTTAACTACAGTTTTAATTGCCAGTGCTAAATAATAGTGAAAGTGTCAGTTGCTGCCAGATAATTTTGTTTTTTCCATTTTGTACTATATAAGAATGTTTTATTTTCTGTCACATATATCTTCTGCCATTTAGATCAATTTTATTTATTAATTTAATCTTTTGCCATTCTAATTTCAAACACACTATATAAATGTTTTTTTTTTGTGTTATTTCTTAGATATTTTGTGGCCATTAGAATAATCTCATTTTTATTTTATTTGTGATATTATCTTGTATTTAATTTTAGTTTACTGTGATATTGTTAAAAACATGCCTACTTTGTACCTTTTGTTGAAAGAAGACGTCAACAGCTTAATGCTGCCTGTCTTCTAACAAGAATAATAATAATAATAATAATATATGTATTACTTACTATATTGCTAGTAGGGCCTGGGAATAGCCGAAAACATTACGGCGCCGACATAGTCTCACTCTGAGCATTACGCGTCTCGTGTGCATGCCTGAGAATTCAAACGCCGCCTTTAGAAGCAAATTTTAAACTTGACCGTGAGGTTCACTTCCCCAACGCGCGGACAACGCGCTTGCGCACAGCTCACCAAATATATCGAAGAGTTGGTTGTCTGTCTCACTTACGTTGTGACCTCCCCACTCATAGCCGCTAGCAACATAGTAGATATTAAATATATGATTTATACCAGCAAGCTTTTCCGCCATTTTGAGTTACTGAAAGTGGCGGAAAATTCAAATTCTAGTTACTTTCCAATTAGCATACGGTAAGTCGGAAAAACAACGATCATGTCATTTAATTTTATCCGTCTCAAAAAAGATTGGTTTTTAAACAAATAAAAAGCAGAAAAAATCGAAATGAAAACACTCTTAACAACACACACGTGGTTCAAACTAGAGAACTTTAATAGTACCTTAGTTTAAACAACAGTGACGAGTGACGGAACTCAACAGAACTGACAGATACAGTTGACAGCACACAACAATACCTACACACTGTACGTAGATTTGAATAACCACACTTGGATAAAGACTGTAATTATAATTACCATCATAATGGAATGCTCCAAAATTTAAATCAGCGTACAGTGTTCGTCTGGATCAAGCAGTACGTACTCGAACGGTTTCCAGTCTTGCTTGGTTGACAGACAACAGAACGCACGGTTACCGGTCAGCGCAGCCAAGGGCTTGGCGCTAAAGTCCCTGTGACACAAAATCTAGTGGGATAAGCTTGCCTGGTTTATAAAGCACTCTAGTACAGACAGATCAATAAAAAAAACTATTAGGGCAGGCTGTGATATGTGTTATACGTTTGGCAGTACTGAAATGTATTGTCAGTCTATGTCAAATTTGAGATTTGCAAGTTAAGTTTTACGTCAGTCTGTATCAAACAACAAACAAAACCTAACCTATTAATTTCAAATTTGACATAGACTGACAATACACTTCAGTACTGCCAAACATATAACACATATCACAGCCTGCCCTAATTGGTTTTTTTATTGATCTGTCTACAAGCACAAGTGAATGTGTTATACATATATATAATACACATATATTGCTGGTAGGGCCTGGAAACTTCAGAAAACATTACGGCGCCGACATAGTATCACTTGGAGTATAACGCGTCTCGTGCGCATGCGTGGGAATTCGAACTCCGCCTTTAGAAGCGAATTTTAAACTTGACCACTTCCCCATTGGGCGGACGACGCCGCCGCGCTTGCGCACGGCGCACCATATACATGAAGGAGTTGGTTGTGTGTCTCACTTCATCGGTGAGTTTCCCACTCATAGCCGCTAGCAATATAGTAAGTATTAGATATATGGTGTTATAAGACTAACATAACCGTCAACAACAATGCGTAAAATTTTTATAAATCTATCTATACTGGTATACACTTTTTCATAATACTTACATTTTATTGTACTACATCAATACTCTCTGTTTGATCAAAATGTCACCCATAACAGCCACTGCCATTATTATTTTATTAATAACTGTTGCTATACTACCACATTACTTGTGGGACTTGGGTTACTAATAAGTTTTATTTATATTATCTACATTAATAGTAATTTACGATACAAGTGGGTAAAGCTACTCTTTAGGCACGAGTGGGGTAGAGTTAAAACGCGAGTGAGCGAGCGTTTTAAGCCCCGCGAGTGACTAAAAATGCTTTACGCATGTGTATCATACAATATTTTATCTACGATAGAATCTAGAAAACACGGTAAATATTAAAAAAAAAATTAAATGTAAATTAGGATTACCAGCAACCGGTCGTAATTTTGCGTGTTTTAAAAATGTTAAAACACGTTGCTACTGACAACGTGCCTAATGAAATCTTTTAAACACGTTACTATTGATGACGTAAACTAATGAAAACTTGTTATTAAACAGTCGTTTTACAAACTTAAAACTGCCAACTAAAAGGCAATTTTACACACTGTCGTAGATAATAGCTAAGTAACAAGGAATTTAAGAACCTATTAACATTTGAGGTAGGCAGGTACAAGCCAAGGCAAAGCCCGTCGAAAATGTTAATAGGCGATACATTCCGAGTTACCTATCTTATTATATTTTCCCGCTGCTTATCGAAATTCTCCTAGATTTTTGAAAAAATCATTTGGTTTGTTACCTGTCACCAGTATTAATTTTCGTGAGTCGTGTTACCTCCGAGTGTCACATGTCACATAAACACTTGCAATTATAAACAAAACGTCTAAGTCTGCATCTTGCGTTGTTAATTTTATTATCCTAGGAACTTAATAATAATATTAAGTTCCGTTGTCAAGGGAAAGCAGCAAACAAATATAATCGCTGACTTACGCGTTTTGTTACTAAGGATGTATCACTAACTTACATGCTCGACAGCGGGAATAAATCACATGTCTTAAAATTTGCCACTCTTAGTAGACGTGAAAACTATTAAACAACATACGGGCCATATTACATATAGGTAACTGACTCGAATAATGCATTAACCTTTGCCTAATTGGCCTCAACCACAAAATTTATCAAATTTATCCTTGTCCATTACATGCCCAACATCGGATTAATATCTTGGAATAACTCGATAAATAATTCAGAGCAATGTAAGTGAATGCATTTTAAGCAACAGATATGACAAGGTTTGCTCTACAGCACAGGCACATTAAAGGCAATTATGATCCTTGGCAAAATTTACCACACTATATATTATAATAGATACCATACATACCCCTTATAAACGAAGTTTTTCACATTTTAGGTTATATTTAAATTGGAAATATTCAAGTACAGTCTGAAATTATTATGTACAACGTAACGATAATATCTGGTTTAATGATTGCAAATGCCTAATATCAACAAATGTTTTTAAAACAAATAACATATAACTACGCCCATGTCACAATGTAAACATATTTGCGACGTCGCCATATTGCATATTATAACAATATTATTGCATATAATTTGCAACCTTGGTCTACCTGAGTCTAAAAGACCTACTTCATAAGTTATAGAAGGAAAGCCTGGAAATAGCATGGACGTTACGCTAACCTCATTTTAACTAGATCGCTATATCGTTTCAAGTAGTGACATTGCAATATAAACTAGTCAGAATTATGAATAGCAAAGAGCTTTTCTGTGGAGTTGCGGTACTTTCAACGTCACAAAAACTGACTATAAACGGATATTAAAAAATAAAATAAATTATTTTTCTACGTACTGTCCTGGAAATTTACTGTATTCCTAAATAAAAAATCGTTTTCCGCCAAACGTACTAGAACTGTCACATTATTGACAAAATTTTGTTGAGCAAAGTCAAACATTCCATTACATCAGCCGTTGCTAGGCAATTTACAATAAAACTGTAGGTATAAGCCGTTCACGATCTTTTTGGGTCAGGTGAGGCTATGACCATCTAGTAATTTTGTTGGCAGTACCTCTGTGGCAACTAAACTCCCTAATGGAAATTGACACTTTTTGTGTTAGGTTAGGTTGTTTTCAGTTTAAGGTTATATTTTCTGAATACGTACATTGTTGCCGGATCTCTCTCTAGTCTCGACATCAACTCGTGTTCTTTTAGATCTGGTCTGTCCTTTTTAAATTGGAAGTAGCATCTTTTAATGGAAATTTTTTGTTGTAGCAAAATTATATTGGGCATTTTGACTTTTCCTTTGGGGGAAATTAAAATTATTTTTACACACATGATAAAAGCATTTATTTTCTTACGAATATTAAAATAATAAATCTGGCAATGTGGTGGCAACAAAATGTCGAACAGACACTGACAGAAAAAAATAGTTGCATCCGCTACATCACCGAATCAGTTAGTCCAACATGAAAAGAAAAAATCATAGCCAACTCTGTCCCAAAAAGGTCGTGAACGGATTATACAAGAATAATTCAAACATTCCATTACATCAGCCGTTGCTAGATAATTCACAATACAACTGTACAGGAATAATATTCCCGGCCTAGGCAGGGAATATTCGAGTACTATTTCCTAATTTTTTTAATTACTGGTATCGATTGGCGGAAAAATAGTATGTGTATCTTGGACAAAAAGCAACATTCCCAGACTCCTGTGTTGTTGGGCTCGACATTCGCCTCGCCCAACAATATTCACAGTCATCTGGGAATGTTACGCTTTTCGTCCTAGATACACAATGTACTATTAAAAAAAGTGTTACCTACTTTTCTGCGTAGCAACGCATAGTTTCATTTCTAATGCACAATACTTTACATGATTGTTGATATTTCTATATCAAAATATTTAGGCATTTCCTGCAGTAGTACGTGAAAAATAGCATTGTCTGCTCGCATATGAAATAATATTTTAATTTAAAAGCACAAAACACAAAAACCATTTATTTTAAATGGAAATCAACAAAACTGCATAGGTACTGATAAAATTTTTAATTAACATCTCATTACTATCGTACCTACCTTATTATATGAGGTAGGTAAGTTATTGACTGTGTGGTGTTAACTGATAATAGTATATTACACACGTTTTATGCAAACAAAAACTATTTAACGTTTTCATTATCATTTTTATCATTTTCACTCTTAAGTTACATTTGCTGACCAAACCGCTTCTCAAATGTAGAGAGGATATGTGACTGAAAATGTATACTACTGGAAAAAAAAGAAGAATAGAAAAGTTGTTCAGTTTGGTGAGCTCGTATCATTGGTAAAATTATTACGTGAACTTCCATAACACTTTCTAGTACAGTTTGCTCTTAATTACTAGTTAAATGTAATGGACAGATTTAGAAAACATATTTTTGTACTTTTATTAAATTTATTCGAAGACATTGCTATGCTTTACTTTGTAATTTAGCATTACTATATATTTTATGTACCACATGCTAAAACCATATAAACACTGATAATAAGTTATAAAGGAGTAATTTTGTAATTGATTTGGGTAAAAGTGTAATTAATAAGCGCAAATACACATTTGAAATTCTACTGATATGGTTGTTATTATGTTATTATGGAAACAAAGTGGCCTGTGGTTTGAAACTATTTTAACAGTATATGGAAAATTCAGGTTGTGTATCTGTTTAGAAAAATTACTAAATGTATAATAATTGACAAAAAATTTATATTCTTATTATATGTCTTACAAAAACCCCATACCATTTCAATAGGGTTATACTGGCAATGGTGTGGTAGTAATCTAAGAACAGCATGCCCATATGCATTTAGTAAGATATCTATGACATACTTCTTTGAATAATTTTGAATGGCCAAAACATTTTGTTTAAACATTCCTTTATTTCAGATTTGCCAGATTTGAGGTGGGTGGCTTATCAACAAGCATGGAATGATATAAAGCACTGTCCAATACCACTATGCATTTGCCATCCATTGCATTTAGGACAGGAAGCAGTTGATCCTCCACCAACTTCTTAAAAATTTCGTCATTCTATATTGATGATAATCATTATATTCAATTGTGTTGTCCAAGATTAAATTACCTTTATCTAAACATCCTGCAGAGCATCCAGCATATAATACAGTACTAAACCTTTTGTCCCCATTTTTAATTTTGCCTGAATTTCTGTTTAAATCTTTATCATGAACCCAAATGCGTAACTGCAAATCATTTCTGTAGATCCATGTTTCGTCGAGAAATATAATATTTTTTATTAGATCCAAATATTCTACACAGCACTCGGTCTAGGCCTGTGCAAAATTATCGGTAAGTATGTCATGCCCTTGTTATATTACTAATGAAAATTCTGGCTACTTTATCATACATGATTCCTTTTGCGAACGTTGGAGCCTAGTAATTCAGCGTAGCATTTTACTAGCGCTGTTACAATTTTAGAAGTAACTAGTACAATTTCCCGATTTGACAAATCAAATTTAATTTGTGAATTTGACTTTAGTTATTTATTCTCACATTCAAGATGGCGAGCGACGTAAACGTACAAATATTACAACAAGATGCTCAAAAGAGTTTCGCCCACTTTCGTAAGGGGCTTCATCAGGAGGAAAAAAGCAAAAGAGCACGGTAACTCAACGTGTTAACCACGCCAGAGGCGAAACTCTTTGCAAAGGGAAGGGACAGAAGAGCACGGTAACTCAACGTGTTAACCACGTCAGAGGCGAAACTCGACTGACTATCGGAAGAAGAAAAGCGAGAATTTATAGGCAAGCGCCGTAGCGATTCAGCAAATGCCGTCGCGGTTCAGTGACGGAGGGCGGGGCTTAGGAATTAGCACTTTCCACATAGAAGGAAGGGGAAAGCCTTCGTCCCGATTGAAATTATTAGGGTGTTTGCAAATCTCAATGGAATCGCGAATCTTTCTGCTAAAGAAGAATGGGGATTTGCAGATGATGGAAGTTTCATCAAAAAGGATCTTATGACCAGTATCGCGTTGGTGTTCGGCGATGGCCGATGATGAAACGAGACCTGACTTGAGACAGCGCTTCATCATCGGCGAAATCGCATATAAGGTGGATTCACCCTGGTATGTTAATTCCATTGATGTGGTGGTTTGTTTGTTAGATGACATGCCCGTCATTTTTAATTACATAAAATCAAATTTAAATAAAAATTACTTACATGCTATTCACAACACGTCAAAAATGAGATTACGTGTTAAGCGTTCGCACAGCAGTTTCAAATGCCTAGTAGGCTGGGCTTACCCATTAACATGTAATAAAGCACCTGCTTTTATAAAAAATTAATAATAGAAATCGTTCTATTTCCAAAGTTTGTATTAAAACCTTTTACGTGACGTCATCAAAATACAGACGCCTTAAACGGTTAATTTGGCGATGTTATTTTTATAAAGACCTTACACCCGCAAGGGTAGAAAGGTCCTAGGATTAAGTAAGTAAGTATTTTTATAAAACTGTGGACTGTAATACACTATCAAAATTCTGTTCATAAAATTGTTTATAAAAATTCTTAGTGGGATCTCTCTCTCTCTCCGGGTGCCGTCTCAGTTTCTGAGGTTAGCGATCACCATGGCATATTTCCATCTATCATGCGCTGTATGTATAAGCGTTTCTATGTTCATCCTCAACCAATTTCTTAGTGGGATAGGGGCTTTAAAAGTATCTCAGGCACATTTTATAGCGTTTTAAAAGAAAAAGCAAGAATTTGTTGCAATGTATTATTCACTAAAAGTAAAAGCCAAAATTATTAAGGAAACACTGCAGCCCTGATACATTCATAACAGGCAAAATGCACCACAAAGAATGTAAAATTGAGTTAAATATAAATTGCACCTGGCTTCGGTCTCAAAAGGTTTATATGAGAAAGTGTGATTAATCATTTTTTTAAACAATTTATTATCATTGCATTGTTGTAATATTACAGAGAATAAAATGCGGAATGCTAAAAGGAGGAACATCCATATTTTATGTCTAATTTTAGAAGCAGTATTCATGAACTATACGTCATTAAAACAAAACGAATTTGAAAGCCTAGGAAGCGAGTGGTTTCGATTTGAAAAATAGTGCTTTGTCCGAGAATAAAAACTGAAACGTAATTTTATATTTGAGTAATTTTTATTGTTGAAAGTGCAATGTAGTAGTGCAATAGTTTTGTAGTACCTACCTAAAATAAAATACTAATGTAACAAATATGTTTTCGTTTTTCCACCTTATGGTAACAGTTTGTACAGCAATGGTAAGTCTAGGATGATTTCTATCTGAGCCTCGTCATTGCAATCATGCTTATTTTGCAAAATATACAGGTTTAGCTTAATATTTGCGACACTGCATATCTAGCAATCAATTAACAATTCTTAAAGAATGGAAAAGGTTTTCAGGTTGTCTACTTAAATCAAACATTTCTCATATAATTAGCAGAATGTCAACCATGTGGCTCAAATATGAATTACTGTGTACGTTACATGACTACAATATCCGTTTGACAAATAATAAGGATATGACAGTATTATAGGTAAGTCCTGATAATAAATAACATGCACTATGCCTAAATATATAACGGTTATAAATCTGTAATATAAATGTTACATAACGACAATAATAAGGTTGCATAACAAACATATAACAGCAATGTTACTTGTTGAAACAGTTACATAACAGTAATATACCTGTACTGTTACAGATATATAACAAAATTTTATAACTGTTACATTGCAGTTATAATACCTTGAGTGGGAAATTGAAACTTACATGCAACAAACATGTAATAACCTGGTGATGTTACATGTAATATTTGAAAGAACAATGTTATATAGTGTATATGTAAATGTTATTTAACTGTGTTTGCTGGGAAGTTGCCTGCGAAGAGGAGCATATTTTGATCAGGGACATGAACATAAATATAGCGGAGGAAGACGAACAGGCAAGAGATTACCTACATGGATGTATTGGCACAAAGAGGTTTCATTCCAGCTATCGAGGAAAGCACTCAAGTCCAAGGTCAGACATCAACATGCATTGATCATATTTTTGTCAAAACGAAAAGGAGCCTGGAAAACTTCGATTCGGCAATCATCCGCAGTGCAATAACTGACCACTATCCTATTATGATAAGAGCGAAAAATGCATTCGAGGGAAATCCACACGAGAAAAAGAAGCAGGCTGCCATAGGGAAAATCAACTACAGAAAGCTTAGACATAAGGCAGAAAGACTAAGTTGGGAATCGGTTTATTCAGCAACAAACGTTGACGACAGCCTTAACAATCTTGTAGCGGAGCTGAAAGGTATTATTGCGGCGGCTTCTTATCCAGCGGCGCGTCAGAGTACCAAGAGAAAGGATTGGATTACCCGGGGACTAGTGACATCAGTTAGAACAAGAGATAAACTGTGGCAAATTGATCGAGCAAATCCAGCAAACAAAATGGTTGAAGAAGAGTACAAGATTTATAGTAACATTCTCAATAAACTATTAAAAAAGGCGAAGAAAGATTATTATAGAAGAAAAATAAGGCTGTCTGAAGAGGATCCGAAGAGATTATGGACTACTATAAAAGATATCACTGGAGCAGGGGCAAAATGCTGTAGAGCAGGTAGTACCACAGTCATAAATATGAAAGACGGGACAGAACTGAGGGAAGCAAAAAGCATTGCAAACGCTTTTGGAACATACTTTTCAAAAGTCGGAAGTGATCTGGCTAACGAAATACCGAACCGGCAGAGAGAGAAGAAACCGGATTCCAGCTTATCATCTATATATTTAATCCCGGTGAGGGCTACAGAGGTCGAAAGGTTGTTAAAAGTAGCAAACCCGCGAAAGGCTCCCGGGCCGGATGGCATCACGAATAAATGCTTGAAGAAAATAGAATCAATCGTCTCTGTTCCGCTAAGCCACGTGAGAAATTGTATTTTCGATACGGGAGTGTGTCCAGTCGGTTTTAAAATAGCAAAAATTAAACCGCTATTTAAAAGCGGTGATCGTAAGAGTCTCAATAACTAAGTATAGGCCAATTTCTCTAACATCGAACATTGCGAAAGTTTTTGAAACTTATCTTAAGGACAGAATAATGGATTTCGTAACTAAAAATAATTTCTTTGTGAAAACCCAGTTTGGTTTCCTACAGGGAAAGTCCACGGAGGATGCGATAGCAAAAGTTACAAAGTTTGTATATGAGGCGATAGGGAAGAGTCGACCGTGTGTGGGTGTATTCGTCGACCTGAGAAAGGTATTTGATACGCTAAGCCACAAAATTCTGCTTGACAAGCTTAATGACGTGGGAATCAGAGGTAGAGCTCACGAAATACTAAAGTCATACCTCACTGAAAGACCGCAGTTTGTGAAAATGGAAAACATAGAGAGGGAGATAAATGTTTCCGAGTATGGGGTTCCCCAAGGCACAGTCCTGGCCCCTTCTTATTTATTATTTACCTAAATGGTCTTTTTAAAGTTAAATGTGACGGAAAAATATATTCATTCGCGGATGATACTGCGATTCTCTATGAGGGTGCTTCTTGGGAGAAACTTGTAGCCAAAATTGCAAAGGATCTATCAAAGCCTTTTAGATGGTTTGAGGAAAATAAGCTGACGGTAAACTTCGATAAAACAAATTGTATCACTTTTGGATGCTATTGTGACAGTATTCCGGATCTAGATGGTATAGTAGTACACGGTAAAGAGTGTAATAGTTTACATTGCGATACTAACTGTAAGAAAATTAAGAGAGTTGTGAGTGGAAAGTATATCGGATTTATTATCGATCAATACCTGCGATGGGGTGAGCACATAAATAAATTAGTAAAAAAACTGCGCTATTTTACTTTTGAATTCAACAGACTCAAAACAATAGTAAACACCTCTATGCTAAAAGTGGTATACAATGCTTTGTTTGTCTCAATTATGAGATATGGGATCATCGGTTGGGGTGGGGCAGCAGAAAATGCGATTAGTCCTTTGGATGCATTAAATAGGAAAATACTAAAGATTATGTATGGAAAAGACAGACTCTTAACGACAAATCAGTTGCACGAGGAGACAGAAGCGTATGATGTTCGGCAGCTATTTTGTAATGCTGTGTTGAAATTTTACATGAAAAATAGGCTCTTCAGGGTAGAGGTAGGAGAAAGAATGTTAAGGTCGCAATCACTTAACATGGTTACTGTGCCGGAAATTAGAACCACGACTGGAAGAAGATGTCATGTATATGTAAGTCCAAAGATCTTAAACTCAGTGTCATGCGAGACGCGTAATGCAATTCTTCAATCGTGGGGAAACCCTTGTAAAGAATTTATTGACCAAAAACTACGAGAACTAGGTCCGAAAAGGGTAGCAGGACTACTAAAAACTTCTTCCCCAATCTGGAAATTGGAGGAGACCCCCAAGACTGACTGGATCAGTTCTGGGTGGTATATAGTTTTAAGTGTTTATCGTTTTTATTATATAGGATGTATGGAGTGATGTACATGAAAATGATAAATAAATATTATATTATTATATACGTCACACACAGCTACACTGTTCAAATAATTTAAAATCACAGGCCACTTTGTTTCTATAATAAAAATATGGTGTGATACACGCACACAACTTCCTTTTACAGTGATCTTATAATTAGCCAAAAATTTGATTTTGAATTTTTAAGCATTTGTCAAAAAATTTCAAAAATTACAAATTCTACAGAAACGGTACAAAATAGAGCGTTAGTTGAACAGATAAATTTTCTCTAGAATTTTAAGCTGAATTCAAAAATGTAATAATATACCGGGTGTTCTATTTAAAATAGGAGTTAATAAAACAAATAGAAAAAAAAACCAAAGAAACCCATTTTAGAAGTATTCAACTGGAAAATCACCTATCTCACATCAATACACATTCAAAATGTAATAAAAATGTTTGAAAAAAATCGTTAGAGCCGTTTTTGAAAAAATCGAAAAAAACTAAAAAATCACAAGAGTAAACACTTACTTCCGGTTATGTGATTTTTTTCAAAAGTTTTCTGTCGCATCTACATAGTACACAAAACTTCTATATGAAGTTTCAACGCCATACCTCTTTTCGTTTTTGAGATATTCTGTTCACAGACACAGCCAGACAGACACGCACACACACACACACAGACCAATGAAAAAAAATATGTTTTTTGAGTTCAAGGGACTCTAAAACGTGAATATCTGTTGAAAACTCAATTTTGAATTTTTGGGGTGAATCCAATTAATACTTCCTTTATTGTAAAAGGAAGTAAAAAACCAGACTATAATTTGATGGGCGTGACCACGCGTACTGGCAATGACTTAGTTCGAACTAACCAATCAAAAAGAAGTGACTCAATGAGGTAACCTAGAGAATTTAGGTTCGTTGAGTGTTACAGTCATGCAGGTTCTAGGCTTCCCTTTATTTCTTGTTACTTCTATAATGAATGAAGTAGGTGTTTTGCACTTAGGTAGACCAAGGTGGCAAATTATAGCAAAACAAAAGCAATCAATAAATTTAATATGGCGATGTTGGTTATTTGTTACAATATGTGTTTTAAAAACATTCGTTGATATTAGGCATTTGCAAACATTAAGCCGTGATATATCTACCAGGTATTTATCGTTACATCATATACATAATAATTTCAGACTATACTTTAGTATTTCTAAATTAAATATAACCTAAAATGTGCAAAACTCATATACCTATAGGTATGTAAGATATCTATCACGTATAAGGTGACCACTTTTCAATTTATACAATCCCTGAGATTATTCGTAGGTAAAAAATGGGTTTTCTTCAATGAGAAATACAGAATGTGTATAGAAAACAAAGGTAAACCTGCAGTTTAGAGCACCGAGATGTAAACAAACCGATCGGCACCACTCGGGTCAGCATATGCGGCGTTGCCAGACTGACTGAATGCATGCGCGTTTTCACGTGCGACGTTATTACGCTACCAATTATCCGCGGTAATCCTGCTTATTTAAAAATTGCAGTAATAACTAATAAGGAGCGTGTGAGCGAACCCGTGGGCTGAATTGACTGATTTTGGTGTCAATCGACTCAGGGCGACGCAAGTAAGCCAGTAGTAGGCGCACTCTTGTACAAATTGCATTAAATGAATTATTTCGCGCCCAATTTGGGTGCAGAACGCTAGTAATTGAAATAAAATTGCATCTGTTGGAAAATGGAAGAGGAAGATACAGGGGTGTGTAGGGTAGAAATAAAATCGACTGTATTTGTAACTAAAGCTTCAAGCAGTGCTAAGTTTATTATTTAATATAAAAAAGTGCCAGACATGTAACTACAAAAATTAAAGTAAATTGTTTATAAAAAAGCGGAGATGTATTTACAAAAAATAAATTGAATTGTTAATAAAACTGTGCATACTTAATCTTAATCGCCCTTATTTAATTTAATTGTTCTTGCTGCTATTGTTTATTGCGTTGAAATTGAATATTCAATTGACTCGACCGTTAAACGCGAGGTTTTAATTTTAACTTGAACTAAACTATTTTCGATGCCCTAAGGCTTAAAAATCATTTTCGTAAATATAATGGTCTAAACCTCATTCGTTTAGCAGTTTCATTGAATCGGTGTGATTACGTTGAAATTCGAAAATTGAGCCTCGGCTCTATTCAAACAAGAGAGCGAGCGGGTAGGCAGCCCCTCGCAGCTGCATTACAATATTATTAAGCAAACGGTTTTTTTTTCCAAAAACGGCTTTAACGATTTTTTTCAAACATTACATTTTTAATGTGTATTGATGTGAGATAGGCGATTTTCCAGTTGAATACCTGTAAAACGGGTTTTTTTCCTATTTTTTATTAACTTTTATTAACTCCTATTTTAAATAGAACACCGGGTATATTATTACATTTGTGAATTCAGCTTAAAATTCTAGAGAAAATTTGTCTCTTGCATTAACACGTAATGTGCCACCATACAATCGAAAAATGAGGTCACCCTGGCCATCCAGAATTTTTTGCGAATTTATTTCTCAAATTATATTTGGAACAATAGTTAATTACTTTTTTTTGTAAAAACATGAAAATGATGAGAAAAAATGAAAAAAAAGTTGTGGTGACACGTTGGTCCCTCGCAGCCACACGGTTTCTCTCAAACATATATGGCCACGGAGCACCAATGTGTCACCACAATTTGCAGGTTAGAACCTGCATATTCTTGCTATTCCAAAATAATCAATGAATCTGGACGAAAAGAAGCAATAAATAAAACACCTCAATCAACTCTGAAGTGCGTAATTTGCGAAAAACAGTATTGTTTAGAATACTTTTTTGCTACACATAAAGCAAGTTTGTAGCTTTTAGGCTGGTGTTTTCTTTGTATTATGAATATAATATTTTTCTTACGAAATATGAACTTAGTTCTTTAGTATTCACTCTATACTATAATTTTTTACACAAAATGTGCAAATTGAAATTTCGTAGCCGTGTGGTGACACTTTGGTGTCATATTCACACCGGCCAAATGCAGTTCCGGGACCGTTAGGCCACCCATTTGACGGCCCCATATGATTAACACTGATTTCTTGCACCAACGTGGACTCACATGGCTGAAACCAGTAGTCGAGAATGTGGGACCACAGTGGTCTCGCACGGCTTATACTGACAAAAATCTTGTGAGACCTTGTTGACACCACATGGCACATTACGTGTTAACGCTCTATTTTGTACGGTTTCTGTCGAATTTCTAATTTTTGAAAATTTGTGACAAATGCTGAAAAATTAAAAATTAAATTTTTGTTTAATCATAAGATCACTGTAAAAGGAAGTTGTGTGCGTAAATCACACCAGATTTTTAAAATAATACATCTCCGCTTTTTTATAAACAATTTATTTTACTTTTTGTAGTTACATGTATGCACGGTTTTATTAACAATTCAGTTTATTTTTTGTAAATACATCTCCGCTTTTTTATAAACAATTTATTTAAATTTTTGTTGTTACATGTCTGCCACTTTTTTATATTAAATAATAAACTTAGCACTGTTTGAAGGTTTAGTTACAAAAAACAGTCGATTTTATTTCTTCCCTACACACCCCTGTATCTTCCTCTTCCATATTCCAACAGATGTAATTTTATTTCAATTACTAGCGTTCTGCACCTAAATTGGGCGCGAAATAATTCATTTAATGAAATTTGTACAAGAGTGCGCCTACTACTGGCTTACTTGGGTCGCCCTGAGTCGATTGACACCAAAATCAGCCAATTCGGCCCACGGGTTCACTCACACGCTCGTTATTAGTTATTACTGCAATTTTTAAATAAGCAGGATTACCGAACACCCGGATAATTGGTAGCGTACTAACGGTGCACGTGAAAACGCGCATGCATTCAGTCAGTCTGACAACGCCGCATATGCTGACCCGAGTGGTGCCGATCGGTTTGTTTACATTTCGGTGCTCTAAAATGCAGGATTACCAAAACAAAAAGCAAGCAAATAATTACCATGTTTTTATTCATTTCTATCAATGCTTAGCAAATATAATGCAAGGTGTAACTAAATAACTTGTCCATATCGTATGGCGTACTAAACACGGATTGTTTCTACTTGATCTGCATAGAGCGTTAGTTGAAGAGACAAATTTTCTCTAAAATCTTAAGCAGAATTCAAAAATGTAATAATATACCGGGTGTTCTATTTAAAATAGGAGTTAATAAAAAAAATAGAAAAAAAAACAAAAGAAACCCACTTTAGAAGTATTCAACTGGAAAATCACCTATCTCACGTCAATGCACATTAAAAATGTAATAAAAATGTGAAGTTTTGAAAAAAATCGTTAGAGCCGTTTTTGAAAAAATCGAAAAAAACTGAAAAATCACAAGAGTAAACACCTACTTCCGGTTATGCTATTTTCTTCAAAAGCTTGCTGTCTTATCTACATAGTACACAAAACTTATATATGAAGTTTTCAACGCCATACCTCTTTTCGTTTTTGAGATACTCTGTTCACAGACAGACAGACACACAGACAGACAGACACACAGACAGACAGACAGACAGACACACAGACCAATGAAAAAAAATATGTTTTTTGGGATCAGGGGACTCTAAAACGTGAAGATCTGTTGAAAACTCAATTTCGAATTTTTGGGGTGAATCCAATACTTCCTTTATCGTAAAAGGAAGTAAAAAGCAAGCAAATAATTACCATGTTTTTATTCATTTCTATCAATGCTTAGCAAATATAATGCAAGGTGTAACTAAATAACTTGTCCATATCGTATGGCGTACTAAACACGGATTGTTTCTACTTGATCTGCATGTATTCAAAATAAAACATCAACACTGCTGTCATAAGCAAGAACGCGGTATCTACAAAAAACGCGTTTTAAGATAAATGGTAAAACGTAACTTATGGATATTTCATCACTATACGGTACATGACCGCGGTTTTTTTTGTATTAGAAGTATGAATTTAGTTGTGTTTTATATAAAAAGAAACAATATTCACCATTTATATCGAAAATAAAAAAATTGTACCGAAAAAATGTAGATACCACCTTTTGACTTTAAATTGCAACAATCGACCGAACACTAAATACAGATTGAAAAAGTGGCATCTACTTGACAATGTTGTATACAATGCGGTACGTGCTTGTCAATTCACCCTCTACAGATTACGCAGTTGGCCGTATCTGCACATTTGCAACCACAAAAACAGAGAATAAAGGCAATATCTAACAAAACAAAGAAGAAGGCGGCTTTTTCATGCAGATACCGCTTTTCACTTTTGCATTTTGCACATGCCGCCTTGCTCTTTATAAGTAACAAAATTTCTGTAGATTTCGCGTTTTTTTCATCTGAAAATCATAGTTACAGTGCAGATATCTATTTGTTACGTATCTAAAATTATTGGAATTTTGTACCGATTCCAACGATATCAATAACTCAATTTCGACTATTTTGTAGATACCGCCTTCTTGCTTATGACACCAGAACACAGACGGTCACCCTTCACTATAGTTACACTGACTAAGACTACGGCTGCTGCAGGCTATTCTCTATTCAGTTTTGTACGCTTGCGAAATCGCAGACGAATCATTAATATAAATAGAAAGAGATATATTGATTACAATAAAATGAAAGATATATTCTTACCGTGCGCGAAATTTGCGGCGATTTTATTTTTATTAATATAACTGACTTACGGTAAAGTTAGACATTACAAAATTAGCGTAACTCGGAGAAAATTATAACAAAATCCAGAGACCGGAGATCTGGTGTTGAAACCCTGAGAGGTGGTCACCCTAATCACATACAGTGTATTTAATGATATTAGGCCGATATTGAGCATATAATAGAAAAGAATAAATTTTGCGGTCGAGGCTGATTAGTAATAAATTATCTGAGTCAGTTATATGTAATATCGGCTGTATGTTTAATAGTTTTCATAACATCTACTAAAAGTCGCCCATTTTAAGATATGAAAGTTTAATGTAGATGATATTAGGGGTGGGGCAATATTAAAATTTACATATCGATATTCGATATTAGAATTATATCGATATTTATTGATATTTGTTAATATATCGATAAATATCCTAAAAATATCGATAGATCTCAATATTCCATCAATATCGATATTCGAAAAGAACGATAGAGCCAAGTACTGATCCTAACAAAAAAATTAAAGTTGAAATTTCAAATTATATAACATTGCCAAAAATTGACATAGGAGAAAATCCCCTTTGTTGGTGGAAAGCTTATGAATATTTGTGTCCAAATTTAAGTATTTACTGCAAAAAAAAATTGTGATCAAGCAACAGGTGTTGCGCCAGAGCGGGTCTTTAATTGTGGTGGTAATGTAATTTCCGATTATAGAACATCACTAACTGGTGATTATGCCGAACAACTTATATTTTTGTCGATGAACAAAAACTGTGTCCCTAAACCTACTTATTAGTCTTGCAAAGAGTACGAATACACCTTATATTGTTATCAATATTATATTGTATTACATTATCTTTAAGAAAATAAATTGTACGTATTAAAAATGTGTATAATTAATAGTTATTTAACAAACAAGTATGTTAATGAGAGAGATTAATAAACGAGACATTTTAACGCGCTCGCGCGTTAATTGTAGAAATTATTAATCACCGATTAACACACGAGTTAGTTACAATATTTTTCTGTTGATCGTATATTATTATTTTGAAGAAAATTTTATTTTATTTCATGAAAAGAATTTGATACTTAAACTTTTGACATTAGTGGTACCGGGTGAGTTTTGAAACTGACGCAAAACCTAACCTGCTAACCTCGAACTTGACATAGACTTACAATACCACCAACAAACAGATTTTTAAAAATCATTTATTAATAAAAAATCATTCATTAATAAGAGTCATTAATAGACGATTCTCTATACATTAATGAAACCCATAAATAAACGATCAACGGAAAAGTATATTTCTATCTTGCTAATTATATGTGTTACAATAATAAAGCATTAATAAATATTAGGTATTTATTTTACTGTAACAATGAGATGTGTATGTGTGTACAACTGTACATTACAATCAATACATAATTATAACTTTAGTTTCTGAATAGCCAAATTGTTTAGATGAATAGTGACAACGCAAAAAAATTATGTTCGAAAATGGTTAAACAGCACTCGAATGTTTTAAAGATTACCTAATAGGTAACAGAAACGTCGTTTTTAGTGCACCCATATTTATATCAATTTTTGAAAAGACAATTTATGAATATAAAATCTTGTTCTGGGTGACAATAATAGGTCAATATGTAAAATAACATAGTAGATCATTTTATATTGTGAAGTATTATTATTAGGATTATTAAAACAAATTGAATTTATGGCACCTCAAATTAAGCGTGTGTTGCATATGTGCAGATACAATGGTATACCGTATACATAGAAAAAGTTATCGTAAACCAATATGAACATTTACATGGTGACCAATCGTAAACCAATATGAACATTTACATGGTGACCAGTTTCTGACAACAGTTGAATTAGACAAGTGGAAACTACTAATTTAACAACTATTCCATAAATCTCGATATACAGCGTGTCCAAGATAAGGAGAGTCAGCATGGGGATCTCGTTAATTTTAAGCGATACAAATTTGGTTAAATGGGAAAAAAGTTGCGCAATTAAAGGAGAAACAAAGTGACGCCTAGAAACTCTACATATGATTTCTGGTTTTTGAATTATCTCAAAAAAACCGAATTTTTGGATTTTCGATTATGTATTTTTTTTCTGGCGTTAATATTAAAGTAATTAAAATTAGAAATAAAAATTTTTAAATTACAAACTCTGAAACAACGTATGAAATGCTCTAGGATACAGGTCCACATCCAAAAATTTCTAGATGGTAAAAAAAGACTCGAAACGTAATTAAACCATAATGTGTGGTACATTATTGAATTGAGAATAAAAAGGGCTTCACAAATTTAGCATCAGAAAATCAGGACCGTATGTAAAAAAATTAAGTTGATGGTTTGTCAAAGACGAAACGTCCGATAAAAAAATTGATAACATAATCTTTGAGCCCATAAGGCCCTGAACACACGGGATTCCGTTTCCCAGATTCGGTATGCGGGATACAGAATCTGAGTCCGTTCAGACACGGCGACTGAATCTCAGACGCGGGCCTTCAGTCACTTGCAGTGCCGTGCTGTTATGGACCTAGCATTGCTGTTCTTTGTTTCTGTCGAATTAGTCTAGAAGTGCTGTATTTAAAGTCAGGAATTGGGCTCTACTAAGCTAATAAATTTTTCATTGTCAAATAATGTACATTCTATGATCGTTGTATAGTAAGGAACGCCTTGCTTATTCGATTTAAATAGAAGTTGAAGAAAATCTGCTACGCCTATGACATGATATCATATGTTCTGGCTGGCAAAAGTAGGCGAGTCCAGGCCGTGGTACACGTGGACTCATATCCTCTATATGCTCCAATAGTAAATCGGTATCCGAGATACAGAATGTGTCGCCGGCGGCCGATTTTCCTTATCTCTGCATTTCGGCCGCCGGCTACAAATTCTGTATCTCGGATACCGATTTACCATTGGAGCATATAGAGAATATGAGTCCACGTGTACCACGGCCTGGACTCGCCTACTTTTGCCAGCCAGAACATATGATATCATATCATAGGCGTAGCAGATTTTGTGCAACTTCTATTTAAATCGAATAAGCAAGGCGTTCCTTACTATACAACGATCATAGAGCGTACATTATTTGACAATGAAAAGTTTATTAGCTTTGTAGAGCCCAATCCCTGAGTTTAAATACAGCACTTCTAGACTAATTCGACAGAAACAAAGAACAGCAATGCTAGGTCCATAACAGCACGGCACTGCAAGTGACTGAAGGCCCGCGTCTGAGATTCAGTCGCCGTGTCTGAACGGACTCAGATTCTGTATCCCGCATACCGAATCTGGGAAACGGAATCCCGTGTGTTCAGGGCCTAAAAAGTTGCTATAAAGAAGTTTTATCAGTTTTGCTCTAACTTGAATGTTAACGCCAGATAAAAATAAAATATAAAATCCAAAAAATCGGGTTTTTTGAGATAATTCAAAAACAAAAACTCATATCAAGGGTTTCTAGGCATCACTTTGTTTCTCCCTTAATTGCGCTGCTATATATATTGCTAAATAGAATAATGACAATCTGCTTTTGTTGTAGATGGGAAGATATCAAACTTCCATTAGCACCGCACTTATCACTAAAAGAAAAGTTTAAACAAACATGGAAAGTAAGCCGTGTAATTCCGCAGGAAATGCATCGTACAGTTCGCAGAACACGAATAACAATGAAAGATTTAGTAAGCCATCTATTAAACAAGAAGACATCGAATTAAACGATAAAGAGTATGGAAACCAAATATTTGACAAAAAAGACAAAAATCTTCTTTGTAGTGGACAGAAATCTTATAGTTGCTCTGACTGTGAATTCAGAACGGCACGGAAAAGTCATTTAGTTAGACATATGAAGAATCATATAGGAGAAAAGCCTTACAGTTGCTCTGTTTGTGAATTCAAAACAGCACAGAAAAGTAATTTAGTTAGACATATGAAGACTCATACAGGAGAAAAGCCGTACAATTGTTCTGTTTGCAAATTCAAAACAGCACAGAAAAATCATTTAGTTACGCATATGAGGACACATACAGGAGAAAAGTCTTACAGTTGTGCTGCCTGTGAATTCAGAACAGTGCAGAAAAGTAGTTTAGTTATGCATATGAAGAATCATAGAGGAGAAAAACCGTACAGTTGCTCTATTTGCGAATTCAGAACCGCGCAAAAAAGTCATTTGGTTACACATATGAAGAATCATACAGGAGAAAAGCCTCACAGTTGCTCTGTTTGCGGATTCAGAACAGTACAAAAAAGTCATTTAGTTACACATATGAAGACTCATACAGGAGAAAAGCCTTTGAGTTGTTATGTTTGCCAATTTAGAACAGCACATAAAAGTCATTTAACTACGCATATTAGGGCTCATGTAGGAGAAAAGCCTTTCAGTTGCGATGTTTGCAAATTCAGAACAGCACATAAACGTCATTTAGTTACACATATGAGGACTCATACAGGTGAAAAGCCTTTCAGTTGCTCTATATGTGAATACAATACAGCACATCGAAGTAGTTTAGTTAAACATGTTAAAATTCATACAGGAGAAAAGCCGTACCATTGCTCGGTCTGTAAATACAGAACAACGACCGAAATATATTTAGTTACACATATGATGAATCATACAGGAGAACAACCTTACAGTTGCTCTGTCTGTGAATACAGAACAGGGACCAAAAGATATTTAGTTAAACATATGAAAAAGCATACAGGAGACACACCTTATAGTTGCTCTGTCTGTGAATATAGAACAGCAAACAAAAAGCATTTTGTTACACATGTGATGAGTCATACAGGCGAAAAGCCTTACAGTTGCTCTGCCTGTGAATTCAGAACAGCACATAAAGGTAATTTAATTACACATATGAAGATTCATACAGGAGTAAAGCCTTTTAGTTGCTCTATTTGTGAATACAGAACAACGCGGAAAAGTCTTTTAGTTACACATATGAGGACTCATACAGGCGAAAAGCCATACATTTGCTCCGTCTGTGAATATAGAGCAGCACAAAGAACTAGTTTAATTACACATATGAAGACTCATACAGGATAAAAACCTTACAGTTCTGTCTGCGAATACAGAAAAGCATAGAAAAGTAGTTAAGCGTCACCTGAAGACTCGTATAAGTTACAAACCTTCAGTTGCTCTAGAAATTTCTTCAGTCTCCCACATTACTTACTGATACCCACTCAAAAATCTTTAGCAATATTCTTTGAAGTTTCACATTGACCCAAACGTTTTATTGCCTTCGGTGGTATGATTTTGTATTTTGACTTCTATAGCAATTGGGCATTGGGCATTCTTAAAAATATAAAGGCGCAGTTAAAAGGTTTGAATACAAAATATGATACGTTTTTGCATTCGGTCCATTTTTGCAGCAAGAAAGTAACTGATTTTGAACTCAAACTTAATTAAATGTCTGATAAATATAAAAAAAATGTTAAAATGTTTGACGAGAACATCAAACTCAAAGAAACTGAAACAGTTACAGGGTCAAATTGATAATATGGAACAACACAGCCGTTTAAGTAACTTGGAAATACAAGGGGTTCCGCAGAAGGAAAATGAAAATCTCTTCCAGATTATGGAAAAAATTGGTAACCATATAAAGGTCCCAATTAATAAATCCGATATTAACGCTATCCATCACGTAGCCTCTTTTGATCTGAAATCTACCAAGCCTCGTAATATAATAGTTTCTATGCTATCTCGCGTGAAACGGGATGATGTACTGGCAGCAGCAAAGATTGCAAAGAATGCTAATCCAGCTACTTTACCTGGGCTAAGGATCGATGGCGTGTCCAATGAGCTGTTTATTAACGAACATCTGACACTGAAGAATAAGTCTCTTTTTGGCGAGGCTAGGAAAATCCCAAGATCTAAGGGTTATAAATACACCTGGACCAGAAATGATGTTATTTATAATAATAATAATAATAATCTTTATTTAGTTATAAACTATTTTAAGATTTACAGTTGTTTACATATTTACTTAACTAATAATTTTTCTTAACATAATCGCTTAGTTTTTTTTTAAACTCATAGATATTTTTAGTTCCTTTAACTTCAATTGGAAGGTTATTATAAATTTTGAAGCCTTTATAAAAGAAACAATTTTGGGAACTGCTTTTTGTAAGTTTGGGTAATCTAACATTCTGCTTATTTCTAGTACTATAATTATGAATATCACAACCATAAACTAAGTGTTGGGTCATATATTCAGGTAACAGGTTATTGACTGCTTTAAAAACTAACAACAAAGAATTGAAATAAATACGTTGCTTCATACTTAACCATTGTAAACAATCTAGCATCGCAGAAATTCTTGTATATTTCGAACAGCGTAATATGATACGCATGACTCTGTTCTGCTGTTTTTGCATTCTAGCCAATTCTTGTTCATGACATAAAAATAATATACTAGAGCAGTAATCGAAATGCGGTGCGATGATTGTTTTGTAAATCATAATTTTAGACTGTATACTAAGCTTATTAGAAATTCTACTGAATAAACCTATTTTCTTAACTACCTTATTAATTATATAATCTACGTGTGCTTTGAAGTTTAATTTATCATCTATAATTACTCCTAAATATTTAACTTGAGATACCTTCTCTATTTCTAAGTTATCAATTTTTATTTTATTAACCGATTCTGCATTAGTACCTGATAAAATTATTGCTTTCGTTTTTGCGATATTCAGTTTCAGTTTATTACATTTTAACCACTTAGAAATAATTTCTAAATCTATATTCATTTTATTCATGGCATTTCTAACATCTTCGTCAGTAACTGTCACTAATGTATCATCTGCAAACAGATTTATGGTGCAATGTTTTAGATTCAATTCCAAATCGTTTATATACAATATAAACAATAATGGACCCAAAACAGAGCCTTGGGGTACACCCAAGTTGTTTTCCATGTAGCTTGACTGGCACTGATCGAAGTGTGTAGTTTGTAGTCGATGAGTGAGATAACTTTGAAACCACATATTTTCGTTACCACGTATTCCATATTTATGTAGTTTATTCAGTAACCGCTGCCTGTCGATAGTCTCAAATGCACGTTTATAATCTAGAAAAACAGTAACTACACTTTTATTTAATTCTAATTCACTTTTCCAATTCATGAGAACCAAGTTTAACGCCGTTGCACACGAATGTTTAGATCTAAATCCTGATTGGTTTTTACTTATAATATCATGTTCATCTAAAAAGATTTGGAGTTGATCTTTCACAATAAGTTCGAAAATTTGCTCGTATACCGGTAACACATTTATTGGTCGAAATTCTTCGCACTTGTTAGTTAATTTAACTTTAGGTACTGGAACAACTCTAGATATTTTCCATGATTCTGGAAAGCACCCTGTTCCGAGAGACTGATTTATTAATTTAACAAATATCTCACCTACAACTGGTAAGGCATCTGTAATTACAGTAACTGTAATATGGTCGAAAGAACCCATTCGTTTAATTTTAGCTATTGCTTTTTTAATATCATTTAATGTAATTGTTTTAAATTTAAAAGTACTGATATTATCCGGAAACGTAGCTTCTTCAAAGCGGTCGTTTATAATAATGGACTTATTTAGCTCTAATATACTATTTACAAAGTACTGGTTAAATTTAGTAGCAATATCCTGGCCATTGCTAATTTCTTCTCCGTCAAATAAAATGTTTGAAGAAGTAATTGTTTGTCCTTTCATTAAAGATTTGACAGTTTTCCACATCTTCTTTGGATTTCCACGACAGCTTTCTATTCTATTTTCATAATATTGGTTTTTCCTGTCCTTAATTTTATTGCTGTAAAAATTCCGAATACGTTTATAGTTTTGCCAGTGATGCATGTTTTTTGTTAATTTAGCTGTCTTGTAGAGTTGATTGCGTTCCGCCTGGAGCTTACGTAAATCACAGCTAAACCATGGGGTGTCAGTTTTAAGTGTAATTGTTTTGTTGTCAATGAGGTCATTTACGGAATTTTGTATTCTGCTGACCATATGTGTGGCAAGATTGTTTACATCTTTACTATTTAATAATGTGACCCAGCTATATTTATTTAGTTTATCAAGCAGTTTTTGTGAGGAGTAATTAGCGAACGTTGTGATATTAATTCTTTCAAAATTGCTGTTATACCGCGCAACCTTTCGTAACGTGACATCGATTGCATTATGTTCAGAAATTTGTGGAATCTGCACTTTACAAATGATATTGTCTTGATTTGTTAAAACGAGGTCAATGATTGTATTGGAATTTTTTGTTGAGCGCGTAAATTCGGTTACGAGTTGATTTAAACCCAACGTATTTATTAATTGTAGGAGCTTGCTTGTGTAGAATGAATCTTTAGAGATATCCCAGTTGAAATCGCCTAGAATTAAATGCTTGGTGTCGTCTGGGATTGTGTCGTCGTACCATTTTTCAAACTGCTTTAAGAATATTGCAATACTGGCACTTGGAGAACGATAAACAACAGTGTACAATCCGTTGTGAAATCCTTGCGTTATGTGAATGCATAGCAGCCAGAATTCATTGTTAAATGAAAAGTTTGACACTATTTTGAACTTAATATTATTACGCAGAACGATTGCAACTCCGCCCGTATGGCGATTTATACAATTACAACGAATGGTGACATAACCCCGAAAACTTATTTCACAGTCTTCAATATTCTCCGTGAACCTTGTTTCACTTAAAAACACGATAGCTGGACGTCTGTCTTCAATTAAAACTTCAATTTCCTCCATATGTTTTAGCATACTTTGTGCATTTGAATAAATAATATCAGTATTTGGTTCTGTTATTCTAAAAAATCTATCTTACTTCTTTCTTGTTCTAGTTTACGTTTGTAAACTGGACAGTCAAAGCTCCATGCAAAATGATCTACGTCTAAATTAATTTTTAGTTTTTCTTTAGCATTGCAGCAGTTCACACATTTCTTTTCTTCGTCGTTAGCCTTACATTCTTTCAAGAGATGAGAACCGGCACATTTTGGGCATGTTATCTTCGATTTACATTGACTCGCTTTATGATTGAATCCATTACATGAAAAGCACCTGGTTACTTCAACTGCATCATAAACTCTACACCTATCCCAGCCGATATTAATTTTTTCTTCTTTCATAATTACACGATAGGCACATGCATTTACTTCCGCAATTACTGTATAATTTTTCCTGTTGTTTTTGGTTATGGTTTCCTTTATATGTACAACTTTTATGGATGGTTCCTGTGATTCCAAAAAACTATTTTGGGATATTATTTTCTCTTCGATCGTTTCCATTGCCAATTTTTCGCTTAGTCCAACAATTTTTACTCTAGGCAATTTCTTCTTTGGGATTGTAACTTCGTAGTTTTCTCCAAGATTAGTTTCGGCTTTTTCTTTAATTCTGCTGACATCATCCTTGTTTTTGCATCCAATAACAACACCACCCTTGCTAACAGTCCGTAGGCCAGATATATTTAACTCGGTAGGATTGATGGCATTTTTTATGTCTTTTTTAGTGTCAATACTTTTTTGGTCCTGATTTTTGGGTTTTATTACTACGACCGGTTCGTGTTTGTTTAACTTTAATTTTTCAGCATAAGTCATATCTTTTTGTTGCTCCATGATGTTTTTGACCGTAGTTTTTACGTTTCCATCAAAAGATTCAATGCGATTCTGCAGTTCCTCTAGTTTGTCAGAATGCTCTTTCAATCCAGTATTGATGCCATCCAAGACTGCCGTCATGTTTTCCAACACCTGTCTTAAATAGTTATTCTTCTTATCTGCACACGAGTCGCAAAACCAACCAATATTTTTCTTTGACGCAAGTAAACTGAATTCTTCTGAATTAAAGTTCACACATTTTGGGTGATATGCCTTAGTACAGAGTCCAGCACAGGGCAAACACTTTTCACCTCTTTTAAAATCCGCAAAACACCTATCACATCTATTATGACCACTCATTGTGGCAATAATATTGCCCGCAATGGGCAAAATTATTTGATTGAATTCACGTACGTTAAGTGTGTCAACGGAACGAATAGAACACGTCCGCGTTCCACGACAGCTAGCATACTAATTATTGTCGTCAGGATGATAGAACCAGGGTCATTGTTGTGCGTGACTCCAACGACATTTCAAAAATAATATAAATATACATCACCCTATACTACCATATTGTAACGATCCTGCTGCCGGTCATTGCCCCGGAATTATGACCCAGTGCCCCGATTCTTCTAGAACCTCGAGAAACGACCTTGCAACCTTGGACCCCAGGTGCGGACGCGTAACGTCAGCGCCGTTGGAGCCAGCTGCGATGGGTGCGTCATGTGGTTCCCAACAAGGTCGAGCGAAGTCTGGATTGATCTCGAAGGAAATTACCCGAATATAAATACACGGCCGCCGGAGTTCTCAGTAGTTCTCATCAGACTCGAAATAAATAACAAATAAATATAACCAGATAAATCCTTAATGTTTAAGTTGTGAATAAATAAATAATTAGCGTATTGTTAGAAATAGTGCCTGTAGTTCATAAGTAATTTGTGTTCTGCTTCATAATTCTGGTATTTTTAAATAATAATAATTACTTGCTGTAAATAAATGTTTAATGCAAGAAGCGTCGTATAATTTTTAAATAGCCCGAACGTAAAAATGTAACAGTGGTGTCAGGTGTCGGGTTTGTACCAGGGGCTATAAAAAATTATTGAACAAACATTAAATAAATAAATTGTTTAAAAAGTGCCGATACAACGACGGTCAGATAAATAAATTAAAGTTAGTATTGTGCATGCCTTTGACGAGATCTCAAAGCAGCAAAATGGAAGCCCAATTAAGCCAACTTTTGCAACTGATGCAAGTTGGTCAGGACAAGGCGGAAAAAGCGCAAGAAGAGCTGAAAGCCGGGCAAGAAGTACTTAAGGAAGAGCTGAAAGCCGGGCAGGAAGTACTTAAGGAAGAGCTGAAAGCCGCGCAAGAAAAAGTAGGTAGTTCAAAAACTTTAGGAAGAATTGGAAGCCACTCAAGAAGAAATGAAAGCGAGCCATAACGAGTTGGCAGAGGAGATCAGAGATATTCAGGAAGAAATGGAGAGAAAGATGGCCGGACTTCAGAGTGACGTGCTGGAGCTGCAGTCACGAAGTGGCCAAGGCCAACCAACTCCCTCTGAATCAGCTGGCTTCTCTTCTCCTCCTGCAGTAAAACAGCCTTCCTTATCGCGAGTTGCTGCCCCTCAGGTTGCTCTGTCCCAAGATACTGCCCCAGTGAGGCCCGCAACATCTGGCTTGCACATGAAACTGCCCTCTTACGATGGGAAAACGCCATGGTCAACATACCTGAAGCAATTTGAAGCCGCAGCCGTCGCTAATGGTTGGGGAATGGCAGACAAAGCGACCGCATTGATCCTGACATTGCGAGGGGATGCCCTGAATGTTCTGCAAATGATTCCAGAAGATCGGCAGAGGGACTTCCAGCAATTGGTGAATCGCCTGGAACGGCGTATGGCAATGGTCATCTTCAGCATGTGTAGTGTGCCCAGTTGAAGAACAGAATTCAGAAGTCGGGGGAGACTCTGCAAGAACTGGAGGCCGATGTTGCTTGATTGGTTCGGCTCGCGTATCCATCGGCGCCGGAGGACTTCCTGGAGCAGCTAGCCGTCCAAACATTCGTAGATGGAATTAAAGACGCCGATACTCAGCAATCGGTACATCTGGGGCGCCATAGGACACTGGGAGAGGCCTTAGCCCATGCGTTGGAATTTGAAGCGGCAAGGACTGCCTCCAGAGGACATGGTCGTGTCCGCGGTGTCGCCACGACGGAGATGGCGCCTGAATCCATGGAGGACATGTTGCGACGGCTTATAAGGCAGGAGACGAGGGAGAAGGGGCCCCGTTGCTGGAGCTGCGGAGAGATGGGTCATCTTAGGGCTCGCTGTCCAAAGAAAGGAGCCCGAGTGTCTGACGAGCCGTCGGAAAACTAATGCGGGTCGACAAGAAGGGGCGAGAGTCGACTCGTGATTGCCATGCCCCGGAGAGTTCCATACATGTGTCGTCCGTGCAACACCACCCTGATAATCTCTTCATTGATGGGAAAATAATTGGAAGAGTCTCTGCTGTTGGATACTGAAGCGACAAAATCCATCGCCAGGTCTGACGTAATACGAGACGAGGGTCAGCTGCTGCCCACCAGGACATGCCTTCGCACTACCACCGGAGGCGCAGTGACCACACATGGGGAAATGGATTTGACATTGAAGATTGGGAATCAAACCCTCAAGCATCGGGTCCTGATTGCTGACGAGTTCATCCTGGGAATGGATGTCATGAATAAGTGTGGGTTCACTTTGGACCTGGGACGCGGCGTGTTGCACGTGGGTGGGGAGGAGCTTTTCCTACACCCAAGAGAAGAGATCGCAGTACGAGTGGTATTGGCGGAAGATGTTAATCTGCCTGGACGAACCGAGAGGGTCGTGGATCCATACCTGGATGGCGATCTCCGGGGCAACGTAGTGCGCATGCTTGAACCCGATTATGACAAGGAGCTCACTCATGGTATCCTAGTTGGGAAGACGTTGGTAAAGACTGGGCTTAAGGTCCCAGTAAGGATGATGAACGTCAACAGGGAACCGGCAACCGTCAGGAGAAACACAACCCTGGGAAGATGCAAACCTTTCTCCGCCGTTGTCAGAACGATTACTAGTGACAGCGGCAGTAAGGCATTAATGAACACCGTGATGTCTACTTGCAAGGGCATGAGCCAACAAGAACGAAAGAAGATCGAAGATCTGGTGGCCCGGTACCAAGACGTCTTTGAGTGCGGAGATCATCCCAGCGGCCGTACCGACGTAGTTAAGCATAAAATCAATACGGGGGATGCTCAACCGATACGCCAACATCAAAGAAGGTTGCACCTCGCCAAACGGGAAGAAGCTGAGAAGATTGTCTAAGATATGCGAAACCAAGGGATTATCGAACCGTCCAGCAGCCCGTGGGCCTCCCCTGTGGTTCTTGTCAAGAAGAAGGATGGCTCAACGAGGTTCTGTGTTGACTACCGACCGCTGAATCATGCGACCAAGGAAGACAGCTACCCTCTACCACAAATCGATGATACCCTGGACACGCTCTCCGTTTCTCAATGGTTGTGAAGTGCGGTTATTGGCAAGTCGGAATGGATCCTGTGGACAGGGAGAAGACTGCATTTACTATCGGAACTGGGCTCTGGCAGTTCTCCGTCATGCCGTTCGGTTTGTGCAATGCCCCGCCACGTTTGAGAGGCTGATGGACACCGTCCTGAAGGGTCTATTTTGGCAGACCTGCCTGATATACTTGGACGACATCATGGTGGTGGGTAAATCCTTCAACGAGCATCTGAAAAACCTGGAGGAAGTGTTCGGTAGACTGCGAGGTGCTGCCAACCTGCGATTAAGTCCAAAGAAGTGCCACATCTTCCAGAAGGAGGTACAGTACCTGGGGCACGTCGTATCCCGCCAGGGAGTAGCAGTAGACCCGAGTAAGGTGAAGGCAGTGCAGGATTGGCCGATCCCGAAGGATAAGCATGAACTGCGAAGCTTCTTGGGCCTCTGTACTTACTACCGACGGTTTGTGCTGGGCTTTGCAAACATTGCAAAACCGTTAACCCGTCTAACGGAAGAGGGACGACAGTTCGAATGGAGTGATGAGTGCGCGGAGGCCTTCGAGATGCTCAAGACTGCCTTAACCAGTTTACCTGTACTTTGCTATCCACGTCAGGAAGGCCAGTTTATCATCGACACTGACGCTAGCAATGTCGGAATCGGTGGTGTTCTGTCCCAGGTTCAAGATGGGCAAGAGAAAGGCCTGGCATATTTCAGCAAGGTCCTGTCCAAACCAGAGCGGAACTATTGCGTAACCAGGAGGGAGCTTCTGGCAGTAGTCAAGTCCGTGGAGCATTTTTATAAATACCTGTATGGCAGAAGATTCTTGCTGAGGACCGACCATGCTGCTCTAAGATGGCTGCTGCAGTTCAAGAACCCTGAAGGACAGGTGGCTAGGTGGATCGAGCGCCTACAAGAGTACGACTTTGAAATAAATCATCGACCTGGCACAGCCCACCGCAACGCCGATGCGTTATCCAGGAGGCCCTGCCCTGCGGACTACAGCCACTGTTCGAGACTGGAGAGTCGTGCGGTACCAATCAATCGTACCACTGTAGTCGACGACTCGTGGGAGCTAGACGAGTTGCAGAGCAGCCAAGAGAACGACCCCGACTGAGGCACGGTTATAGCCTGGAAGCGAGATGGCCGTCGACCTACCTGGCAGGAGGCCTTCGCCACCAACCCAACGGTGAAGACCTATTGGGCGCAATGGGACTCCTTGCAGCTGCAAAACAACGTCCTGACCAGAATCTTGGAAGACGAGGACGGTAGGGCAACGAAATTACAAATAATGGTTCCAACTAGTAGAGTGGCCGAGGTTCTGAGCCACCTGCATGATGGCTCCTCTGGGGGACACTTCGGATTGAAGAAGACGTTGCAGAAGGTCCGAGACCGGTTTTACTGGGCTAGCTGCAAAGATGATATCCGAGAGTGGTGCCGGAGGTGCGAAGCCTGCGCTACAGGAAACGGACCGGTTGGTAGGCGTAGAGCTCCGATGTGGCAGTACAACGTCGGTAGTCCGTTCGGGAGGGTAGCCATCGACATCGCTGGACCATTCCCCGAAACCGAATCGGGAAATAAATACATACTGGTGTGCATGGACTACTTCACCAAGTGGCCCGAAGCGTACGCCCTTCCGAATCAAGAGGCCGGTACAGTCGCTGATGTTCTGGTGAAGGAGTGCTTCAGCCGTTTTGGAGTCTCCCTGGAGTTACATTTCGACCAGGGCCGGAATTTCGAGTCTGGACTGTTCCAGAACGTTTGCAAGCTACTGGGGATACACAAGACCCGGACCACTGCCCTCCATCCTCAATCGGACGGCATGGTGGAAAGGATGAACCGAACCATGAGGAAGCATCTGTCCAAGGTGGTTTCCGAGCATCAGCGTGACTGGGACCAGTACATTCACCTGTTCCTAATGGCCTACCGATCGGCAGTACAAGAGACAACCAACCACACCCCGGCTACGGTACTCTTTGGGCGCGAGCTGCGATTGCCATGTGACCTCAAATTTGGAAGAAAGCCTGGCGAAGAAACGGCCGGCGAGGACTACGTGGGGAACTTGAAGAAGAGGATGGAAGAGATTCACGACGCCGTACGCCGAAACATTCAGGGTGCCAGCGACCGAATGAAGGACCGATATGATGCCCGCGCTGAGGCCGGTGGTTTCCAGCCTGGCGATTTGGTATGGCTTTATAACCCCCAGAGGCGTCGTGGTCTCTCCCCCAAGCTCCAAAGAAACTGGGAAGGCCCCTACACTGTGGTTGCTCGACTGAATGACGTGGTATACCGAATCCAGAAACCTCCTCGAGGAAAGTGCAGGGTGGTGCACTTCAATCGGTTGGCCCCATATGCCGGAACCAATGAGGAAGTGGAGACTGTCACGGAGCAACCCCTGAGACGACTAGGGACCGAAGGAACCTCCTTTCAGGAGTTTATGGCCGCTTATGGAGGTACGAAGTCTGCGCGATTCGGAGTCACTACAAAGGTGCAGCGTGACCTGTTCGACACCCTGCGGCAGTATTCCCTAGCACACTGCGTCGCATGTCTAGGGGGACCGCCGCTGCCTTCCGGGAGAAGTTTGGCCGGTTAGACCAGCTGCGAGAGCAGGCACCTCAGGTTGGCAGAACTTTGCAGCTGAAGGAAGGCAACAGCTCCATTTATTACCTGGTGACGAAAAGGTTGTCGTACGAAAAACCTAGTTACCAGGAGGTCTGGTCTGCTCTTTTGGACCTTAAGGAGCAGATGGTGAAGAACGGCGAAACCCGGCTAGCGGTGCCGAAATTAGGATGCGGCCTGGATTTGTTGAACTGGAGGGTCGTACGCAGCATGCTGGAAATAGTCTTCGACCGGACCGGCATCCAGATCGAGGTGTTGCAGCCCGTTGCGAAGCGTTAAGCCCACGGTGGACTGCTACTTCTTCAGCCAGTCCGTGTGCAAGAAGGGCACCGCCTGTAAATACCGCCATCAAACCCCCATAAGAGCGAGTGACAGGCATCCGACGCAACTCGTTCTGGGACAGAACGACCTAAGGCGGGGGCAGTGTAACGATTTTGCGGCCAGGTTGTTGCCCCGGACATATGACTCCGCCCAATTGTTCTAGAGACGTCGCGATCAATACTCGACAGGCCGCCTTAGACCCAGGTGCAGACGGGTGACGTCAGCGACCTTGCAGCCAGATGCAAGAAATGACTCACACTTGCCGGAACATACGAGCGAAGCCTCGATTGCTCTAGACGGAAATTAGCCGGCAATATAAATATGTGTCAGCAGGAATAGACAGTTAGTTCGAATTCGGCAGCGAAGCGCGTAATATAAATAAATGTAACCATATAAATCCTTAATGTTTAAGTCGTGAATAAATAGCCACATAAATTAATTGATGTTTAATCCAGCGCATATAAATAAATAGTGTATCGTTGCTAGAAATAGTTCGTAGTTATAAGTAATTCGTGTGTTTGTAAATAATAATAATTACTCGTTGTAAATAAATGTTTAATGCAAGAAGCGTCGTATAATTTTTAAATAGCCCCAACGGAAAAACGTAACAATATGTTAGAACCTACCGTTACAATTTTTGCTGGCTTTTTCCCGCTTTCACTTTACATAAACAATTTGCGGCTAAGGCGAGCTCATACATTACTAGAGTGAGCGAGGTGAATTTTTGATGTGCGCCTTGAAAGAAGAATACGCAGGTAACTGTGTCTGAAGCGGATTATTTCACTAAGTACCTTATCTAAAAATCTATTACTGCATCAAAGCTTCTATGTATAACTGAGTTTGCCCAATACGTCTTTGTTTGTTACCGAATAACGGAATGAAAGAATGTTCACTGAAATGTTTTGGTGTGATTAATATCTTGTAATTGTCAACGATTTCAAAATACTGAGAAATTTTAGCATTACACAGAAATTTTAAAACATCATTTGTCTGATAATAAGAATTACTACAAATGACAAATTGTGAAGGTACCGTAATTAGCCCCACTGCCCTTTGCTTAGATGTTGCGACCTTCGTTGATTGTAATAATTAACACATTCCTGGTCTGTATAAATACCAAATTTTCCTAAAAAAATCCTTTTAGGCACTCTTGCTTTCTGTATCGATTATCGGTAACAGTAGTTCTTAGTGCCCCACAAGCGCTTTTATAGAGTTTTTGTTTATTTAAACAATTCGTAAAATGCCAAAGGGAAAATATCGATTGGCTAGGCCAAGAAAACGTAAAAATGTGATTATGAAACAATTTCATGCAAAGTAAGTAGCTTATACTAGAGAATAAATTTTGGCTTTAGATAAATTTAATTTTGTTTTTGTTTTGAAATTGAAATAATACAAAGTTTCCGTTGGGAGTGTTAGGCAATGACATTTAGATTTTGTTTCGTCGTTTTAGATGTCGCGTTATGATGTATTTTATACTGTTGGCACAACTAAATTAGAACACAATAAATTTAATAGCTGATAACTTTTTATTTAGATGTTATGTTATGTATACACCGGGTTTTGATTTATTTAACAACATAGTGCACCCTTTTACTGACATTTAGAAACTGGGCGTTTCTTGTTTGGAACTTTCAGTATTATCACATCGTTATTATGAAGGTATTGCATTGATAACTAGTATCAAAAATTTGTCTTTGTAACACAAGAGTGAGATGAATAACATTTTGCTTTTGCTACCGCAAAGAATGATGTGGTTGTTGTTGGGATTTAGAAATATAGTACTAGACAAAACTAAAGAAACCGTTTTTTACATAGAGTAGGTGATACTTCTACCATACAATCTCAGAGTTAATCTAAAGATGGCATTGAATAGACAAATAAACTGTCAAATTGTTCTTAATGTATATATTAGCAGTAACCTCTTATTACCTAGAGGTGTAGAGGTTGGTGCTTTGTGAGGTTTATCGTATGATATTAATTAAAAATACTCTTTCAAAAGTACTTGTACTTATATAACGTCGAAACATATAAAGATTGGTTATGGCTAGTGCGAACATAGGGACATGCAAGACCATTGCTCTTTTACACTGTAATAAACCTTTTTTTAAATGTAGAATATTTCTGTCTAAGTCATTCATGTAGTTCATTTATAAGATTGCCAGACTTTGTTCTTATTCGTGCCAAGCATATGCATTTTTTTAACTTGCTGGGAAAAATTCGACTTTTCCATATTAATTTTAAAAGTATAGTTAAGAAATGACTTAGTTTCCAACACTCATTTTAAAAATTCAAAAGCAGGAAAAAAGAAACGTAAACGTTTATTAATGTACGAGCCCAGAATCATATCATTTGGCCCAGATAAGCAAAGCTTTAAAATTTGCTGGTGTAATATTTGAGGTTCGTCTCAAATTTGGCTTTTCGGTTATTGATCCTGTTGTTTTATCGTTTCACAATATTTCCTATAATATAACCCGATAATTGCAATTGTTTGAAAATTTTGCCGCAGGAATTACCGGAATTAAACAAATTGAGAATAGTTTTACCACGTACCATTTTTTGCAAAAAGAATACCACTCCACACTGTCAATATGATATTAAACAATAAACAGCACTGTTTTACTTCAACTAAAACATGCTACGGTTAATGAAATGATATTCAGATCATATGGGCCTAATGAAATGAATCGGTATATTAATTTCTAAGATAGTTTTTCTGACTACTTTTCGTAATTCCTTATTGCTAAAACTGTTTAGAAACTGCTACAATTATGATGTAAGAATATTGACCAAAAATATTTTCTTTCGTGTGTATAAAACAAAGTTATCAAAAAAATACCTAAAAAATCTTAGCCGGGCCAAATTGTGTGATTCTGGGCTCGTAAGTAGCTTACTCTGTGAAAAACTATTGTTTGCCACGTGCGAAAACTCGGTTATTCCACACTTGGTAGACAAATAACTATTTTTGTACTAATAAAACAAATAACTTTTTGACGCTTTTTCTTTTTTTACGAAAAACCACATTGTATACATTTTATCGCATAAGAATATAGACGTGATAAATAAATATAAGTGCCGTAATAAATATAACGTATAATTCTCTCCAGGAGATGGAAGCTGCTCGCTCATTTACAAACAGAGCCAGAAACATTAGTAGCCGCTTACCCAACCTCCGATGTTGATAGTGTGATGTTCTTTACTTGTAATTCTGAAGCTCCGATAAGTTCCTTACCAGCTGAATTTTCTTTTTCCGAAAGTAATGAAAATTTTTTCCATGCCACATCTGAAAATGAATACGAACTTTCATTCAATGAAAGCGACAACGACGATAATTTTTCCGAAACAGAATCATTGTCCAATGGCAATTATTTTTCAAAAAAGAAACCAGATTATCATAGTTCAAGTTCAAATTCCGACGAAGAAAATAATGACAGCAGTGAACTTGAAGAACTCTATTGCGAAAAAGAGAACATTTCCATTTCAAATTACTGGTCGGCGCCTTATAAACATTTCTTATTTTCTGAATCAGCTCAAAGCTTTAAAGCTGAATCTAACCTAAATATAGGAAGCAAACAATAAAATGTATGCTTTGTAATGTTGTCACTTTCCTTTATAATATTTCAACATTTTGGTTAGGGATCATTACGCATGTTGACGTACCTAAAAATGTTGAAAACATCCCGCTTTTGAAGGATTTTTAATCTATTATACTTTTTCAAAATATGCGGAAACCAATTATGTTCTGTCGATTTGTATAGTCTGATTTTTTGCTTTGTCATTCGAGTGGCCTCTGAAATTGTCCAATTTTAATTGGTCTTCTATAGTTTTACATTATAAAAATTAAAAACTGGCAATTACAAAAGCCACTGAAATAATAAAGCAAAAAAACAAACTATACTGGTGTTCATGTAATTTCATTTCATTTATATGTAATCGCAAGTTACTTAGTTTGTTTATTACATTTTTTGGAATCCTGTATTTTTTCTCGATTGCAAGTATGTACATATTATGATTGTCTTAGTTATAGGTACTGATGATTCAATAAAGCATTTCTAAATAACTATAATAATAATAATAATAATATTTATTTCCAAATATTTACAGAAGTAGATACAAAACAAAAGGAGTTGAAGCAGAAATAAATGAGTTAGCCCACAGAAGTTAAGAACTTTTGCGTGGGCGAATATGTCAACATGTAGCTTCCTTTTGTAAAATGTTATTAGTTTATTAATAAAATAGCATAAAATAAAATAAGCAAATAAGTAGGATTCAATTTGTACTAATAAAGTTATCAGCAGTGAAGTAATTTAGATATTCTTTTTATCTACTAGGTTGTGTATATCAACTATTGGAGTTTCCTTTAACCACTTTTTAATTTTATTTTTATAAGTATTGATACTTGGGGATTTTTTAATTTCTTGTGAAAGGCAAGAGTACAGTCGAGGAGCTAAATAACTTTGGGAACGTTGTCCAAAAGTTTTTGTAGCTTTTTCAAGCTGTATTTCTTTTTGCACTTTATAACGGGTAAGGTGCCCATGTTCAATATTTTTTAAATTACCTTTTGTTTTATACAGAAGACAGAGTATTCTGTAACAGAATAGTTGCCGCAAGTCGAGCAGGCCACATTCTTTGAAAAGCAAATCAAGGTGTGTTTTCGAAATACCTCCCCATCCAACGATACCATATTGTAAATGAGACTCAACCAAGGCATGATACAGTATTTTTAGATTTTTAATATTTAATATATTTTTAAGTTGTTTATATATGAATAAGATTGATCTTAATTTTTTTATTAGTAGGTTTACGTGTATGTCCCATTTAAGATGTTGATCTATGCATATACCCAGATAGTTTAAGTTATTAGTTGGTTCTATACGATATTCTTTTTGCCCATCCATAATAATTAAATCTGTAAGTTTTCGTGTCTTTTTTGAGTAACAAGAGAACGATATATATTTCGTCTTCGTGAAATTGATAGATAAGCAATTTTGATTAAACCAACTTTTAATTAATTTAAAATCTTCTTCCGCAGTACTTTTTACTTCGTCCCAAGTATTACCCGTATACATTAATACTGTATCATCTGCAAAAGAAGATGTTATACCAACTGTATTAAGTGCAAGCAAGTCATGTATATATAATGAAAATAAAATAGGCCCCAAAACAGTACCTTGGGGTACACCACATGTTAGAGTACAAGCCTCATTTATACAATTGTCAATTTTGACATATTGAAATCTATTCGCTAAATAGGTTTCTATTAAATTTAATGATACACCACGGAAACCTATATTTTCTAAAGTACATAATAATACTTTATGATTAACTGTATCAAACGCCTTGGCAAGATCCAAAAAAATGCACAAAATCTCTTTATTATTATCAATCGCTTTATATATATTGTCAGTCAGAAAAGTTATTGCGTTTTCCGTCGATATCCCTTCTCTGAAACCAAACTGTCTATGAGAAATAATGTTGTATTTATTTGTAAAGCTGATAATTCTATTCTTTATAATTTTTTCTGCAATTTTAGCGAGGTTTGAGATAAGAGATACCGGTCGATAATTGTTGAGATCTGTTTTATCGCCTTTTTTAAAAAGTGGCTTTACTATTGCAATTTTAAATGCAGAAGGAAAATTTTCTGACTGCAACATATTATTCATAATATGTACAACTGGATATTTTATATGTTTTACGATACGTTTAAGAATTTCGGTTGTAATACCATCTTGACCTGATGATTTTTTTTGTTTGAGTTGCTTTACTAACTCCTCAACTTCATTAGCATCTGTTGGATAGAGGTACAGGGTTTGGTTGATATTTATATGTCCAGCGGGTACCTCTTGAGCGGGTTTTGGTATAGTTTTTGCCATTTTTTCACCAATGGTAACAAAATGTTTATTAAATTGATTTGCAATGTCAATTTGATTTGTAATGGTAACTTTATTAATTTTTATTTCTTTTATTTCCAAGTTTGAGTGTTCTTTGTTTATAAATTGTTTTGCCATAGCCCACAATGTTTTGCTAGAGCCCTTATTTTGTTCAATTTTGTTTTGGTAATACTTATTTTTTGTGTTCCTAATCAATTCTGTTAGCTTATTTTTATATTTTGCATATTCACGTGCAATATGTAAGTTATCAGGTTGTGACATATGCTTTCTGTATAACATATTTTTTGTGTTGACAGATTTTAGAAGACCACTGCCTAGATTCTTTCAGCAAGTGTGCCAAATTTTAGTGGTAATTTATTCATTTAGATATTGTAGTAGTACTGTAATAGCTATTTGTACAATAAGGTGGGAAAAGTGATGTTTTTCCGTTTTAGACGTGAGATTTTTTTTCGAGGCGTTAGCCGAGAAAAAAAACACGTCGTAAGCAAGGAGGGCTCATAGAACCAATTTGTTGTTATAACAGCCCACTGGCCTACAATAAGAGGAAGAAGAAGAAAATTATACAAATATCGATTTATAAGATGTTCGAAATCGTTTTTCAAAAACCTAAAGTTGGCACAGTGACTCTATATCAACCTACGTTATAATAAAATAGCGAACGTCCCTTCAAATTGATTTTTGTAGGTGATATCCCATATATTTAATAACTATTATATTGCTAGAGGCTATGAGTGGGGAGATCACTAAGTAAGTGAGACAGACAACCAACTCTTCAATGTATACGGTGAGCTGTGTGCAGGCGCGTCGGCGTCGTCCGCGCGGTGGGGAAGTGGTTAAGTTTAAAATTCGCTTCTAAAGGCGGAGTTCGAATTCTTTTCTTAGGCACGCGCACGAGACGCGTAATACTCAGAGTGAGACTATGTCGGCGCCGTAATATTTTCGGCCGTTCCCGGGACCTGCTAGCAATATAGTAAGTAATACATATATGTGCTATCCCCGACATTAGGATTTTATTTTTACGACAATTTAACTGGTGTCATTGTCATTGTTGTGGTTAGAGTGAGGGAGCGAGGACATCAAACTGCGAGCTCTGGTAAATCCAATCTAAAATAGATCGTATCAAGCGAGTAAATTTCAAGTTTTAGTAAAGTGGGATGTGTGACAATTAGGGAACGCAGTAAGTAAAAAGAAATTAGTGAAAATCGGAGAGTAGTGAAGTTAAAAGCAGATATTAAAACCCAAGTGTAGCCGCAATTTCGGCGTAAGTGCAAGGCAAACGAGCTGGGCCGCGCGTGGACAGAAACGAGTTCGGAGCGGGTTATCAGTATTGCGCGGCGGTCAGTGACACTCAAGAATGCTGGGGGGTCAAAGCTCGACCAGATACGATAGCGATAGTTCCACGGTGGACGAAATAAAGCGCAAAAGGGAAGGGCTTGAAGAAGAAAGTGATAACTTTGTGAAAAGTAGAAAAACACATAGAACGCCACCCAAAACAGACATGGACGAGTTGAAAAAGATGATAAAAGAGCTTATGAAATCGGTAAAAGAAATAAGGGAAGACCAACAACAGTATAAGAACGAAATTGCGGATCTACGAAAGGAGAACAAGAGATTAAACGAAAGAGTAAACGCGCTGGAGGAAATGTTCGAGCTGGCTGAAAAGAGAGAGAAAAAATAACATTAAAATATCGGGAATTGTATGCATGCCAGGAAAAGAGAAAGAAGAAGTGGATAAGTTTCTAAGCAGCAAGCTGAACACCACAGTCAAGGTAACGCGGGCAAAGCAAATAAAAACGAGGAGCAATAAATCGTTTATAATAGCGAAATTCGATGAATGGGAGCAAAAGGCCGAAATAATGAAGAACAAACGTAACCTAAAAGGGACAAATATCTTTCTGGATGATGACTTAACAGTAGAAGAGAGGAATATACAGGCAAAGATCAGAGGTATAGCGGCAAAGGAAAGGCAGCAAGGTATAGAAATAAAGGTGGGCTACAAAAAAATTTACAAAAATGGGGAAGAATGGATCTGGGATTCTGCAGCCGCCACACTGGTAAAAAAACAGACAACGCAAAAAACTAGGAAGGAAAAAAGAGGACGGATATACGGAGACAACGGCGAAGAAAAAGGAAATGAGAAAGGAATATTTGATAATCGAAACATGGAATGTGAGAGGTACTTTTGAGGAAGGAGCCTTAAAGCAACTGTCAGAAGAGTTTAAGAGGTATAAAATGAACATAATTGCACTACAGGAAACAAATCAGAGAGGAAGTGATGTAATGGAAATAGAAGAATATATTTTTTTTAACAGTGGGAGTGATCGAAGAGTATTCGGAACGGGCTTTATGGTATGTAAGGAGATGAAACAATTAGTAATGAATTTCCAACCAGTGTCAGACAGGTTATGTAGTATGCGAATTAAGGGAAAATCCAGGAATATCAGTATCATAAACGTGCACGCGCACACCGAGAAGAAAGATGAAGAAGTAAAAAACAAGTACTACGAAAAGGTAGAGAAAGTGTTACGGTTTTAATTCATCAGATCGACATCGATCAAGAGCACTGTCAAAAATCGGGTACAAACTACAGGGTTCGCCGGCTTTCCCTAGAAAACACAAATCTAAATATGTCGAGACAGGTGTTGTTGCCCCAGTTACCAGCACTTAGCTCAATCGGGATGGGGTAGTTTGAAGACTTAAATGAAAAACCGACGGGGTACTTACCCTATAGCTTACTTAAAAGAAAAAGAAATGCCTGAGCGCCACTTGGTTCTGATTAGGGGTGGCTAACGTGTCTAGAACCAAGAACAATACACGTAGCCTATGGAGAAGTCCTCCAGGTACGTTGCTGAACACCTCAGCTTGTTGTTTACCAAGCCTCCTCCGAGTAGCCGGGTGACCTTGTCGTTAAATCACTTACCTTCAAAGCCACCGTCATTAAAGAATAACAAAAGAACACTGACTGGCCCAAATCTCGGGGCTCACTTAATCAAAAGAGCATGCTTTAACTTCACAAAATTAATTACACTTGGCCTTTGCCAGGTTACACCGATATAAGACCCAGAGGGGGTTTCAAAATTCATAAAAAGAATGAACTGACTTTAACAAGTTTATTATTTAAAGAAACAAATGACAGTTTACACAAATCGGTACATTAAAACAAACACCCGGAGGTGAGTTTGAATTTAGTAATAAGATAATCCTACGTGAATATGAAAGGGGGTCCCACGAAAACCAAAATATATCTTAAGGGCTAGTTACAAAGACACAAAAAAACACAATATTATCTATAACAAGTGACATAAAATGGACGCCAGGAGTAAAGTCCCTGGTAAACATTAACCGAGACAGATCACAAGTCCTAGCGGACGTACGCAACGTTTATAAGCACTGACGCACAATAAAATATAAAATCGCACCTTAAGTTAGGCACCAGAGTTACCTAATTGGTACAATGCAGGGCGCCTACCTGATAGTTGCAGCATGCAGTCTTAAGTGCAGATGTAGTTGTCCTCGTGGAGGCCTGGTAAAACGTGCCAGAGGTGTAGCGAATTCTCCAGAAGAGGCAACAGGTGGAGCAGAAACTCGAGGGATTGAAGACAATCGGCAGCAAACGTCAATCAACGAAGTGACAGCAAACAACACTATATCGCGCGGGGGCCCTTCCTTTAATTAAACCCGACGTTGACACAGATATGCATTACGCAATAGTTTTTTCCCGACAACAGGGGAAAAAAAGTTAGTTGAGGCTCTTCAGATATCGTTTCTAATCGAATCGGCAAAGAGTGCCAAAAGTCTCCCCGGAGACCAGCTGTATGAAACGAAAATCGGCCAATTTAACAACGTCGAGTTAAATACACTTCCAAAGACACACAAGAATAAATGTTCGCTTCGAAGATTTGGGTTTAACTGCACTCGCCATTAACGGGCCCCAAGGCACTCGAAAATTCGCACAAAAGTCAAAAAGGATTCACAACTTAATCACCACAAGTTAGCAACAGCTCCCCGACAGCGGCAAAACTTGCTACAGGGCACTCACAAAAACAACGCAGCCAAAAGTTCATTAATACGTTAACAAAAGCTCCCCCTACTGCAGCGTCGACGCCACAGTCGGAGGCGCGAAAATTGACATACGTCTTGCTCACTCAAATGCTGGGTACCGATTTTTAATTCAAATCGAATTCCGCGCGAACAAGCACAACGGAAGAAAACTTCGAACTCCGAAACCACTAATTTTAAATGCATCATTCCCTAAGGAATTATCAATTTTTATTTCCTTTACAGAAAGCTTGGTTATCAAAGAAAGCAACTACACGCAGCATGAGGTCATATCTGACTTAGCAAAATTCGGGGGGAAGCCCCGCTTGTCGATACTGCATATCGAAAAGTTCCATGAGGCTCACGTTTCAGGTTACAAGGACAATTCTAAAGAACTTCAGGAGCTAAGTTATTAAAAGAAACATTGAGCTTCGAAATCAGTGTTCACACATTCGTGACAACAAAGGATTCATCAAACCTTATTTTTGAAAGCTTAAGTACATCAGGCAGAAGGCAAGTTGAAGGTTGAGATACAAAGCGATCTATCTGGAACAGTAAACAACGAATGCCTTATCGTTATCGCTGTAATTCGGAGAGATTTGAAACTAAACGGCACTCTTTGCCATAAACGACGCAGTTCCGAGAACTATTTACAAGGGCAACAAAAGCGATGCACATAATTTGGGGCGCTCAAATGCAGTGTCAGCAATACGAAATCAAAGAAGGAATTCACGGTCTTATCGCTAACATGGAACAAAGAATGAATTTATAATTACAATTCGGAGAAATATAGCCTAAACGAAGATTACTGCGAGAAACTACGCCGTCCCAATAAAATGTTTATAAGAAATTTTACAGGTCACGGGCATCTGAACGCTGGCTAAGATGAATTCGAATATAACTAGTACAGGGCCGAATCCAGTAAGAATTCGGGCAGAATATTTTTAACTAATTTCGTTAATGACAACCTATAGTTGGACTGACAGCAAAAATGTCTGAACGAGGTGGAAAGCACTTAACAAGAGTGTATCAAGGGCTGCCAAAAAATGACATTAAAATGGTACTAGGTGATTGTAACGCGAAAGTAGGAAAAGAAGAGATGTACAAGCCGACCATAGGAAACAGCAGTAAACATGAAGAAAGTAACGAAAATGGGAGAAAACTAATTAAATTTGCGACAGAGAGAAATATGAGAATTGCTTCACCATACTTTCAGCATAAGGAGATACATAAGGGGACATGGGCGTCGCCGGACGGAAACGTAGTAAATCAAATAGACCACGTGCTAGTAGAAGGTAAGCACCTACAAAGTATCAAGGATGTGAGGACCTGCAGAGGTGCGGATGCAGACTCGGACCATTTTCTAGTAAGGATAAAGATCGAGCAAAAAACCCAAAAAAAAGAGATGGAGAAACAAAGGACCATACAAAGATATAACAACAGCAAATTTCGGGATGAGAGAGACATCCAACGATATAGGAGTAGCCTACAGCAAAGTATTATTAACGAGGATAGGTCTCAAGATATAGAGGGAAGGTGGAGCAGTTTAGAGAGGTCGATACTACAGGCCGCGAAAATAATGAAAGACGATAATAGGCGTCAGGCCCGCATCAAATGGTATGATGAAGAATGCAGAAAGGCAGTAAAAACAGAAATGTAGCAAGAATGAGAATGTTGCAGAAAAATACACCAGAAGCAAAAATAAATTACCAGGAGAGCAAAAGGAGGGCCAAGCAGATCTGCAGAAGTAAAAAGAGGGCATTTATGGATCAAGAATAACAAAAGACAGAGGATAATTTTAACAGTAAGGATATAAGAAACTTTTACCAAGAAGTAACAAAGGAAAAGATGGGCTATAAAGGAAAACCCTTATTCTGTACAGACAAGGAAGGCAACATGGTGGGAGGATGATGAAATGAGAAATGTGTTGGAAGAAGGCAGAAGAAACGCAGTGGAAGAAGATCCAAGTTTAGAAGAAATCGAAACAGCAGTGAGAAAATTAAAGAATAATAAGAGTGTGGGAGGAAATGGTATCGTGGCAGAGCTGGTAAAAATAGCCGGCGAAATTTTGTTAGAAAAAGTACACGAGCTTATACGAGAAGTATGGAGCAAGGAAAAAATGCCCGAAAAGTGGTCCGAGGCTATATTATGCCCGGTATTTAAGAAGGGTGACAGAGCACTCTGTGAGAACTACAGAGGGATAGCCTTGCTGGATGTAATGTATAAAGTACTAGAAAATGTCATAAAAGTCAGGCTGAGTGGAATGCTAGAAGGAGTCATCGGCGATTATCAATGCGGATTCAGGGTGAACAGATCGGTCACCGACCAGATATTCGTCATGAAGCAGATAATAGCAAGTAGTTCCGAACACAACCTAGCATTGCACATGGTATTTATTGATTTCAAGCAGGCATATGACACCATAAACAGAAAGAAACTATAGAAAGCGATGGAAGAGCTGGGGATACCTTCCAAGTTAGTCAGATTAACAAGAATGACCCTCCAAGGAGCTAAAAGTAAGGTGAAAGCTAACGACAACCTATCAGAAGCCTTTGAGGTAAATAGAGGGCTAAGACAGGGGGACCCATTGTCAACAGGCCTATTCAATTTGGCCCTGGAGAAGACACTACGAGACAGTAAAATCCGTACCCAAGGCACAATATATCATCATAGACACCAGTGTGTAGCATTCGCAGATGACATTACAATTATTGCAAGAACTAGAAGCGAATTACAAAATGTGCTGCGAAGACTGGAGAAAACCGCAAGGGAATAAGGCTTACAGTTTAATGAGCGAAAGACTAAGTACATGGTGGTAAGCAGTGGGGAGGAAGGAAGACGTTACGGGGACATAAAAATTAAAAACTCAGAAGGGAGGGAGTATGTGTTTGCAGAAGTGAGCGAATTCTGCTATTTAGGAGTGGCATTAACTAACAAAGGGAGAGACAGTGCGGAAATTAGGCACGATTAGCAAAAGCGAACAAGAGTGCGGGAGCGTTTCTAAGAACATTTAAGTCTAACATTATATCAAGGCAAGTAAAGTTGCGAGTATACAAGACAGTTATCAGACCGGTAGTGACGTACGGAAGCTAGTTGTGGGTATTAAACAAAAACGACCAAAAAAGATTGGAAATATGAGAAAGGAAGATTTTACGAAGAGTATTCAGGGGTAAAACGGTGGATGGCAAAGAAGAGCAAATGCAGAAATAATGGAATTATACAAAGAGCCGAGTATAACACAAGTAATAAAATCATACCGGATTCGATGGTTGGGACATGTAGAGAGGATGGCAGAGGAAAGAGCTACAAAGGTCGTGCTTAAACGTGGCAACGAAGGAAGAAGAAGGAGAGGGAGACCAAGAGCCAGATGGTTGCATGCGGTGAAGGACGACCTCGCGAAATTAAAGATTGGGAACTGGGAGGTGGCGGCGAGAGACAGGAAGCGATGGAAGTCAATAACAAAACAAGCCTTGGGCATACTGGGCCTGCCGAGCGCACTATATTGTCAACCAATGGCATTCTTCAATTTAAAAATAAACAACCAACCAAATGATTATTTTAGTGACAATAATACGAGGAGCTTTATTTCAGCGACAATAATTCGAGGAGCTTTATTTCAGCGACAATTTTTTCTGTAACTATTATTGTAGTGACAATATTTCGAGGAGTTTTATTTCAGCGACAATTTTTTCTGTAACTTATTTTTTAATGAAAAGTTAAATTGTCAAGACGAATGGGACTCTAGGTCGAAATATTGCAGACAATTTTTGCTCTTCAGATTGTCTCGTTTCTGTTGCTTTAGAAAATAACGACTCGTCCAAGCACTCGTCGTTATTTTCGTCGCAGCAGAAACTCGTATCTGAATCGCAAAAATTATTGTCGGCAATATTTTGACCTCTCGTCCTATTAATATTACTGAAAATCGTACGACACTCATTAATGACCAATAGAGAAATTAGTTCAAGAGCCGTAACCCAGACAACAACAAAATTTCTTGGAAATTTTTTGTAGGTAGACCAACCTAACTGTGAGGGTTTGTGTCGTTACGATTTTCTTACCGAATCTGCATTCGAGCATTAATTCATATCCGGAAATTATTTATCGTGCATTCCAACAACGTCCTAATTTGCCCTCGCGTCCCGCTCGGGCAAATTAATACGACGTTGTTGGAACGCACTCAAAAAATTTCCGGAAAGAATTAATGCTCTTGTGAGATTATATGTGAAAATCGTACGACACTCATTAATGACCAATAGAAAAATTAGTTCACGAGCCGTAACCAAGACAATAAAAAAATTTCTTGGAAATTTTTTGTAGGTAGACCAACCTAACTGTGAGTGTAACATAAATGATGTGCACTGGACGAGCTCTGGATGGAAACTGTTTATTACATACGTTTAGTTTACAAAGCTTGTGTATGTACAATGTGTTGCCTATCTCACATCCTATTTCTTAAGCTAATTTCAAACGTTACAATATTTAAATTAACTACTAACTTAAGTTTTACATTAGCTACATAAATTTTTTATTTACATAAATTCATTTTACAAAGTTACAACTAAAACTAAACATAATCATTTAACAAAGCAGGCCTTACAACAATTCTGCCTGAACGTGTAATGTTCCTGTTGTTATCAGGCACATCTTCCTTTAAACTCGTAGAGGGTCTTTGATTATTATACTCTACTTCACTTTCGACCTCAATGTGCTTGTAATCTTTTACATTTTGATTTGCAGTCTGTCCACATAATGTAGAACTACTTTGAGATGGTTCAACTTTACAACTTTTATTCATCGGTTTAACAAATTTTCTATTACGAATTATGGTTGAGCCATCTTCCCGTAGTATTTTGTACGATCTGATACCTACTTTCTCCAGAATTTTCCCTTTTTCCCACAACCCTTTAGGAAGTACCTGTACCATTACATGAGAATTTTCTTCTAGATTTCTAAGTACCTTTACTCCCCTTTTGTCAAAATATTTTTTTTGGTGTAGTTGTGAGTTATCTAGGAACTTATCAAATTTTCCTTTGTTAATTAATTTAGGTTCGAACTGTTGATTTGTTTGCGGTAATATAGATCGCAAATTACGGTTCATCAAAATATTTGCTGGTGAATGGTAACCATCTAAAGGAGTATTACGCAAATCCAGTAATGCCAGATATGGATCCTTTTTTTCTGTTAAACATTTTTTTAGAGTATTTTTTACTGTCTGAATGGCTCTTTCCACTTGTCCATTTGATTGTGGATATTTTGGTGATGACGTTACGTGTTCAAATTCCCATAGTTTTGCAAATTTTTTATATTCAAAACTTGAAAATTCGGGCCCGTTGTCAGTACATACAAATCTAGGTATTCCATAACGAGCAAAAACGGATTTCGTTTTTGATATGACATTACAGCTTGACAAGTCTTTACTTAAATTAATGACTTCTACATACTTTGAGTAATAATCAGTGATCAATAAATAAGCTTCGTTATAAAGGTGAAAAATGTCACAAGCTACTTTATAGAACGGTAGTTTCTCAATTTCATGAGGAATCATGGGTTCCGCCTTTTGCGAATTTTGAAAACTTTGGCAAATGTGACATGACAAAATCATATCCTGTACTCTCTTTGTCATTCCTGGCCAAAAAAATGACAAGTTTGCTTTGGAAACTGTTTTATTGATGCCCAAGTGGCCATAATGCAATTTTTCCAAAATTTCTTTTCTACAACTTTGAGGCACAACCAATTTTTGATTTTTGAAAACAAGGTCATTCACTATCGTTAGTTCGTGTTTGTATTTATAATAGAATTTAATACTTTCAGAAAGATCTTTCATTTTATTTGGCCAACCATTTAGTATGTGCTGTTTTACTTTCATCAAATCTTTGTCCCTATTAGTCTCCTCTTGAAAATAACTTTGTTTTTCTTCCGATATATTTAAATTCAACGAGACTAAACAAATTTGAGTTTCTAGCTCTAAATCTATGTTTTCATCAAACACCTCGTCCTTAATAAAAGCCCTTGAAAGTGTGTCTGCTAATACTAATTGTTTCCCCGGCTTATATATCAATGTAAAATCATATTTCCGCAACTGAATTAACATTTTTTGTAATCTAGGAGGGCAGACATTTAATGGTTTTTTGATAATTTGTATCAGAGGTTTGTGGTCTGTCTCTACCGTAAAATGTTTGCCAAACAGATACTGCTTAAATTTTTCTACCCCAAACCAGATTGCTAACAGCTCTTTCTCGATTTGAGCATATCGGGTCTGAGCCTCTGTAAATGCACGTGACGCATGTGCACATGGTCTCTCTTCTTGTAAGAGAACTGCCCCCATGCCACTTTTTGAAGCATCTACTGAAACTGTAGTGGGTTTTTTAACATCGAAAAATTGTAAACATGGACTTTTACTTATATCATTTTTTAAACTAGCAAAAGCTTCATCGTGTTTTTCCTCCCAGCTAAAAACTACGTCTTTTTTAAGCAAGTTTCTCAATGATGCTGTTTTTTCTGACAGGTTATTTACAAATCTACTGATATATGTAACAAGCCCTAAAAATCTTTGAACGTCTTCCACACTTTGTGGTGTTTGCATTTTTTTAATTGCTTCAGTCTTTGAATCATCTGCTTCTAACCCATTTTTTGATATCTTATGCCCCATGTACTGCACTTGACTAGCAAGAAATTTACACTTTTCTCTGTTAAATCTCAGATTAAATTTTTCAGCTAATTTAAACACGTTTTGTAAACGAACATTATGTTCTGCTATGGTTCTTCCAGAGATAATAATATCGTCAATATAAACGCTAACTCCCTCTAGGTTGCCAAATATTTCATTCATTCTTTCCTGAAATACCTCTGGCGCACTAACTAACCCATAAGGAAGCCTTAAGAAACGATATCTACCGAAAGGAGTACCGAAAGTGCACAATCTAGAGCTATTTTTATCTAATTTGATTTGTAGGAACCCCTGAGTTGCATCCAATGTGCTAAAATACTGTGCCCCAGCCAACTTGATTGTTAACTCCTCTAAAGTGGGAATTTGAAAATAATGTCTTTTAATAGACTTGTTAAGGTCAGCCGGATCCAAACAAATTCGAAGCTGTCCGGTTGCCTTCCTGATTATAACAATGGGGTTTACCCAATCTGCGCTTTCATCCGATCTCTCTATAATTTGTTGTTTTTCTAATTGATCCAACGTTTCCTTAAGCTGATCCCTAATTAAAAAAGGTATTTTTCTTACTGGGTGCACCACCGGGTCTGCACCTTTTTTTAAGTTTATGCGATACGGCTTTTCCAAACATCCTATTCCCTCAAAAATGAAATCATTATCTTTTAATAACTGGCTAATTTCTTTTTGTTCCTTTATAGTATTTTTTACTATTTTACTTGCTGGCTGGTTATTGTTTATTGCCTCAGTCTTTTTAATTAAACCTAGTTCTACACATGCTTTGAGCCCTAATAGAGGGGTATTAGTTAGATCGACCACATAAAATAAAAGATCCTTTTTAGTTTCTTTATATATGCACTGTAAAATGCATTGACCAATTACCGGTAATGAATCCTTAGTATAAGAACATAATTTCATGTCGGTTTTATTAATTTGGTTTACCTCAAAATTTATAGAGTTTAATACACTTACAGGTATAATGTTTGCCATTGCCCCAGTGTCCAGTTTAAAACGAACGGAGTGGTTGTTCACCTCCAGGTTTGCGAACCATGATTCCTCCGTGAGTGCATCGACTGTACCTTCGATTGTACCTATATACAGAAAATCATTAGCAACATTGTTTGTAATATTATTGTTATCATAAATTTCATGCACGTTTTTTGTATTAGATTTACTTCGGCATGCAGAAGCAAAATGATTCACTTTACCACATTTACCGCACTTTTTACTGTAAGCTGGGCACTTTCCGAAATCATGCACATATGCACACTTGTGGCAGCGCTTTGCTTGTGTACTACCTTCTCCTTGGTGACCTCTGCTGCTGGAAGTAGCATGTCCACTTGCTTGAACAGGCTTTCGTTGCTGTTGTCCTCTGGCGAAGCTGTTTCTCGACTTCCGCACTTGGTCCACGTTGGCACCTTTTTCACCTGTTATTTGACGATTGCGGTCTCTAGCATTCTCCAGGTTTAAACACGTTTTTACGGCTTCGTCCAGCGTGTCCTTATCGTCCGGTAGTAGAAGGAGTTTCTCTCTTATAACCTCAGATTTCAACCCGCAGGTCAATATATCTTTAACCAAACTTTCACGTAGAGTTCCAAATTCACAAGATAGTGATAGATTTTTTATTTCAGTTATATACTGTTCTATCGACTGACCTTCTTTTTGTTTGCAGGTTAAAAATTTGTGCCTTTCGAAGGCTAAATTTCGCTTTGGGTTGAAATGGTTTTCAAACTTTTCTAACAGCTTTTCTAGTTTGTCTTTTTCCTCTACGGTAAATGTAAATGTGTTAAAAATTCTCATACCTTCTTCCCCAATCAATGTAAGAAGTTGAGCGCATTTGGTAATTTCTTCCTTCTTGCAAATTTCCGTTGCGTTCAGGTATGTTGTAAACCTTTGTTTCCAGAACTTCCAGTTTTCTGCCAGGTTTCCCGTCATAATCATTGGTGGTATACCACGAAAATCCATCTTATTATGTTCGATTGTATATCTTCAGTGCACTTTAATTAATATTCTTGATCAAATCGCTCTTATAACGAATTTAAGTTGCACGTGAGTTCCCTTCGGAATTTTCTAGTCCGCCATGTTCTTCCACGACTGCGCCATGTAACATAAATGATGTGCACTGGACGAGCTCTGGATGGAAACTGTTTATTACATACGTTTAGTTTACAAAGCTTGTGTATGTACAATGTGTTGCCTATCTCACAGTGAGGGTTTGTGGCGTTACGATTTTCTTATCGAATCTGCATTCGAGCATTAATTCATATCCGGAAATTATTTTCGTGCGTCCCGCTCGGGCAAATTAATACGACGTTGTTGGACCGCACTCAAAAAAATTTCCGGAAAGAATTAATGCTCTTATGAGATTATATGTGAAAATTTTACCTAGCGCAGTATGTTGCCTAAACCCCCTCTCTAGCACGCTTAATGAAGTAGGTCTTTTACACTTAGGTAGATCAATGTGGCGAATTATAGCAAAGCAAAACCAATTAATTAATTTAATATGGCCGTGTTGGCAAAATGACATAGGTGTAGTTATATGTTACAAAGAAGTGTTTTAAAAACATTTGTTGATATTAGGCATTTGCAAACATTAAACAGTGATATATCTACCAGGTATTTATCGTTATATCATATACATAATAGTTTCAGACTAGTTACTTCAGTATTTCTAAATGAAATATAACCTAAAATGTGCTAAACTGCTTTTACCAGGGGTTTGTATGATATCTATCACATACAGTGTATTTGACGGCATATGCAAAATAGGGAAACGCTAGTGGTAAATTCTGCCAAGGATCAATGTGGCTTTTGCTGCACAGCGATGCATGTCATATCTGTCGCTTAATAGCTATTTAAGTCACAAGGAATGTAAGGACCTATTAACATTTGAGGTACGCAAGTACAAGCCAAGACGAAGTCGCGGCTTGTTGCCTGCCGAAAATATTAATAGGCGATACATTCCGAGTTATCTTATTATATTTTTCCCGCTGCTTATCAAAATTTTCCTAGATTTTTGAAAAAATCGTTTGGTTTGTCACCTGTCACCAGGATTAATTTTTGTGAGTCGTGTTACCTATGAGTGTCACATGTCACATAAACACCTGCAATTTAGAAACAAAACGTCGAAATCTGCATCTTGCTTTGCTAATATTATCATCGGAACTTAATAATAATATTAAGTTCTGTTGTCAAGGGAAAGCAGCAAATAAATATAATCACCGACTTATACGTGGTGAACTACCACAGAAATTGATCCACAGAAATTTCGAATCAGAAGTGATTTGAACCTGTCTCGAAACTGTAAAGCTGTTGGATTTACAGCTCGATTTCTTTGGCTTCTAATTCTTCCAAAATAATTTTCTATAACGTCCTGATTTAGAGCGCGAGGTAAAAAAACTTACATTTACCACTATCTATTAAACTTTTGTATAAATCCAAAAATCCTTCTAATGTTTTGATCCAATTTTTGAAAGAAGGAGGTACTGTTTTTTTCCCACTATTGTCTGCAAAGTACATATTGCTTAAGTGTTTAATTGCTTCCTCCCAAAATTTTGTGTGGCCCGAATTTTTCTAAACTCCACCAGAAAGAGGATTCCCGCAGCGTGAACGAAGTGTCCTTCCATTCACACTATCAAAGAGTTTATCAAAAATTTTTATTATTTTTGCACTTCCCAAGGCTTCCTGATTTAGGTTGGTTCCACCTGTTAAATACATCTGTTAGGTTATTAAAAAAAATATTACTAACACTTACCAGTTTCAACTAATAGCTTATAGTTGAAGCCATAGAATGACTCAAAACCTGAGTTGCATAGGACATCTTCATCTTTTGGATCCTATCTGGCATTACATGCAGGTCCGTAACTTTGTAAAGTGCTCTTAGTTCACCACATTCTGCATCATTAAGATAAGCCGAGATGATATCATCCCATCCTTTTCCCAAATAAAATTTTTTGTTAGCATATTGTTTCTAATCCCTTTAATCAAATGAAGTGGATCAAATAATGATATAATTTCTTGATCTTGAAGTATTATCTTTCTTTCTATTTGTTGATTGCGTTGTTCATAAATTTTGCTTGACTCTTTCACCAACATATTTACACCTGCTTGGTTTGTTTGGCCTTGATCACACACTGTAGCAACAACTGTTAACCCGCAATTTTGAACTTCTTGAATCAATAATTGTATGACATAAGATTTTGTAGCCAACGAAGAAAATGCAAAATAAATAGGTTGTTGCCATTTTTACTTCTTTTTGTGATAAAGGAAGTATTGGATTCAGCCCAAAAATTCGAAATTGAGTTTTCAACAGATCTTCACGTTTTAGAGTCCCCTGAACCCAAAACACATGTTTTTGTTCATTGGTCTGTCTGTGTGTCTGTCTGTCTGTGTGTCTGTGAACAGAATATCTCAAAAATGAAAAGAGGTATGGCGTCGAAACTTCATATATAAGTTTTGTGTACTATGTAGATGAGACAGCAAGCTTTTGAAGAAAATGGCATAACTGGAAGTAGGTGTTTACTCTTGTGATTTTTTTAGTTTTTTTCGATTTTTTCAAAAACGGCTCTAACGATTTTTTTCAAACTTTACATTTTTATTACATTTTTAATGTGTATTGATGTGAGCTAGGTGATTTTGCAGTTGAATACTTCTAAAGTGGGCTTCTCTTGTTTTTTTTCCCCATTTTTTTTATTAACTCCTATTTTAAATAGAACACCCGGTATATTATGACATTTTTGAATTCAGCTTACTATTTTAGAGAAAATTTGTCTCTTCAACTAACGCTCTATTTTGTACCGTTTTTATAGATTTTTGTAATTTTTGAAAAATTTTGACAATGCTTAAAAATTAAAAATGAAATTTTCGACTAATTATAAGATCACTGTAAAAGGAAGTTGTGTGAGTGTATCACACCAGATTTTTTAAAAAGTCTGAGGAGATAAAACACAAGAACATGGTCAGCAATTTCTAAACTCTGATCGTGGTCGAAATCTTGAAAACCATAAAATTTATCTGTACTTTTGTCATACAAACTCTGTCTCTTCCTTTTAAATTTAAATCAGAGTCCCTTAGATTGTCAAATAATAATTTATTGAAACCGGAATTGATGGGAACCTTATTCAACATTGACACAATTGTTTGTCGAGTGGGAAGTGCAAAAAATTTTCTCAGTTTTGAATAACCGCTTCCAGACTTTATAGAAGACTAGAGCCAATATTTTTTCTTCAGTAGTGTACCTGCGTCCTCTTGGTTTTACATTTCTTTTTCTCAGTTGACTTAGACAAAAATTGATAGCATCCTGCCCTAACACTTTACTTTTCAATTTTATTTCAAATTTTGAGAACATATTTAAACGTTCACGATAGAAAGCGGCTCTTTTTTGTTGTGTTTGCTTGAATTTGAAAGATTTGTAAACCTTATTTGAAGCAGCTGTTTGGAAAAAACTCGTATTTAGAAGATTTATGTCGACACAGCAGACATGTAACAGCCCATAACATTTTTATTTATTAGAATTAAATTCTGAAATTTGGGTGATTCATTTATCATAAGGGTAACCTTTTGATGACTAAATAAAACTAATTTTTTCACTTCCGGTTTAACCGGAAGTAACCCTGAATTTTAAATTTTAAATGGCACCCTGTATATATTTTTAGCCTACCTGAACCGCTACAAAATTCTCGTTTCAATCGTGTGTCACAACTTGACATTTGATTTCAAAATGGCCGCCAAAATAAATTTTTCTCCCAAACTCTTAATTGGCCATGACATGACACTTGCAAATTATCAGCATGTAAAAGACGTTGAGATGTAAAAATGAAGGTGTAAAAACATTTGTGATTTTGATACTTTTTATCTAATTAATAAGAGTTACGAATAAAGAATAATTTTTCAAATTTTAGAAATGTATTTGTTTAACGCTTAATTTCTCAAAATCCAAAATAGGAAACTCCAATTTTTATTTAATGTAACAGTAGAACACATATTTTCTGTTTCGTATAATTTATCAGAATTGGTATGAACAACTTTTTTTATTATTAAAATCGCAAAATTATACATATCTACACTGTGTAACATCCTAGCATATTATTGATGTTAAAAACCTTAAACAATTCTAGAGGGCTATGGACAGAATATGGCTGCAAAAGTTATATCATTTGTTTGGTTTACTCTCATTTAGCTTTATTCTGTCAATTTATATAAAGTATTTTGGCTTTTAAAAGAATATTCTTGATATTATTTATTGTTTTAAATTATGTATTCTACAGATGAAAAAGTTGATATGCTCTTAATTTATGGTGAGGTAAGAAAAAATAGTAGAGCGGCTGCTCGACTGTATTCGGAAAGATTTCCGGAAAGAAACCATCCTGCAAATAACTATTTTTGGAAACTTGAAGAACAATTTAGACAAGAACCAGATTTAGAACAGAATGACCTTATTATCGACGAGCAAACGGAAGTAAATGTACTAGCAATAGTTGAAGTTGATCCAACAGTTTCTGTACAGGGTTATTCATTATAAATTACCCACCCCTTATCATCGTTATTATTGTCTATAGAAAAAAAAGTTTTAAATAAAAGTTGTGTGGTTATGACTGAATTTTGTTTAAATGCTATCAAAAGTACAGTGGCGTACAGGTTTAAGGGGATACAAAAAAGTAATATATTTTTTTTAATGGAACACCCTGTATATTATTAAATTTTTGGAATAATCTTTTTCTCCTGATTTCAAAAATATATTATATATTACCCCTATATTATACCGTTTTTGAGTTATTAACCGTCGAATATCTTAGTTAAAGTAGTTACTGTAAATATGGAAAAGTTAACATTATTAAAGTAAGCTATGAAAATGACAACTAATGTTTGATAAGTGACATTTATTTAATGAAATAATCAAAATGGTTTACAGTGAGGAAGAAAAAGTCCAAATATTTACTTGTTATACTATACAAAATAATAATAAATAATAATATTCGACGTTTAATAACTCAAAAACGGTATAAGGTAGGGGTAACATATGGTATATTTTTGAAATCAGGAAAGAAAGATCATTCCAAAAATTTAATAATATACAGGGTGTTCCATTTAAAAAAATATATTACTTTTTTGTATCCCCTTAATTATGCACGCCACTGTACTTTTGATAGCATTGTAACAAAATTCAGTCACAACCACACAACTTTTATTTAAAACTTTTTTTTCTATAGACAATAATAACGATGATAAGGGGTGGGTAATTTATAATGAATAACCCTGTACAACAGATTCAGGGCCAGATTGGTGTTAATCGAGAAACGGCTCGCCGTATTTTAAAAAAGCACAAGTACAAGTCCTACAAATACCAAATACACCAGCATTTGTATCAGAATGATTACCAAAGAGGAGTGAATTATTGCAATTGGTTTTTAAATAGGTATGATTTAAACAATAATTTCCATCACCCAATTCTCTTCTCTGACGAATCTTGGTTTACTAATTTGGATCTATTTAATCGAAATAATACCCAGTACTAGTAGTAATTTATTTATCCTGCTGCTTTTCAGCTTGCAGTAGGAGTTTGGTTATTACATTATTATTAATTACATTGACATTAACATTAATGTACCTCAACATTACATATTAATTTACGTTTGTACTAATTACCTATTTTACACCGGTCACTCATTCTTGTCCTTTATTCCTCGTCTTCTTTGTACTTCTCTCATCCACCTTATACCTTTGCCACTTTCACTTAGTACACTTTTCACTGTTTTTCCATCACTTATATCCCGAGTCTTATAACATCCATGTACTAGATGCACTATTGTTTCTTCCTCTATTCCGCATAACCTACACATCTTCTCTTCATCTTTTTTCCATATTTTTTTACCATTTTCTTCATTTCCACATCTATACCTTGCAATTGTTTGATGGTGTCCCTTGTCTTCTTTGTTTCTTAGGTATTTCAGTACTCTTGTCGTCATAATATTTCTATATAAATTATTGCTGGTAGGTACTGCAGTTTATTTGGTTAAACTGCTCCTGGTTTTGTATTTCTTCATCTTTTTTTATGAGTTCTTTTCTTATTGACAGTTGTTGATCTTGTCTTCTTCTTTCTATCTCTTGTGTGGAGTAGCTGACTCTTTGGTAGTACTTTTCCCTTTTCTTTTCCCATTTATTTTTACCGTCTTCTATTTTTTTCTCCTCCTTTTTTCTTATTTCTTTCCAACATTCCTTCAATATTGTATTTTCTGTGTTGCTTCTTATTTTATCTTCATATTTTATTGCTCTATGTCCTGCCTCAATCCTTAGTTTTCTTCTTTTTGTTTCCTCTAGCACTATATATGATGGCGTGTTTGTATCAAGCTCCAATAGCCATTTGATGTATTTTACTTGGATTTTCTCGATCTCTTCCCTCTCTTTCCAACCCCATATTTCTGCGCCATACAGAATTATACTTTTTATTATTGTGTCAAACATCATTAGCCTTATGTTAAGGTTTTCTCTGAATTTTCTCTTTCCTATTCCCCATATTTGGCCCAATGCCTTCATAGCTTTACTTGTGACTTTCTTTAAATGTTTTTTTTTACCATTGTTTCTTTGGAATGTATATCCTAGGTATTTTATTTCATTTGTTTTTCTATTTCTTCTTCGTTCCATTTCCATTTTTCTTTTGTATCCCTTCCTCCTCCTTTTCTATAGACTATGATCTTTGATTTTTCTACATTTAATTCCATACTCTTTTTCTGTAAATATCGCTGGAATCTTATCATCATATCTTTCATTTGTTCCTTTTCTTTTGCCAGAAGTACTATGCCATCAGCATATGCTAATGACCAAATCTTCTTACCAATTATCACTCCACCTGCTTGCCATTGTCTTAATTTATCTTCCAAATCTGATATATATATCAGGAAAAGAGTCTGGCTGAGAGGGCATCCTTGTCGTAATCCTCTTTCTGTCCAAAACCTTTTAGATGTCTTTTCATTAATTTTGACAATGTTTACGGTTTGTTCGTATAGTTCTTTTATTCGGGTAATCATGTGTTGGTGTATTCCTTTTCTTTCCATCATTTGCCACAGTTCTTGTCTATTCACCATGTCGAAGGCTGCTTTGAGATCAACGAAAAGTGTAACTAACTTTACTTTTGTCTCCATTATTTCCTTTTCTATTATGTAGTTTAGGATATATATTAGGGAAGTCGTACCCGGTCTAAAATCAAACTCGGGTACCCGTAAACAGTACCCGGGTACCCTCGGGTACCCGAGCTATATAAAAAAATGTTAGCGTACATCGGAACATCTGAGGTAGCTACAATTTCTTTATTTACGCCGCGAGTTTTAAACTGAACTAAATTGAAATAGTACCTACTCGCCAATTCAAATTGCAAGTTGTCTATTATTTGTAAATATTTGTACACTTCTAAGTACTATCATATTCAAGTACGTGACTTTTTATTCGAAATTCGTAGCAGCATCAAAATCACAGGGGATGTTTATGTTACTTCATCCCATACTGACGCGATTTAATGGTACATACTACTGACGGGATGAATATTTCCGTGAAGCGGAGTTATTATTTGAAACAAGAAACATTGTGCGATATGGGATGGAGTGATTCGTGAGTCTGGTTATTACTGCATGGTTATGTTTTCCTAGAGCGTATTCGTATTGTTTTTAAGTTTTTATCATCTTCTCCGAAAAAGGCTGACTTTCTAGAAATTACATAATTTACTAGTCGGGTACCCGGGTCCTGAAAATATACCCGGGTCGACTATTACCCAGGTCGACTATTACCCGGGTCTACCCGGGTACCCGCCGACATCCCTAATATACAGTGTGGCCCATTTAGTGTGCAACAAATGGGAAATTTTTTTATTAGTTGTAAAACCGAAATTTAAATACCGCCAAAAGTTAGTGCATGTTTGATAACCATATCAGATTCCCTTAGAATGGCTTCAAGTCAAACATCATACAGGGCAGGACAAAAAATATGAAATTCGTTCAAGAATAAAGTTACCTTATTTCAAAAAATATGACAAAATTTTATTGAGAAAACTTGTTTAGAATCAAAAGCTATGCTCAAATACAAAGTCAGGGCCTCCTATTCGAATTTTTATATTTTTTTGGAAAATTTTGTATTACCCCCGTATTATACATATTATTATTATTCTGATTTTATATGTATTTAAAGTAGCTACAACCACATCACTTTTAAATAACTTTTAGCAACTTGAAGCATATTTGTAAAATTTACTTGAATTTATATTTTTTTAGGTAACCGTCCACTTCATGTTTGTTGCAACGATATTTAACAGAACTTTGGAATTTCGCAAATATTCTTTTTAGCAAGGCAAATGATTTACTAATAATAATGTACATATAAAAAACTTACAATTAAAGCCTACAATTTTATTTCAAATTCTTATGAAAATACGGGGCTAAAACAAAATTTTCCAAAAAAATAATAAAAATTCGAATAGGAGGCCCTGACTTTGTATTTGAGTATAACTTTTGATTCTAAACAACTTTTCTCAATAAAATTTTGCCATATTTTTTTAAATAAGGTAACTTTATTCTTGAACGAATTTCAAATTTTTTGTCCTGCCCTGTATGCTGTTTGACCTGGAGCCATTCTAAATGCATCTGATATGGTTATCGAACATGCACTAACTTGTGACGGTATTTAAAAAAGAAATGTTCCATTTGTTGCACAGTTAATGGACCACACTGTATATGGTGTCTATTACACCTCTTCCCTTTCTGAATCCTGATTGTGTTTCTTGAATAATGTTCTTTTCTTCCATTTCCTGTTTTACCTTTCCTTCCAAGATCATGGCATATAATTTATAAGCTGTATTCATGTCATGTCTCTGTCTCTTCTTTTATATATCGGGATTATTATTCCTGTTTTCCAACTTTCTGGAAATCCTTTGCCTTCCCATATATTTTGTAAGCACTCTGTTAGTCTTCCAATTATATTATCTGGTGCGTTTATCCATACTTCATTCTGCAGCTCATCTACCCCGGGGGATTTGTTCTTTTTTAATCTGTTTATTTGGTATCTTACTTTCTCTTCCTTTATTGGTGTTGTCGTTGTTGTTTCTATTGCTGTTTCTTGTCTTTGTATAATTCTTTCTTCTCTTCCTTTCAGTATCTTCCTGAAGTGTGTTTCCCATATTGTCATCTCTATTTTGTCACTTATCTGAGATTTTGTTTTCCTCTCTTTGTTGATGTACTTCCATGCTTCTGTTTCGTTCTTTATTTCCCTTATCTCTTTTCCATATTGTTCCATCTTCCTCTTTTTTTTGCTCATTATTAGTTCTTTGTATTCTTTCATCTCTTTTATATATACATTTTTTGCAACTTTTTTAATTTTCCATCTTCTTAAACACTGTCTTACTTGCTGCTTTTTATTTTTACATTCTTTATCCCACCAAGGATTTCTACCTTTTTTTAATTCTGTATTGTCTTTTGTTCTTTCACTATATTTTCCTTAATCTTCTCTGTGAATTCATTCATTGCACTTTCTACTCTTTCCTTTCTGAATTCAATCCTTCTTAAATTGTCTTTGTATATTTATATACTGTCTTTTGTCCATACATTTATATTTATTCGCCTAAATTCTTTCTCTTTTGATTCAGGTTTTATTGTTTCTGCCAAGTGTATTGTTAAGGGTTGATGATCTGACTCAGTTCTCTCCCCTATTATTAGGCTTTTGATATCTTCTAGGCCTGTATTGTTGGTTATTACATAATCAATTACCGTCTCTCCTCTAGGACCTATATACTTATATTCTCCTTCTACGTCTCCACTTATATTACCATTTAAGATATTTCATCCTCTTTCTTGTATAAATTGTATCAATACTCGTCCTTCTGTGTTTTGTATTTTGTCTTTGGATTTTCTTGTTTCTTCTTCCCTGCCTTCTCCTATTGTTCCCCACGTTCCTGTTCTTGCGTTGAAATCTCCGCCAATTAATAACTTATATTCTTCGTTTTCTATTATCTGGTCCTTTAGTTTGTCTATAATATATTCTATATTTTGATTACTGTATACTGTTATTATTCTCCAGTAGTCTCCCTTTATTTTTAATATACTTTCCTGAATTCCTTCTTGTTGGTTTTGTTCGTATTTTGCATCCTGCATTTCTTCAATTCCTTTATTTATCCCTGTAATTATTCCTCTTTTTGCTCTACCTTTCTTGTACTGTTTTGTTGCATATTGGCATTTCCAGTTGTAATTTTCGGGTAGTTGTTGCTTTATCTTTTTCCAATCTTTCTCTTCTATCCATGTTTCATTAAGTTCTATTATCTCATATCCTTTTAAGTATTCCTAAAAATCTTCATCCTTATTTTTTATTCCTGACATGTTCCAGAAGATCACTTTTATTTCTGTTTCACTATCCTTGAGTTTTAATTTGTCCTTAATCTTTAATGCTACCTTTCCTTGTCTTGCTTGTCCGTTGCCAACATAGTTTTTATATATTTGTAGGTTTCTCAATCTTCGTATTATCCTTTCTGCTGGTGGTGGTATTTTAATTGTGTTTTTCATTTTTAGTTCTTCTATTGCGTATGTATTTTTTGGTTTATTTGACTTGTCTTCTTCCTGTTCTTCATTTTTCTCTAATTTATTTCCTTGTCCTATTTCTTTGCGTGTCGTCGTCATTTTTTCTGTCCGGTTTATTATTTTTAATAGTTTTTTGGAGTGCTACTTCTTATTAAGCTTCCTCCTATATCGGACCATTCGTATTTAGTTCCATTCACTTCCAATTTGCGATATCCTACTCGTGTGCGTTTTCCTCTGCTCTTCTCTTCTTGGGTTACTTTCCTAATTTCAAGTTGCACTCTGCGTTCTTCTTTGGTGAGGTCGCTGTCGATGTAGATGTTGTTTGTTAGTTTCTTCTTTTGTCTTAGAATTGCTATCTTTTGTTCGAAGTTTTCACATTTTACAACTGTAATTTTTGTTTCTTTCATTCCAACTTTCTACACTTTTTCCACCTTAATTGCCATTCCTATCTCCTTTTGTATAAAATTCGAAACTTTTTCTTTTAAATCCTGCGTTCCAGTCTGTTCTTCGTCAAAAATAATACCCAGTATTGGGCTCAAGAAAATCCAAGGGTTATGACAGAAGGTGCGTACCAAGAGCTATTTGGTTTCAACGTCTGGTTAGGAGTAATTGCTACAAAAATAACTGAACCAATAATTTTCGATGGTTGATTAACGTCCGAGAGTTATTTAGAATTTTTACAAACAGAAGTTGAAGGTTTTCTGCAAGAATTTCCTCCTAATGTGGAGCAAGTAATTTTTCAGCAAGATGGCGCCCCAGCGCATAACGCAAGAAATATCGTGAATTACTTAAACGAAAGGTTTGGCGAAAATTGGATTGGTACAAATGGTCCCAATAGGTGGCCTCCAAGATCTCCGGATCTTACCCCACTCGATTGTTTTATATGGAATCACCTTAAGGAAAAGGTTTATAGAATTCCAGTAGTAGATCGAGAAGACTTAGAATTAAGAGTCGGGAGAGCCATTAATAATATAACACACCAGCAACTTGAAAACGTGCTTTCAGCAACGGTTAGATATAACAACGGACTACATTTTGAACATTTACTGTAATTTTTTGTGTATGATTATTGTTTAGTTCAGCTTTGTGTTATAGTAGGTTACATTTTTAATTAAATTTCTTTGTGCTGTACCGAAAAATTTACTTTTCATTTCATGGATCTCTAGATATGTTTAACAATTTTGTTATCCTTATGGTGAGATATTACTATGCCTACTTGGGGCATTATTGTTACATGTACTTATACCTATTATAAGTATTTACGGATCATTGTAGATATGTGGAATTATGCGTTTTTAGTCAAAAAGTCAGTTGTTCATAAAAACTTTAATAAATTGTATGAAAATGTACATGTTTATTTTACCTTTCTATAAAATAAAAATTATAGTTTTCTATTCTGTATTTTGAGATATTAAGCGTGAAATAAATGCATTTCTAAAGTTTGAAAAATGGTCTTTTATTCCCAACTCTTATTAATTAGATAAAAAGTATCAAAATCACAAATGTTTCTACACCTTAATTTTTACATCTCAACGTCCTTTACATGCTGATAATTTGCAAGTGTCATGTCATGGCCAACTAAGAGTTTTGGAGAAAAATTGATTTTGGCGACCATTTTGAAATCAAATGTCAACTTTACGACACCCACCCAAGGTGAGCATCGCACCACGGAATCAGTCCTGGAAAACTGGCACACTTGCCCTGAGATTTGCTAAAAACAGGCTAAAGGCCACGGCTGGAACGCTCAGGGAGTCGGGCGTGAGTCACACGATACGTTCTGGGCAAGCGTGTTGAGGCATATATATAGGGTACGTCAAAATTATGAGGGCGCCATCAAGCCTGTCTTAACCCGAATAACCGGGCCTGGGCGGTTAGACGGGGGGCGAAGTATTCAAGACACTCCGTCGATAGGGGTACTCGTGAATTATAAACTCACAACAATTTTGTGATGGCAAAAATACTTAGATCATGAAGTGGGGCTTTTTCAACCACCAAGCTTACCTGCACGCTCTGATCTCACTGGCTCCACCGTACATTTATCTCCTCAATGGTGGGCGCACGCTGAAACAGAACATGCACAAAGCGACCAAGAATAAAGCGTCTCTTAATTAGATAAGCGTCTATTATTCCATTCTTACATTGGGGCAGCAAAGCGTGCCGCAAACATTGCGTTAATTCTTATCAATAAGCATCAGCTGATGGGCGCACTACTGTTACTAAACAACACCCATAATTGTACAAAATCAAAAGCAGTTTGACATATGAGTCCCACAAAGGGAACGTTTGTTCATAAAAATGCTCACATGATAATTTGGGCAAACACAGCAAAGCCCAAGTGAGGGAAGTGATTAGATAAAAAATGAGCGAGCGACGCCACTTCGCGACAACAATTTAAGATGCGAAGGGTACGTTTTTAACGGTGCACAAGATTTCACATCAAGTTCGCGCACATGCAATTTTACCGCGACCAAACTGGCGTTGCCGCCTTACAGCACGTATGCCAAGAGTTCAGCAATTATTCAGATGACTAAGCGCACAGCTCGCGCACGAGAAGTTAGTATGATTCAATGGTTACAAATACCTTAATTTTATTGGTGACGGACCAAGAGATCGGCATGCGGTCCAGCTGGCGGGAAACAGGTTGCCTGTGGCAATTCATTCGCCGCTAAAACGGCCGACGTGTGAATGGTCTGGATGCGCCCAAAATGGCGACAAAGGCTGGCGCTTCAACAAACGCCGCTACGACGGCCAAACTAGCCCAAGTGATGTCCTACCTCAACGGAATCTTCGCACAACGAGCTAAAGGGAACACTCCCTTACGTGACGACGTAGAACCGGGCATGGAATTCCATCACACCTACGCCTTGGCGTAATAAGATCGCCGCTAACGACACACACACACCTCCCTTGTTCAATCGCCTGAGTTGAACTGCCACTCTCGCTTAAGGCGAAACAGTTTATCAAATACTTGCTGAAGCAGCGGGAAAAGGCTGACGCCCCCGCCAAGGGCGGGAGCGCCGCACGAACACACTATCCGACCTCTTAGATGGACGGCTCTCGGCTGAATCCCCCGCACGTTAGGACCCCCGAAAGTGGCGTGAGTCTAAACGGCGTTACCACGTGACTCTCGACAGCCAATGGCGATGCGTCCAATAAAACAAATAAGTTCCGGTGACAAAGACAGCGCGAGGCCTCGCAGTCACACCAACAGCGTAAATTCTAGAAGGTTCGGAAATCCTGCGAGCGTTAACACTCGACTGTCAAAGTACCAACAAAGGGGTGCCCCGGATGACGAGAAATACTGCGCTTGAGGCCAAATATGTGCAAAATTATTATTATGGAATTAGGCGATGAAGCCAAATAAGTAACTAAAAGGGTTTAACATACAGGCACGCTGCCCTAAAGCCTAGGTGGCTAATTAAAATACAAAATGACCTGACAACTTTCACAGGATCTATTGAGAGCAGTGAGGGATTTCCAATTCGCTGTAACCATTCACTAAATCGGATGAGATCTTTGTGAGGATTAGGAAATCTGTGCTTTGTAGCACCAGTATTATAACATTTTTGAACACTACAGAGTCTCATTATGAATTTTTAAAATATTGGGTTACCTTGATCATCAATTTTTAAAACATTTGCGCTCTCTTGCGGTTTGGTGACGGTGCTCGAAAAAAATGTATATGGAGTTTGCATTCTATATGTTTTATTCTATCTATGCTTCTCTCACTCCTCTTTCTATGGTTATAGGGTTTGTATCCTCGTGAATTTTAACCGTCATTGTTGTGTTTTTATATATTTTCTTTATTTATGCGGTATAACGATGATCAATTCTACACTGTCGCAATCCTTGAAATACTGCCTATTGTTCGATCATATCGAATGCATTCCTGTAGTCGATGAATGCTAGACACAGAGGCATGTTATATTCCTTTGTTTTTTCTATTATTGTTTTCAGAGCTTGTAGATGGTGTTGCGTGCTAAATCCTTTAATTTTAATTATCTGCGTTTTACCATGTACGAGGTTTTTACGCAGTAGTTTCATGTTACAGTTATCTTATTGTTGTTTCTACCTGTTGGTAATTGTACTTCCTGTTGCCTTTCCTAATCATTGTTCTGATACTCTTTCTACTCTTTCTGTGTATTCTGTTGTACTTACTTTACCATTTTCTGCTAATTCTCTTTTTTTACAATTATTTCCTTTATTTCTTTTGTTAGAATGTCTTTCTTTTGACCGGTTTATTTTGCTATTTCTCTAGCTGAGTCTACCCGTATATTTATTATTTTATTTAGTTTTTCATTTATAGCATCAGTGTTTATGATAGGGTTCGTATGGAGTCGGAGTACTCATTTCTGCTTTCCTTTAATTTTTGGGTATCTATCTGATTTATTGGTTTTTGTAATAACTTTCATCGTTCGGTCACGTTTATGCATACAGTAGCGTGGACCATACTATGGTCGCTTCTGGTGTTGAACCTAGGTAGGACAAAAACATCTTTTATAATATGTCTATGTTTGGATAGTACATAGTCTATTTGGTTTTTGATTGTTCCATTTGGGCTCACCCATGTCCATTTTCTGTTTTTTTTCTTTTCATAAAACGTGTTCATAGCATAGTACTTGTTTTGTTGTAGGAAGTTCATTAGCATCGTTCCTCTATAATTTCTTTTTCCTAGCCCGTCTTCTCCCATGTACTTTTCTATCTTTTCTTCTTTTTGTCCAAGTTTGGCGTGAAAGTCTTCTAAAATTGTATTATATTCTGTTTTTTTATTTTCTAGGGCTTGTGTCATTTTATAGAATTCTTCTACTGCTTAGTCTTCATAAGTGGTAGTTCAATCGCACACGTTACACACTGGTAGTTATGCCACTGATTCTAGATTTACAATTAAATTGATTTATAAAATAACTAATATATACAGGGAGCTGAGTGGAATGACTTTACTAGTGGATTATTAGTAAAAATGTAGGTATTACAGTCAAACTTCCATATCATGAACTTCGAATATCTCGATTATTTGAATTCAAGTCACATTCCCAACCTAATTTCTATAGTTTCCCATATACAAATCTCTCGTTAATTCAAATTTTGGTAAGACGAAGTTTTCGATACATCGAAGCATTCTATAAATCCTAAGAGCGGGATTTGCTCTTCATTACTCGATTGTTAGAAACAAATAGTCAGTTTAACAATAATGATTACGTTAAGAAGTGCTGTAAATAGTAAATAACATTCTTAAGAGTTATTTATCAACATGCTTCTTTGTATTTCAAAGGACTTGCAAAGTTGCAAAACCCAAAATGCAGGGTGTCCCAGACTTCACTCCCCAAGCCTATAACTTTGTTATTTTTAATAATAACTATATTAAACTATATATATTCTGAAATGGTAGAAAATTGTCTATAAGACAGCCAAAGAAATTTTAGAAAATCTGCACTTGTGTAACGGTTGCGATATTCAACTTTTGTTTTCAAATGAAACGCTATACTTTTTCTCAATTTTTCTAATAATAATTTTTATTCTCTTTACAACCATGTAAACATATATGCGTGTTACATGAAAAAAATTTCGAGAAAAATACAATTCAAAGTTTCAGCATGGTTTGTCATGGAAATCACTGATTTTTGTCATTTTTATCTAGTCGGCGATGAAAACAATAGCGTAGTTGAGACAAATATTAGTTTATGCATTTGTTTATTAACTCAAATCTGTCAATTTATGTTGTCAAGTTAATTTAAGCAATTATCATTGTGTTTGTTTTGATAATTATGAATTATTCTAATTCCAAAAAATGTGACATGATACTAATGTACGGTTTGTGTGGGCGTAATTCAAAAGGGGCAGCTAGAAGATACAGAGAGCAATATCCAGATAGAAGACGTTTAGAGGTTTGGAACATAATCTCCGGGAACATGGATCGTTTTCAGTAAACAGAAGAATACCACTTAATGCGAACAGACGTGTTGCTGATGAAGAACATACAGTAGCTGTTCTTGGGTATATGGAAGTCAATCCTACATCTTCTTTAAGGCAATTAGCCTCAGAGTGTGGCATTTTGAAATCGTCAGTACAGCGCATTTTAAAACAAAACAGGTGCAGACCATACAAATGTATTCGCGTACATAAATTTTACCCTGAAGATTCAGATAGGAGACTTACGTTTATTGCTTGGATTCTAGTGCAGTGTACTCAACAACATAATTTCTTGAGATGAATATTGTGGTCTGATGAAAGTCGATTCCATAATAATGGATTGGTTTCGACACAAAATACTAGAAACTGGTGCACGGAACAGCCACACTGGCTGAGAGAAAGGAATAATCAACGTGTTTTCGGAATTAATGTGTGGTGTGGGATACTCGATGGTTATCTAGTAGGACCGTATTTTTACGAAGGAACTTTAACTGGCGATCGCTATTTGCATTTTCCGGACGACATATTGCTGGAACTAATGGAAAATGTACCTCTCGTACAAGACTGAACATATTTTATCAACATGATGGTGCTCCAGCACATAACAGAATTACTTAGATGCTAATTTTCCACAGCAGTGGATGGGAACATACGGTCCAGTAGAATGGCCAGCTCGTTCTCATGACCTCACGCCCTTGGACTTTTTCCTGTGGGGTAATTTAAAGGAGCGCGTTTATAAATTGCTTCTCTTAAATGTGGATGACTTAAAAAACAGAATAAGAGCAGAATGTGCAAACATTACCAGAGAAACTTTATTAGAAACGACAACCAGACATCTTCTGCATCGTTTAGAGCTTTGTTCAAATAACAGCGGAGGCAATTTTGAACAATTTTTGTAGTTATGTATGAATAATTAGTTGTTAGCATAAAGTTAATTAACGTTTTATGAACATAAATAATTTTATTTTTAAATTACGTTATTGTTTTCATCGTCGACTAGATAAAAATGACAAAAATCAGTGATTTCCATGGCAAACCATGCTTAAACCTTGAATTATATTTTTCTCAAAAATTTTCTCATGTAACACCCATATATGTTTACATGGTTGTCAAGAAGAGAATAAAAATTATTATTAGAAAAATTGAGAAAAAGTATAGCGTCTCATTTGAAAAAAAAAGTTGAATATCGCTACCGTTACACAAGTGCAGATTTTGTAAAATTTCTTTGGCTGTCTTATAGACAATTTTCTCCCATTTCAGAATATATATAGTTTAATATAGTTATTTTTAAAAATAACAAAGTTATAGGCCTGGGGAGTGAAGTCTGGGACGCCCTGTACACAGTCACCGCTTAGTAAAAATAAATTGTTCTGTCTATGTAGGTCCGGACCTTTTAGTTTGGGATTACTGATAATATGACATTCCAAGAATATGCTAATTTGAGTATTCTACTTTAAATATTTGAGCAACTTGGCTTTAGAGTGTTGTTACTGTTGTATCTTAAGTCAGATGTGGCGTCACGAAAACGTGAAGAATGTTAGATAAATGTTCTAAAAAAAATTTAATTTTCAAATAAGAAGCAATAAAATTATTAGTTATCACTATCATGTAACGACATAGCTATTATACTACAGGGTCCGGCAATGAAACGGGAAGATTTCGTAAATAATTTTATTGTTGAAAAATTATTTTTTTTATAATTATTAATACATTAATGGGAAGTAAAAGAGTCGCCATTTGATTTACAATGTTAAAAAAATATATTTTTTGAATACTACATCTGCCAAATGTCCTCCGTTGACATTAAATTTATGCATTCTTGGAGTCGAGCCTGAAAGTTTTGCATCACTCTTCATAGCATATCAACAGGTATTGCTGCAATCTCGTCACGAATTCGTTGTTTGAGGGCCGGAATTGTCCTGGGTGGATCAGTTCCAAACACTTTTGTTCTTAGGTAACCCCACGAAGAGTGATGCAAAACTTTCAGGCTCGACTCCAAGAATGCATAAATGTCAACGGACAACGGAGGACATTTGGCAGATGTAGTATTCAAAAAATATTTTTTTTTAACATTGTAAATCAAATGGCGACTCTTTTACTTCCCATTAATGTATTAATAATTATAAAAAAAATAATTTTTCAACAATAAAATTATTTACGAAATCTTCCCGTTTCATTGCCGGACCCTGTATTAGTATTAGGTATAACTTTGTAGTAAATAGTAAAGGGTGTTTATTAGAATTCGTGGTCTAATCGGCTTTGGAACTTAGTCTGTGTCAAAACTGACGCAAAACTTAACCTGCTAACATCAAATTTGACATAGACTTACAGTGTCACCAGTGTCAGTTATCAGCCATATAATTTAATACACGACATGACTTCATCAGTTCCAAAGTTGACTAGACCACAAATTCTAATGAACACCCATTACTTATCATAACATAAAATATTAAAAAGCTGCTGTATAGTACCTATTCTCAATACGAGGGAAGGGGAAAATATTCTGCCGTTCTCAAAAACTACTAATGCTTTAATTGTGCAATTGTGCCTGACAAATCAACGCACTTGGCCCATTGATGTTTCAGCTTCATAATGAACTCCTTATAGAAGTCTGAAGTTTAACCCTCTAACCACAAAGTCACTGCAGTTTTTAAGCTGTCGTCATCTCGAAAATGCGTTCCACGAAGGTGAGCTTTCAATTTTCCGAACAAGAAGAAATCAGAGGGTGTCAAGTCCGGAGAATACGCTGGGTCTGGAAGTACTTCAAAGCCCATTTCCTTTACTTTTGATGTTGCTACAGCGCATTTGTGAGAGAACGCATTATTGTGCAGCAAGAGAACTTCGTTTCACAGTATCCGCAGCGTTTGATTTTGATTTGATTCCGTAATTTAGTCAAAAGGTTGCAGTAATATGCTCCATTGATAGTACGACCACTGTCAAGAAAGTCTATAAGCAAGACGCCACGAAAATCCCAGAAAACTGAGAGCATCACTTTGCCTGGTGAAGGTTTCACCCTGAACTTCTTTGGAGGAGGAGAGTTGGAATGCCGCCACTCCATACTGGCTTGTTTGGTGACAGGGTCATAGTGATGGACCCAACTTTCATCCATAGTGACAATTCGGTAAAAAAAATTGTCAGAATCTGCGCTGACACGTTCCAAAAGCTCGCGACAAATGTTCACTCGATCTCGTTTGTGCAGAGGTGTCAACATTCGCGGCACCCATCTAGCTGAAACCTTATTCATATGCAAAATGTTATACAATATCGATCTAACCGATTTCTCGTCAATCCTCACAGTCTTGGCTATCGTTTTAACGGTAATTCGCCTATTTTCCAAAACTAACTTCTTCACTTTGGCAACCATTTCAGGGTTCTGTGCCGTTGCAGGTCTTCCACTTCTTACATCATCTTCTAGGCTCTCTCTGCCACGCTTAAATTCATTTGCCTATCGACGGAAGTGGATTCTGACGGTGAAGCATCCTTGTAAACTGTTTTTAACCTGTGAGTGATTATAGTAAAATGAACACCCTCCCTTGTCAAAAATTTAATCACTGCCCGGTGTTTAATTTTCTCCATTTCTAATAACTACTGCAACACACTTTATTGAATCTACTATAAAATCCAAAGTTTTGTGTGAATGTGGATGAAACTTTCAACACTGACAGACAACAACATACAAAATGACAGATATCAAAATTTTGTTTCTCAAGGCACACCAAGACAAAGAACGGCAAAATTTTTTCCCCTTCTCTCGTAGGAATAGTTTTAGTAGAATTATTATAGTGCAGACTACTAAAATAGTATAGTAGCTGAGTAGGATAGGTAGCTTAAAAACAAAGTAAAAAATGTAAATTAATAGACATATACTCAGTGTTGGGTAAGTTACTCTAAAAAAGTAACTGAGTAAGTTACCAAGTTACAGAATTATAAAAGTAACTTGAATAAGTTACTAAGTTACCATAAAGCAACTCGTTATTTTTAAGTTATTTTTTTTTATGAGAGGCTACTAATCTACATGCAATTACTATCAGCTTAATATCAACAGAAACACATATTTATAAAAAATTGTTTATTAGCAAATATTTTATAGGGTATAATCATTGTTACTAGTAAATTAGATTCCTAGTTCTACATTTCTGTCTGATCGCTTATGTATAAAATTTATTGGGTTTTAACAATAATTGCATTTCAAAATTTTTATCAGTTAATTTTGTACGTTGGGAGAGAAGAACATATTTTGCAGTGCTGAACAATTGTTCTACTGAAGCACTGGAAGGGAGGGCAGTATTATATGTAATAAATATTTCCCTAATCGTTGGAAATTTATCTAAAGTTGTTAAGTTAGATGAATCACACTTCATATATGTTTCAGTTTCGTCCATATTTTTGGACCGCTTTACTGTTTTGAAGGAAAAAAATGGTGTTCTCCTTTGTCTCCATCATTATTTTGTGGACTGGGAAGTGGACAAACTGATGAAGTAGAAGCACGATTTTTTACTTCATTTTCTAATAATGTAACAGCGTTTTGTGTCTTTTCTGTATCACATATCCACTCAAATTTAAACCAAGGATGAGTAACTGCAGCCAGAGTGTAGTCAGAATTGTCGCAAATTTCTGTGAATCTAAAATAAAAATTGGAAACAACAGTCAATATTTTTGTTAATGCATTCCGGAAGAATCACTTTTCCAATGTGTTGAACATGTAATTTTTTCTTGTAGTTGACAAAACTTTCTTTTTAAATCATTTCGGCCAACATATGGAAGTGCCATGTTTACTGTACTGTAAAATATAAATAACCATTATACATTATGTGGAGAGGAGTGACGAACCACCCCACTAACAAAGTTATAAGGGCTCCAAGGAGCGGCATCAATTCTATGAAGAATGTATTGCCATATATACATATATATATTAAAGAAGTTGTAATAGAATTGAGAGAGTAAAAAGAAATTATGATAAGATAAAAGTATCTACCCATTGGGCTGCCTCGGTTGGAGAAATTCTAAGGAGAAATCATTGTTGGACATGGCTAACAAAAGGTGGTAGGAGATGCTCAGATGGTCAATGTCAGTATTTGAATTTAAGGTATTATTAGTACCAAAAATGTGGCACATTTCGATGAAACACTGAACCAAATTCTAGTCACCGCACTTTCATCGATATGTGCCACATTCTTGGTATCAATAATACCTTAAATTCAAACACTGACATTGACCATCTGAGCGTCTCCTACCATCTTTTGTTAGCCATGTCCAACAATGATTTCTCCTTAGAATTTCTCCAACCGAGGCAGCCCAATGGGTAGATACTTTTATCTTATCATAATTTATTTTTACTCCCTCAATTCTATTACTACTTCTTTAATATTAAATATTTTTTTATATACTCAATACGCTTCCACAATAAATTTAGTGATATTTAGATCTATTTAGGGTCTCCTCTCTTCCATATTTCCTCAGGTGTGTCTTTTCTTCTGGTAAACTTACAAGTTAGGGGCTCAATTAGAACTCTTTTTGTAGCTTCCACCTTTTAGAACCTTTAGACATAACCCTTGTCGTCGATTTTTGAATAGTCTCTTATTAGATTGCATTGCACAAGCTAATTGGTCATTTCTATTTTGAACGTCCCTCGTAATATCTGGACGCCTTGCGCTCCGCGCATACGCGGCTCTAACAACTTTCAGACACCTGTCGCTGCCTGCTTAGAAATAATTTTCAATACCACGATTTTTATCTAATTGACGGCCATTTTGGCCAAAAAGCTAATAAAATGATTGTAAATCAAATTTTAAATGTGTTGGTGAACTTTTAATTTGTAACCTGCTAGATGCAGGATTAAGTGTAGTTATGTTATGTGCAGCCTAGCTCTGTAATTTTGGTGGCCTACTGCCTTTTCCAATGATTTTGTTCAAATTTGAATATCGTCACATGTCCTTAAAACACATGTGTTTGGTTCCAGAAGTTGTTAGGTAAGACCGTCACTCACAATAACTTTTATAACAACGTTGCTTATTTGTAAATTTTTGTCCTTAGCCTTTGAGAAAGTATTAAAAATAAATACGAAACGTCAGGCGATTACATACAAGTGGTTTTATTTCAATCTAACCATTAAAGCTTGGTACCTGTGCGTAGTACTGAGATTGGAGTTATTCCAACCCCTATCCCAGTCAAGGAAAAACATTTTACTGTATATATATATATATATATACCGGGTGTCCATTCTCAAAGTCGAACATAGGCAATTAACATTAGTGCAGTCACTCGTTCTTCATTGAAATAATTCATTTTTCTGTAGATAATTTTAACAGACATTGACAGAAAATACCTGATTTACGTTAAATAACTACCAATTTTTTTGACAAATGCTATCGAACTTGAAAAGCAAGGCATGGTATATTTAAAAATTCCCAAGTTTTAAATTAGTATTTTAAAATAAAAATCTCATCTTGAGTATTATTATTGGTATCATTTGATGCGTAATAATTTTATCTTTCCATTGATACCATTACCTTCCCTGTAAGTTTAATTGGCGAGCAGAAATCGGCAAAAACGTTCAATACAATGTTAATCGCCTATGTTCGACTTTGAGAACGGACACCCGGTATATACATCTCTATGTATTTAGCTCTTCTTTACAAAATGTAGCTGTAAGTCTTCCCCTAGAAGGAATGTATATATATATAATGGTATTGATGTATATAACATATTATATTATACTTATGGGAAATCCGCCGAAAAAAGGTATTTTCAAATATTTTTTTTGTGTACATATTACTAGTGTTAGCACCTCCGACTAAAGTACTACATTTAGGTCCTCCGGATGTATATTTTACTCCAAAATTGCAGCTTTAGGTCCTCTAATAATATACAGCATGTACAAACTACGGTGGATGGGTCATCCAACAGTGTTGTCGCATTTTATTTTCACGACCCCCCGACACCCGCCAACGTCGATGAACGCCGAAAGCATTATTAGCCAAAATGCACCGCGATTAGGTTATCTGTGTTAAAGTGCGCGTTGCATTTATTCTCAAAACCTTATCAGGTATGTATTTAATAGTACTTTACGTCCTTGGTTCTCAAACTTTTTGAAGTCGGGGAACACTAAACTCTGATATATTTTTAGGCGGAACATCTACAATACAGCATAAACTTTAAAACAGGGGGCGCGGGTTGCTAACCTTTTTAAAACCAAAAGAGCAATAACAAACAGAATAATGTTCGCAAAAACACTCCATCATTTTAGAGCAAAAAAGAAACGCAATCGTGTCGCAGCGTGTGATTGGCAACCTCCTGCTTCCAAGTGCTACTTTTAGAAAATAGTATGTATATAAATAAAATATGTACCGATATTGATTGATGCAACAATATTTACTGAAAACACAGTTAAAATTACAATACTTTTAAAAAAATCTCAAACTTAATGCGATCCATGAGCTTGACGATATTTACAGACCTCAGCGATATTGGGACGAATAAATGATAACGCCACACGCGTTTGTTTGTCTTTATATTGACCATAGTTGAAAATCCTGCTTCGCAAAGATATGACGTGGAAAATAACAATCATATGTTCAGGGATTTTTTGCTTATACTCAGGTATTCATCTTTAACAGAGATCCAAAAATTTTCAGGAGTGTTTTCATGGAACTGTAATTTTAATCAACGATCTGAAGAAAGCGACGTCGATTCTTCTTCTTCATTTAAAGTAAAACTAATTTTCTATTCGGAAGAATAAACGGGTTTCTTATCCAATCATATTGTTCTGTGTTTAACAATGGAAAATATTTTTAAAATTTTGAATTGATTTTACAATTTTTCTATTTTCTTCATTCTCTTCAATTCTACTAGTGCTAGCAGTACCATTGTCATTATCGTAATCAAGACGAGGTTTCTTTACGACGAAATTATCCATTACTATAAATTTTTTTTAAAATTCAATATAAATCAATAAATAATATGCTGCAAAACTTACCTAAATTTATTTAATTTAAAAACCACACGCCTATGAACCAAAAAGAACTGGTTAATACAATATAAGCAGCTTTGGGTAGCATCGACAATGAATTTATTACGACAATTTAACTTAGGCAACATTGAATTGATTTTCATTTTCAAACAATTTTTAATTGAATTGTACATTTGATTTTTTCGCGGAACACTTGAAAGTGCATCGCGGAACACCAGTGTTCCGCGGAACACGCTTTGAGAACCAAGGCTTTACGTTACTAGTAAGGAGCTAGGTAAATACCTAGTATATTACGCATCAATTCATGAACTTTAGAAAAGTAAAGTTTACAAAAATTCATTTAAAAATTTGAATAGGAAAATGCTTCACCTGTGTATGTAGCCGTCAGCCGCCACTGGTTCGTCGATTTTTTCTATAAAATAGGGTCCTATGGAACGTGATTCGTTTTTTATTTCTAACGTTTGTTTTGACAAATACTCGGCCATTCAACTGAAAAGTGTGAGTTTTCCGAGATTTATGAATTCTAATATTCAGTTTTTCTTTAGTTGCTCATCGTATAACATAATTTTCGTAAAAGTTTTTATTACATTCGAGATCAAAAGGATTTCGGCTTTCCGTATGACCAAATAATATTTCAAAATGTGTCTAGTTTAAATTGGAATTGATTGAGTGATTTTAATCTAAAATACAATATTGATTTTTATTTCGGGAATGTTTTCAAGTAATCGATTATGTTCGAGAATTGAGGTATGTACCCTTTCTGCGATTGCATTACACCGATGTGATGGTTATATGGAGTAGTTACATGCAATTTTATGTAGTTCTACAAAATTTTTGGAAGGGTTGTGTATTAAATTTGCCGACAACAATTAAAGTATCTGGTGTAGTAAATGTTATAAAAGAAAATAGTCCATCTGTCGCGCCTATAAGGTTAGGTACTTGATTTTAACTGGTCGATTGCGTTTTTATTAATGATAATATCGCAAAATTGTATTGCACATTTTAAAACTATTTTATACTATACAGAGTGTTGCATAGGAAAATGCTATACTAAACTTATTATTAAAGAAAATGTTATGTAAAAATATATAAAAATTGTCTTTTACAATTTTAGATAAGTACCTATACAAAGTAAGGTACTCCATATGGAAATAATATACTGGGTGTCAATGATATCCATTTTGTAAATAAGTAAAAAATTACTCGGTATATATGCTAAGGGCTAAATAGGTTTTTAGACAATCACAAATTATAGACGTAGAAAGTTTTTTTGAAAAATCAAAAATAAAAAAATATTCCATATTATTCCGACTTTTTGGCGGTCACTGTATAATAAACAGAACTATATTTTTCCCTTAAAGGAAAAGCCATTTTCGAAATTTCTTTTCAAAAATTATTTCTTTCAGAGATATTTACTTGTTTTAATTTAAATGCATCATCCGTCATTTCTCATGTAAAACTTGTTTTAAATACTGTATTTGTTCCATACTGACTGAATTAAATTTAATTTACACGCCGGACCATAAAACAACCCGAAACTAAATGTATTTTTCTATACTTCATATGTGGTTGTGGTTTTTTAGGAATCAGTCTGAGATAACCCGTTTATGACTGGTGGCGATGCAACAGATCCTAATTATGACATTTCTAATAGTCCTGAAAGCAATAACGAGTCTTTGTTTGATGATGATGGAGCAGACCCTGATTATGAACTTCATGGAAGCGATAGTTCTTCTGTGAGTTTAATATGTTTGAGTTTAACAATTCAAATAAGTATACAAATATTTTTTAGACGATATCCTCAACTTCTCCTCACTTACTTTGTTCACCAGAGGGTCTCTGTTCAAAATCAGGTTGGAACAGACACTAATTATCCTCCAGAGAACAGCAACAGATTGGGCAGCTCGAATTCTCAAAATCATAAACAAATTGGAACAGCTCATAATTGTCCTCCAGAAAACACAAACAAACTGGGCAGCTCCGATTCTAGAAAATACGTTTTTTGTTACTATTGTGAATCAAGCGTACAAAATTTTCCTAGACATATATTTAGAAACCACAAAACGGAATTCGAAGTACAAAAGCTTTTAGCATTGCCTCCCCGTAGTAAACAAAGAAACGAATTACTTCATTCTTTAAGAAAACAAGGTAAATACCTATTCAGTAATGAAGTAACCAAACCAGTAAGAACAGGTTTAGATGCTTGGGTTTTTATCCCGCCAGAAATTTATGGCGACACCGTAAAAAGCTGCTTCTCAAAATGTTTTGTTACGCCATCTGAGAATTGATCCCCAATTAAAAACGGATGTCTTTCCTCGTATGCGAGCCGATCAAATTTCTCTTGTCGCTAAGAAAGACCCACTCATATGTGCATTTGCTTCAAGATATTTGAAAGTGAATAGAGAAAAGCACTTGCTTCTGGTTGCTTCACGAAATATGCGAGAATTGGCAAGACTTTTTATTGAAGTAAAAAATATAAAGCCCTCAATTAAAGATCTTTTTCGGGCTCTTAAATCTGAAAATTATGATGCGTTAGTGTCAGCAACAAAAACGGTGGCAAAATATGATCAAGAAAAGCAGTGTTACCTGTCTCCCACATATGCTTTACACATGGGTACAACCTTAAAACAGTACTGCGACATAGCACTCCTACATATTAAAAAGAAATCTGAAGTGTTTCAAACAATACAGTCGGCAAACACTGACGTGGAACTGCAAATGTTGATCCAGTTAATAGAAGGTAATTGGAGATTTGATGTTTCTAACCAAGCTTCAAAAGACTTGAGTTTCCAAAAATGGAACAAAGTCAGTTTAGTGCCACTTGCTAGCGATCTAAAATTATTAAAATATTGTCTTATCGATAAGGCCAATAACGCATTATCAAAATTGCAAGAATATAATCGTAGTGATGAGACATATACGGTTTTTTTGGAAACTGTATACTGTCGTTTGTTGTTGTTAAATAGAAGACGACCAGGAGAACTTCAAAGACTTCTTCTTGACACATAAATCCTCATTCCTGAATCATGACTCACAAGGTTATGAAGAATTTTCAGAAGCAATTTCAGAACCAGAAAACGTTTTAATGAACAGTTTCAAACGACTTGTTATAAGGGGCAAGAGGGGACGAGGTGTACCAGTGCTATTCACTAAAGATGTCCAAGACCACTTAGACGTAATACTAAAATAGAGAGCTATTATAACTAAAACACCCAATATTTATCTTTTTGGTAATCCCAAATCGGATCAGCCCATAATCGGCTATAAGGTAATGAAAAAGTGTGCCAGGCAGTGTGGCGCTAAGAACCCAGATGCTCTTACTTGCACCCGTCTCCGAAAGCATCTGGCTACTCTCACTCAATTATTTAACATCACTGAAAATGACATGACACAATTAGCTTCTTTCATGGGACATACGTTAGGAATACGTCGATCATCTTACTGGCTTCCCGACGATGTTTATCAAACAGCCAGAATATCCAAACTACTAATACTCATGGAAAAGGACGAAGCTGGCCAGTTCAAAGGCAAAAGCTTGGATGATATAAACTTAAATTTAGATGAGGATTTAATGAAAGAAACAGATAATGACCTAGAGCAAAGAGATGAAATTTTGGACGTAGGACACGAAATTACTGAAAATGAAATAAATGAAATGGACAAAACAAATCAATTGACTGGTGAGGAAGGTCTCAACATTACAATAGAGAAAAAGTCTATAGGAAATAAGAGAGTATTAGTACCATGGACAGACAACCAAAAGAAAGTAGTTACTGCCTGCTTTAAAAACCATATCAAAGCAAAACGACCTGCAAAGAAAACCGAATGCAACGATCTCATTTCAAAGAACCCTGAGTTACTAAAAAATAAAGACTGGCTGAAAATAAAAGTCTTTATTCAAAATAAATATACGAAGAAATTAAAATAATGGCAATATTAAATATCAAAGGTGTTTTCATGTTTTGCGTTCTTTTTTAATGAATATTCTACATGATAGCCTGTATGTTTATTAAAAGTTTATTAAAGAAAATAAGACGCAAAATGATGCAATTTTGGGAGATCGACAGCCTTTAAATAGCTTTAAAAATGTCCCTTGCTGGAATGTCATTTATTTGTTGTATTCATTACCGGGGATTTTTCAAATGCATATGCATATGTACTAGAGCCTTCTATTTGTACCAATTTACTTTTTACTACTTCAACTACAGTACCTACAATTACATAACATAAATAACTGGACATTATAAGAGATCTCTTCAGTAACATATGTTTTAAATAAGTAAGTTGCCATGTAAAATTAGCCCATAGTTTTGAATTTTTCTCAAAATTGCTGGAAGTTGCATGTCTATTTTTGCTTGTTATTATGTAGGTATGTGAAAATATGTATTATTTGTTTTTAGTACCTAAAGAGTTATATTTCAAGTAATTCAACTAGATTTTGTTTTGGTTTATTAATAAATAACTAATCATTGCAATGCATTTTTTTCAATTAACATCACCTGTGTTGCATTAAGAAAATACCAAACACTCGGAAAACCACGAGTAGCTGTCATTGAAAATGTGTGGGTACATATCTGAGTTTATGCTAAATGTATGTTGAGCTCAACACAAAAATTGATTTATTGCCTGCAAAAATAATTATAAATGGACCTTGAATTTATCATCATGTTTTGTTAATTTCCAAGCGTGTAAATTACACATTGTTTATAAATAACCTTCATCTTACTCTAGTAAAATCTAAATTCTTGGATTTCATTTAATTACAGAATGCTACACCACTTGACCGCTAAGCATAGACACTGTGAACCAATTAGTCAATGCGTGTGCGAATTTCATACAGAATACAATGTTGTCAAATCTACGGAGGAGCCAACCAATGCACATCTGAAATAAAATATACAACGGAGGATCAATCAACGGTAAACTGAAAGACGAACATACGTGTTGTATACTGGCGTACTACGGTGGCGACACCGTTGGGTAGCGAAGCTCGGAACTAAAATATACAAAATTTACAAAAGACCGCAATCAGTCATCCCTCTAAAAATCTGCCACGTGATAGGGAATGCTAAACTGGAGTAATTAACATGGAAAGCGATAAGTCCTCCATATATGGAGGACCTATCGCAACCGGACGACCTATAGCATGCAAATTGTCTATCACCGGTGGACCTATCTACTGCAGTATGTAAATATATATATATATATATATGCAAAACGTCAAACTCGCCTCCAAAAGCATACGTCGAAACGAAGAACTGGCCTCATTTTTGGAGGCCAGTACGAAAAATCGGAGGCGACTAGGTATCCCCATGTATAAGTGTTCCATTCAACAGATGGTGCAACAAGCATCGATTTAACAGATTTTTTGGTGGAGGTGAGTTTGACAGTACACATATTCAGTTATACACTTCAGTTGGTAGAGGTTATTCTAGATGGCGCGACCATGTAATACACATATACACCTAACAAGGTGCGCCAGTAGTACTCGCCTCTATCTATGAAACATACTGTTACGCCTCAGAGACTTGGCAAACGCGCACGGGGGCTTATCGCTAGTAATGGATTTAAGTAAATACAATACAACCGCCTGCCACTGGACATTTAATACAGGATCCGTCAACGATGCGGGGTGGGAAATATCTCTAAAACTAGGAGATTTACATTAAAATAGCTTATATAAAAGTTGAAGGTACGAAAGTGTTGCATATTACTAAAATATTTCTGATTATACAGGGTGGCTCAAAAAGTGTGGCGAACCAAAGTTATTACTCTATATTTAGGAAGCTTAAAAGCTTTGCATTGAAATACCAATAGTTTTAATATAAATTTGTATGGGTCTAACATGAACTGTTTTGGAGATGTTACCGATTTTATGCACAAAATGCTAAACTTCAGGCAGCTGCTGTAGATACTAAAATAAAAAATAAAACATTACGTTTTTTGTGAATTGCCTTTCGAGTGTAAAATGGTGATACTCGGCATTCATACTATACAAGGTGTCTGCAAATTTCATGATTTCAAAGGTTTTTAAAGGAAACGCACTACACATTTTAGTATTTTTGAAATGCCCCTTTAAAGAGATTTATTTTGATATCTTACTGGATAACTCTGAATTCAACTGTTTTCCAACTATGCGAGTGTGAGTATAAGAAAACAGTGTAAGGCCCCTAAAATGCTTTATTTAAAGGAATCACAAACTAGGTTTAGAAAATAAAAATCCAGCCATTGCTGACACAAAACCCCGAGAAATGCTGGAATAAATTAAATCTGAAAACTAGTTGAATTTAGGGGTGCTAAATAAACTATTAGGCGAAAGTTTATTGAAAGAGTTTTTAAGAAACACAGAGATACATAGCGTGCTTCATTTACTAAGGCAAAATCATTAAATTTGCAAATTACGAGCACTTTGTATAGTTTTAATACCCATGGAAGAAGGTATTGGGTATACAGTGACCCCCAAAAGGTCGGCATCATATGAGAAAAAAATTATTTTAGATTTTTCAAAAAAACTTTACACGTCAATAATTTGTGCTTGTCTAAAAACCTATTTAGCCCCTATCATATATGGGATCCGGAAAGTTCGTTCCCCACATTTCGTTCCCCACATTTCGTTCCCCACATTTCGTACCCCACATTTCGTTCCCAGGATATTTTGTCTCCCCACATCTCGTACCCGGAAACTTCGTTCCCGACCCAGCTCAATTTGTCTCCTAGATTACAGGGTGTTGAAAAACGAGTGCAGCGATCGGAATGCAGTTAGAAAAATGAAAAATATTTTAATTAGCTTATTTATTATAATAAACTTATAAGAACAAAATAAATTGTATTTTTTAAAAATGACGGTTTAATCTAACTATCTTCCTAATATTTTGTATAGGGCCATAATTTCTCATTCTGAACAACTTTTCTTAGTAATATTTTGCCGTATCATGAACAAAAGGGTAGTTTACCTGAAAAGAAAATAGTTTTATCTACGACCACCACTAAAAGTAGGCATTTTAGCGCTAGCTTGTTTCACTAAAAGTTACGTTTTATAGTTTACCGTGGTTAAAGAAATCAGCTGTTTACTTTTAGCACATGTGCTAAAAGTGAAGTGAGGTTGTAAAACTACAATTTCAAACTGGAAGTGAAGTTGTAAAGTTATTCTAGTTGCTTCTTGCGTTACAGGTAAAGTGTTTTTGAAATAATTAAAGTGTTATGTAATGAATACAGTCAGATGTGGAGTATTAATAATTACATTTCGTAACTGACCATGCCTACTGTCATTCGCAAACATTCGCCCGCGCGGCATGGGCTACTGTTATGTTATGACATAAATTAGAAGTGTTGTAGATGCACACCTTTGTTAAATCGATATTTATGGATTAATAACAGTTCAATTAATGTCGTAGATAAAATATTCTATGCAACGCGTGCTAAAAGTTGTTTATGCACGAGACATGAAAATTTGTCTCGTTTCCCATATGATGCCGACCTTTTGACGGCCACTGTATAATTTTGATGTGTTCGTTTGTTTTTTTCAAAATCTGATTTCATTTGATAATACTCGTAGAATCAATTTATTCAGAATTTTTAGTTTTTTCGTGTTCATTATTTCTTGTATCTACATTACGGGATTTGTATTGTCTAAATCTGGTTCTTTGTTCTATTCGGTGGTTTTTGTTATCCCTTGAATTAAAGCATCTTAATTTTTAGTTTTTACTTGCCTCGTCTAAAAGACGAAGAACGTATTGTAATCGATAAAAAATTACCCTCTGAGATTTCTTCAGATCTTCACTTCCAGGGTCCCTAGATATCAAAGAAACGCTTTTTTCAATTCCGTCTTTTGCCGGTATAACTCTAAAACTATTTTTTGGAGGAAGACGATACTTTGCATGCATATTATATGTCTACCTGGCATGAAATCGAGAAAATTTCGGAGAAATATATACAGGGTGAGCAAATAAGAAAAATTAAATTCTTTCTATTTTTGCTTTAACTCAAGACTTATTACTTAAATGAAAGTAATAATTTGCACATATCTCAGGTTTTTGCACTTAAAGAAAAAAGGCATATTTAGACACAACATATAGGTACAGAGTGGGCACTAAAAAAATTGTTGCTTATTTTGCTTTAACTTAGACTCAGATAAAATCAGTAATTTGCACATAGCTCAGGCTTTACACTTGACGAAAATAGAGCCCAAGAGATACAAGATAAATGTTGTAAGAGTAAAAAGGGACAACAAAAAGTGTGTTCTGTTTAATACAGCCATGCACTGCACAGATCCGAGATATCCTTCACGGATCAGTAGAAGAAACGCGTGGAACTGAAATCGCATTTGCAGGTGATGTAGTTCGAATTCCATCACCGATAATGTTATTTGCAAGTTGATGTAATTCGCATTAGCAAATGTTTCCTTTTATTGTTTCAGTATTATTAGAAACGTGAAGAAACTTTTACCCCATATTTTGATAACGTTCTCTTTTATTGAATTGTTTCCTGTTACTTCCAACAGCCGCCTAAAGTTAAGCATTTTTTTGCATAAAATCGTTAATATCTCCAGAACCGTTGGCGGTAGATCCATACAAATTTATATTAAAATTATTAGCATTGCATTGGAAAACTCCTTGTAAGCTACCTAAATATCGAGCCTTCTATTTTAAAAAAGTAGGTTTAGGTCACCACTCTTTTTGACCTACCATTTATAATCATGTGATGTGCACCGCTTTCGTACCTCGTAGAATTTTTATATATTTGACTCAGATGCCCAATTGGTTTAAATGCCGAAATGAATTTGGTCAATACTGTAACTGAGCAAATTAATTCGGCAATGGGACGACTTTAGGTCTGAGTATTCCATTTTGGCAAGTGAGCGAATTCAGCATCTGACAGTACCTATATATATGAACTTTTAGTCACTCTCGTAGTTTTAGAAATATCTTTGTTGCCGGCCCCTGTATAGTAGCCCATGCTTCGATTACTAAAATTCAGTGTTGTTAATTCTGTGAGCGTACGCCGTTACCGTTAATTTTTCAGTCTTCGTATTATGCAGCTTGTTCTGGTATCCATATTTTTCACTAAAAGATAATCAACACCATTGATCGCATGCCGTGCCCAGACGAAGTTGGCTAATATAATAGATTTTCGAAATATGACAATTCAGTTTTAAAAAATGATTGTGGCAGTTTTATTGGTTGTTTTTTCTAAGAATTGTGACTCATTAATTCTTAACTCAAATATTATATTGCAAGATTTCAGTAACTACAGGGCAACTGATTTTATTAAGCTATTTGTAGTAATATAGCTATGTTAGGTACCCACAAGAATTTATTAACACACGCAGAATGCCATCCGCGCGATGTTTAGATACGTTATCACGTTCGCCGTGCCGAAATCCGAAAACAAAACGACGCGCTACTTTTATTCCCGCGGCAAAAGGTGCAACAGAGCGGCAACGTTGCTGGAGGTGAGTATGTCGATTGTGTAACACGGCGATATACAATAGGAGGCCACATTGTAGCAGTGTAGTCGGAGCTGTGCTGCTATTTTGTGTGCACCATTTTTTTGTATATCTCAAATATCAAAATTCCTTACCCCTCTCTTGATGCTTCTGTTACGAAAACCTTATTTAAGAGATTGACGAGGAATACACATGGAAAAACATGTTCCTTGACATGGAGGCGTGGGTGTCTGTCATATGTTCGGAGGCAAGTAAGATAGCCGTGCACATATATATATATATATATATATATATATTGCTACCTGTTAAGTTGTGACTTCCGCTATATAGAAGAGGCGACCTGACTTCCAGGTAATCCACTTAATTAATGTCTTATATAATTTACTATTTGCGCAGAGGGGATCCTAAGGATTATGTTTATCTAAAGAGGGGTAACGATTTTTACAACATTTTTCATATATATTTTGTGTATATATAAAGTACGATGTTACTTCCATACACAATATTGGGGAAAGATACGTTGTGACTTCCCAATGACATGGATATGTTTTGGAACTCTACAACTGGCAACGGTGCGATGACTCACGTTTTTGAGGTCATTCGCTTCTGGCTTATTTATAAATATTATTGGTTTGCTTGATAGTACTCCGTACAGTTGTGCGGGTAAAATTATATCTTAAATTCACCGCTTTTATTAACTGAAAAGAAAAAACTAGGTGAGTTTATACTACTGCGATTTTTTGTATATTATTTCTATAACAAATGCGTTAAATTGTGCCAGTACAAATACATTGAAATTTTTAGATTTAATCCGTTACCAAAATGAATGTTCAATGGGCCTTACTTTTCTCTGCTTTTGGTATGATAAATTACTTCCAGTGCGTAAATATTTTGCCCTGTACGGAAGGGATAAATGATGCAGATATAGCAACAGCTGAAGCTATATTAAGAGATGCAACTCCACCTACTTTTACCTTCACCTCTGCAAGACCGCAAGTACGACTTGGAAGAAACCCTCACAGATGGATAGGGGTATTTCGTAATGATCAAAATCAGTACGACTGTAGTTGTGATGCTCTGTACTATGTAAAAAAGGCTTTCAAACGACTTTGTCCTCAAGGATCGGATATTTCTTCTGTAGTAATAAACAATTTACCAAACGCAAAATATATAGAAGTCGAATACATTGTTAACTGCTTTTGCACCAAAATTCCGAGACGCAGGCAGGCCGTATTTCCACATTGTAACAGAAACAGTTACTCTAGAGAATCAGGAACTTGCTTTAATATTTAAAAGTAGTTAACTTGAACATAAAACGCATATTTATATAGCAAGTCAGAGATACCCAACCAATAAAAATGGGCGAAGAATCCTCAACGACACAGTTCCATGCCGATCGCATCAATTTTATATATTTGAAAACGTGCAAACGTTCTGACTTCTTGTCATTTTTATACTTTTTTATCTTGTAATTTATAACACATTTGAATAAAATATTTTATTTGTTTTTATTTATACAAGTATATATTGTATTGTTTATTTTAATATGCAAGAATGTGTAATTATATTGTATAACAAATTCTTAAAGTGCTAAATCAACCATTGTACAGGGTCCGGCAGAATGACCGACCCCATTTAAATTGTTAATAACTTTTTAAAATTTTAAAATATTTTGATTTGTTTTTCAAAAATGTAAATTAAGAACTCACCAATTTTAGTTACCATATAATTTATTTATTAAAAATATTAGCACTTGCTCCAAATTAATTTGGTTATTATTTAGTAGTTGAAGGAATTGTTCACAAAATGTAACCCGAATTTCTAAATCTTGTGGTAGTAATTGGTGCACGACTTGAACTTTGTAAGGATGAAATTTTAAATTCTTTAAATTACGGCGAAGAGTTTTGTCTGATAGGCCCAACTTGATGAATTTAATCAAATTAAGGATTAGGTTAATCTGTCTTAGTGTGAAAATGAAGTTTGAGTGATGTTATTTTCAAAACCTGATATTTTTCATAAATAAATTGTATTGTAACTAAAATTGGCAAGTGTTTACTTTCCATTTTTGAGAAAAAAATATAAATATTTTAAAATTTGAAACAGTTATTAACAATTTAAATAGGGTCGGTCATTCTGCCGGACCCTGTACAACACAACTTGAAAGATATCTAAAACAAAGACGAAAATATCCTTAAAATTAAATTAAATCCTTAAGTGTGTTTAGCAAATAAAAGTTCTTAAACTTAGAACCTATTAATTAATTTCAATTTAAAAGATAAAAAAAAAACAGTTAAAACACTACAAGCCTATACTCTGGATGACTCCCAAGCGCCTACTGTCCCCGTGCTTTTCCAATTCATTTTTTAGATTTTAGTTTAATTAGATGCTGCAGTTTTGATTTAATTACAGGCACAGTTCGATCTATTTTGTTTTCTTTGATAAATTCCTGTATAGCTTCGCCTGAAGGGTAGGTTCCTGTTTTGATGAAACCCTGGAAATGGTCTTTAACTAAACGAATTTCCATTTCAGTCCAACCTAAAATTACAATGCTTATAGGTATCTCTCCACAGTGCAATTTACAATTTTTTTACCCTTTCTCTGGGTGGTATTAGATTTTTTAACTCTTTTCTTTGGTGTTTCATCACTCTCATCAGTATCTGCATCTGTAAATATTATTATTATGTTAGCGGATATATGCAACTTAAATAACAGATCATAAAGGTAAGTTTTTTAGTGGTAAAACGTTGAGACTTAAGCGTGACTAAAAAATGTACTTATCTGTGTACTCTTTAATTCATACGTTATGAAAATAACAAATAAAAACAGATTGAAGAAAAAAGTTTTGAAATAAGTCAGAACTTACAAAACGTTTTGGGATCTTTTAACACTTTTTCTGCAAAAATTTTACCTTTTTCTTGTATACGTTTTTCTTGATCAAATACTTCGTTCATGAGGTTTTTTTCATCCTGTGGCACCATATTCGAATTTTGCTCAGAATTTAAAATAATTCCATTATCTGAAAATATTTATAAATTCATGTATCCTTTCACAACTTTACTAACTAATAACTTAACCATCAGTATTATTTTCAACTACATATTCTAAATTGGGATCAAAAGTTATGTCTGACAATGATTTTCCTTTATATTCAGCTGGGATACATCCGTTTTCCATCAGGAGGAGCACTTTCGACACTTTCGCTGTTTGATAGATATCTACCGGAAGTCTAAAAAAAGAATTAGATAAAGTAGCTGACACAACTTCTCTATTTATTCTTACTCGTAGAATTCTTTGTGTGTTTTTTGGGTATGCCCCATAAAATCAGAAAATTGCTTATTCTCATCTTTGCTTAAGTTCATTACTTGCATTACTGTTGCAATTTGTTTTCTCAATTTATTGCTTGAAAATGATTCTGGATTCTGCAAATGCATTCTGTTGACGAGGGTTTTTAAAGCCACATCTCCTCTGCCCCATTTTATTCTGCCTCCGGGTGTTGCAAAAACATATTCATTATCAGATGGAATATATTTGTTTCTATTTTCCAGCAGTAAATTAATGAAATTCTGTATAATTTCGGGTATCAATATTACTACAGCCCTAGACCCCTTTCCGCTATTAATAACCCTTTTATATTTTGTTGTTAACATTTTCTCAGTGTCTGTTAGAACACCTTCAAAATCTGTACAATCTGTTTTTCTATCAAACTGGTAGTCTTTAATTTTTAAAAATTGTATATCTCCAATTCTTCTTCGATTAAATACAATTAACAAAGCTAAAGAGCATTGTACTAACTCTTTATATACATTTATACTATCCTTGTTGCTATTAAACAACTGTTTGCAATTATTTGCAATTTTCAGCGTTTCTTCGCGAAATTTCTTAATGTCGCTAACTAATGGTAATAAAAGTGGTTTAGTCCATCGTTTTTCTTGCAAGTCTTTATTTGCAAGCGATGCTAGTTCAATATTCCACCTAGACTCAATTAACTTTTTGAAATTCTTAACATTCTGTAACCATACTTGACGTTCTGCAGTCGACTGGCATTTAAAACCGTTACTCTCTTTTAATACTAGGTGTGTTAATTCATCGCATACACACTTTAAAGATGTACCTAAATGCATTGCAAGACTGGGTGCCGTAAAGGTTTTTTTGAAAGGATCATATCCCGCAATATTCCTCACAGCAGATATTACCATATCAAAATGTTGCGGGTGAAGTAAGTCCTTGAGACATATATTTTCTTTATTGATAATTTTCCGGTAGTTTATCAGCAGACGAGAAAGCTCTCACATCCTATTGCTGCAAACGTATGACATACGTTCCCGCCTGTGTTTTTTTAAATAGGAATTACCGAACTGGGCAATAAGTAAATCCTTTTTTACCTCAAAAGCAATGTCATCTCCTCTCATCAATTCAAACACCTAAAATACACAAACTATGTGTAAATACATATACCCAGGCATTTATATTTAATATATATTTTTGAATTTGTAAAAAACATGGACAAGTAATACCTACAGTGCAATAAATACTGCTATTATTTTTTACATCTGACTAGTTTGAAGTTAAACTATTTTTATCCTAAACAAACAATACTGAACATTAGAATTGAACAAAGTAATCTCTTTACCTGCTCCTTGACATTTAATTGAGAAATCACATTTGTAGGATCATTCGCACAGGCAATAATTGTATGAGACCGAGAAAGATGATTTATTTTTGATCCTTCCTGATTGGCATTAACGCGCGTGTTGAAAGGTATGCAGGTTTTTACATGTCGTCTCAAATATTCCTTCTTAAACAACCCTTTGCAATATGCGCATGGATAATATTGAATGTCTTCAGGTAATTGATTTGATGATTCATTACGTCGTCGGTTTGGCCTTATTACACCTTTTACGTAAAGATTAAAATTAGTCTCATTTCTTAACATAGCTAGTGCATGTTTCCTCTCTTTGCTATTTTTAGGATATCGGAATACATCTTCGACTTCTTTTATAGTTGTGTGGTTTCTTTGTAAATGTCGCATGAAATTTTTGGTCGCTATGTCCTCTGTACAATACTGGCAATGGATGACTTTCTTTCTTTTGCTTCTTTCATTCTATAAGTAACTTATTAATAATTGAAATATGTACAGAGTGCTTCACCTAACTTTCCTCGGTTAATGTATGTAAGACAAGAAAATCAACTCCAAGTTTCAATAATTTTCAACGTACGAGAGGAATCAAGAAGTTACATGTGTTTTTAATAGGAATACCCTATGTAGGGAGATATTTGCATAAGTAGATGGAGTTTGTTTTCCTGATCAGAGTTTTTTTTTCAGATAATTAAGGTCAAATATTAATAAAATAACGAAAGGTAAAAGTAGAAGCACCAAAATAAAATATAATTTCGTATAAGTCATTTATTGTACCTGACTTGTTTCAGATTACTATAATGCATTTTTCTTCCATATAGGCTGCTACTTACAACGCTTAGTTTTACTAATATTGCCTTTATTTCAGAAAGGGCTCGTTAGAATAGAGGAAAAGAATATATTTGAAACTAGGAAAACGAACCCTGTCTATGTAAAAATATATGATGCTCTGCTTAAAAAATAACTTATGCATGCTTTAGTAGATGTGATTTTTTTTTAAATTTGAGTCTTTTTTATTTTTTTTTGTCTTAAATTGTGAGTTAGCGTACAAGAAATTTCCCATGGGGTTACATTATTATCTATTCTTATTATGCGTAATATTCTTATTTTTTACCTTAATTTCTTCGGGCAGTACTCGCTGAAAAGGTGGTTTATCAACAGTTTTCATTTCACATACAAGATCATTAATGTCTTCAGCAGCAGAGTGTTTAGACGATTCGCTGGAAGTGGCACTTGGATATTCTGATAATTTGAAATCTTTGTCTCTGCTATCATTATCGTCAACGCTGTCTGAATTAAATTCGTACGTATCTGGCGTTAAATTGTTCGTTTCATTACAAGAAATGTCCTTTGAGTTTATTTCAGTTTTATTGATATTTTTTTCGGAGGGCGATTGCAGCACGCATGGTAAAATCTAAAAACTAAGCCTTAGAACAAAATAATTCACCTATTTTTACTTTGTATTTACTTTAATTTCTTCAGACAGGAGTTCAAGAGGTGGTTTATCAATAGTTTTCGTTTCACATACGTCGCCATGAATCTCTCCAAAGCTACAGTGTTTAGACCGTTCACTGGAAGTGTCGCTTGAATTTTCAAATATTTTGAGGTCTTTATCTCTACTATAACTATTATTATCAACAATGTCTGAATGAAATGCATAAGTCTCTGGGCTTAAATTATTCATTTCATTACACGAAATGCCCTTCCAATCTACTTCAGTTGTGTTGATATTTTTTTCGGAGGGCGATTGCACTACGTTTGGTAGAATCTAAAAATAAACCTTAAAACAAAATAACTTCCTATTTTTATTGCGTACTACAGAAATTTCCTCTGCCCGAGGTAATTCAAAGGTTTTCCTGCTGGATATACTCATCGAAACTGAATCTGATACATAAGAACAATCACCATCGCTATTATGGTCTTTGTGGGGATATATCGTCATATTTTGTAAAATCTAAAAAGTAAACCTTAAAACAAAATAAATTCCTATCTTTATCACCTACTGTTATTTTTTTTGAGGGAGGAGTTTGTTCGGAATTTTCCCAGATGCCATCTTTCCCTTTGGTTACAGACAAAACGTTTGATACGTAAGAATTACTATTACAATAATTTGTGTAATTTGCTTCAAAAGATGTTAGTTCTGTATTTATTTTTTCATTGTCAAGAGTTACACGATTTAAATCAATTCCATGCGATGTTCCTTCATCGGCATCATTTGGGCTACGTGTAAATTCTGAAGGCCGTTCATCAAATTTACTATTATCAATCCAATCCTACAAAGTATTTTATAGAGAGACAATATTCTGTTGACCATTGACAGAAGCACGATTTTACGTTTTACAAGATAGCTAGCCATGTGTCTAAATGCATTTTACCCCTGAGACGCGGCTAATGTTTAAAAATCACTAATACTCATTCTGGGGATATTATGGTTAATTAAGTATTTAAGAGCAATATTTCTTTACAAAAACGTGTTTAAGATGACATTTTTTAGATACCATGTTATTATGAAAAATAAATATTTTTAACCCCTTTAAAAGTTACCCGCTGGGAGATAGCCGTCCCCACATTTTCTGGCACCAACAATTATTTATGTTTTCGGATGTCCACACAAGCTATCTCTGCATTAGAAGTCCAATTATTAACGAACCAACGGCCATTTTCGTACCCACGGTATCACTTTAGAAAGAACTGAAGAAAATTCGAGTTTTATTATAACGATTATTCGGGGCACTATTTTAGTCACGGGTATGTGCTTAGACTATTGGTTTTGATTCTCGTAAAACATTTTTCAGGATTGAATTTTCGCGAAAGTTTTTTTTTGCGAAAGAATATTGTAATTAAATTTGCGTGGAAAACGAAAAGGTCTTCAGCTCTTGCGATATTACCCTTGCATATAATACACTACTTACCCGAGTTTTTCGAAACCTCATTGCATGTTCTGTGTTTTCAGCTTTTGTATTATGAGTGTTGTCTTTTTCTGGCGTATTTATTTTCATACGTGTTTTCCGTTTATTTGCTAAAAAATCAAATGAATTGTAATGAAACGATTTTGCAAATACTAACTTGATGTACATATTATGAGAGTTACGCAATATTGTCAAATCCCATCTAATTTAGTCCAACCTATGTAGCACACATGCTCATTTTCTGTAAAAATCTGAATGACAGTCAAAGTAAACGATGTAGATAAAATAATTACACAGATATCACTGTTTTACTAAATCTAACTGTCAAATTTAAATTTGTTGCTCTTGGAAACAACAAATTGTACACCCGACATAAAAAGTGGTAGGTATATTGCAACATTATGATGTTTTAGCAAAAACAATATTGCATAATTTTCCTAATTACGTACTATGCTTTTTGTCAAGGTTTTAATAAACGCAAAAGACTTTTGTTGCAAATAATCTACACTATCTCGAATTTCTAAAATACACTGTAAAACTACTTAATAACGCGAACTAACAAATTAACTGTCATTATTATGCACCCATCAGTTGTTTAGTTCGCTAAATATTATCAAAATTCTTCATAAAAATTGCTACAATTGCCCATATGTAGGAAAATATTAATGTGGCTGTTTCTATTACAAGGTGTATAAAAAACTGCGTTTATTTAATTTTGTTTCTAATGTTAGGTTATTGTTATAGATAGACAATTAATACACCTGCAACGTTTTTCTTTCTATAAGTATTAATAGGCAAATCTGTAAAATTTCGGTAAAACGAAATTGTATTTTTGTTTTTTAATACTAGCATGTAAAGCAGAACACGATGAAAATCATTAAATATTAACCATTATTTGCAATAATTTTAGGAAATGGGTTATTCCCCGTCATGCATGGTGGAACATTTTGTGTAATTTTGCACATGGAATTCGGGGATAATGTTATTAGCTGAAAATGATACATATGCTTTTATTTCAACTGAAATTAATTTTTCTTACCTTCGCTATTAGCCAAGAAGACTAGATAATGACCTCTAGAACGTGGTTCCATATCCAGTTAGAATTCACTTTAGTGGAAGTCGGAACGTTCACAATCACAGCAGCACGAAAATGAAAATGATGTGGGTAAATATCAATTTTAAGGGCCAAGCATTTTTTATTACACACATAAGCAAAGATTATTGAGAAACCTTCAGGATAAACGAGGATAGTAGCATTTTTTGTGAGGTCACTGCCTACGGAAACATGAGACCACTCTTACGCAGAAGTAATTCGTACCTTGCGATTTATCTCAAGCGGACACTATATTTTGATAAGAATCAAGGACAGAAACAAAGCAAACTGAACTCTGTTATTAAATCAGAATGATTGTAATTTGTCAATTTTCTGTACAAGTGAAGTAATAAGTAGAATAAGTGCTACTGAATAGAAACAAATATATTACTCATTAAAAGTTATTTATTATTTTAATATTTTTCTCCACGCACCAAGTAGATTCTAAATAAATAAGTGTTAATATAATTAATACGCAAAATAGAAGTATGGATCGTTATGCCAAACCAGGACTTATACCTCCAAAAACTTCAATTCATTCACAGTATTGTGGAAACTCATATTTTCCTAAATCAGTTTTCAAATTTACCGAGCAACATCCGTAATTGCTACAGTAAGAATCTTTTAAAAATATACCAGTTTAATCTAATTGCTTTCGCGACGTTGCCAATAAATTGAAACAGCGATAACATGCATAATTAAACTGCCTGGCAAATAGTGGAAGTAATAACGCGCTGAGCATGTTACTGCACTAAAGCTACGCCAGCGCCATGGTATACACTTGAACTAAAAGATTGAATTGCGGATAAATATGGTCATTGTGACTTCCAGTAAAAAATTTGGATTTGAGTATAGCACCACCTCTCTTGCTAAAATTTCGAATTACAAGGGAAAACGTTGTGACTTCCGAAAACGGAAGTCATAACGTTATATATGAAGCCACAGCGTTTTGTATATATATACTTTGGAAGTCACAACGTATGGTTTGTACATATATATATATATATATATATATATATTATACATTATAGACCTTACTTGAAAATGAACGAATCTGTTATGAATGCATGTAGTTTAAATTTTCAACTGCAGTATCCTATAGCAGCTACATCGCGTATTCAGTTACTTATTTCAATTTTTTGTTAAAATATTGTTTCGTTATTATTGAAGTATAGAGACGTCTGAATTAGATACCCCCAACCTGCGCACAAGCGTTAGGAATGTACTTTCCAATAATCCACATACCTGCTCAGAGAGCTTCTATTTGTTAAACGATTAAAGATTACTGGAAAAAGCTGTCACCACGCAAATAGGATCCGTCAAATATTATTTATTATCGACTAAGTACAAGAAGGTATTCCTGTGGTCGGTATTAGCATTTGCATACTAAAGTATTCGAAATTTCCACAAATTCTTCAGCTTCAGGTATAATTTCTTAAATACTACGCATTAAAAACCGAACATTTTAAAATATTTTACATTTGTAGCATGAAAATGTAACTTGTCATATTCAGTTACTTAAGTTACTAAATAATTGTAACGTGTTATAGTTACAATTACTGAAAACACACAAGTAATTAAGTTACTATTAAGTTACTGAAAAGTAACTAGTTACCAGTAATGAGTTACCTTTACTTAGTTACTACCCAACACTGCATATATTATGTACAAGAAATAATAGACTCGCACAGTGCACGAGAGGAATCTAGTTTTAATTTGGTACCATTTCCATTAAATAGATCAATATAGTCAATTAAATTGTTATCCAAATCACAGGTTATGTATCAAGGCGCGTGACACAAGATATTAGTTCTAGGTTTATCTAAATAAAAATAAACACGATAACATGAAGTAAGTTTTAGTAAAAAGCAATTTAGCTACATCAAAATAGTGGAACAACAATTAATTCTGTAATGAATTATACGATGCAAAAATACTAATGAAGAAATACATTGGCGTCTTTCAAGAGTTTTAAATTTAAATGTATGTATCTGAACAGTTCTAAATATGAGGGTGTTAACATTGGGTAAACACCTGTTACTTTGTATTGCACAAATCTGATGAAACGCTTATTGTTTATGTTGGTGGCACTGTAAGTCTATGTCAAATTCGAGGTTAGCAGGTTAGGTTTTGCGTCCGTTTGTGATTTATGGTCACCCGATAGTAACTATCCGCGATCTTGGGGTAATCTTCGATTCTAAACTGTCTTTCTCGCAACAAATAGATTTCACAGTTAATAAAGCAAATCAACTTTTGGGGTTTATTAGGAGAGTTTGCTTTGAACTTAGGTCGGTTTCTACTATTAAGACTTTGTATGTTATGATTGTGCGACCCTTATTAATGTTCGGCTCAATAGTGTGGTCTCCAAACTTTAAAGTGTACATTGATCGGCTGGAGACGGTCCAACATAAATTTTTTAGAATTGCAGCGACGAGACTGGGATTGCAGGACCCTTTTTGCGATCACAACTATCAAGAAATATCTATAACGGTACAAATTCCCTCACTCGAGTCCCTGAGGAAATATTTTGATCTGCTTTTTCTTTACAAATTAGTAAATGGACAACTGGACTGCCCCCTTCTTTTGAGTCAATTGATGTTCAAGGTGCCTTCACGGCCCTCGAGATCAGTCACCACCTTTACCTTGTCAAATTATACGTCGTGCTACACCTTAAACAATCCTCTAACCCGTATATGCGCCATGTGTAATGATCTCTCATGTGATATTTTAGATCCTAGTTTGAGTCACTTTTGTAACGCAGCGAGGAGTACTATTTTTGTTTTTGAGTGAACGAGCCATGTCGTCACTATCGTCGGAATTAATGTTATGTTATTTTTCATTTTTTTTTCTGTAAAAGGACTTCGAGTCCGTCCATACTTGTAATAAATAAAAATAATAAATAAATAAACACCAGCTGTCACTGTTTTTACGAAGTATAGGTATTTAAATTAAAATCTGCTACGCTGCTTTCCACTGTCAATTTCAAAATTAAATTCTGCTGTGAAACTGACAGCGAAGAAGATATGAATACAAATCTCCAACAATGTATTGCTATTGTGAAATGATTTTATCAAGCGCAAATGGGTCATTCTATCAGAATGGTGGTACAAGTAGTGCAACATTGCCAAACATATTCGAATCGACCACCACCAGCTCGTAGTAGCATAATTACAATTATTGAAAAATCGAACAGCATGGAGATGTTTCAAACCTACAGAAAAACATAAGTGGAAGACCAAGCAGCGTCGTCACCATTGATAATGCTGCAGAAACTCACAACCGCCTATTACAAGAGACAACAACTTCGCAAAGATAAATTTCATGAGAATTTGGAATTAGCAGGCGATCTATAGAAATTAATATTCCTGAAATTGGCTTGAAACATTATCGGCCAAGATTAGTGCATTCGTTGAATGAAGATGACCCAGATCGTAGATTGCAGTTTTGCAGAGTTTCAAAATTTATTGGAAGATGAAGATCACTCTAGTATTTTATTGGATTGACTGTTGTGGTCAGATGAAGCCAAATTTCATTTACGTGGTCGTGTTAATCGCCATAACTGCGTTTATTATACTGAAAAAAATCCTCATGTACAAAAAAAATTTTTGATCGCTTGGAATTAACGTTTGGGCTGCTATTTGGTCTGGAGGAATTATTGGTCCCCTTTTTCTGGAAGAAAATATTTCCGGCAATGTTTATCTTTATATGCTTCACGAAAGAATAATGCCGGCTATTTTAGAACACTGTCCTTCAGATATACGTTTCCAACAAGACGGCGCCCCACCTCATTAAGAGGCCCGATTGAGGGACCTGCAAGATCATGTGACTTAACACCCATCGACTTCAGTATATGGGGAATTGTTCGAGATTTGGTCTATGCTGACAACATTAAAGAAGACATTGAGACCTTGAAGGTCTTCATTGAAGCGACATTCGAATCTCCTGAAATTTGTAGAAACATTTGTAGAACTGCCTAACAAAGAACTCAAAGCGCCATCTCTTGCCCGTCGCAAGAAAAATGGCCAGGCTTTTCTTAGTCGCTCTGTATATTATACATAGTTGACGAAATAACTGCAAAAAAATCCAATCAGGATAGAATGTAAGCATTATAAAGTTTTATTATAGTTGAACTATTTTTAAAATTAAAAATGTTGTGTATTAAATATCCTAACATTTTTAATGAATGATTTACTGACTTATTAATATGACATGAAAATGTAAGGGAGCTGTCAAATGTGACACCCAGATCTACTATCTCATGATTGACGTTTAATAAAATTTGATTCATACTATATGGAAAGCTGATAGTTTCTCTCTCTAGTAAATGGAAGAGTGTAGAATTTATTAACATTAAAGTGTAAATTATTTTTTCGCATTTTGTATAACAATGTGCTATTTTACTAAATTCAAAATCGATTAATAAATTTGACATAGACGTACAGTGCCTCCCAACATATTTCAAACTTTTGAATTTGGTATAATGCTTTTATATAAATGTTTGCTTATAAATACTAATAGAAAATGCGAACAAATAGTATAGTACACACTTTGTAAGAAAAGTAGTTTTACTAAACTTATATAGCTTTTTAAGTTACTCGCTCGCTTCGCTCGTTCGTACTCATATTGGTTTACTAAAACTTTACTTTTCTAAACTTGTTGTGTAATATACCATTTTCATTCCATTTATAAATTTTGATGCAAGCACACGAAGCACCAGCCTCTACACCGCAAGGTAAAACGAGGTTAACGATAATACATACATATACATACAAAATTGCTTCAAATACTTTTGATATTGACTGAAGTATTAAAATGGGTCTATAGTTAATCTTCTTCTTCTTCTCACTTCTCCTTATGCCCTGATGGCATCGGAGTTTGTTGTTCATTTTTCCTCTATCCACTTTTTCCATCCTCTCCGGTCTCTCGCTAGTTATTTCATCTGTTGCATTGTTTTTCTCTTTTTCGTTCCTAGGTCTGCCACTTGTTCCAGCCATCCCTTCCTAGGTCTTCCTTTCCTTCTGTTTTCATATCTTTTAGCTTCCATTGCTTTCTTCTCTATTCTGTCCGCTCCCATTCTTATTACGTGTCCATACCAGCTTAACTTTCTTCTGTTTATTTTTGTTTCGGCGTCTACCTGGTTCAGTTCCTTCTTTATGTTTTCGCTTCGGCATCTATCCATTTTCGTCTTCCCCACTATCTTTCTCAGGTGTTTCATTTCTGCCGCGTTTATTTTGCTTCTCTGTTTTTCATTTATTACCCATGTCTTGCTCGCGTATATTAATGTTGGTATTGTTATTGCGTTATATATATGTATCTTTGTTTTCTGTTCTATTTCTGTCTTTCCCAGCACTGTTTTATTTAGGGCGTAGTATATTTTTTGTTGTCTTTTTGGCCCTATTTGCAATTTCTGTGTCGATTTTTCCGTCGTTCGTTATTACAGTCCCCAGGTATTCATGTGTAGTCACTTCTTCTATTTCCACCCCTTTACATGTCAGTTTGTTCCCGTTTTCTTCTGCCTGTTGTGTTTGTGTATTGCTTATTTTCATGTATTTGCATTTGTTTATATTTATTTCTAATCTTACTTTCTCTATCTCTTCCACCCATATGTTTATTAATTGTTGCATCTTTCTGTGATTTTCCGCTACCAATACTATATCGTCTGCATATATCATTACCTCTGTCTTAATCGGTATTAGATTGTTGTATTAGATGGTCATTTGTAGGTGTTTTGATCTTTGCTTGGCGTTTTTTATTATTTTGTCCATTATGAGTATAAAAAGCAATGGACTGAGGCTGTCGCCTTGTTTAAATGTTTAATCCCTCTTTCCATTTTAAATTGCGATGATCGTCTGCCGCATATCTGTACTCTTGCCCTTGTATTTTCATAGATGTTCTTTGTTATTTCTATTAGTTTTCTTTGAATGTTTAGATCTGTCATAATTCCCCACAAGATATTTCTGTTTACTCTGTCAAAAGCAGCCTTTAGATCTATAAAGGTTATATGCATTTCTTCTCCTTTTTCATTTTTCCTCTCCATCATTAGTCTTAGTAGAAATATATTATCAACTGTTTGTCTTTTTTGTCTAAATGCTGATTGTTCCTCTTCCAGTTTTTCTTCTGCTATTGCTCTCATTCTCTTTTCTATTATTCTTGTGTATACCTTGTATACTACCGATGAGAGACATATATCTCTATAGTTTTTCCAGTCGAATTCGTCTCCTTTTTTGTGGATTTGCACCAGTAGGTCTCTTCCCAGTCTTTCGGCATTTTATTTGATTGCCATGCTAGCCTCATTATTTTTAGTAGCCATTCTTTTCCTAGTTCCCCTAGCCACTTTATCATCTCCGGGTCTATTCTATCTGGCCCACTTGCTTTTCCTATCCGAATTTTGGCCATTGCCTCCTCTAGTTCTTCCATTTGTATTTCTTCTGTTGTATTTTCGTTTTCCGTTGTCTGGTTTTGTGTCTTATTTTCCTGTATATTCTGTTCTTCTTCTTGTTTGTCTTCATATTTTTCCGTATAGTTAATCATATTTGTTTTATCTCCACTTGTATATACTGGGCAGATTGTAGCAATTTTCCATTTATCAGGATAGGTACAAGTTTGAAGAGCATTATTGAATAGAGTAGTCTCATAGAAGCAGCTAAAAACTCCGAACACACTTTGTAGATGTAAATAGGAATCTGATCGAATCCAACGGATTTTTTAGGTTTCATGGAGCATAATGCTGAGATCGTCTCTTTTACAGTTATAGGGTAAAACCACCATGAATCAAAATTTCATCAAAAGTTGTTTGCAAAAGTGTTGGTTATTTCTACTTTATTGTTTATATATGTACCATTAATATGCATAATATCCGCAACAGTATTTACTTGTTGCTTATTTTTAATAAAAGCTACAAAATTCATTATAGGCAAAATTGATATTGCATTTAACCTTTTTCCTCAGATCTACGTACCACCGATGAAGCATATTATCATATGATCTTTTATATTTAACACTTAATGATTTTTTTTACTTCTTTAATGATATCAGCTGTGAACCAAGGAGAATATTTACGTTTTAATGGTTTAGTTTTCGATATAGAAGCACGAAGAACTGAGTCAATGAGCTCCTACAGCCAAATTTACATTAGTATAGTTGTTTAACGCATCCCAATTAGTGTCACGCAGTTTAATGTACAGTTCCAAAAAGTTAACTTTTTTATAATTATATTGTCTCATCCTACTAGGGATGCGCCGAAGCATCGATTCGGCTTCAGTATTCGGCCGAAGCGGCCTATTTTTCATTCGGCTTTGGCCATTTTGGCGACCCGTTTTGGCCAAAGCATGCAAACAAAACAATTCTTGTCGCAACTCGCAAATTTGGTTAGAATATTTATTTCATTTCACATTTTGAGCTGAAGTTTAGACCCTGGTTTAGAGTACATTTATTCAAAATGGATAAAAAAAATAAGTGGTGTTTGGAAATATTGTGTGGCGATAATTAAAAATTATAGTGTAGAAAGAAGGAATAACATAAAAACTAGTATTTTGAAAACAGCAGAAAAATGTGTGGGTCACAAGGAACACGAAAAAAGTAAAGAATGGTACGACCAAGAGTGCAAGAAGACAAGAGATGAAAAAAATCGAGCATGGATAAAATGGTTGCAATCAAATGCAGAAGAAGACAAACAAATTTACAAAGACGCAAATTCCCTAGCAAGAAACACATGTAAACAAAAAAAGAGAGATTGGAACGAAAAGAAAATAAAAGATATGCAAGATGAATATAACAATAGAAATACAAGAATGTTTTACCAGAGAATAAAACTAGAAAAGAAGAACTTTAGAATAAAAACTACAGGATATAAAGACACAGAAGGAAGGACAAGATATGAAACGAAAGAAATACAACAAATATGGAAAAACTATTATGAACAACTATACAGAAAGGAAACGGAAACAAATACAATAGCAAAAATGAACATTAGACAGAATGATGAAAAAATAGAAGAACCAACAATAGAAGAGGTAAAACAGGCAATACGACACCTAAAAAACAATAAGACGCCAGGAAGTGATGGAATAATTACTGAATACCTAAAATATGGAGGTGAGAAACTGCACGAAAAACTACATGAACTAATATGCTTGATCTCGAGAGAAGAAAGCATGCCAGAAGATTGGAAGAAAGGTGTAATTTTTACAATACACAAAAAAGGAGACTTGGAGGATTGCTCAAATTATAGAGGAATAACGTTACTAAATGTGGCCTATAAAGTGATCTCAAAAACAATTAAAGACAAACTTCAAGAACATGCAGAGAACGAACTAGGGGACTATCAACAAGGTTTTAGACAAGGGAGATTGACCACAGACGCCATACACATTGTACAACAAATACTAGAAAAAGCAAAAGAATATCACATAACTCTTCACATCCTATTCATAGACTTTAAACAGGCTTTCAATAAAGTAATAAGAGAAAAGATAATAAAAGAACTGCAGTACATAAGGACTCCACAAAAAATAGTAAACCTTTTCGAAATGACCCTAAAAGACTCAACCGCAGTAGTGAAAATAGGAAGTGATACAACTGAAAGCTTTAATGTACAACAAGGCGTTAGGCAGGGAGATATGCTGTCAGCTACATTGTTTAATATAGCCTTAGAAGGTGCAATTAGAAGATCAGAGTTAGAAGGGACAATAAATATTAAAAACACACAAATTATCGCTTACGCAGATGATGTTACAATTATCAGTAGAACAAAAGAGGGGCTAATAAAAAGTTTCATGAGACTAGAGGAGGAAACAAAAAAAATGGGTTTAAGAATCAGTGAAAATAAAACTAAATATTTAAAATATAGTGACAGCAGTAATGAAGAATATCTTAAAATTAAAGGCTATAAATTTGAAGCAGTCCAGAACCTTAAATATTTGGGAATAAAAATTTATCATAAAAAATATAAGACCAGTGAAAAAACAAAACAAAAAATACAGATGGGACACAGAGCGTATTATGCAAACAAAACATTCTTAAACTCTAAATACCTAAGTAAAAAAGCAAAACTACAACTATATAAAACCATTATTAGAGCAGTAGTGACATATGGAATAGAGGTATGGACCTTAACTAAAAAAGAAGAAGATCTAAAAGTGTTTGAAGGGAAAATATTACGAAGAATAATGGGCCCAGTATAAACAGAAGAAGACGAATTTAGACCAAGAATGAACTTTGAACTGAGGGAGCAAATGAAAGGGGAAGATATTGTTACATATATAAAATCTCAGAGAATAAAATGGTTAGGTCACGTAATGAGGGCAGATAAAAAAAGAGCAATACGAGTAATAACAGAATGGACACCAACCGAAAAAAGAAGAAGAGGTAGACCTAGTCTGAGATGGCTCGATGATGTAGAAGAAGACCTAAAGAAGCTAGGAATAAAGAACTGGAAAGAGAAGTGTAAAAAGAGGAAGGAATGGGCAAAGATAACAGAAAAAGCAAGAACGAGCAAAAAACTCACAGATTAAAAATTTAAAACAATAAAAACGATATAAAAAACAACAGAAGAAATGGGAATTAATCCGACCCAAATCAGGATTTGGCAAACTTTGAAAAAAGGAGCCATAACTGCTTGCGGTTAAAGAGCTGATTATATATAGTGTAGAAAGAAAAAAAAACTTTATTTTTGTGTTTAAGCAGTTCTTATATTTTTTACAAATATTTGATATGGTCGTTGGTAAGTCTGTTATTTCGTATTTCAATATCTGTCGTTTATTATTTCGCTTGTGCGTTTCTAAAATGTATTTGCTAAATAAACCGCTTGCACAACTAAATTATTTTTATTTTCTTATCTTATTACTATAATAAAAAAAAAGTATTACTGTTTTTCGAGAAGTTCGTTTTTAGCTATTATGATTCGGCCGAAGCTTCATGCTTTGGCGAAATTTTAGGATGAATATTCGATATTTGGCCGAAGCAGAAAAAACCCACTTTGGCACATCCCTAGTTCCTACATCTAAATACTGTAATATTTGTTGATAGTACCAGATCCAAAATTCTACCAATCGAATTAACAATTCTGTTATACTATGTCAAGTTTATAGATGTTAACGATACAAGTTTGATTATAAGCATTTTAATGAAATGAGTTTGATTGCCAAAACGAGGCGGTGAGTCGAGTTTTGCGGCAATCAAACGAGTCTCGTTAAGTGCCATAGGCAAACGTGTGTTGTTCAATATTTTATCTTCATCAATAAATTCTGGTTCAATGTATTTTTATGTATAAAAAGAGTGCGGTAATGAAGCTTTTAACGATGCTAAAATTAATTTGGTTAATAGTCTATAACAACACCGATGAAGATAAAAAAATTAATGAAATTAAAAAAGACTTTTGAGTTATATCAGAGTACCGTTGCGGCCAACTCAAAGTGCACGGCAGATTTTTAGCTTGTAATACGATATTCTAATCATAGACGTCGAGTTTTGACGTTTACGTTTGTCATCAACTGTCAGAACTGAAAACTCGGAAAATTCCCAGCCATTTGTCAGAAGCAGAGAAAATGCGAGCTATTACAAAACTGGAAGAGAACTGGTCGCTGAGTCGAGTCGCAACAGATTTGCATGTGAGCAAGAGCTGCACTTTCAAAATTAAAAATTGTTGACAGCAGAGACTTCTGCAAGAAAAGTTTTGTTAACACCAGAGAACAAAGAATGAAGAGTACAATTTGCAACCGCCTATTTGAATGAGATCGACGACTTTTGGAACACGACTGTTTTCTCAGGTGAAAAGGTATTTCAATCATTTACCAATTGACGATTAAGGGTGTGTAGACCACAAAATTCAAGATTTGAGGAGCAATATTATGTTCAACCCTTAAGGAGTAGTGGACGATTCTCTGTAAACGTATGGGGATGGATCAATGCTCACGGATCTTGGGCATGCTATAGAATTAATGGTCGACTGAATGCTGAAAACTTCGCAACATTTTGCAAAATGTGATGCTGCCATCTGTAAGAGAGGTCTTTCCTAATCAATTTACTTTTCAACAGGCAAGATATTATCTAATTAATTAATTTTGTGTATGTTAACGTAATTGATAACATTATTTTCACAGGATAACTGTCCTGTGCATACAGAAGGGGTTGTTCATTGATGGTTTGATGAGAATAATATCAATTTATTACCATGGCCTGCAAGAAGTCCGGACTTGAATCCCATCGAAAATGTTTGGGGCTATTTAGCTACAAAAATTTATACCAGGGATTTTGCACCAAACAAAACCGATGAATTATGGGAAAGAATAAAAAATGCTTGGAAGGAACTGAGAGAAGGATACAATATGGAAACATTGGTCAACTCTATGCGAAAGAAACTGCAAAGCGTAGTAGCAATTGAATACTGATACATATTTATTAAATACATATTATTATATACCTAGTTTGTTTACTTGTGAACCTTTGCTAAAATACAAACATTAAAAAAGTAATACCTATTATTATAACCATAAGCAACGCCACTGGAGAAACCCCCATTTAATAAGCCGAAAAATCGCAAAAATAACCATAGTAACAAAAAACCGTGCACTTTGAGGTGTCCGTAACTGTACATCTGAGGTAAATTTAAATCTCCAAATAACAAAAGCTTATTTTTGAAAATATCTAAACGTGTTTCAAGGAAATTATATAGCAATCTATAATCTATAAGTGGAGTCAATGGAGGAAAATAAATGGGCATCAGTTGCGTTGCTTGCGATCTCTAGCAACACACCGGACATCAGGCGACAACAGAAAAAATGCATGCTTAGATCTTATCCATAATAGGCACACAAGCTCAGTGGTTAAGTATTCTAATTTCTTGCTAGGGTTAGAACTCCTTATTCTCGACAAAATTCTAAGTAGGACTTTGACCATATGACGAAAGCAGTCGGTGTCGAAGGTATCAGGTACTTTGCATGCCTAGATCTTGTCCATAACAAACAAACCACAACAACAAAATAACTGGCAACGCAGCATGTTGTACTCAAGAATAGAACTCTTAGATATGCGTGATTATTTATTTTGTTAAGGTTCGGAAACTAATATCAAAGGCTTTCCGTTTCTGCACAAGCGGGCATTTATGCGACAGATATATAGATTTTCAAGTAATAGTGAAAAAAACATCAATAATGAAATATCGCCCATCTCCGCTATGCTCTCCTACAGTCACAATACTGGCGGTGTACCGTTCAAGCGTTATTACTTCACTAATGTACATTTGTCTGGCGGTTGGTGGTTTGTGTACATGATTTTACATAGTTTGCGTATCAAATCTTCTTCTTTTTGTAAGTCTTGTTATGCCCAGTAGCCTCTTTTCTCTGTTTCCAATTCCCTCTGTCTTGTGTATTTCGTATTCATTACAGTCCTGTCGCTTCTTATTTCGTCGTACCACTTTGTGTTTGCCCTCCCTCTTCTTCTTCTGCCGTCTCACGGTCTTCATATACGCGCTATATGCCCAACAAAGTCCCATTTTAGGTTGGCTATTTTCTGTATGATGTCAGTTACCTTTGTTTTTTGTATGATCTAATCATTTCGCTTTCTGTCTCTTAAGGGGGTTCTCGACCTTAGGCATGGAAAACTAAAAGATTAATAAACCGACTCAAGTGCAAGTACTGTGTGCAATACTGAGTTAGGGCGTCCCAGTAACAGTAACTCCTATCTACGCATTCACAAGCCACTAAGCCATTACAATACTTGTTGGTTCGATACATTCTTCACATTCTGCTTCGTAGTTCTCTTCAGCTCTCGACCTCTAGTCGAACTTCCATCAATGCAACATTAAAACTGGTAATTTTATCGGCTCAAAATGGGATGAACAAGACAATTTTGAGCAAATGTGATGGATGCAATTATACTCCAATTTGACATTGAGACATTGTAACTTTTTGTTTTCAAAGTTACTGAAATAAAATATTGAAAAATGTATCACTCTTTTACGCCCTTCCCAATTTTTTGACAAAAAAACCACAACTTTTTGATAATGCCTCAATGTCAAATTGTTGACAACATTATAGTGCTCAAAAGTTGGTACTACTTATGTGGCTAGGATAAACGTTGATGCTAATTGATACTACTCTCCATTCCAGTTTCTTCAAAACTCCTTTCAAGAATAAAAAGTTTGGGTGGTATTGTGCCCTCTTGTATAATTCCTCTTTTAATCTGTGTTCTGTCTTGATGTAATCCGATTGTTGATTTTGATTTCTTGTATAAGGTTTCGTATTGATGGTCAAATCGTGCCTTGTCTAATTCCTCTATTATTTCCCAGTCTCTATGGTGTCAAAGGTTTTTTCATAGTCCACAAACACCATGTGTAGTGGGAAGTTATATTCTACTGATTTTTCTATAAGTGTTTTTGCGGTTAGGAGATGGTCGCATGCACTATATCCTTTACGTTTATGGAATACTAGTCCAAATTTTTCTCCATTCGGTTTTGCGATTATCCGCGTAAACAGTTTGTATATCTGTAGCATAACGTTTATTTGCCGATAGTTGTTTTTTAAGAGCTAGGTCGCCCTTCTTGCGCATAATCACTATTGTTACAGTTTCTTTTGCGGTAACTGCTTCTAGTGCTTCTTTGATTATTTTGACCAGTAGATCATCTTCTCATGAGACTTCATTGTATCAAATATATGATAGACTATTTGGCATGAAAAATTGTTTTTTTGCCATTTTTTGAAATTTCTGATATTTATTCTCTTTAGAGGTAAGACCAACACACGGTGAAACACAAAGATGCCAACCCTGAATTTACTGTAACTTTAACCCAACTCTGACAATATGGCACTCACATTTGTTTTTAATAGCCACCAAGACTCAACCTCCATCACGTTACCAGTTCGTTGTAAGTTTCTGTCTCTACGAAATACGGTATAACTGGCGTCGAGCATTTTACTGTCATAGATACCCGAATTAAGCCAAGTTATTAAGCCGTTATAAGAGGCTGTTGAGCTCTTAACAGATCGTTGGTTTTATCAATCTTGGTGCGGCAAGAATCAACAGACATAGTAACAGACACTAATACAGATGAAGCACAGTTAAGTTTATCCATGATTGACCAGAGTGTTGGTTAATTATTAACGCAGAATTTGCAACACCAAGGTCCTTTACTATTCAGAAACGATATTTCACGATAATCCAACATAAACCACATGGTAAATTTTGCTGCAATTATTACATCATATTTTAGCTGCTGTTCTTGCCACCTGTCCATTACACGAGCTGCAGATGTCAACCATAGTGCTGATATGTATTTTGAGACTTTTGTACTCTATGTAGGTACTCTTGTACTATTTTTTCCATTGTCTTTCTTTTCGTGCACCTCTTTCTTAATTTTGTGTGTCTACCATGCAGTTTGTTTCTTATTCGTATTCTCTCTAATTTTTCCACAAGACTTCTCCATTGCTTCTAACATTACGGTCTTGAATTTTGTCCACATTCGTTCCAGATTCCACAGCTTTTTTTCCTTGCAAAAGTATTTCAAATTTCTTCTGGGATTCTTCCTTCCTAAGAGTGTGAACTTTTCATTTTAAATTTCTTTTCTGCGACGGTAAAATTTTTCTATTTCTGTTCTTTTTTGGTATAACATTGTAGCTGTTATCAGATAGTGGTTACTCTCCACCACTACCCTCCGTTTTACTCTTATATCTTTTATTAACTTTTGGCTTGTGTTGTGAGTTATTGTGTAGTTTATTATAGACTTTTCTTCCCGGAAGGTATGTCTCTAGTGATTTTGTGTACTACTTTATGTTGTATTTAAATATTACTAATGTTATTTCTCACTCTTGCGTTGAAATATCCAATTATTATTACCTCCCCTTTCATATTCTTTGTTGCTAGTTGTAGCCAGTTATAAATATTTTTATTGGTAGTTTTACTTTTATTGTCGTTGGGACCGTACACAATGACTAAATCAACTTCTCACAGTTCTGTTATTTTAAAATTGACCCAAAAAAATTGCATGAATGTCATAATCTGTTAATACCATTTTGTGATTATCAAAAAATGGAGAACTATTCCAATTCTGAATACACAGATATATGTAGTATATGTATAGGGGTTATTTGATAGTAATAAGTAATAACAGTGCCACTACAGTATGGGAGTATCGTTGGCAGTAGCTTAATCGTGTAACACCTACTCTCAACGTCTATTCAGAACGTTTCAACGTCTACAAAAATCTAGTGCTGTCACTCGTATGAGAGGACATGGTAGAGCTATTACAGATAACAGATGGTACTAGGAGGAGTTTCTAGACATACTAGAAAATTAACCACATCTTAGCACAAGACAAATATCCCAAAATATTGCGTGTTAATTACCAAGCATTCAGTATATGTAGGTACATTTCATGCATTATTTTACAGCTACTGCCAAATCCACCTTGTATTTTTTCCAATTTGTTTCCTGTGCCATGTTTTTATTAACCATCATCAGGCTGCTGCTCTAGCTCACCTTAAAACTGAATGCAGTCATTCGGGCTACAAATTTTGATTTGTGTTACGCGGGGTCTAGTCCTAACCAGAATTTTGTATTACAGCACAAAATAAAATATGAAAAATAAAGCTATAAGAATTTTAAATTGGAATTTGAAAAAATTAAATTGGTTGTTTTATTCTCAATGCCACTATATGTATTGCTATATTCACAATAGATTAATGACAATCTGCTTTTGTTATAGGTGTGAAGATATCAAACTTCCATTGGCACCACACTTATCACTAAAAGAAAAGTTTAAACAAACATGGAAAGTAAGTCGTGTAATTCCGCAGGAACTGCATCATACAGTTCGCAAAACATGAACAACAATGAAAAGTTTGTTGAACTATTTATTAAACAAGAAAACATCGAATTAAATGCTGACCATTTTGAAAACAAAACATTTGACAAAAATTACGTAAATGTTGCTTGTAGTAGTAAGGTATCTATTAAACAAGAAGACATCGAATTAAACGATAAAGAGTATGGAAACAAAGTACTTAACAAAAAAGACAAAAATCTTCTTTGTAGTGGACAGAAATCATACAGTTCCTCTGTTTGTCAATTGAGAACAGCACATAAAAGTTATTTAGTTACGCATGTGAAGACTCATGTAGGAGAAAAGCCCTTCAGTTGCTGTGTTTGCGAATTCCGAACTGCAAATAAATGTCATTTAGTTACACATATGAGGACTCATACAGGCCAGAAGCCTTACAATTGCTCTGCCTGTGAATTCAGAACAGCACATAAAAGTAGTTTAGTTACACATATGAAGATTCATATAGGAGAAAAGCCTTACAGTTGTTGTGTCTGTGGATACAGAACAGCACAGAAAACTCGTTTAGTTATACATATGAAGATTCATACAGGGGAAAAGCCTTATAGTTGCTCTCTCTGTGAATATAGAGCAGCAACGAAAAGTCATTTAGTTAGGCATATGAAGTTTCATACAGGAGATAAGTCTTACAGTTGTTCTGTCTGTGAACACAGAACAGCAGACAGGAGTAATTTAGTTACACATATGAAGATTCATACAGGAGAAAAGTCTTACAGTTGCTCTGTCTGTGAGTTCAGAACAGCAACTAAAAGATATTTAGTTAAACATATGAAGAAGCATACAGGAGACACTCCTTATAGTTGCTCTGTCTGTGAATATAGAACAGCACACAAAAAGCATTTTGCTACACATGTGATGACTCATACAGGCGAAAAGCCTTACAGTTGCTCTGCGTGTGAATTCAGAACAGCACATAAAGGTAATTTAGTTACACATATGAAGATTCATACAGGAGAAAATGCTTTTAGTTGCTCTATTTGTGAATACAGAACAACACGGAAAAGTCTTTTATTTAGGCATATAAGGACTCATACAGGGAAAAAGCCGTACATTTGCTCTGTCGGTGAATATAGAGCAGCACAGAAAACCAGTTTAATTACACATATGAAGACTCATACAGGGTAAAAACCTTACCGTTCTGTCTGCAAAAACAGAAGAGCATACAAAAGTAGTTATGTGTCACATGAAGACCCGTATAGGTTAAAAACCTTCCGTTGCTCTACAAATTTCTTCAGTGTCCCACACTACTTACTGACGTCTGCTCCAAAATCTTTAGCAACTTTCTTTGAAGTTTCACATTGATCCAAACGTTTTATTGCCTTCAGTTTACCCTCCAAAGAAGTAACATTTTTTTTATGGTTTTTTATTTTGACGTCTATAGCATATACTGAAATGGTCTTTAGCCCGTTACACAACTCTGCTTGCAGAATCAATAATTAAAGCAAGTCAATAAAAGCACAAAGCTGGGGTAAGCAGGCAACTGCAAGAAGTCATATTAGAAATTTTAATTTATGATTACATCGGACAAGCATTGCCAATATTAATTGAAACTACTTTAGAATAAATGGCAATAAGGCAGAGCTCAAATCGTAAAGTTAGAACCACAGATTTATTAATTAACATAAATTAAGAGGCTGGTGCAATGTAAAGCCAATCAAATAATTCAACAAATTTATCACTAAAGGGATTTATTACGTGCAGGTTAATTAAATTTACATATCAGTATAATTAAATAAGTACAGTTCTATGAACTTTTTAACTAGAGGTAAAAAGGACAGAATGTTCAATATAGTGCAAAAAGAGCACAATACTAGATCGAATAAGGCTAGAAGAAAATGGAGCAGTAATATCTGAGGAAATGGTGAAATTCAGACAGGTTTTATAAAACTGCAAGAAAATAACACTACAGGAAATAGACAAGATTTGTGTATAAAAATAAGTCAGTGTAATGACACAAGTGAACAGACAATTAAAATAAAGCTTTGTGAGTGGCGCTAGAACTTAAATAAATTGCAAACATGGACAAACAATAATTTAGAAATAAGAATATGTACAGATTTATTAATTAAGTTGTAAATTTAGATTATAAGTAATTGCATTGTATTCAGTTAACATCCGTTTTTTATGTAGCCAGATAGGCAATTGTTGTTAACGTACGCGAGGAGAAACAATTGAAAATAAATTAATTCCTGACAAGCTAAATTGTGTCTCCAGTTTATTTACATTTTTTACCGGTTAATATTAAAATAAATTAAAAATAATTATACCGGCTTGATCAGCAGTTCCTAGTGCACATGTGAGAATGTGAGGAAAAAATCCAGCATATAAAAAATATTTTCTCCGGTGACCACAAAGACAAGATCGGCAGCCGAGATCCAGTTTCCGAGCACAAGTTGCAGGCTTCATTGGGGGTCCAAAGCCTGAGAGCAGGTGTCAGCAGTTCCGCCCGGTGTGTACGAGGCCAGCACAGCAGTTACAGCATCCCGGGGGTCCAGCATCCAGCCACAAGCTTCAGGAGTAGCTGTCCGAACAAGTGGCCGCAGCCTAAGACAGGTCAGGTTAGTTGTGCCAAGCAAATAAGCGTGGTAGAGCTACGAAAATTACCATAAGGAACGAGCCCCATAAGAGGAAGCGGATCCCGGTATTACAATACGTCCGGGTTGAGCATCAGTTCCAGAAATTGTAAAAATAAGTTGAGGTTATGTAGGGACGCTTCCAGGAAATAAACAATTGATGCGAAGCAAGCCAACGATCTAAAACAAAACACAATTAGGAGCGCTTAATAGAGCGCGGGATTTGATTTACCTGTTAATTTGTTCATGGGTTTGCTTTTAAATTCACTATAATCACAAAGAATCGAACCACGTAAGATCAATTTGGTAATTGATAATTTTTGACAGCGCAGCGAGTCTGCGCAATTTGCTACTTCTAAATTTCATAGCCCAGTGGCGTATCACGGGGATTTTTATTTTGACAAATCGGGGGAACCTAACTTGCAGATTTCGAGTTTTCCATTGCCTACCGTAAAAAGAGCTAGCCATAACTTATCGAACTTGCAGATGTGCGCAATACTACAAAGGGCAAAACACTTAATTCAATGAACCCATTGATACCGAATTCATTTACTTTTAATCAGTAAAAATTTGATTTTAAACAGAAATAAAAATATGTGTAGGGTGTTTATTTATTAAATTAAATAAATCATAATCATAATATTAACATAATACCTTTACAATACGTGTAAACAGTCGCATCGGCAAATAAGACTAATCTATGCAACCAGTGCAACCTTAGCAAAATTGTGTATGTACCAGTAAATGCTAGTTCATTCCAGATAAAATAGTGTACTCAAAGGACATGTTTTGGATAAACGGGAGATATAAAAATTGCGTTTGTTTGAGATAATGTGCATTCCGCTCAAGCTAGACCCGGATAATCAAGCTTCTAATGTGTAGTGAAAACTGAATATGTTGTAATGATTGTTTAATAACAATTTAGATAAATAAATTATTTTATAAAATAAATGTGTTTAAAATCTCAAATGGGTCGGGTCAACATCCTAGCAAGTATTATTAAATAATAAGAACTAATTAAATTACATTTGGTCTCAAAGTCAATATTTGGGTCGTTTTATAATTATTTGGAAAACTAAAAACTTTGAACAATACGCATTTAATAGCCCAGTCAACGAAGGCCCGTTTTTAGCGGTTGAAAAAAATAAATCGGAAAGTTTTAAAATTTTGTGAGATGGGCGTATTATTGAATATAGGTATAAAAAGTTCCGACAAATTTAAGGTAAGCCGGCGCCGCCATCTTGGAAAGAAGGTACAGTTTTATAATTTCTTGCAAATATTCTATAAAATATTAACTTTATCACAAAAACTGATCTTACAAAAATGAAAGAGCATTAAATTTTCCACAAAAACGCATAACACATTTTTGTTGTCAGTGGAATAGTTTCTTCGAAAATGGCTAGCGAATGTTGCGTAGATCGATAAATCACTCTAAACACTGACAGGCTACGTAAATTATGTTCAAAATCACTACGGCTAAAACTGCATAATGGTCTTCGATGGTTACTCCGATACCCAGAATAGTACCAAAAAATTGGAGCAAAAGTAGCGAAAGTAGTTACAAACATTAAACCAGATATTCCCTCACTACCACCAACAAAAGGAGCAACCAAGCAACATTCTTTGCAAGTTCAAAAATAGCAAGGGAATGAATTAATCCCTGACAATTGGGGTTGGAGACTTAAAGAAAACTATCTTACTCCAACCTCAACAATGGACCGAATTGCTCCAGAAAATTTGTTAAACATCGTATTTTGCAAATGTACAACTGGGTGCGCAAATATGTGTGAATGCAGAATATCAGGAATTAATTGTACGGTGGTTTGTCATAATTGACATGGAGGTTGTCTGAATGGTCCAACCACAGTCGACGATGACAATGAAGATGTCGATTAAGATGGAGATAATCAGAGGACATTAACGGATTCGAAGCCAACTTATCTTGCAGAAAGTGTCGATCTTCAATTATTGATGGATCCGTTAGATTTACCTGAGGTGGTAGATGAAGTCATACCCAGATCCAGCCACATTGAAAAGAGAATAAGCCCATAATGGTAATAATCAAGTGAGTATATAATATATAATATATAGATTTTAAACAACAACAATCTACAACTCCAAACTTGTTTCGTACGTTATGATTACCTATTATTTATTGTTTTATTATTTATAACCCATATTTTCTATGTCAGTGTCCTGCAGATAGTTTTAAATAAACCGAAACATCGACAAGACCATTTTAACAATTATGATCCAAAATCCCAGCAACAATCAAACTTATTGAATTACAAAGGATCACAAATAACCAATGTTAGTTTATATTTTTAAAATAAATTTTTCAATCGTTTTTTCTTAGAGAACTATAAAAATTATCACTATCGAAAATACAATAATTTTGGAGCAGAAATTTGGATAACGTCATCCCACTGCCCGCGATTAAAGCGATTTATCGATCCATGCAACATTCGCTGGCCGTTTTCGAGAAAACTATTCCACTGACAGAAAAAATGTGTTATACGTTTTTAAAACTTTCCGATTGATTTTTTTATATTTCCTTCGTTGACTGGACTATAACTACTGGGATGGATCATTTCTATGCGGACATTATAGTTAATGGATTCAAGTAAAAAATATGGCGTTCTAACCTCACAAATTGTGCTAAATAAATTCGCTTTTCTTTAAGAAACAGTTCAGTTTTAGGTCATTACTCGTTTCCTTGGCGACAACAAAAGCGTAAGTAAACAAACGTCATTAAAAAACACTTCAAGAACGCTCTTGCCAGAAGTCGATATAAAAATGGACGCCACTTCACAATTTTAAGAATAATGGTTTCTAGAATCACTTTCCTGACCCGCCTTGTCGCTCCCGCTATGGCTGCAAAGAACACCGCAGTGGGTCCCCCGGCGTTGATGAATACGGCTGCAACAGTCTACAAACTTTGCTTTGTTCGGGTCGGCGTCGGTCACTTTCTCGGCTACTATAGCTCTACCACTCTGTATTTTGCCCCGATTTAGGGCTTCAAACTACTCCAGGACAACCTGCTGCCTCGTTCACACTCGCCTCACGTTTTAATTACACTGCCTGCTCATCCAAACTCCTTCCGAATCCGCCAACTACAAACTACCTGGGCGGAAGCACTATCAAGCACCAGCTAAACATTCTCAGTATCCAGAAGACACTTTCAATAAATTACACGACTGTTACCGATAACGGGTATTTTGGTATTTTGTAATATTGGTGGTTCAGGACGAGGGATTGGTGAATCTTCTGTACGGGCTCTAGCTAAGTTAGCAAACAACTTATTTTTTCTATACCCCGAAGGTGAACTTGGCACTTCGTCTGAAAACAACACGTGTGCGAAACCTGAAACTTGGAGTACAGAGGAATTACCGTTTTCCTTTTAAATTGTTACACGTGAGTAGTGTAGCTAGGGGGATTCTGGTGCAAAATGTGTCACTGCGCAGGGTTTTTGCGCAGGTTTTTGGCGGGAAATTCAAATTCTGCGCAGGTTTTTGGGGGTAAATTTAAATTTTGCGCATGTGGTGCGGTTTCACTTTCGGTTCCCGCGATGAATTTTGGGGCTAAAAGTTAATTTTGAAAATTTTACAAGATTTCTACGCTTATCAGAATTTTCCCAGGCTCAACCGGACGTGAGTCATTGTCTGGGAATGCAGACTTGTCGAGACCTGCAGATGTAGGTGTCGGGCTGGATGTTATTGTCTACACCGGATGTTATTGTCTGCGCATTTGCTGAATGCAGTTAAAAATAATTGTATGGAGTCACTGTTTGAGAAGTTGAATGGAGTCTTTGTCTAGAAATTTATGCTGCATATAGTTAATGATCCCCATTATCAGATAAACCGGATGTTATTGTTAGGAGCTTCAGACTTGTCCAGACTTGTTTGAAAATGTGCAAGGTTGGTAAAAAAATAATTGAACAATGAAGTCATTGTTTGAAAATCTGCACGACTGCTAAAAATAATTAAATGGAGTCTTTGTCTGAAATTTTTGCTGTGTTTAATGACCTCCATTATAGTTGCGGCGATGAATAAATAGACCACTGGCCAACCTGACATGTTCCTGTAACCGATTTTATAAGCACAACGGTGTAATAAACTTGTATTTATTTGTGCAAAACGTACATGTATAAAATTATTACAAATATATTATGCATCACTGGCCAACCTGACATGTTATTTGAAGAATTTAAAACTTTTTGTTTCACTTTGTCGTGCAGGTAATGTTTGAATAGATAGCGAATCTATCACAGACGGAGTTCTTGATTTTACTGCCGCCAGCGAGCGCAAATTTTATGAAACAACTTTGTTTGAGAAAATTTACTTGCATGTTTTAAGGAATCGATTGCTACTTGCTAGTCAAATCTTTTTGCGATAATAATTCTGTAAGATACTTTATTTCAATTTAAAAAAATCTCCATTTGATATATTAGCGGAGGCGCATTGCCTGTAAGCGAATCTCAGTTTCGTTGGTGATGCAGCAATTTATTTACTTTTTGTGTTGACGCCCTTGGTTTAAAGAACGCTATGTAAATGAATATTTTATAGAATTTGGAAAACCAAAGAAAATAGCAGATAATACAACGTATTTGAAAAACTCGAGGTTTATAAATACAATAATACAGCAAGGCATAAAAGTTGGTTTTTGCAGTATAAGACATCCGCAAGCCAATCCGGTAGGGAGATATTTAAAAGAGGTGATAAAATACTTAAGATTTTAACACATAATAAACACAATGCTTGGGTACGTTACATATGAGCATTAAATGATAAAGCATTCAATAACTACAAAAATAAAAAGCAGGTTGAAATATTGTTCCTAAAAGGAGTGTGATGGTTTCGTTTCATCATTGGAATTTCGGTTTCTTACAACGGTATTTGCAAATCATTTGTAAATAGTTCAGTTTTGGTTGTAGCGAGCATAGATGTAGCAGAGATCTGCCCAATAGAAGACTATAGAAGATGAAGAGCTTACGAAGCTTACAAAGTGAGCTTATTAACCATCAACTTAGAACAACACACATATTAAAGGGTGTAGTATTATAAAATATACCTGCTACTTACAGAGTTAATAAAAATTGAATCATAAATCAGATAATAAAATTTGTAAACGGACAGTAATATTAATCTAAAATTGAATTGGCTGAACAGGTCTGCGCGAGAGTTTCTGTACAGGTCTGCGCGGGGTATTCTGTACAAGTCTGCGCGGGGTTTTTGCGCAGGTTTTTTGGCAAGAAATTTAAATTCTGCGCAGGTTTTGGTGGTAAATTCAAATTATGCTCAGGGTTTTGGTGGGAAATTTAAATTCTGCGCATCATTTTGGCCGTAAATTCAAATTTTGCTCAAAGTTTTGGCTGGAAATTTACATTCTGCGTAGGTTTTGGCGGTAAATTCAAATTCTGCATAGGTTTTGGCGGGAAATTCAAATTATGCTCAGGGTTTTGGTGGGAAATTAAAATTCTGCGCAGGTGTTCGTGGTAAATTCAAATTCTGCGCATCATTTTTGCGGTAAATTCAAATTTTGCTCAAAGTTTTGGCGGGAAATTTAAATTCTGCGTAGATTTTGGCGTAAATTCAAATTCTGCTCAGAGTTTTGGCGGAAAATTCAAATTCTGCTCACGTTTTGGCGGTAAATTTAAATTCTGTTTAGGTTTTGGCGGAAAATTCAAATTATGCTTAGGTATTTTTTGCGGGAAATTCAAATTCTGCGCATCATTTTGGCGGTAAATTCTATTCTGCGCGGGACAAATGAACCAATTTAGATTTGGCAGGTGTTAATAGGAACTATATTTGCGCATTCCCAGATATCAGACTTCTCGAGACCTGCGGATGTGGACGTCTGGCTGGATCTTATTGTCTGGAAATTTTGCTGAATGCGGCTAAAAATAATTGTATGGAGCCATTGTTTGAGGATGCTATACATGATACCCAATGGCGAGGGACAGTTTTATTTTTGCCGGATAAAAAACTGAGCAGAATGTAGGTTTTAACCAAGCGAAATACAAGATATTTATAAAATCTGACCCGTCATCATTATCACCACCCTCGCCATCATCGATATCATTAAGGACTACAAAGCGTACTGGTAAAGGTATGCAGGAAATGTTTAAACAACTTAGCAATAAACCGTTGGATTATGTTTACTGGGATGATCCGAACCAGTTAGTCGATCGATTAAAGTTACTGTATGCCTCTCAAGCATCTGGCCATACAAATCATATAACTGAAATTGTTAGTATAATAGAAGAGTTAAAAGAGGCAGGAATCATTGAATAAAGCTAGTTCGACAATGTCGGAAACAGCACGAGGAGATCGTGACACCCCAGACAGAGATGACAACAACACCTCTACCACAATAATTGACTGGTGCATAATATATTTGTAATAATTTTATACATGTACGTTAGACAAATAAATACAATTATATTTACAATTGTCGTTATTACACTGTCGTGCCCATAAAAGCGTTACAGGAACATGTCAGGTTGACCAGTGGTCTATTTATTCATCGTCGCAAATTCTCAGACACTGATAATGGAGGACATTGACCACTAATGTTCTGTAGTGATAATTTTGAAAGCGCTAAATTAAGATATGCTTCAGTATTAATTTCCAACTTTCTTCTTCTTACTGTCTGTCCGTCTGCCTGCCTGTCTGCTTGTCTTGCCTGCCTGCCTGTCTGTCTGTCTACCTGTCTGCTTACCTATCTGTCTGCCTGTCTGCCTGCCTGCCTGCCTGTCTTCCTGCCTGCATATCTGTCTGTTTACCTGTCTGTCTGCCTGCTTTCCTGCCTGTTTGCCTACCTGTTTGTCTGCCTGCCTGCCTGCTTGTCTGTCTGCCTGTCTGTTTGCTTGCTTGTCTGTCTGTCTGTCAGCAGTGCTTTCGAACCTATATTAAAACAATCGAATCTAAAGAAAACAATATTCAATTAAATGGTACTGTTGCTAATAGCGGTATAGAAATATCCAAATTTTTTAACTCAATTTACACTCTGAACTGTAACCTGTAAATCTGTACAGCATAATAATATTCCTTTAGGAACTTGCTTATTGCTAAAGTGAGGGATGCTGTCGTTCTGTACATAAATCCAACAGCAACAGCGAAATAAATAATTTGACCAATTTCGAAACTTTGTGTATTTAATAAAGTACAGGAAAAACACTTAATATTTACATTCGGCGGTTACAAACAGTGTCGTGGATTTCCCAATGTCTGTAAATTTTTAGTTAATTTTAAGCAAATTTCTTAATCATACATGTATTTTTAGCAATCTTGCACATTCCCAGACGCTCACATTTGTTTAAACAAGTCTGGACAGGTATTTTCTATAGTCTGCAAATTCTGTACCTCCTTCAAGCATTCTAATTTTAGCTTTATTTGCACTACTACAGTTTCTAATGTGATTGTTTAGTTACAAAATGATTTAAACAAATTTGAGATTTTTTCTTATGTATTTGATTTCTAAACAATCTAGATACGTTTTTTATCCGGCAAAAATAAAACTGTTCCTCGCCGTTGGTTATCATGTATAGCATCCTCAAACAATGGCTCCATACAATTATTTTTAGTTGCATTCAGCAAAATTCCCAATTCCCAATTCTGGCGATGCGCAAATATAGTTCCTATTAGCACCTGCCAAATCTAAATTGGTTCATTTGTCCCGCGCAGAATAGAATTTACCGCCAAAATGATGCGCAGAATTTGAATTTCCCGCAAAAAACACCTGAGCATAATTTGAATTTCCCGCCAAAACCTACGCAGAATTTGAATTTTCCGCCAAAACCTACGCAGAATTTAAATTTTTCGCCAAAACTTTGAGCAAAACTTGAATTTACCGCCAAAATGACATTTGAGCCGGATCGCGTTCAGACAGATTAGTCAGCCTTCCAGATCATTCTAGAACGACCTCGGCGATTAATGCGCGCGATCAGCATTCTAGAAGGCCGTCCGCGACCACGCGGTGATACGACACGTCAGCGTTGCTAGAATAGTCGAGTCATATCGCGAAGCTTCCAGAAGGAATTACCCGGCGATATATATAAGCAAGCGCAGCGGAAGAACAGGCAGTCCAAATCTAGCTTTGCAGTGCGCGACGCTTGCCATATAAATCATTTGTGTTTAAGTCGTGTGTAAATAAATAAAGTGTATTTGTTGTTAGAAATAGTTCCTGTTAGTGTATAAATAATTTGTGTTCCGTATTAATAGTTCTTGTGTTTTTGTTAAATCGTTAAGTTAAATTGCTGTAAATAAATGCTTAAAACGAGAAGCGGCGTATAATTTTTAATAGCCCAGAAGATAAATCGTAACAATATTAACCGATTTGCATCATATGCCTTGCGCATTTATTGCGTCTTCAATCAATTTAGGGTCATAACCTTTTTCTCCCCTAGGCCATCTTCTTCTTGCAATTGCTTCCAAGACGCAATCGTTGTAAAACGTTGACAATTTTGGTAACATTGTTTCTTTCCAAAATCTTTCATCCCTATCAATGATTTCAATGAACAGTAGCACTGCTCACGGTGCAATATATTGAGTTGTCCTTGTACCTAGTCATAATTTAATGTACAATTTATAATAAAGAAATATTTGATTCACTTCAGATAATTCACTCGCTTGATAATAATATGGCTGATTTTTAGTCTCATTCGATCACCATATATCTTAAGACAAGTTTTTTTTGCAACTGTTTCCTCTCTCAGTGACAAACCTAATTTAATTAACTTTGGTATGCATTTTACCTCAACGCATTTGTTATTTCCCACAAATCCTAAAAACATCACAAAGTTTGTATCTTTATTTTAGTTTGAATGTAATAGTTACCATAAGGTGAAGCAGCTAAGTATAGATTTTCTACATCAATGAAGAGACCTGCTTCTTTTCTAGTTATATTTAATTTTTCTTCCAACTTTTTTTAGCTGTAATTTTGTTTTTCTTCGCGTAAGACATGCAGGAAGTGGTAAAGTCTTGAGGATACAAAATATTTTTTAAATAGTTATGGCATCGAGTAGCTTTTCGACGGCTAACTACCGCTTCAAAATTTGAAGCTGTCAGCCTCTCACCTCTTTCTACTTTGTAAAAATCGTTATCAAATTGACCGACTGTTAAAGCAGCTATTTCACTTTTCCTTTCTTCTGAAACCTAAAAATTTTAAAAAAATATGCTTGGAAAAATGTTCATCAAATTATTTTAAAAAAAATTACAAAATGACAAGGCATTGTAGGAATCTACTTAAAGACTCGTACATGTAACCTATCAAGTACGCCTGATTTAATCGCAGCGAGGTCATCTTCACATGGATCTTCTTGCTTAGCTTTAGGCCCATAATCAGCATTGGGAGTAGTTTTACACTGCTTTCTTTTCTCTTAAAAAGAAAAACTAGTAAGTATTGGTTTGCAATATTACTACTTTAATATTTCACCTTTCAAATTTTTATTCCTCCATTCTCTTTGTTTGTCTGTTTCTTGCATTGATTTTTGAATATATTTCTTCATATGTACACCTGGGCTCATTTCCATTTCTTTCTTGTAAGGACTTGCGTGCCAAGCAACTTCTTTATTGTATCGCATTCCTGCCAAACTGCAACGATTTTGGAAAGAACTCCTGTTCGTGAAATTAATGCGTTTACCAGAATTAAACCTTAAAAAAAATTATGCTCATGAAGATTTCTGCACGGTTATTGGTTTTGTTATCTATCAATTGTGAAGAGTTTCCCAACACTAGTTCTAAAGCAGCTAAAATTATCATAAAGTGTCAGTTATCCTATAAAAAATGAATGGTTGTGGCATTAAAATACACTTACAGCTTAAATGATGATATTCCTGATAATTTTACAGCAGCTAACTCATTATTGTTACCCTTGCTTTCCTTTTCACTACCGCAATAATATGTCTGGCATTTGGAATGTTCACCGAAAACATGTTCAATTCCATTTTTAATTCTTCTGTCAGCTGTAATACTGAACTCCTTTCTAAAGCACACTGGTGTAATACTGCATAGGCAACTTTCTGCAGTTCTTCAATTTTTGAAATTTTCAACTGTTGTCGAGCTTCAAGAGATACAGCTTTGTCTTGTTTTATTTGCCTTACAGCTTTTCCATAATTTTTAATGACATGGTTAGAGCATTCTGCTTTTTTTACAAAACGACCATATGACACTTTCGTTCTTATATTTGCGAATATACTGGAATCTCCATCTGCAATAGTTTTTATATCGAAGTCCATGTTGTTCTTCACTTTTGCAAAATCCTTCTACAACAATATCTTGTTCCATGGCTGATGCACTTCCGGACCAGTTCCTGTAGCAAATATGCTCTATCACACTTCCCCCTTTATTGACGGCTCTTTGACAGATTGAGCAATATTTATTGCTAACCGATAAAAACAATACAGTGTACATTTTCTTTAATTTCTTTGTACGAAGGTAAAGTGAAAAATTCTCGGCCTGCCAATAAAAGACTGCGATTTTCAGTTAAAAAATGATTTTATTTTCCTACATAACCTTCCTTGACTTCAACACACTTGGTCCAGCGTTTCTCCAACATCAGTAATTCTTCCCGGAAGTGAAAGTCTGGAAGGCTGTGAAAATATTCATCTACGGCCCTCTTAACTTCTTCATTGGACGCGAAGCGCTTCCCAGAAACAAATTTCTTCAAGTTTGGGAACAGATGGAAGTCTGAGGGTGCCAAATCAGGAGAAAGGGGGGGATAGTCGAGCAAATCGTACCCCAAATCCCGCAGTTTTCTCATCGCTAACGCACTCAGGTGCGTTGTCCTGGTGAAAGATGATTTTTTTCTTCTTCAAGCCAGGCTTCTTCTCCCGGATTTTGGCATCCAACTGGTCAAGAAGGTTGGAGTAATATTCGCCTGTAATTGTTCTGCCTTTTGCAAGGTAATCAATTAACAGGATTCCTTTCACATTCCAAAACATGCTGGCCATGACCTTTCCATCAGATGCGATCGACATCGCTTTCTTTGAAGCTGAACCACCGGCTTCCACCCACTGCTTCGACTGCTGCTTTGTTTCTGGGGTGTCGTGGTGAATCCATGTCTCATCCATGGTGACAAATCACCGCACAAAATCAGTCGGATGCCTATTGAATTGGTATAAACATTGCTGCAAAACTCATTTGCGCATTTGCTGTTGATCGGCATTCAGCAAATGCGGCACCCATCTCGCGCAGAGCTTTCTCATCCCTAATTCTTTGTGCAAGATGTTTCGCACTCTTTCTTCCAATACCTCACAGCCTCAGCTATCTCACTGACCTTCACTTGTCTATCGTCCAACACGATATCATGCACTTTTTTTATGGTTTCCGGTGTGGTTGCGGTTTTTGGCCGTCCTTCACGTGGGTCATCTTCGAGGGACGTGCGACCATGTTTAAATTCAGCTGCCCACTTTTTAACGGTTGACATGGAAGAAGCAGAGCTCCCGTACACTTTTGTCAACTTTGGATGAATTTCCTTAGGGGTTGATCCATCCAAAACGAAGAATTTTATGACCACACGATATTCAAATTTCTCCATTTTAACGAAAAACACGCAACACGTCTACGGCAAAAATTCGTGTAAACAAACTACTTGAGAGAACAAGTTGAAACTTGTCATACGAACTAATAACACTTGCACGCAGGCAGGAATAATACATTTTTGCAGATTGGAACGCCATCTTATGTCAAGGCCGAGAACTATTCACCTTACCCTCGCAGTTATGACCATAAGACCGCTTGACCATCCACCATAAAAAAAAACGGTTATAGAAGGAGTACCATACGGGTCAACGTGACCTAACTCAATAGCTCTATTTTTTTCATCTTGACCTGCTTTTTCCATTCCTAACCACAACTCATTAAACCAAACCTAAAATTAAATAGAAACGTAGAATTTTGAAATACAATATTCTTGCTGTGCAGTTTTTACCTTCTTCAACTCTTTTTCTTTGTTGTAAAATATATGTTTATTAAAACATGGTATATCCATGCAGATAAATGTTTCTTTTAGGCCACCAGTGTTAATCACACTTTTTTAAATTAGGATTTTCAGTACCTAGCCTTAACAATTTCTATATCACACATTGTACATTTAAATTCGATATGGCTACCTAGTCCTAGGCCTCTTCTTATTTCTCTGGAAACGTATAACATTCCACATGTACACACTTTTGAGTGTTGGTACTGAAGTGTAATAGCCCATTTTAGCACATAGTCTAACTGTACAATTCTATTGCTTGGAATGGATTTTTCACTGTCCAGCTTTACAGGAAGTTCTGCTTTTTCAATGTATAGTGAATGGTTCGCAATGCTAAATCATAATAAAAATATTACATATTTTATATAAATACTAGCTGAAACCCGCGGAATATGCCGCATTTAAAATGTACGACAAATGTAATAACTTTTGTTGCACAACAGAAAGTTTTAAAAGCACGCTAGAGATTGGCAGTAAGGAAAAGTTTCAAAAAATATATTTTCAAATGGAAAGTCTCTGGAAAGGAAACGCTCGCCTCTGGAAGGCGTCCTAATTAATACGACGTTGTTGGATGCAATAAAAAAAAATCAGGAAAGAATTAATACTCTTATGAGATTATATGTGAAAATTATTTGTGCCACCGAAATAATTTTCAGCTGCTTGCAATCTGTGTTTCTTTTCAGGTTTAAGCCGTTGAGGCGTTGAGCGTCATAAAAATATAAATGCGGTAACTCAAGTCTCCAGTTACGCCGTTACTGTTATTGTTAAATAACTCGGTTAATTATTATTTCTTTGTCATTTTAAACTGGCATTATTATTATTATCTCTATAATAGCAACCATAAGTAACTGTTTATAATGTTTATATGCTAGCGAGTTGTTCTTAAATCGCTAGTGAATTAATAGTAGATTGTTCTACAAGTTAAGAAAAGTGAGAGTTTTCCAGCGAATGCAAAAGTTTTACGTGAGCATGGAAGAATCACTTTTCCAATGTGTTGAACATGCAATTTTTCCGTGTAGTTGACAAAAATATCTTTTTAAATAATTTTGGTCAAAGTATGGAAGCACAATGTTTACTGTACTGTATAAATACAGAGTCCGGCAACGAAGCGGGGGTGGAAGATATTTCTAAAACTATGAGAGTTACATGAATATTGTGTATATAAAAGTTGTAGGTACGAAAGTGGTGCACATTACTAAAATATTTTTGATTATACAGGGTGTCGCAAAAAAGTATGGCGAATCAAACTTACTTTTTTTTAAATAGAATGCCCTATATTTGGATAGCTTAAAAGTTTTGTATTGAAATACTCATCATTTTCAGATAAAGTTGTATGGGTCTAACGTCAACTGTTTTGGAGATATTAACGATTTTATGCAAAAAAATGCTGAACTTCAGGCGACTGCTGTAAGCGACAGAAAACAATTGAATGAAGGAATACGTTACCAAAAAATTATGATTTTTGTAAACTATCTTTCAAGTGCAAAATGGTGGATCTGGGTATTAATGTTATATAGGGTGCTCAATATTTGCAAATTTAATAATTTCGATTTTTTTTTCAAATGGAACGCCCTGTATATTTTTGTATTTTTGAAGAGCCCTTTTAATGAGCTTTCTTTTGATATTGTACTTCATACTTCTAAGTTCAACTGTCAGATATGCGTGTTTGAACATAAAAACAATTTAAACCCCTTAAGATGCTTTATTTCAAGGGATAAAAAACAAACGCCCTTAAAATAGTGATTTAAACGCATGATCTCTCTTAGAATAAAAGCGCAAAACCAGGTTTAGAAAATATAAATTCAGTCAGTGTTGATACAGGAAATAAACACGAAAAAAACGATAAATGCAGGAATAAATTAATTCCACGATCAAATTAAATCAGATAAAAAAAAATAAAAGCCAATACACCAAAAGCTTATACGGAATTACACTAAATGTTCAAATAGTTCTCCTTTCCTGCTCTGAGTATTAAAGCTGTACAGAGAATTCATAATCTGAAATATAATTAGTTTGATTTATTTAAATAGAACACCCTGTATATCCCTGTATTTTTAAAAAGTACTTTTAATGAGCTTTCTTCTTCCACTTAATTTTTTATCTCAAAATTCGGTCGTATTGGTTATTTCTAGTTTTGAGTTCTGGTTCAATTTTTGTATTTTAAGCTTGGTTTTATCTTTTGTTTGAAGAATTCATGTGTTTAAATCATTATTTTAAAAGCGTTTGTTTTTTATCCCTTGAAATAAAGCATCTTAAGGGGTTTAAATTGTTTTTTATGTTTAAACATAAAATGTTTGGGGCTATTTAATTAAAACAATGTATACCAGGGATTTTGCATCAAACAAAACCGATGAATTATGGGAAAGAATAAGAAATGCTTGGAAGGAACTGAGAGAAGGATACAATATGGAAACATAGGGCAACTCTATGCGAAACAAACTGCAAAGCGTAGTAGCAATTGAATACTGATACATATTTATTAAATACATATTATTATATAGTTTGCTTACTTCTGAAACTTTGCTAAAATACAAACATTAAAAAAGTAATACCTATTCTTATAACCACAAGCAACGCCACTGGAGAAACCCCCATTTAATAAGCCGAAAAATCGCAAAAATAACCATAGTAACAAAAAACCGTGCACTTTGAGGTGTCCGTAACTGTACATACAGTATTTTATGTACAGACCGGAATATTTACAACTTAAACCAGATTTATAATTTTAATCGGTTTTGGCAACCTACGATGTCATTGTCACACTGACAAACAAGACCCTCAGCGGGACGTAATAGTATATTACATACCGAGGTGGGAAGTATTTCATTGCCGTTGATATCTCGAGAAGCAAAGCGTCGATGTTAACTTTATCTCGAGACAGGAATGACACTTTTCACCGTGGTATGTATACTATTTTATTCACGACCACGTTATTCTAAACAAGAATTCGAAAAATAGATTTGACAGTTCTTCAAAACTAATGGCTTATTTTCCAACTGTTTAAAAGTACATTACTTTACAAGGGATGTAGGTAAGATTTACACTACCGAGGACCGTTTGATGCCTGAGCGAGATGCGAGGTAGTGTAAATCTTCATACATCCTGTGTAAAGTACATAATTTTTTTCACTACCAATATTTTCTTATGTAAAATAAATGGTAATAGCGTAAAAGTATTACAATTTCTAAGTTATATCTAGTAGCCTATTTCGGAGCTTGGGGCGTTGTTACAGTGCTGTGACGTTTTGTTGACAGTTATAAACGCACCGTGAAAAATGTGTGAATACGATTGTGAGTGCTGTTTTGTGAGCTTTGTGTATGTATTCTGATATAAATGGACAATAGTACGAGCGATAATAGTTTTCTTCATGTTAATCAAATGGCAAACATGGCATTTCGTCAGTTATAGTAAATGCGGGATGTAAGTAATTCACTTCTCTAGGGAAGTAAATACATTGTCATGGAAACCGTAACAATTTTTGTAAGTGTTACCTACATCCCTCAAATCAGACAGTGTAAGGATCACTTGCAAGGAAGGTAGTGAAAAAAAGTAATTACTTTATTACATACATGGTTTTGAATAAAGTACTTTATGGCCCTTGGGCTGTAAAGTGACACATTACGCCTTGTAAAGGGAAGAATTCCGCCCGGTCATACATAAAAAATCTTAAATTCGATAACTCCAAAAAATTTAACATCAAACTCATTTTATAAATTCCAGCATCAGAAATCTATAAACAATATTTAAAAAACTACGAAAATAAAATACACCGTTCTTACCCCCCCCCCCCCCCTAGCATTAGCTATATTGTTTTCTCACCTATTATATTTCTCTTTTGAACACCAGAGATTCTCTAAATTCACCAAGTCATTTTCTTGTTCTCTGGTGCAAGAAGTACTGGCCAGGTTGTCTTCTGCATCTATAGAATTTGAGTTATTTTCAAATGAGTTGTTACTAAAACCAAAACATATTTAAATAGTTGGAGGTTTGTATAATCTTTAAAATGTACTTAATACCTGAGAGGTATTTTTGACGAGCAACTCTGTACTTGCGACTCGGCGCATTCTCCTGCAAAGAAAAGTTGTCTGGTGCAAGAAGTACTGGCTATATTCTCTTCTGCATCTGTACAATATTTATTATTTTCCAATGAGTTATTACTAAAACCGAAACACATTTAAATAGTTGGAGATTTGTATAATCTTCAAAATGTATTTAATACCTGAGAGGTACTTGAGAACTTTTTTTTTCAGAAATCTTAATTTTCATGAGTTTAGCTCGCTTCGTCCTAGACAGCTTTCTAGAACAACACCGCTTCCTTTCTCTTGCTAAAAGAAATAAATCATCTGTAAAGGGCTTTACACGAAAATTTTATCGCAAGAGGAAGTTTTTAAACTATAAATTTTGAAAATGTCAAAGGAAAACTTTTTCTACGATCGAAAAATAAAAAACAATTTGTTGGGTGACATCGTTTTTCTCACTTTCTAATAATCAGTAGATATGCTGGCATTCAAATTTGCGGCAAGGCGTGCGATTTACGTTTCTTTTTCCTCATATTAAATAATATGTATATTATTAATGCGTTTTTAATTATTTAACCAAAGTAATATTTTTTTGTTATTATTTTATATTTTATATTTATATTATATTTCACAGTTCAAACATTTACTGACGTTAACTATAAATGATATACAGAATTTACGTGCATTTAAACGAAGTATGGAAATTATTACATAGTTAGGTACTTACTTTTAACTTTATCCATGACTGTTAATGTTCAAAAAATTTCACTTGATTTATCACTGTTACACGTGTGTGAACACAGAAATGCAATCGATTAATGAAGAACTAATGCCGACAAAACTTAATTTTTATGGTCCGCATAAAATCGTAGATTTTCTCAGAAAAGCAGGTGGTACAATAGCGACATAATTCAAACGGGTTTTTGCGCGGGCTTTGCGTCCCGAAGATTATGGAAAGTAGAGTTCTGCGTGAAAGCAACAAAAACTGCAATTACAGTTGGCATTAATATGGTTTGCCACTTGACTAAAATTAACTTCGTAGCTATGCTGGTGCCGCGCAAGTGAATAGTTTCTTACTCCTTCTGATCTAAAACCTTAAAATACAAGAAATCGACACTGAGGTAATCCATTGTTTTACGACTTTTTATAGCTGGCTGGACGAGAGATAAACGTCAACCGACGTCAACATAACCTAGAAAACTTGGTTAAAATGTTGTAATTTCACTATTTCTCGATTTCAAAAAAAAACATAATGTACGCCTCGGCATTGAAGTTCCTTTTTCCCTTATGTGGTTTATTTGCTTTGGCCCTACGGGCCTCGGCAACTAAATCCACATTCGTGATAAAAAGTTAATCGTCAGTGCCTTGGTATACGTACTATTATTGTATACCAAGGCATTGAAGTTTAGCTTTTTATCACGAATGTGGATTTAGTTGCCGAGTCTCGTGGGGCAAACAAACCACATGAGGGATAAAAAGGAATTTCAGTTCTGAGGAATGAATTATGTTTTTTAAATCGCGAAATTACGACATTTTAACCAACTTTTGTAGGTTATGTTGACGTAGGTTGGCGTTTACCTATCGCCCCGCCGCCTACAAAAAGTCGTGAAACAATGAATTATTTCACTGTCGATTTCCCGTATTTTAATGACGATTTCGACGTTCTTCACTGCCGATTTAAAAAAATTATTTGATTGAAACATTTGCATAAGAGCGGGAAAATGTCAAAAGTTGGGCTGTAGAGCCATAGGATGAATGGATAGAAAAGTAGTGTAGCGACACATATGAAAGATTCATACAGAAAAAAAACCGTACAGTTGCTTTGTCTCCGCACAGAATAGTTATTTGTATGCCATGGTTTAAAAATAGCCGTTTGAAGGCCACGTCTAAATTTTGCAGCACGACCGTAGGCTGGAAGGGCAAGATCCGCAAACCTAGTCTTGAATTTCAAGTACAATTCTATCTCGAAATAAGGAATCCCTGTAACGCCCTGTTTCATTAACGCGTTATAGCGATTCGCATCTTCTTTCGCACCACCTTATATTTAAATAATGTAGCAAAGGAATTCAGGTTTATTACATAAAGTGCCTGACGTTAGAGAGATAAGGCACATGTAAGGCTTTTCTGGTCGAAGCACGCTTGCTTGGTTTTTCTAAGTAGGCTCGCTAGCAAACATTCGAGTTTCCCGATTATTGATTTTTCACGAAGCGCCTTCTCTGATCTGAAATTCTAGGAGCAGGCCAAGAGCGTTCTTGTTTAAACAAAAGAAAATTGCCAGCGGCCGTAAACAGCTTTGGTAAGAATGCCTCTTCTAGTTAAAATTTTCATACTAATTTCGATATTTAGGCCGGTCCCCATGCGGCTTCCTTAAACGAAAACCGCCGGCGGCGTTGTTTTTTTTCACGAACGGCCGTAAACAGCTTTGGTCGGTCCCCATGCGGCTTCCTTAAAGTTATTCTACAGTTGCTCAAAAAATAGCAGGGCTAGAAATTCCAGAATGCGTAGGCCGCTTTTTGTTTTCAGATAACTGCTCTCTTTGATAGTGGCGCTTTTGGATTCTATGAAGTAATCAGTCAAATCCTGCTTAGAAGTCCTATTTGTCAAGATGGAACATACCAGGATCTTTCCCCTCACGATCGCTGGATATAACATCGAATTATAAAATATGCATTTCTCAGCGTTTTATCCACAAAGACAGTTGCCGCAAATATAATCAATTCTTGCTAAGGCCTTAAAAAGTCAAATTGAAGCGTGTGTAATTACTTCTTTTAATCAATCAACTAATAACGCTAAAGAGCGAGTGATTAATCATTTCTAAATTGCTGAAATACGTATGTACCCAAAACTCACTTCCGGCGTGTCCCTTGGACGTTGTGCCCACATGTCAAATGCGATATCACAGGTGGCGATCCTGAGTTGTAACCCGAGGTATTAATTGCCATATTTTTTGACTAAAGTACTTGAAAGTTGATTCCTATTCATGGTTTATTTATTTGTGAGGCAATTGTCCTGCATTCTAAGGTGCTGTCACTTTAGCCTTCATGGCTTATGTATGTAATTCATGTGTCACTGCGATTATTTGGGTTTGATTAAAAGTCCCTATTGCTGATAATATTTTGTGTTCTTTCCTCAACCCCTTCATCTGTACAATTTATATAGGTATGCAGCGAACCAGTAAAGGTAGGTGGTGTGTTATTAATCAGCTAGATTTGTTTTTTATGTTGTGAGTAACGACAAGGCGCCCAAATTTTCTTAATTCTACTGTTCAATTTAAAGCCTGAAGCATTTTCTTGCCTAGTCCTTACACCACGCCATATTCTACCGAGAGTTAATGAGGTAGCCCAGGCCGTGTCCACCCTTCGTCTAAGGGAGCGGTACATCCCTTCGTTCACCAAATTCATAATTGGATAATTAAGTAATTCTTCCACAACTGCTTCTTTTCCTTTACTTCTCTTTTTATGTTGTTGTTTTACCAGACTGTGGCTTTTCTCTTGTTGAAAAAATTATCCGTACCACAAACTTGTGGCTTTAACTACAATGTCCTTAAACTGAGCCGAGAGGGAGCGTAGATCATCTCTGTTTGTTGTTTGTTCATTTTTTAACCTTTTGCTTATTGCCACTGGAAATTTTTGTCTGTTATGCTTTTTGTCTTGGTGTTTGTAACTGCTAACATTTAGGTAATTTCTATATATTTACCTTTTCATTCAAATTTCTGTAACAAAAAGTGCAAATTAGTAAAAATAGTCCACCCCGAAAGTAATACTGCGGCAGATCGTGCCAACGTAATTTCTGAAATTACAACCCAGATTTTTCACTTAGGCACATTGGTAGGTATTGCTATGGTATATAGAGGTATTACATTAAATACGGTTATTTATTTACATGAATCTAAAATGAAAAGTTCAATACAGTAATTATACTGAAATGATAAAATGTGGAAAATTGCGTTAATGATTGCTTATTTAATTGAATAATAATTGAAACTCAAAGATTCAAAGTACATTTTAAAAGAAAGTTATTACATAATGAGTACTACTTGGTGATGGTAACAAGAATTAACAATAAATACAAAGTTGAATGTTGCATATGACAGAATAAAATTCTATTTGTAACAATTTATAAAGTGAGCACCATTCAAATTTATTTATAACATGTAGCAGGCAGGAATAATGGTAGTCTGGGATAGCAATAAAAATTGGATAATTATTAAAATAGCAACTTTGAAAACAAGCTGTAAAAAATTGTGTTTTGATAAAATAAACCAGAAATTTGCCCTTAATTTATTTCAATTAAAATACAATGTAATAAAAGGGTTTACTAAGTATATGCAAAGTGATAAGCAATTGAATTCAGTGAAGAAAATAATACTATTTGAATAAAATGAAGATATGGTACTATGGATCTAAATAAGAAGACATAGAAGCAAGAAGAATAGATTTGGATAATTTAATTGGAGTTACATTATAATTTATCGTTAGTAACATAAATTGGAGTATCATTGCTGTTTGGAGTTTAGAGGACTGCACCAGAGGAACGAGGGAGCAGTTGGACAAGGAATCTACTTGCTTACAGCGTAGGGAGGAATTGTTGGAGGCAGCGGCAAGGTACTAAGGACTAGTGGACAGGAATTGGTTTACTTGCAGCAGAAGGAAGGACAGTTAGGGTTGCAGTATGCTGGATGCTGATGACGTGCATGGAGATGCTAGGACCTGAGGAAGGACAGAGTTAAGTTACCATCTTGACAGGAAGTCTACTTACCAAGGAGGAATTGGACACAGGAAGGTTCCAGGACTGACAGCTGTGTAGGAGGTCAAGTAGGAGTGGATGTCTTGCAGCTTCTTGGAGGAGTAACAAGGTGGAGGTAGCTTATTGGTGACCAGTGTGTGTGTGAGTAGAGGTGTGCAGCAGTTTGGATGGAAGAGAGAGGTGTATCTGGGTGAGTTGAAGCAGGTCTACTGGATAAGGAACTCAGGTGGGTGAAAGCAGGTATTTTCTGAAGTTATCTAAAATAAAAGACAGTTAATAAGGTTATTTGCAATATCATTGAGTTGACTTACATGTCGTATCATTAATTGAATCGTGAGGGCTTTGTAAAGAAGTTTATTCTGTCATATTGATTTAAAAGTGAACGCTGTGTTTGCATAATAGTTGACGGCAAGCGACTTGCATAAAAAAATTCAATACTAGTAAATAAAATAGAAACAAACAACTAACTAGATTTTGGCGAACCATACCCTGAGTAAAGAGTACTCATGCATTTTGAAATATAATTCAATTGATTTATAATGAAGTTAAAGTTTCGACATTTGAATTAAATAAGCATACAATAATAATATCATATTTGAGCCTTGGTATAATTATTAATAGGTATTGGAACGTGAAGCAAAAGTAAATATAAAATCATACACACGTATCCAGTACATAGTAAATACCTTTTTAAGGTTAAAACATTTCTTCAAAAAGGAAAACATGCCCTAAATATATTGAGCTTGAGCATGCTCTAAATATACAGTCTGGCTACGGCCATGCGAAGAAGTTAGTGTTAACGGTCAGCATATTTGAGTTCGCTCGATGCTACAGCGCAGTCCGTGAATGCCAGACTCTGATTGGTCCGGTGTGCGCCGCGCAATGCTTGGTGAATGCCTCGTTTTCCTTTATGTAGGTAATTCTGTAGGCAATAAGTAAAATGATTGTTCAATAGATCTAATACCTGCTTTTGTTTACACCCGGACTAGCTCTGATACGTATCTACTGTCAACACCTAATTGCAACTTAAAATTGAGTAACATTCCAAAAAGAATATGAACATAATACAATTGAAAACAAAATATAGGTTATAACAAAAATAAATTTTCATAGATCTCTTGAAGTACATCAACACAAACTGCAGCAGCTTTGCAAGAAAATAATATAAGCAACGACTCCAACAAGTATTAAAAAACGACGAAATTCAAAATAACAAATAAGTATAACTACTTATTTATTGTTTCATACAATTCAGCTTAAGTAGTTTCTGAATAGGATAATTTCTTAACACCAAAACAGGGTAAATCTTGTCTGTTCATATATAGATAGATATTTATTGGTGCTAATATGCAACAAGTGCACTTACGTAAGTCAAAAAAAAAAGATTACAATAAAATTAAAACTAATAAGAATCATCGGTTCAAATTCAAACGTCATTCAAGAAGGACGCGAAGTTGGCGACCAATCAGAGCCCGGCAATCCCGGTCCGCGCTGTGGCATCGAGCGAACTCAAATATGCTAACGGTCATGCAGGTTTCAGGGTTCCCTTTGTCGTCTATTTCTTGTTACTTCTACAGAGTAGGTCTTTTACACTCCAGTAGATCAACAAAGCTAATGATTGGAAATCAATAATAATAATAATACTTTACTTTAATATGGCGACGTTGGTATAATGTTTACGTGATGAACGCAGTTACAGTTACGAGTATTAGTCATAATGGGTATTTTAATGACGGTTGTTGATATTAAGCATTTGCAAGCTTTAAACAGTTTACCATTTACCAATCGTTAGTCAGACGGTTTATCGTTAAAGGAGTTTGGTTAAATAATTTCGGACTACAATGTGTAGAACTGCGTTTACGAAGGGTGTGGTCGGTATGTATCATAATTATACAATGTGTTTGACGGCATACGCAGCATAGGGAAACGCCAGGTATAAATTCCGCAAAGCCAAGAATCAGTGTTGCCTTTACAGGACCTCCGATCTGTGCTGGCACAGTGATGTGATGCTTGTCGGATCTGTCTCTTAAAATGGTTCTTTACATTGTTTTGCTCAAGTTATTTATTGACGTAGATTCCTTAGTTTTGGTTATGTTACAATTCATGGTCCATTTTCACTTTACAGTGACATTTAATTTTAATTACAACAATTAACAAACCTTCCTACGTCTCGTATGCCATCAGATGCACATTCGTAAAAATCTCATAATATTTTAGTCAATGAGAAACAAAATTTTGTAACGTGAATTTTCTCTTGTAGAACTTTAACAACGCTTCAAGCTTCCAATAGAATGGCGACAAGATGTTTTTTCTGATTATATAGATTTACATCACAGGCTTGAGGCATAAATGTAAGTGATTATCACTTGAACATGGGAAACGATTGTTAGCAGTCATAAAACACTTAACTCACTCAAAAATAACATATCAGAAATGCGTAGTAACTTTGATTGTATTTTAATGTTTTTTATAAAAACCGGTTTGGATGTTTGGATCACACACACTTAGGTCGCCATGTGGGCCTGTTGTGTGTGGGCACTTTCAAGTCGTGTGTGTATGTTGTATGTAGTCCTGTTATTCTACATTGTAATTATAAACCACTCTTCAGAGGAGAGTGATGTGAATTATATCCCTACATCGAATGGTCACCGGCACAGTATAAAAACCGGTTAATTACGTAAATAATTAATCTAGCCTTTCAGCTTTTGTTTAATTGTTCCTGAATTTGATTACTTATTGATTCTATTTTCCACATATTTGTACAATATATTTTCTATTTTGGATTTTTTCCCTAAAAACTAATAGTAAAAATAAACATTTACAACGTATAATATAATATACTCTTTACACGTCTATAATAATTACACTATTATAAACCAAATAATGTTTTATCTGCATGAGTCAGGTACATAAGTACATAAGTAAAAATTATTTGCTTATGTAATAAGACTTGATCTGAATACGATTGATTAATATTGTGACATTGCACCAACAGTTAAAGTTTAAAAGTTTTTTTATTGATTTTTAACATCTGAAATTATCAAAAAAGTAATTTCAAACATGGATTTCTCTTGACATGTATACAACATCTAAATGTGAGCAAACAAAAATGAAATCAAGCTTGGCTTTGAAATATTTGTTGTATGAATAATACGTTGGTGGCCTGTAAGTCTTATGTCAAATTGGAGGTTATTAGGTTAGGTTTTCCGTCAATTTTAACACAGACTGACGCAAAACCCAACCTGCTAACTAGGGATGTCGTACCCGGTCTAAAATCAAATCCGGGTACCCGAAATATATAACAAAAATGTTAGTGTACATCTGAGCATCTGAAGTAACTACAAATTGCTTTCTTTCCCGCCGCGAATTTTAAATTGAACTAAATTGAAATAGTACCTACTCGCCAATTCAAACTGCAAGTCGTCTGTTATTCGTAAGTATTTTCACACTTCCAAGTGTTACCAAATTCAAGTACGTGACTTTTTGTCCGTGTTACTATTGACGGGTTGAATATTTCCGTGAAGCGGATTTATTGACTTCCTTATATGAAACAAAAAACATTATCTGGTATGGAATCACCCCATCCCATGCTTGCTATTACTGCATGGTTATATTTTTCTAGCGCTTATTGCTATTATTTTGATAATCTTCTCCGAAAAAGGCTGACTTCTTGGAAATTACATAATTTACTAGTCGGGTACCCGGGTCCTGAAACTACACCCGGATCGACTATTACCCGGGTCGACCCGGGTACCCGGGTACCCGCCGACATCTCTACTGCTAACCTCGAATTTGACATAGACTTACAGTGCCACCAACATATTATTCATACAACAAATATTTCAAAGCCAAGCTTGATTTCATTTTCGTTTGCTCACATGTTATAAAATAAATAGAATACGGAGGAAAGTGCTCATTGCCCTAATACTACAGTATGGATAATTGTTAAAATGTTATGCATTGCTGTTGACGATTGTGTAACTCGTTAACCCATTCACCTGTAGTACTTCTACAGTATACTGTTACTAGTTTTGCCTCGTGAGTGAAGTATTCAATTTCACATATGCAGTGTGTTTCACTTTACATGAAGACACCTAAATTACTTTTTTATTTTGAAAGCAATCAATATAAAATTTTTATTAGTTGTGTAGGCAACGACAATGCATCTTTTTCTATGAATGAAGTTTTTATAAAGTCAAAATCTAGCCAACTGATTAAATTAAAAACTGGCATCATGGTAGCGATTAATATAGAGCAAAAAAATATTAAGAAAAGTTGCTACAAATCACTCAACAACCCCAAATACCTAATGTAATTGTTTTGATTTTTAAATATTTCAACATTTTTATGCCGTCAGTAGATAATAATTTGCTATTGTAATTATAAGGGTGCCATGAAACAAGAAAACAATTCGCAAATTTAATTTGACATTAAAGAACAACAAAATTTAACAACAATTTAACGAATTTGAAGACAGATACATTTTTCCAATTGTCTTTTTTGATTCAGAATATTTCTGGAGAAATTTCTCGCCAGGCTTGTCAGATTCTCTGACATAGTGCCTGTATGTTTTGAGGTTTAGATGAATGCACAACATTTTTAATAGTTCCCCAAAGAAAAAAGTCGAGTGGTGTAATATCAGGTGATTTTGGAGCCCACTCTATTAAAGGGCTATTATGACCTATCCATCTTAACAGAAAGTTCTCGTTTAACCATGCTCGTACTATTTTTGCGTTATGACCTGGGGATCCATCTAGCTAGATGTGCAAATCTCGCCTCACATCCAGTGGTAAATCATGAAGCACATCCATTAGTCCAGTATTTAAAAAATTTTAAAACCTTTCTGCATTTAGCGTATCAAAAAATAAAAACCCGCCAATGATTTGTATATTTAAAATTCCGCACCACACATTAACTTTCTGTGAATATTGCCTTTTACAGTTGATAACCCAATTTGGTATTTCTATTGCCCAGTATCTACACTTCTGGGAGGAAACTACACCGTTAGTAGTAAAAGTAGCTTCATCACCGAACATTATTTTTTTCAAAAATTGCCTTAGAAAATTACCTTGAGCTCATAGACAATACTCCATCCTTCTATGGAGATCTCTTTCAAGAGTGTGTAAATATTTTGGCTTCTACGGTTTAAATTTGTGACGACGGAGACATGAGTAATGATATCACCGCAAAAATAATCTACTTAACTTTGACTGAGAATAGTATTTGAGCAACTATTCAATGAACCCAACTATTTTTTTAAATTAGTTTCTAGTAAAATGTCAGCAACAAACCACGCAATTTGTATAGTACAGAAAACTAACTTTGATTTTTCCTAATAAAAACTACATTTGTTTAAAATAGTCACTTGAATAGCATCTACGAAGATAAATATATCCGCTGATATTTTTTTTATTGGTTAAGAACCGTCAAATTCTGGATTTTCATTCGTCACTTTTTGACAGATGACAGGTGAATTGAATAGTCTCTCAAAAATGTAATAATATCATGATCAAAATATTGCAGTTGTAGTCGCTCTTACACAAAATCCATGGGAAAGTTTCAGATTTTCAATTTTATTAGTTCTCTATGATCTATATTGTGGTAAGTAAAGTTCAAGACTCTTCATTTCACACGTAGGAATATGGCCTGAGACAAGGAGAGTCAGGGTCGTTGAAATATCTCTTTCCCAAACCCAGTCAATCTGGCACACCGTTAATGGCGTACTGGATGATGTAGTTAGTAGGGATGTCGGCGGGTACCCGGGTAATAGTCAACCCGGGTATAGTTTCAGGACCCGGGTATCAGACTATTAAATTATGTAATTTGTAGAAGGTCAGCCTTTTTTGGAGAAGATGATAAAAACTTAAAAGCAATAGGAATAATCTCTAGAAAAACATAAAACAACGATGAAGTAATAACAATAATCACCCCATCTATACCACATAATGTTGTTTCTTGTTTCATATAAGGCAATAAATCCGCTTCATGGTAATATTCAACCCGTTAATAGTACCATTAAGTCGCGTCAATGTGAGTTGAAGTAACATAAACATCCACTGTGTGTTGTTGATGCTGCTATCAATTCTGGACAAAAAGTCACGTACTTGAATTTGATAGCACTTGGAAGTGTGAAAATATTTAGGAATAACAGACGAGTTGCAGTTTGAATTGCTGAGTAGGTACTATTTCAATTTAGTGCAGTTTAAAACTCGTGGCGTAAAAGAAAGAAATTGTAGCTAACATTTTTGTTATATATTTTGGGTACCCAGGTATTGCTTGCGGGTACCCGGGTTTGATTTTGGACCGGGTACGACATCCCTAGTAGTTAGCATCACGCTTTCTACGACTGCCTTACTTTCCCTACATCCACAACTGTGCTTTCGATACCCAATTAAAGTGACTAGGTGGGCCACTCGTCATTTTCCAGATGTGGGGATTGAACCCCATACCGTTACACCGTAGCCTGAGCTCCCTAACTGCTCGGCCACACTGGCGACCAATCTATATTATGGTGCTTTTTATAATTATATGACGTATCTCGGGTGAAGTCGCTACATCCAAAATACCATTACTAACTTGCTATTATAAATTATTTAAAGATCGGTTAAACATTTATTTTTACGAATTCTGTATGCTCGCTATTTAACTAACAGGAATTTCCTAACGTGATATTTCTACCTGATGAGACCTCGTATATTCCAAGATGGTACCCTGGTCTCGAAAAAAATTTCAAGAAGCTCCGTGGTCTATTTAAATTGTTTATGTCCACGCAGTGACTACTGTTGCTATGCGAGAATAATTGAATGTAAGTACACCGTGTCACGAAGCAAAAGACTGCTAGGGACGCCACTACTGGAAGTAAATCGGAAAACCCAGGCCAACCGAACACAATCACAAAACGACACTTATTAGCTGGCAAACCCTGATCTTTAGATGGCTTCTAAGATGATCTCGGTGCTACCTGCAGTCTCGCAGAAGGTCCCACGATGCTCTGGACAGGATATCGATACCGGCCTGCTGTTAGCAAGGCATGAATCGACTGTAGTTTCCACCTCGCTGTCAGCTGCAACTCGACCTTTTGGATGGCTTTTGCTGAATCCGAGGGCCCACTACAGGCTCTGGTGCACCACACGTACACTGCTCGCCTATGCACCTTGCATGCGCACTATGAAAACTGGCTGGCTGTAGAATCACTTTGAAATACTCTGGCTTGCACCGGACTAAATGATTCCTCGTTCTACCTGTTGCGGAAGCTCAATATAAAGAAAAACTGCCACAAATCACCGTGGGCACATTCTTTCAATAAAAGCACAACTTGTTGGTAAACTTGGGTTTTTATTCGTACATAAAATATTATTTATTGTGGAGCTTAGCAAAACACAACTGAACCTCTTGAAGAAGCCACCTCAAATCTTTTGTTTTTAGTTGCATGAAATGCCAAGCCTACTTTTATTTTAATTTGTTTTTACACAAAAATAATGCTATGCCAAAAACATCATACTATCAATTATTTACAAGGCCTGCTATTTTAAAAGAAATATGAACTTGAAATTATCACATTTACTGGACATTTTTACAATTGATATCTGTATTGTTGGTTATGTTATAAATCTATATATATATATATACAGGGTGTCCAAAAAATTGCGGATTAACTCTACAGTGCGTTACTTGGGGATGCCTAATGAACCATGGAAAAATATGAAAAAAATTCCCTGGGCCGTATTTTTCGAAATATTTCTGGTCAAAGGTGGGTAATGAAATCCATTTATTTAAATAACTAGTGTATAATTATAGTGTCAAATATATCTGGGACTGATTAAAATATCTGTTTTTTTAATATTCTTGGGATTTAACTAAATTGCTTTCAATATTTAAGTATTTTAAAAAACTGATTTCCTGTTGAGTTTGTCAATTACTAAATATGGCAAACAGGCTTTGTTCAATAATAATATACGAAATCAAGCTTGGCATTGAAATATTTGTTGTATGAATAATATGTTGGTGGCACTGTAAGTTCATGTCAAATTCGATGTTAGCAGGTTAGGTTTTGCGACAGTTTGTGTCAAAACTGACGCAAAACCTAACCTACTAACCTTATGGATACTATGGATACATTTTTGATTGAGAAATTGTTGCAGTATCAATGTTACCAGATTTATTTTTATTTATTTCGAAAAATACGGCCCAGGGATTTTTTTTCATATTTTTCCAGGGTTTATAAGGCTTCCCTCAGTAACGCTCCGTAGAGTTAATCCGCCATTTTTTGGACACCCTGTATAAAGGAAAGTCACAACCCTGACTAATCAGCGCAGAGCTGAAACCACTGGTACTACGAACTTGAAATTTGGGTGGAAGGTTCAATTGGTTACTTATAGTAGTGCTAAGAAGGGATTTTTTGAAATTCGACCCCTAAGGGGGTCAAAGGGTTAAAATGTGTTTTCACGAATTCCTCAATATCTCTTACACCCGATAAGATATCCATTTCGTGTTTACTTGCAAAGATTATCAATGCAAATACCTAGAAACGTATTTCAGGATTTTGCCCTAGTCAACCCTTAAAGGTGCAAATATGGATTGGGAATTAAGAACCTTTCGTATCTCTTATGTTTATTGAGTTAGAATATTCTTTTTTAGCATATAGATGTATTTTTAAAATATTTAGAAAGGGGTGTAACGGAATTTGAAAATTTTAACCCTAATGGGGTGAAAAGGGGTAAACTGTGTTTTCGCGAATTCCTGAATATCTCTTGGACCAAATCAGATAGCGACTTAGTGCTTGCTTGCATAGGTGTTCAATAGGAGTATCTAAAAACATATTTCAGAATTTTGCCCTAATCGACCCCTAAACGTGCAAATCTGGATTCGGGGTGAATTAAAACACCCTTTGTAACTCCTATGTTTATTGAGCTAGAACATTTCTTTTTTTGGCATGTAGATGTATTCTTAAAATATTTAGAAAGTGGTTTAAGGGATTGTACAATTTTACCCCTAAGGGCGTGAAAAGGGGTAAACTGTATTTTCACGAATTCCTGAATATCTCTTAGACCCAATAAAATAGCAACTTGGTGTTTGCTTGCATAGGTGTTCAATCGAAGTATCTAAAAACATATTTTAGGATTTTGCCCTAATTGACCCCTAAAGGTGCAAATATGGATTCGGGGTGAATTAAAGACCCCTTTGTAACTCCTATGTTTATTGAGATAGAACATTTCTTTTTTAGCACATAGATGTATTCTTAAAATTTTTAGAAAGTGGTTTAAGGGATTTTACCCCTAAGGGGGTGAATAGGGGTAAACTGTATTTTCACGAATTCCTCAATATCTCTTAGACCCGATAAGATATCGACTTGGTGTTTGCTTGCATAGTTATCCAATACAAGTACCGAAAAACACATTTCAGGATTTTTCCAAATCAACCCCTAAAGGTGTAAATCTGGATTCGGAGTGAATTAAAGAACCATTCGTATCTCCTATGTTTATTGAGTTAAAACATTGTTTTTTTTGCATACAGATGAATTCTTCAAATATCTAGAAAGGGGTTTAAGAGATTTTAATGTTACCCCTAAAGCGGTAAAACTGAAAAGGGGTAGGGTGTTACAATTTATTAATTTTTTTCGCTGTGGGTTTATTACAGGATAATATGGGCTGAAGGAATTTTTCAAAATTCAATCCCTAAGGGGTGGGATTGGGTATCTTGCTATAATATATGAATACAACATTTAGTTTGTACATATACATTTTAATTTTATCTCATTGTTATACTAAAACTATAGTTTTATGAATATAGGTATACAAGGAGAACGACAAATACGTACACATTTCCAGGAGGTACGTGAAGCATAAAAGAGTTTGGGAGGAATTTTTTCGGAAGAATTTTGTTTCCTTTTTTTCCATAATATTGTTTTGTGTATTGAGTTGGGGGGGGGGGGGGCAATATACAGCAATATACAGGGTATCCCAGAACTGCCTCCCCACCAATTAGTCATAGATTCCTTAGGTTATAATAAATCGATTAAACGTAATATACCTTAGTACAAAGTTCCTCCAGGAAGAAGGTACCTATAGGGCCTTGAAGTTCAATTTTGTATTTTTTCCTTTTATGTAAATTTCCACAAATGTAAAGATACTGATTTGAATTTTGGTATACATGTGCACTATTATGTACGGCACTAGTAAAAAATGTTTGATACACTAGACTTGTAGATACAACTTTGTTACTTATAACATCTATTTAAATTTTAAGTTATTATTCATCACCGACCTCATTAATTGATTTATTATTGTTTACTAGATCACAATCATTACCCATTGTTTTTGTGATCATGACTACTTGATAATTACACATCTTAATGACAACCAAAAACCTTCGATGGGCATTTTAAGATAAACGGTTGCTTTCACGCTTATGAACTGAGAGTACTTGATTTTTACGCTTTTTAATTTTTTTTCGGATAATAACTTAAAATTTAAATAAATGTTTAAGTAACAAAGTTATAGCTAAAAAGAGTTTTCAGATATAGGTAAAGTGCCTTTTACCGTGAAGTCTAGTGTATCAGACATTTTTTACTAGCGCAGGACATAATAGTAAGCATGTATGCCAAAATTGAAATCGGTATCTTTACATTTGTGGAAATTAACATAAAAGGAAAAAATACAAAATTGAATTTCAAGGCCCTATATTAGGATTAATCAATTTACTATAACCTAAGGAATTTATGACTAATCGGTGGGGAGGCAGTTCTGGGATACCCTGTATATATTGCACTGGCTACTCTATTTAAATTATGCCTTTTAATATGCAAACTTTCAAATATTGATATGATAGCGCCTGAAACTCTTACAGGGTTGGGTTCGGTTATCTAGTTACTTTGTTCTGAAAAAGTGATTTTCAAATATTTTAAACTTCATTCAAATCAAATGTCACTTCTAATGTCAACCAAATGTCAGCAACAATTTTCAAATCTCAATGACAAATGCCCAATCCTTAGATGGTACACTATAACATTAAATAACACAGTAAGTTATTGTTTCTTAATTAATTTCACCTTTTAAATTGGCTTTATTTGCTTTCTAGTTGGTATACTCTAAGAAATCACCCACCTTGTATATTTTACTTCCTCAATGTTCAAGACTGCAACGTATCCTTAGCCAAAATCGACCTCTCTAAGCAGCTCCCTGCAGTGCAGCTCTCACGAACACATCAGCAGTCCCAAGCTTCGTCCAACACTACGAAACCCAAAATCCTTGACAGCAACTAGCCAACAGAGCAATCCCAGATATACTCCTGTCTCTGCCACAACCTTCCGGAATGTACCCTCTCGCTTCGCCGACTCCCTTCTGGACTCTCCACTCAACAACAAATAGATTGATGTAACCACTTTCTATTTATGTTACTTGTCAAATGTATTCTTCTCAATAAAGCTGTTCCAATATAACTCTTCAATTATTCACTTGTAAATAACAATTCTTGTAGCCATTAAGTTTTACCACATGCCAATTATCTTCTTTAGTTAATTCTTTACTTCTTACTTAATTCTTAATATTTCACTTTTTTATATACCACGTAGATTTAGATATTAGTAGTAGTATCGTTAACCTCGTTTTACCTGTCGGTGTAGAGGCTGGTGCTTTATGTGCTTGCAACTGGCGGTACAATGCTCAACTTGCCCCGGATTCGGGATACAAAGTTGGAGCGCGCCTTTTGTGCTTGCACAGCAACCATTGTGTGAAGTGTGTGTCATGTTGATGTGTTGACCTTGTTACTCTATCTCTTAGGTCTGTGGATCTGAGTAGAGCACAGTTAATTTGGTGCCCAACTGTGAATGGTCTCACCGAGCCCGATTCCAATCGCCAAGGCTGTGGAAAAATTCCGACCCCCGCGGGATTCGAACCGAGGACTTGCTTACTAGCAAGCCTTGCGCTACCCGGCTTCTATAGATTTAGATATTACCCTTTTTAAATAAGCCAAGACATTTTCACAGTAAAAGAGGGTTAAATTCAATAATTTTAATTAGACCAAAACGATTTTCTTACATATTTTTCAAGTGGTTATTTCTAATAATTGGAAATGAACTTCCTAACTACTACATTTTCATTTTTTATGCCTTCTAGTCTATATTCTTATTTGATATCCACCTACTTTAATTCTACCCTTATTAGAATTTTGCATTTGTCATTGCTTCTTAAACCATATTTTAAATATTCTCTTTATTTTCAAACCACCTGTAACCTTTCAATAGCTATCATTCAATTACTACCTTGCTTTAACTCAGATTTATTCAGGAAACTTTTTAGACATCATCGACTATTATAATGGGTTGATATGGATTGTAATAACATCCCATTTTCTTTTACAAATGTTAATTTTATCTACAAACATAGTATAGTCGTTTCATAACAATATATATACAGATTGTCCGAAATCCGTTTTGAACATAGGAAACTAATGGGTGCGACAAGGAAGACGTAAACAAAATGAGCAGCAGGACAAAGATAGAATGTAATCATGGCTAGGTAAATTTTTAAATTAAAATTAAGTAAATGAAACAAACACTTCTGTCAAATATTTTATCTGTCATTAAGAGTATAAAGTGAGGTTTAAATATACGTACTATTGTTTACTATTCACATAATTATTTTAATTATTTAAACCTCACTTTATACCCTTAATGACAGCTAAAATATTTGACAGAACTGTTTGTTTGTTTGATTTACTTAATTTTAGTTTAAAAATGTACCTTGCCATGATTACATTCTATCTTTGTTCTGCTACTCATTTTGTTTATGTCTTCCTTGTCGCACTTATTAATTTCCTATGTTCAAAACGGATTTCGGACAATCTTATAAAGTCAAAACCCTGACTAATCAACGCAGAGTCGTAACTACTGGTACTAGGAACTTGATATTTCGGTGAAAAGTTCAGTTTTTTACGTAAGGTATGCTAAGAACAGATTTTTTGAAATTCGACCTCAGGGGGCGAAAAGGGGTAAAATGTGGTTTCACGAATTCCTCAATATCTCTTAAGCTGGATGAGATATCTACTTGGCGTAAACTTGTAAAGATTGTCAATGCAAATGCCTAGAAACGTATTTCAGCATTTTGTCCTAATCAACCCCTAAAGGTGCAAATTTGAATTCGGGGTGAATTATAGAACCCATCGTATCTCCTACGTTTATTGAGTTAGAACAGGGCTGTCCAACATGTGGCCCGCCATGATATTTTTACGGCCCACGGATCGCTCGATACTATACTTTCAGAAAACATGAGTCTGGAATATACATTATAAATAATTGAAAACAATATAAAATAGGTACATAGGACAAAGGTACAAAAATATATCATTCGTAAAAGAATTTTCACTTTATCTGGCAACACTGTGTTAGGAAACAGTCCCGCTCATCTTCGATGCAAGGTTTGTCTTGTCCGTCGTCTCAGTCTAGTTATTGTTTTGTGGTTTGGCAGTTGCTACCAAAACGAATGGTGCTGTAGCAATCAGACACCTGTTTTTGATTGTTTTTTTTAGTAGTGTTTAGTTCTTCTAGTTGTTAATTAACAATTACTTTGACAGTTTTTATTTATCAACAAATGTCATTTTATCTAGCTTACTTATCTCTGTATGTAAATTTACATTAATTGATGTAATTTTTTTCTTTTGTCGGTAAGGAAAGGAATTAATCTAAAGTGAATATGATTTTTTTTGTTTAGAATCACCTCTCGAACACATGGTGTAAGTTTGTCGGTTACCTCACGGAACACCCTGTATATCTCTTTTATGTTTCAATGCTTTTAGTAATGTAACCTAAGCTTCTTGAATACATAAAAATTAGTATTCAAATATACACGTTTTATATTTATTACAAATCACTTACAAAATCGCATACGACACATTTTATGATGCGGCCCTCATAACCTTAAAATTTTTTGCAGTGGCCCTTGGGTCTTTTGAAGTTGGACAGCCCTGAGTTAGAACATTCTTTTTTGGCATATAGATGTATTTTTAAAATATTTAGAAAGGGGTTTATGGAATTTTGAAAATTTTAACCCCTAAGGGGGTGAAAAGGTGTAAACTGTATTTTTACGAATTCCTCAATATCTCTTAGAACCCGTAAGATATCAACTTGTACTTCCATAGGTATCCAATGCAAATGTCTAAAAACACATTTCAGGATTTTGCCTTAATCAACCCTTAAAGATGCGAATCTGCATTCAGGGTGAATTATAGAATCCCTTGTATCTCCTGTTTTTGTTGAACTAGAGCATTCCTTTTTTTGGCATTTAGATGTGTTTTTCAAATCTTTAGAAATGAGTTTTAGGGTTTTTTTAAATTTCACCCCTAAAGCGGTAAAAAGGGAAAATTGAATAGGGGTAGGGGGTTAAAATTATTAGTTTTATTCGCTCTGGGTTTATTTCATGTGAAACGGCCTGAAAGAATTTTTTGAAACTTTACCCCTAAGGGGCGAACAGGGGTAAAAAGTGTTTTCACGAATTTCTCAATATTTTTTAGAATAAAATAGGAGGATTTCTGAAATGCCACCCCCCAAGTGGTGGAAACAGGTATCCTGCTATGAATACAACATTTAAGAAGTACATATATGTACTTTTTATTTTATGTCATTGTTATACTAAAACTATAGTTTTATCAATCTATACAAGGGGAACGACTATCACATACACATTTCCAGGGAGTACGTGACGCATAAAAGAGTTAAGGTTAAGGAGAACTTATTTTGGAAGAATGTTGTATTTTTTTAACTACAATATTGTTTTGCAGCCTTTTTTATTTTAGCGTATTGAGTAAGGGGAGTATTCCAGAATTAATTTAAGATTTAGAAGAAAAAATCAACATTTGTAGTTCGTACGAAGAACGGGCATCTTGCTAGTTCCCTATAAAGTAGGAGTTAATAAAAAAGAAAAAAAAATCTAGAGGTTTTCAACTGGAAATTTACCTATCTCACATCAATACATATTAAAGATGTAATAAAAATGTAAAGTTTGAAAAAATTCGTTAGAGCCGTTTTTGAAATTTAAAAAAAACTGAAAAATTACAAAAGTAAACACCATACTTCCGGTTATGCGATTTTCTTCAAAAGCTTGCTGTCGCATCTAGATAGTACACAAAACTTATACATATATGAAGTTTCAACTTCATACCTCTTTTCATTTTTGAGATATTCTGTTCACACACATACTACACAGACAGACAGACAGACAGACCAATGAACAAAAATATGTTTTCTGGGTTCTCTAAAAACGAAGATCTGTTGAAAACTCAAATTTCGAATTTTTGGGGTGAATCCAATAATTCCTTTATTGTAAAAGGAAGTAAAAAGTTATTTAGGTGTCCTCATGAAAAATGAAACACTGTATATAGATTTAGGAATTAAACATTTTCACCCCTTTTTAATATTTCAATAAAAAAATCTTTAGTTTTAAATAAATTGTAGTTGAACGTTTTAGCTTAATCAGACGTAGAACTTGTTTACTTTTAAAATAAACTGCTACTTAAAAAAATTAATTATTTTTAAATAATTAGAAATAACCACCTGACAAATAATTACGGCATTATGATGTACTTTGTCAACTATATGAATAGGGGCTCAGAGGAAGCCTGCTGATGGCAATAGAACGTTTTTTACCCGACAGAACCATTAACGTCAGAATTGGTGATGTTCTATCAGATACCTATAATCTAACGCACGGAACACCGCAAGGATCTCTACTAAGTGCAACTCTATTTTTAGTTGTAACTAATTCTGTTCTTTCTTTTATTAGTAAACCTGTGTGGTACTGTGCATATGCGGACAATATAGTTTTGTTTAAAGTTAGTCATTAAAATTCAAACAACCTTGCAATCCAACTTTAACCAATTATCACAAGTGCTATCTGGTTGCAGTCTAAATCAATCCACTTCTGCAGAAAGAGAGCTACCTGCACTGCCATTCCTAAATTTAGATTAGCAGAACAGAAAATAGAAAATATAGAAACATTTAAATATCTAGGAGTCTTCTTAGACAAACAACTCACATGGAAAGCTCATATTGATAAAGTAGTGTGTTCGTGCAAGAGAATTCTAAATATTATGAGTTTAGCCCATACCAACTGGGGCTTAGACCGGGACGTTCTTTTACTTCTACATAAAAGTCTTATACTCTCCAGAATCGACTATGGATGTGTTGTGTACGTTTCTGCAAAATCCAGTAGATTGGCACCCCTAAATGTCATCCATAACCGTGGTATTAGGTATGCCATAGGGGCATTCCCTACTTGTCCAACTGCAAGCTTATATGCAGATTCTGGACTACTACCTCTAACTTTAAGGCGCGAACTGATTATTGCCTCATACCGAATACGATTGCATGCACATCTCACACATCCTGTTCTAGCTCTTTCCAAGGATAATACTTTTCCTGCTCGATACCAACAAGAAAGTACAAGACATAAGTCATCATCGTTTCGGTCAACAACTACAATGATACTCGGTTTTACAGAATGCCATCTGCAGAAACCTGAAGAAGAGGTAGAACCGCCATGGTTAAATAAAATACTAGAAATTAGGCTGGACCTCCTGAAAATAAATAAAAAAGACGTAAATCCCAGCATACTTAAACAATTATATCTATCGCTAATTTATAGATACGATGATCATCAGTTGATTTTTACCAATGGTTCTAAATGTGATACAGGCACTGCGTATGCAATAAGTTATGGAGATACTACCATTCAACGTTCTCTTCCAATTTTCGCCTGCTTATTTACAGGGTGTCTAGCGATCGGGAATTCCTGGAAAACCGGGAATTATACGGGAATTTGAAAGTGCCCTTGAAAATGCGGGAAATATGCGGGAATTTCTTAGGCAACCGGGAATTTTTGTATCAAAGGGAATTTGCAGTAATTTTTGTCATTTTACGGAAATAATAAGCGAAATTTTCGTAAAAATTTTCGGATTATCCGGAATAATTGCAAAAATGTACGGGACGCGGGAAGACAGATTGTTGTTTTTTCTTTTTTTTTAAATGAATACCCGAAAAAGTCAGACCGGAAGACCAGAAAGTATCCGGGAATCCTAATAAAATGACCGGGAAAATACGGGAATTATACGGAAATTTTGAATGCCATATCTGCTAGACACCCTGATTTACCTCCGAGTCTTTTGCCATCCTAGCAGCACTCTGTCTTTGCATAGAAAGCAATCACTCTTCATTTTCCATTTGCATAGATTCTTTGTCTGTGCTTAAAGCTTTAAACAATCATTTTACAATGGAGCCAGTGCCAATAAGTATTAAATCTTTGTGCACCGAAGTAATAAAATCCAATAAAAAATTCAAGTTCATATGGATACCAAGCCACACTGACATAGCTGGCAATGAAAGAGTAGACTCTGCCGCAAAAGATGCTGCTGCTGGAATTAACTCCACACCCGATCCATCATGCACCATAAAAGGCATGCGGTTACATGTTAAAATGTGTTAATTTTCTCATAAACGTTGCAAGTGCAATTAACGAATGTCTTTGGAAAAATTGACACTGACAAGTTGGTTTTGTGACATTCAACAGTGTTTTATTTTTGCTATCAAATATGAAAATGTCTCTAGCAAAGCAGATAGAATTAAGTGATATCTAAAGATGAAGTTGCACCTGTACTTTAATTCTACATTTACAATTAAAGTGATTTATGTAATAACTAATATACAGCAGACGCTCGATAACGTGAAATAATTCAAACGAAGTGTGTTCACATTGTCGACAGCGATAAGTAATACACATTTTTAATGGGAAGAAAAATAAGCTGCTATTTCATTCTGCATAAATTTTGTTCAACAATGACTAAAAGGAAATGCAAACGCATCATAAACATCCATCCGATCGACTCAGCTGTGTCGCAAAGGGGAATCCCCTACATAAATCGGCGACTAATCTGTGTTGCAGAGGGGAATCCCCTACATAAATCGGCGACTAGCTGTCGCCAAGAACTGTTTACGTTATCGAACTGTACATGTTGTTTACGTTATTGGGTGTTCTGTTTGATCCTATAGTATAAATTTTGTGTTTACATTAGCGTGATGTTTTCATTATCGAGTGCTTGCTGTATAAGGTTATGATTTTAGGTTGCAAAAAACTTCTTTTTGGGTACGTAAAATAGGTTATTAAAAGTCAAGTAGAACAAAATTTCAAAAATTTTTGGCATAAATGAGTATTGTGTATCTGTGAGTATATTTTTCAGCCATGAAATGGTACGTTCTACTTCTACAGAAGGAACTGGTGCAAATTTGTAAATGGACCGATCAATATCATCTATATGTTCATCGAGCTGTTCATTGCTTAGAAGTCTTGGTACATTTTTCATAAGCTCATAACCTGGATTTTTCTTGAAAACATTAGTTAACTTTTGAAAAGCATTTTTGCTTGGTTTGCCAGGAGCTTCTCTTAAAGAAGTTTGAATTTTATTAATTATTTCCATTGAATCCGTTAGTAATAGCCCGCCTTGTTCTAATTTTAGTATGCCATCTATTAGCACACTAATACATACCGGGACATTTTTGTAACTCTGAACATATTCCCTATGTTATTTTCTATTTTGAGGTGTTTATACTTTTCTTACACTTCCCCCTGTATACTTTCAGCCGTATTCATAGTCGTTCGCCAGCCGCTGGCGAACGACTATGAATACGGCTGTTTGTGTCCACCAAGCTGTTTGTTTAATGCACGTGTTATCAGTTTTGCTAATTTCACATGTTAATGTTGTAACTGATATTAATAGTGTCATAAATGTGTTCCACATTTGATCGTATATTAAGTTCTAGCTGCGTTCAGTCAGTATTTTGAATTCTTTGTATCAACTGTTGTATATGATCAATTCTTGTCTCTTCCTGTCTTAGTATGTATGACTTTAACCTATAAGTAATATTTTTGCCTGATTGAGCGAGCACTGGATTTTAATTCGTTATATAGAAATTCCTAGCTAGAAAAAAGTGGTCTGATCCGATTTCCGGGCCTCATTTAGCAGAAACGTTTTATACCCTATTTATAATTTGTTTTCATACATGAATATAATCAGTTATTGATTATTCTAGCCACAATGTTTGTGTTCTAGTGAATTTATGTCTTTCTTTTTGAGCTATGTATTTGTAATAATAAGTAATTCATTATTATTACAGACTTCTAAGAGCTTCTTACCGTTACTGTTGATTATGTCCTCTCCAAAAGGTCCCAAATATTTTCTGTATCTGTTTACCGGTGTTCCCAATCGACCATTCAAGTCCCCTATTATGATAACCGCCCCTTTGGCTTCATCGGTCATTTCCTGCAGTTGTTCCTAGAACTCCACAAATGTTTGTTCTGCTTCATTATCCAATGGTGCATATATGAATATTACAGTTGAGATTTCATTCCCTTTCTCAAGGCCCACTGACATAATTTGCTCTGAATTGAACCTCCAGCCTTTTACGTTGCTTTTCAATGTAGTATTTATAAGGGGCCCAGTATTGCGAGGTATAACGCTTTACCCTTGTCCCGGGACACTGACGAAGACCACAACGGCAGCAAAGGCGGAGAAGAGAAGCTTTGGAACGGCAGATCTGGCGGAAATGGCAACCCAGCCTTTAGGGATGGTATAGTAGCAGGAAAGACAGATCTCTTAGTTGGTTAACAACAATCTGTCTAGGGGAAGAGCACCCCAAAATCAAAGTTCCTGGTTCTCCAGCTCCTCACCACTCGTAAAACCAAAATTTTGCTAAAAAGCCTAGGAATAGCCTTGGAAAATTGGATGGTCCAAATGAAAAATGAAAAAGGGTGCGGAAAAGGACTTTGAATTGGGGAACATGGAATGTACAAGGTAGTAGGGGAAAATTAGAAGAAATAACATCGGAAATAGGGAAGATAAATATGGACATAGTCGCTTTAACAGAGACAAAAAGAAATGTAAAGGAATCGAAACAGTAGGTAACTATATACACCTGTCATCTTGATAAAAAGGTAACAATACTTAATATATATGCACTCTCAGATGATGAACTAGTGTTAAATAAAGAAGAATTCTTCTAAAAATTAGATGAAGGAATACTAGAGATTGGATCGTCTTAAGGGAAGTGATAATATTAGGAGATTTTAACAGCTACATAGGAAGAAACATTAATAATACAACAGTAGGTCCATTTGGAGAACAAAATGTAAATGACAATGGAGAACGATTAATTGATCTCTGTGAATATAATAAACTAAAAATCACAAATGGATTCTATGCACACAAGATGAAGCATAAATACACGTGGGAACAACATACAAGACAGCTTAAGTCAATTATCGTCATTATCGACTACATAATAGTGAAACAGGAAACAAAGCTTAAAATACAAGATATTAGAGTACAACGAGGCATCACCTGTGTGTCACATCACTACATAATAAAAGCTAAGATATTTATACCATGGTGTCGAAATAAAGATAGAACAAATGAGATAAAAAAGAACGAATGTAATCATAATAGTGAACAAGCAGATTATCCCAAATACAACCTGTACAGTTTATCTCAAGTTAAATGATTCTGCCAACTTACCTATGGCAGAGAGAATGTAACTCAAAGTATTCATCAGGCAGCTAATGGAGCGTTGGGAAAGATAAACATAAAAATGAGTAAAAAATTTTTGTACAGAAGAAATTGAACGTCTAGTAAAGAGGAAAAAATCACTATATTTAAAATGGTTAAATACCAAAAGCCAGGAAGATAAAGAAGAATATAACGCGATAAAATGAATAACAAGAAGAACTATGGCAGCGGAACAAAACAAATTTTGAGATAATAAATGCCAAGAGATTAATACCTACATTGGTGGAAGGAAATGTACAGAATCCTGGAGATTTATAAAGAACGTTAAAAATACAGAAAAGAAACAAACAATGCTACACATAATTCCAGAAGAAACATGGATAAAATATTATCAGGGGTTACTGACAGAAACAAGACCACAATACCTATATGACACTGAATTAAGGCCTGAAATAAATGTTAGAGGAGAAAAAATAGAACTAGGACAAAACACTATAGAAGAAGCTATAAAAAAACTAAAGAATGGAAGATCTTGTGCCCCGAGGGTATTTATGCGGAATTACTAAAACGTGGCACCAAAAAACTATACAAAATCCTAACACACATATTTGAACAGTGTATAAATGGACATGAGGTCCCAGAAGAATGGAGAGTTGCACATATATCCTCTATCCACAAGAAAGGAAACAAAAAGGAGTGTGGCAGTTATAGAGGAATATCAGTGACCAGCATGATGAGCTGATTATATGGACGAAATCTGAGGGATTTAATAGAGAATGAATATCAGGATGAAGAAGAGCAGAGTGGGTTTAGAGGTGGCAGATAGGGTTTCCAAGTCCCGGGACCAAAAGTGTTTTCGAGACTTACGAGCTAAATTTCAAGTCCCGGGACTAGTCCCAAAGATCCCGAAAATGGTCCCGAAAGGGAAATAGTGTTCAGATGAAATTTCCGAATGCAAATTACAAATAAAAACAAATGTTGTAAGTTAAATAAAGTATTTCTGTGCTGATAATTTGCATTGGGGCTCGTCTACAACTTCATTGCTTTCTTCTGGTACTAAAAATGTCTGTCGCTCTTCATCTTTTGCTTTTGTTTGAAGTGCAAAGTGCTTGTGTAATCCTTTCGCCAAGCTGCCTCTGATTATGATAATTTTGTAGGAACCAACTTTACATTTCGCCAATTGTTTATCTTCCATATATAAAATTGTTGCCATATTAACTTCAAATCGTTATTTTTTTTTAATGTCGGAATCGGAATTCATTCTAATTGCAACGTTTTAGCAGACACATAACGAACACACTTAAAACCTAAAAATATAAATTATTCAACTTCTTCGCACATATCTAAACAAAAAAAAATCAGACAAATACATAAATAGAAGAAGATATGCAAATGTGGCCGAAACAACACAGAGGTTTAATTCTAACCTACCGAAAATAATACCTATCCTGCCTATGCAAAACGCAAATAATGCAGAATGTGCAAGAGGCATTAGTAATACGCCGGACGCCGGTGAATACCCGTCTTAATTCTCTGATATCTAGTATACGCCCGCATGTTAACATGGTCCCGGGACTTCGCCTGGGCTGGCTGTGGTCCCGGGACTCGGTCTTTGTGGTAGAATCCCGAGACTGTCCCGGGACCGGATCCCGGGACTGGAAACCCTAGTGGCCTTGTTTAGACAAAATTTTTACCATGAAGCAGATTATAGAAAAGAAAATTGCAACAAACCAGGAAATGCATTTGCTATTGATCGATTTAACAAAAGTGTATGATAATATCCCTACGAACAAACTATGGGATGTATTACTAGAATCAAATATAAATTACACATTAATTAAAGCCATACAAAATTTATATACCAACATTACAGCAAGAATAAAAATGGGAAATAAGATCTCCAAACCCTTTAGAGTCATAAACGACTCTGACAAGGATGCTGCATCTCTCCCATTCTCTTCAAAGTATATATAAACGGGGCTCTACAACAATGGAAAAGGAAATGCTCAGGTATAGGTGTACAACTAGAAAATATGACCATATATACGCTACAGTTTGCCGACGTTCAGGCAGTACTAGCTGGAGATAAAGAGGACCTGGAGCATATGGCAAGAAAGCTAAAGGAAACATATGAAGAATGGGGTCTTGAAATGAATCTACAAAAAACGAAATATTTATGTGTGGGAGCGGACGCGACTGATTTAGTGTTAGAGGGATCAGATAAAATAGAGACGTGGAACGAGTATCGGTACCTTGAAATCATATTTGATAAAAGTGGGACAGATGATGGAGAGATTAAAGCAAGAGTAGTACAGGCAAGAAAGGCAATAGCATGTCTAAATGGAATTGAAATATGGAGGATAACAGAAAAGAACAAGAAAAAAGTAGAAGCAAGAAAAATGGACGCATTGAGAAGATCAGCAGGAATTTCTCGAAGAGATAGAATAACTAATGAAACAGTGCGACCACAAATGGGGATACAAGAGACAATTGTGAAGGACGTAGAAAGACAACAGTTGGTATGGTATGGACATGTGCAACGGATGGCAGACGAAAGACTACCTAAGCAAGCCATGAAATGGATACCACACCAGCGAAGAAAGAGAGGAAGACCGAAACGGAGCTGGAATCAAGGAATAAAGAAAGCTACGAGTGAATGTAACTTACAAGAGAGACAGTGGGAAGACAGAAAGGAATGGAAGCTAGACATCGGATGACGTCGACAGACGTTCTAAAACTGATATAATATACATGTATACCGAGAGATTTTCTTTACTACGAACACGGCAGACGATATGTCAAATTTACAATGCCGAGAATTTGACGTTGACAGTTCGCATAACTAGTCAGTAGCTAATATCTGCTGTCATTTCTATTTTAAAATCGATAACTACGAAGCAACGGAACAGTGCAAATTGTAAAATGGTATTATCAGGGTCCAACGATTCGGGTATAGGCCTTCTTCATCGTTATCAACGTTACATGGAGTTATTTCAAATTTTGGAAACTTTGAATGTGTTTCTCCCCAAAAGCACAAAAGGCTTAATGTTCCCAACGAAGACAGGAATTTAAAAGAAGCTTGTATTACCGCTAATTACTATCCAGATTATTTATATAAATAAATTGCAGAACTAGTAGATTTAGCTGCGATATTCTTCCCGATGGCCATTTCAGAAGTATGGAATTTTGTTAAACTGTGATAGAAATGCCGAAAACTTCCTTTGAGAAGTCGATTTCAATACAACTAACGATTTGAAGAACTGCGTTAAAAATTAAAGGGGTAGTTCAGTGTACTAGCACTCATACGTTGGCTAATGTGCGGAGAAGTTTCTATGATCGCTTCTAGGACATTGTTTAGCGTAACACAAGCTAATTTAAACTTCTTGAATTTTGTTGTTTGAAATAAAAATAGTTTTATTTTTGTTTACATCTTTATTATCTATGAGTTAGTTTGTTCGGAAGAAATTATTTCTTTCTTCAGAATGCGTTTTACTTTGTGAACTACCTTCTTTTACTTTACTGTTAATCTCTAAAGATCCTGTTTTTTAACTCTGAATTTATCACCTGAATTAATCACAGAATAACACAGCACCTCATACATTCTATCTGTGATATAATAATTAACAAAAATTACGCTAGGCGTGGATACCTCGTCTACGTTGAACAATTACTTAAACAATCAACACAGACGACCCGTGGATTAATATCAGAGTACCTTAGATCTACTGTCCATCGGTGTTGGCGTCTTTTTAGGCAATCGTAAATTCATAATGATAGGTTCTTCCGGGTTATGCTGTGGTCGTCGATTTGAACTTGACGTTTCGCTGCCCATGCTGTCAGCTTCTTCAGAAGTTTTCTAAAGACTGATGTTGGTGCCTTTTGCTCCTGGTTATATACCGAGGAGCCGTTACGGTTGGCTGCTCATGTAGATCTTGTATGCTATTCGGATTTGTCGTTTTTCCGCTTGGTTGCTCACGTGAAACTTGTTTATGGATGGATTGGTTTTGCAGAGCTATCTTCCATGTGTTACTAAGACGATAGCTGTCTTCTCGATTGAAATTGTTTTGATTTTTAATAATTTCTAGGGATTCCCGAATAACACGAGGGAAGTATTTTTTAGTTCTGGCTAGTATGTTTATGGAGTCGTAATTTATTCTGTGGTCCCCTGGTCCTAATAAGTGTTCTGCGATGGCTGATTTTTGTATGTTTCCAAGTCGTGTGTGGCTCTGGTGTTCTTTTATTCGACATTGGATGCTTCTTCCCGTTTGTCCGATGTAAAATTTGCCACAGGTACATTGGAGCTGGTAAACGCCTTCTGTCTGTAGTCTGAGCAAAGAATCTTTGTTGGAGGGAATCAATTGTTCGACCTTTCTTATTGTACCATAGCGGACTCCAATGTTCTTTTTATCTAATACCTTTCTAATTCTGTCGGTTACTCCGGCTCGCGCATCGGCAGCAGGATTCTGTTATCTTCTTTTGTCGCGGCGGCTAGATGTAAAAGCTTGATAACGCGATGAATTAAATTCAAATACTTTGTAATTATCCTTAGAATTTTAATTCAAGAGCAAACGTTACAAGACTTACTTCGTCTTTACGTCTTCTTGCTACACGTCCTATAGTGAGAAACGTCTCGGGCTTTGGATAATTCACTAATTGTTCTGAGGAATCGCAAAACAAACACACTAGTTCACTCGGTCTTTTTATTTTTAAGTTCACGACTTCTAGTGACATTTTTTCCACAAAACAACTAACTTAATACGGAAACAACTGTTTTAACAAAGGTAAACAATCGAAAACAACACTTATTTGACGATGTTTGGTCGCGACTGGCGTGGATTTGGCGAACTGCCAACGTCGCAAGCGGTCGTAGCGAGACTAGAGCAGCGGAAAGGGGCGGGGGGGGGGGGGACGGAATAACAAAGGACCGTGCGCGCGCGCGGCAACATGGCGTTTTATACAGCCGAGGGTCTCAGGTACACAAATCACAAAACACTTTGCGGTCCGCAATTTTTGCAAACGAACATCCCATTGGAGTCTGCACTAGAGTACAAAATAACTTCAGTCGGAAATTGCAGCACGAAACTGACCACTTGTGAGCGAAAATATATCAATATTTACGTCCAATTTACTGAACGCATTTGACATTGCTAGAATAGGCGATTTGAAATGCACGTTGGTTCTAGAAAGCGGGTATGAAAATGAAAATTGAGATCTGGTCCTTAAATCAGGCAGTCGGAATTGTAATTGTGATAAAAGTGTAGGGGCGTCAACATGACAATTAATTAAATTAAATAGAAAAATTAACAAATGTAATGTTTTACGATTTGATAGTTCAGTCAAATTAAAATGAAGGCACAGAGAATTATAATCAGTGATGACGTCATTAACACCGGACCTATAAAGACAATACTTTAAAAACGTTTTCTGTATTCTTTCGATTCTAATTGTGTAATAAGTTTTGTTAAATTCGTCGACCGGTTCATCTTCTTTAGCTGTCAGACTTCTGCATATTTTTAGAAAATGTCTTTTTACAATTCTGCATTTATTTTGCTTTGTTTCTTGATACGCATTATCCGTCCTCATATCCAGTTTCGTTGCCATTGTCGTCACCATTTTCCCGATCCTTATGTTTTTCTATCCATTCATATGCCCGACGCATATTCAGAACCAAGCTCCAATTTATTTTGACTCGTGTTCCATTTATACAATTTACCATCAATCCACACTATTTGATAGCCTATTTTTACTTTTTAGCATTTCTTTTTTTCATCTCTTTTGATTTCCAGCAGCTTCCACTGTAAGTTCCTTTCCTCGTATGAAATATCGCTATTAATGTAAATGTTTTGGTCTTTAACTTTAAATGCTTTTTTGAACACCTTTAACTTCATTCCAATAATGTAAAGTGACTACACACAGGTTATCCTTCATTTTTTGTACTTTATTGACATTAACTTTGACCTTCAATTCATCACACATCAGTTGCTTTACTTTTTCTTCTGTACTTACTGGGTTATCTTCGTCAGATATAATTCCAGAAATTACAGTATTGTTTCGTTTATTTTCTCTTTACTTTGTTTACAATTTCCTTTCTAGTACTGTTATTTTATCTTCAACTTTTTTCTTTCAGTTTGCCACTCTGTCCTAGATGCTACTTCCTCATAATTTTTTTGGATTTCTCGCTTATGCCCTTATTGATAGTCTCCTGTAAGGCTTTATTATTCTTTTTTAGCTTTTTTTTACTTCCGCCACAAAATTTCTAAACATTTGCGATATTTTTGTTTCGTCTTCCGCATCTGCCATTTTTACGTTCCTTATCCGATAATTCCGCTAATCACTTCACACTGAGTATAGTTTACTGCCTAATTTTATTATTCTTTGGTAGCGCCTATTTAAAACTTGCTGTTAATCCTTGATCCAATCCTTAAGAACTCCCTTTTCCCTAAAAAATTCGATCACTAGGACGGAGTCGCATCACACGATGTTCACGCCGCTAGCTCGCACATCACGGAATAGCAAAAGAATTAAAAATGATCGGGACTTTTTATCAGTGTATAATTGACTCATCTTTCATTGTTATGTTTGTGTGCCCGCTGAAGGTGCGTTTTTGAGCATGTGTTGTGCATTATTACGTAATTTTGGTCGTTCTTGCTATTAATAATGTAAATAATTTTAAAATCCTACACGTTATTTTTAATTGACTTTTTTACACCACAAGCCAATCATGACCTGGTATGCACAAATTTTGAGGTCTGATAAATCGAAATTAAAGTCGTTTCAAAAAAATTATCTCACATTTTTCAGCAATAAAATAACACTGTGTACTTATAATTTTTCATTTAAGGTATAATTAAATTGCAAGTTCAGGAAATGTCTCGAGTGATCCGCTATTCTTGACTATATTTGATTGCATACCCTCATTTTTCATTTTTGGGGTATTTTGAAAATCCTTGAGCTTTAGGGGATTGTACTGAATTTTCAAAATAGATTGCTAGTATGATCTCCGGCGGCAATTTTATGACATTGACTTCGTGAGATTGTTCCTGGGTTGTCACATGTGTAACTTTTATTATTCACGTCGTGATTTAGGAGTAGGTAGTTATCGTATGAAACGTACACAATTCTTATAGAAATCGTTTTATAATTGCAATCAAAAAATATTACACTCGAGTATTTTGTTTTTACAGAATCAATAATCATAAACTCCGAAATCGTTGCCAACTCTACACATCCTCAAAATCCCTAATAATTGTAAATCAGGGGTTCTCAACATGGGTGCTGTGTCTGTGATTTTTTTAGGATTTTGTTTCATGCAGATTAGAATTCCCTAATTCTGATGGAAATCGTCGCTCACCCTTAAGAAAGTCTGTGTGAGATTGCTAGAATAAATCTGGTTAAACTGGGGTATAAATTTATTTTTGCAAGATCACCTACGCGTGGCCACTGGCCACCTTCCAACTTTGGTACGTTTTCCGTTTTGAACATTGATTTCGATGTTGTGTTATTTTAGGCGTTTTCTCATACTCCCTAGTGGCTCGTTAGTGCCACATGCTGCATATGTCCTCATCTTGGACTCCGTACAAGACGTGGAACACCAATATGTAGCCCTCAATTCATGTGGCTGCTTCCGAGATTTGACCCACACGGCTTCTCCATCGTGCGACAACTGGAGAAAAGCCTGCTCGACTCTTCTTTGCACATTTGCTTGGGCGGCTTCTCAGCAGGAACCCCCCAAGCCCGCAACCCTGGATAGCTTCTGCATGGACGATGCCTGCCCTATTCCACCAGGTACCTTCAGTGTATGAAGCTCGCGTGTTTTGAGTCATATAAGTTCTCAAACTGAAAATACTATTCCGTGTAGTTTCTGTGATACTGGAAGCGTTTCTACTTACGGTTACGCTGGCGAATTTCTAGCCGATGGTACAGAGAATTTAAGAAATATGTCACCACGATTTATTCACTTTAAGAGTTTGGTTGTGAGAATTAGTTTAGTTCTCTTAATGTGTATTATATACTAGAGTGGCAGCTGTGTTAGCGTTTTTGATCTCATTTAACTCGAGTATGGTCGCGTTCCTCAACGTTTAGAATTAATACCTGTGCGAGGGAATACTGGAGAAAACTACAAAACTATTTATTAACGCTGCAACACATCAATTAAAGTGTGCAATAAACCTTGGACGCATTGTACCATTCAAGAAGTTTCGTGTCTTAGTAGTTGGGACCTTTAAGTGACGTGATTGCGAAGAAAAATCATACAGCTTGTATTTTTACCCCACTTATTGTAACAACCATGTCACTGTACTTAAAGCTAAATTACAGTTACAATTGTAGTCCAAATAAGAATAAAATATCGCAGATTCGTTTTTGCCCGTATTGAATATCATGCAGAGATGTGCATACTGTAAATAAACATTTAGGTTACCTCAACTTCTGGCATTTTTCTTTATTTATTGTTTTTATGAAACAGTTAAGTTTAGGAATTTATACTGACACCTGAAGGTTTTCTGGTTTGGACCGTCTCGAACCCGTGGCGCTTCCGCCCCCCCCCCCCCCCAATTCTGCTCAAGAACTATATATATCGCAGCATTGCAGGCCTAGAGGCCTATGACTTTTATTGTGTTTTGCCACAATTTTTCTATTCTCTGAAGTCACTTTCCAGTTTGTTAGACCATATTTTTGTAAGTCTTCCTGCACATCATCCCACCATGTCTTCTTTGGTCTGCCTTTTCTGTTTCTTCCTTCTACTTCTATATCTAGCATTTTTCTTACCGGTTCTTCTGCATTCAATCTTATATGTCCCAGCCCTCTCAATCTGTTTTGCCTGACTACCATTACTAGTGGAGGTTCTTTGTATATCTCCTTTAGTTCCTGATTTGTTCTTCTTCTTCATATCCCATTCTCTTCTATACTTCCTGTTATTTTGCGTAGGATCTTCCTTTCTCAGATTTTGAGTCTCTTTTCATTTTCTTTGATGAGCACCCACGTTTCACTACTGAAAGTTACTGCCAGTCTGATAACTGTTTTATATCGTTTTAGTTTCACCGCCCTTTGTAAGTTTTTGTCCTCTAATAAGCTTTTTAATGCGCCTACACTTCGCGATCCTATGATTAGCCTTCTCGCGATATCACTTTCCTGATTCCCTTCACTTGTCACTTCAGCCCTTAAGTACTCTGCGCTGGTTGTTATTTATTTTAAACTCGTACCTTCTATTTGTATGTGTTGGGTTGAAAGTAAGGTTCTGTGTTTCTTCTTGTCTTCTGTTTCCTAGTTCCATGTAGTTTGATTTGTTTTTATTGATTAAAAGTCCTACATACATTGCTTGTTCTTCCATTTTTTTTTGCCATTCTTTTTAGTTCTTTTGTTCTTGCAAGCAGTACTAGGTCGTCTGCGTACGCAATGATCTGGCTGGGGCCGTTTATGATGTTGTTTTTTTTGTTGTATGCCAATTTTTCTCACGATGTTTTCTAGTACCATATTAAAATCCGTTGTTGAGAGTGACCTTACCGGACCCCCCCCCCCCCCAATTCTGCTCAGGAACTAGCTGGCAAAAATTTGCTGCACCACAAGACAATTCCTGGAGTACCGTGTTGTAAAGCAATATCGAATTATTTAATTTTTGTTATTTTTTTGTGTAGAGAAATTCCCCGTGTAGCACTATTTTCGTCTCAAATTATGAATCACCTTTTATAATACAAATCATATACTTACAGTTACCGTGAAAATAGCTTTCGCAGATGTCACAACAATTTTGTTTTTTTTTTTAGATGTACAGTTACGGACATCTCAAAGTGCACGGTTTTTTGTTACTATGGTTATTTTTGCGATTTTTCGGCTTATTAAATGGGGGTTCCTCCAGTGGCGTTGCTTGTGGTTATAAGAATAGGTATTACTTTTTTAATGTTTGTATTTTAGCAAAGTTTCACAAGTAAACAAACTATACAATAATATGTATTTAATAAATATGTATCAGTATTCAATTGCTACTACGCTTTGCAGTTTGTTTCGCATAGAGTTGACCAATGTTTCCATATTGTATCCTTCTCTCAGTTCCTTCCAAGCATTTCTTATTCTTTCCCATAATTCATCGGATTTGTTTGGTGCAAAATCCCTGGTATAAATTTTTGTAGTTAAATAGCCCCAAACATTTTCGATGGGATTCAAGTCCGGACTTCTTGCAGGCCATGGTAATAAATTGATATTATTCTCATCAAACCATCAATGAACAACCCCTGCTGTATGCACAGGACAGTTATCCTGTGAAAATAATGTTATCAATTACGTTAACATAAAAAAAATTAATTAATTAGGTAATATCTTGCTTGTTCAAAAGTAAATTGATTAGGAAAGACCTCTCTTACAGATGGTAGCATCACATTTTGCAAAATTTTGCGATAATTTTCAGCATTCAGTCGACCATTAATTCTATAGCATGCCCCAGATCCGTAAGCATTGATCCATCCCCATACGTTTACAGAGAATTGTCCACTACTCCTTAAGGGTTGAACATAATATTGCTCCTCAAATTTTGAATTTTGTGGTCTACACACCCTTAATCGTCAATTGGTAAATGATGAAATACCTTTTCACCTGAGAAAACAGTCGTGTTCCAAAAGTCGTCGATCTCATTCAAATAGGCGGTTGCAAATTGTACTCTTCATTCTTTGTTCTCTGGTGTTAAAAAAAACTTTTCTTGCAGAAGTCTCTGCTGCCAACGATTTTTAATTTTGAAAGTGCAGCTCCTTCTCACATGCAAATCTGTTGCGACTCGACTCAGCGACCAGTTCTCTTCCAGTTTTGTAATAGCTTGCATTTTTTCTGCTTCTGACAAATGTCTGGGAATTTTCCGAGTTTTCAGTTCTATGACAGTTGATGACAAACGTAAACGTCAAAACTCGACGTCTATGATTAGAATATCGTATTACAAGCTAAAAATATGTCGTGCACTTTGAGTTGGCCGCAACGGTATATGAAACACACTCGAGTGATTCCCGTATATGCCACAATTTCTGACATCAAAAATGGCGGATAATTGTGTCAAACATTGTTATTTAAAGAAACGAGTTCTAAATGTGCCTTTACTGCTGATGAGCATTTACTTTAACTTGCCCTACAACTGAATGCAATTATTTGGACTAAAATTTTTGATTTGTGTGTCCTATGAGGTCTATTTCTAATCAGAATTTTGTAGTACAGCACAAAATAAAATATGAATAATAAAGCTTAGAATTTAAAATGAGATAACATCTATGTTCAATAAATTCTCAATGGTTATTAGCATGGTGTAAAGAATACAAGGTGAAACGTTCTTAGAGATGCGCAGTCGTTCAGAAAGTAGAGGGGAGATGTCAACCAATCCCCAATGCACTTGCTCAGGAAATCCATGATGGCCGCGATCGTATGTTGTTGCTGGCACTGTCAGTCGATGTCAAATTCGAGGTTAGCAGGTTAGGTTTTTCCTCAGTCTGACACAAACTGATGCAAAACCTAACCTCGAATTTACATAGACAGTGTCTTCAACAATACACTTCAGTACTACCATTCGTGCCCTTTGTGGGCGCATTTCTTATTGGTTGAATTTGAGGCTGCGCCCACAATGCATCCATTCTGCGGAACGTTACATCTTGTATTCTATGCACCATGGTTATTGGGTTAATGACAATCTGCTTTTGTTGTAGGTGTAAAGATATCAAACTTCCATTGGCTCACATATCACTAAAAGAAACTTTGAAGCAAACACAATGAACATTAAACAAGAAACTGTGGAAAGCAAGCCTTGTAGTTCCTTAGAAATAGCATCATGCAAATCAGAGAACATAAGTGACAATGAAGACTTTGATACGCTATTTATTAAACAAGAAGACATCGAATTAAAGGACGAAAGTTATGAAGATAAATCATTTAACAAAAATAACATTAATATTACTTGTAATGGAGAAAAGCCGTACAGGTGCTCTGTTTGTGAGTATAAAACAGGAGTGAAAAGAAGTTTAATTACACATATGATAACTCATACAGGAGAGAAGCCTTACAGTTGCACTGTGTGTGGATGCAGAACGGCACACAAAGGTAGTTTAGTTACACATATGAAGAGTCATACAGGAGAAAAGCCTTATAGTTGTTCTGTATGTGGATACAGAACAACGCTGAAAGGTAGTTTAGTTAGACATATGAAGATTCATACAGGAGAAAAGCCTTACCGTTGTTCTATTTGTGAATACAGAACAACACAGAAAAATAATTTGGTTATACATATTAGGCTTCATACAGGAGAAAAGCCTTATAATTGCACTGTGTGTGGATACAGAACAGCACAGAAAAGTCATTTAGGTACACATATGAAGATTCATATACGAAAAAAGTCTCACAGTTGCTCTGTTTGTGAGTACAATACAGAGCATAAAAGTAGTTTAGTTACACATATGAGGATCCATACAGGAGAAAAGCCATACAATTGTTCTGTCTGTGAATACCGAACAGCGCTGAAAAGTAGTTTAGTTACACATACGAAGATTCATACAGGAGAAAAACCGTACAGTTGTTCTCTATGTGAATACAGAGCAGCAAACAAAAATCATGTAGTGGCACATATGAAAATCCATACAGAAGAAAAACCCTACCGTTGCCCTGTTTGTGAATTTGAAACAGCACAGAAAAGGTATTTAGTTGCGCATATGAAAACTCATTTAGGAGAAAAGCCTTACTGTTGCCCAGTTTGTGAATACCAAACCGCACAGAAAAAATATTTAGATACACATTTAAAGACTCATACGGGAGAAAAGCCATACAGTTGTTCATTGTGTGAATTCAGATCGGCACACAAAAGGTATTTAGATACCCATATGAAGACTCATACAGGAGAAAAGCCTTACAGTTGCTTTGTTTGTAAATTTAGTTCGGCACACAAAAGTTATTTAGTTACCCATATGAAGATCCATACAGGAGAAAAGCCTTACAGTTGTTCTGTTTGTGAATACAGGGCAGCACACAAATGTAATTTAGTTACACATATGAAGACTCATACATGATAAAAACCTTACAGTTGCTCTGTGTATGATTACAAAGCAGCATGGAAAAGTAGTTTAGCTAGCTGTACATATGAAGGCTCATTCAGGAGAAAAGCCTGACCGTTGCCCAGTTTGTGACGACAAAACACAGAAAGATTATTTAGGTACACATTTGAAGACTTATACGGGAGAAAAGCCATACAGTTATTCATTGTGTGAATTTAGATCGGCACACAAAAGGTATTTAGATACCCATATGAAGACCCATACAGGAGAAAAGCCTTACAGTTGCTCTGTGTATGATTACAAAGCAGCATGGAAAAGTAGTTTAGCTAGCTGTACATACATATAGAGGCTCATGCAGGAGAAAAGATTTATAGTGGCTCTCTGTGAATATAGAACAGCACACAAAAGTAATTTGCTTACACATAAGAAGACTCGTACAGAAGAAAAATGAACTGAGCAGCCCGGAAGCATAATTTAGTCATACATAAATAAGATTGCATGTATGATATGTGGGTTTGTATATGAAATGTGAAATCTGTTATTGCCATAGTATTGTGATGTGATACATTATGAATGTGTGAACTATTTTGAGTTTTTTTTCTATGTTAAAAGACAATACATGATATTAACTGTGCATTGATTGTAAATCTTCCTTCTGATTTTTTATTGTAAATATGGTAGTAAATGAACTAGCTAATCGTTATAAAATAGAAAATACACTTTATTTCCATGATATGTATTTGTTCTCTGTTATGTTATTTCGACCTCGTTTGTTCTACCTGAATTTTACTGGATACGGCCCTGTACTAGTTACATTTGAATTTATTCCGGCAGGCATTGGAATGCCGCGACGTGCATATTTCCTTTGGTAACTAGTTGAAGGTGAAGTGGCAAGGTCGTGCTAAAACTCCTAGGTTTTTAATAGTTTTCGGTGGCAAAACAACAGAAAATCAAAGTGAGAACAGGTGCAAAGAATCATAGGAAATATTAAGGACATGCACAATTGAGGGGAAGCCCGACACTAGATAAGTACTAATAATAAACACGTAAATTAGAAACAATTACGGTTAGGAATTCCAAAGTGACATCTATCTTACAATAGCGAAGCGAAGCCAGCGCCCGCCTGGGCTCTTGGACGAAATAAGTAAGCTAAGAGCAGATAACTAGACGGGCGACGCCAAGCCCGCTAGTAGATAGACAACACACAATACACGTGCAAACACAACGGGTTGCAGCATATAGGGAAGAATTACAGCAAACGGAAAAGCATAACCAAATACACTACCGTTTAGTGTATTTGGAATAACGAACAATCAGACACAATTCACTGATTGAACACTACCAGAAGCACAGAAGAGAGAGGTAAAAACATGGAGGAAATATTAGGTAAAATTAACAATAAGCTTGAAGAAATGGATGAAAGGAATAAGCGCATTGAAACAAAAATAGATGCCCTACAAACAGAAATTCAAAACGTGAAAACTGAGAACCAAAAACTCAAAGAAATGAATGGAAAACTCAACATGCAAATCGAGGAACAAAACATAAGAATGGAAACACTGGAGAAGGAATTGCGTAAAAACAAAATAATTATACAAGGAATAAAGGAACATGACAACGAACAGGAACCCACACTGAAGGAGGAAATAAGAAATGTGATAAGCAAAATGGAATTAACATTAAACATGGAAACGGAACTCCGCGAGGTAAAAAGAATAGGCAGGAAATCGCAAGAACCAGGGAAAAATAGACCGGTGATGATAGAATTTAACTCTTGGAACAAGAAAATAGAAGTCCTTAAGGCAGCCAATAAATTAAGAGGGACAGAGATATGGATTTCCGAAGATTACACAAAACAGGTACGAGAACAAAGAAAAATATTACTAGCATATATGAAAGAAGCGAGAGCAAAGAACTACAGAGCAAATCTTAGCGGTAATAAGCTAATAGTAAATGGAAAATACTACACACTCGAACAATTACAACAAGAAAATGAAGCTTCAGGAAATGAGAATGAAGAGGCGAAGAACAAGAAACGCTCAGCAGCAGACAGATCACCGGACGAACAAACCAACCCAAAGGAAAACAGTAACAAAAGAAAGGCACAAGAGACAGAAAAAATGAACCAATCCGGAAGCAAGACTATGGACACAAAGCCTGCTGGCGGGGTTTCCAACGAGAGTGCAAACGACGAAGAACGAAACCAAACCAAAAAGTTAACAACCCAAATAGAATCCGGTGAAAATAAAAACATGTTGACAACGGCGAGGAAATGGAAAAAGAACAAAAGGACAAGAAAGAATCGAAATAAGGCAAGATTAGGGACATGGAACATCAAAACATTGTTAGAAACAGGAAAGATGGAAGAAGTAAACAGGGAAAGGCAAAGATACAAAATAGGCATACTAGCATTGCAAGAATTGAGATGGAAAGACGAAGGACGAATAGACAAAAACGATTATTCAATACTATATGCAGGAGAGGAAAAGCAAGGAAGTAAGGGAACTGCATTCATGATAGACCAAAAGATCAGAAATCAAATACTGGAATTCAAGAGAATAAATGGTAGAATCTCATATCTTAGAGTTAAAAACCAGATAGCAAATATATCCATAATAAATGCATACGCACCAACCGAAGTAGCAACAGCTGAAGAAAAGGACATATTCTATGAAGCACTAGAAGAAACATGCGAGAAAACCCCAGGACATGACACGTTAATTGTGCTAGGAGATCTAAATGCTATGATAGGAAAAGAAGAATACATAAAAAATGTAGCCGGCAAAGAAACAATGCATGAAATAACTAACGACAATGGGACAAGGTTATGCAACCTAGCAGAAGGAACAAATATGTTCATAGTAAGCACAAAATACAGACATAAGAAAGAACACAAAATCACATGGATGAAACCTGGACAAACCGGAGGAAACCAAATAGACCACATCCTTATTAAAAAGAAAAGAGAAAAAATAATAAAAGACGTTAGATCATACAGAGGAACCAGTGTAAACACGGACCACCACCTAGTAATAGCAGAAGCAAATCTAAGAATGGTAGGGGAGAATAAAACTAGAAGAAGAAATAAAAAATGGAACGTAGAAAGCCTAAGTAACGAAGAAAAGAAAAGAAAGTTCCAAGAAGAAGTCAGTACACACCTAGGAAGGAGAAACAAAGAAGAAAAAATAGAAGAAGAATGGAAAAACATAAAAGACGCAATAATCGAGGCATCAGAAAAAACCATAAAGAGAAAGCAAATAGAGAAGAAAAACAATTGGTTCGACGATGAATGCGATGAAATGATAAAGAAAAAGCTAGAAGCAAGATTAAAATGGATAGGATCAAGCAAAGAAGAAGATTATGAAAGGTTCAGACAAATACGAAAAGAGGGACTCAAATTGATAAGAAATAAAAAACTGAAATGGATAGAAGCAAGAATGGATGAACTAGAAAAAGACAATAAAAATAATACAAAATTATATAGACAAATAAGACAACAAACAAGAAAGAACCCGATAGTAAAAATAAACAAAAAGGAATGGCAAGAGTACCTAGAGCAAAGGGAAACGACAGAAGAAGACAATAGCGAAGATGAAGAACCAAATAACACACAAGAGCAAGTAGTGGAAAAACCAACACAAGAAGAAGTAAACAATATCATAAAAAACCTAAAAAACAGAAAGTCACCAGGGTCAGATACCATCCACAATGAAATGTTAAGAGAAGGGGGAAACGAACTAAAAACAAGAATATATGAGCTAATATCAACAATATGGGAAAAAGAAATTATGCCTGAAGAATGGCGATTAGGAATGATAGTGCCTATACCAAAAAAAGGGGATTTAACAAAGTGCGAAAACTACAGAAGAATAACGTTACTAAATATAATGTACAAAGTATTATCTACAATAATATTAAAAAGACTGAATAAGTACACAAAAAGAGAAATAGGAGAATACCAGAATGGATTCACACAAGGAAAATCGACGGTTGACGCAATACACACACTAAACCAAGTGATAGAAAAATGTTACGAAAGAAAGATTGAGCTACACATAGTATATATAGATTATAAACAAGCATTTGACAGTCTAGAAAGGAAAACCATAATGGAAGACATATCAAAATTACGAATACCAACAAAAATTAAAAGACTAATCAAAATGACACTAGCTAAATCGCAAGCGGCCGTAATAACACAAGAAGGACTAACCAACCCAGTGAGTCAACAAAAGGAGTTAGGCAAGGAGATGGGCTTTCTGCAGCCCTCTTTAATATTTCATTAGAAGGGGTAATAAGAAACTGCAACATATCTGGATCCATAATACAGAAACCACTACAAATAATAGCACACGCTGATGACATCGCTGTAGTAACAAGAGACAAGAAAAGCTTGGAGAAGATAATAAAGAAAATGGACGAGGAGGCACAAAAAAGAGGACTAGAAATAAACCAAAATAAAACCAAATACATGAAAATTAATAAAGACCAGAAATCAGATAACAAAACAGAAATAGTAATAGGAAAATATAGATTCGAGCAAGTTCAAACTTTTAAATACCTTGGAACAGTGATAAGTAATAAAAACGAGAGAAGCATAGAAATATCACAAAGAATAAGAGCAGGACATGGCACATACTACAAATTCAAGGAAATCATGAGAAGCAAACAGATAAGTAAAGAAACAAAAATGAGAGTGTACAAAGTAGCAATAAGACCAGCAGTACTATATGCAAGCGAAACCATGTGTATTACAAATAAAGACGCAGAGAAATTAAAGATATTCGAAAGGAAGATAATTCGAAAAATATATGGACCAAAGAAAATAAATGAAGAAATATATATAAGACTGACAAATCAGGAGATAGAAGAAAGACTAAAAGGAGAAAACATAGTAAAAGAAATTAAAGCCAGAAGATTACGTTGGTACGGCCATATACACAGACAAGACGAAAATGCAATTACGAAGAAGATAATGAAATGGAAGCCACAAGAAACGAGAGCACAAGGAAGACCAAAGATAAGATGGGAAGACCAAGTAATAAGCGACATAAAAACCATGAAAATCGATAAATGGAGAGAAAAAATAAAAGATAGGAAAATATGGAGAAAAGTAGCAGAAGAAGCAAAGAAACACAACGACCTGTAAAGTAGGACAGTGGAGAAGAGTGACAAACCACCCCACTAACAAAGTCAGAAGGGCTCCAAGGAGCGGCATCAATTCTATGAAGAATGTATCGCCAAATATAATAATAATAACTAATTCTTTAACGCTGGCACGAGGCCACAGTGAGTTTATATTGTATTTCACCGAATTGTATTTACAAATTCATTCTTTGTTCCATTTTATAGATAAGGCAGTCTCGCGTTTCAACTTCCTAACCTGCTTACTGCCTGTTAAATTTAAGCCTTTTGGAAATAAGTTTTGGGGGATTTTTGTTGTCGCGTAATGTGTGAACACTGATTTCAGAGCTCAATTTTCTTTCCGGCTGTTTACTTGTGGATTTCTTGGTATTCTTAAGAATCATCCTTGCAATTTGATATTTAAGCCCCCTGGATATTCTGTACGTGGCATTGTAAGTGTGTTGGAACCTTTTCTTTGTGTATATTAACCGGGACTTCCCCGGATTCTTTGAGTAACATTTCATTTCGTTGTGCAATGGTGAGACAGGAAATTCGGTCCGTTGCTGCCAGAAAGAGATGCTTTCCCGGGGGGGGGAGGGGGGGGGGGGAACGAATTTTCGTGGTCGCTTCGCAGCGGTTTGATTTTAAAAATTAATAAACTAGTAGCTAGGCATCAAGTACAAAAGACGTGTATGAATTTTCTCCCCGCCGCGTCTCTCGTAGGGACGGCGGCGGACTCGTTTACGAACTTGAAGTTTCGCGTTTGGTTTTCCGCTTTAATTTCGTGGTCGCTTCGCAGCGGTTTGATTTTAAAAATTAATAAACTAGTAGCTAGGCATCAAGTACAAAAGACGTGTATGAATTTTCTCCCCGCCGCGTCTCTCGTAGGGACGGCGGCGGACTCGTTTACGAACTTGAAGTTTCGCGTTTGGTTTTCCGCTTTAAATAATTGTGACATTATAGTCTTCCTTTCGCTTTTAAGTTAACCGTGGGTGCTCCTATGGGTTTTTGAGTGCCGAAAAAAATTCGGCCCCGGTCTTGCTTGCCGAAGGTTCGAGAAGAACTTTGAGGTTTTAGTGTGAAGTGGATTAGGCCAGCGTAAATTTTTTCCTTGGGGGATCGGCGGCTTGAGTATCGTTGCTGTCCACGCTCTGAAGGTCGAGGGGAAGCAAATTTGCCTAGTGCACATCAAATTAAGACGCCGCTTAAGTGATCCTGCCTGTGTTCTCGTGTAGTTTGAGAAGCTTTGCACCTTTGCAAATCCTGATTACGTTGTGCCATTCCGAAGCCTGGAACAATTTCTTTTCGGCCGACACTCCATCGTTCCTTTTCGTCCCAGTGGGGGCCCGCATCATCTTAGCTGTCGCCCCGAGCTTCGCCGTAGAGCACTCACCAGGTCAGGCCCGGCCAGCTCCTGCTTCTAAATAAGACATGAAGTGGCGCAGGTAGGAAATTTAATTTCCATTATTGTATGTAACGCGTGTCGCGAATAAGTATAAAGTGTGCGCCGCATTTTTGTGTGGAACTTTACGCCTGCGATTCATAGCGTCGCATTGGTTGTAAATTGTTGGGAGTAATCCCTGCGATTCCTTTTTTTGTGTATGAATTTCCGTATTGTCAATTAGCCATTAAGATAACTTTTGCTGGGAACCCCCTTAATTATCAGTTAGGGTGTACCATTTGTGCAATGAACCTGAACATTTCTTGTGTGTGTTTAAATCATTAAATATTAATCTTGTCAAAGCCAGCCTCTTTATTGGTTATATTTTAGAAACCTTTGGATCTTCAACCCGTAATTGGCCAAGGCCACTAGTACTGAAGTGTAAAGCCAAAACATGTCTCTTTTGCTGAGCAAACTCTAAGGTTTGGGCTAGTGTCAGTTTTTTTTTGTTAACCTAGGGGGGTGGCCATTAAGATAATCCATTTGATATTACGGACGCTCTGTGTTTGTATCAGCCGGCCTGGAGGGAGCTTAGCGGACAACGAAGAGGCAGTTTGCAGCGACCCCGGCGAATTTCTCACAGCTCCGTGACGTTTCTCGTTTTGGGTCACGTGAGCTTTTCATCCCCTAAAAACGAGTGGCGCTCTGGGTAATATTTTGAGCAAAAGTATAGGGTAAGTGCCGTCGGTTTTGAGTGAGCTTTCGAACCACCCCTTCCTGATTGAGCTAAGCTCAGGGTAACAGGAACACCTCCATCTGTTCCGACACATTTTAAGATCTGTGTTATTGCGAAAACCGGCGAACCCTTCACTTTTTTCCCGACTTTGTCTTTTAGAATGACCAATGTCGATCGAGTTAAATTATCCTGTAACATCTCTCACAAACTTGTATGTAATATTCAAAGATTTTATCTTATACGAGGGTCAAGCTACAATTATTGAGAATAAAGAAAACGGTTAAAAATTTTTTGAATTTTATTTTAAATATGCTCAAAGTAACTCCCTTCAGCATTAATACACTTGAGCATTCTTTCATTTAATTGCTTAAAAGCTGCCAATCATCTTTAGGAACAACTTCCAAATAATCATGAACTGCGGTATCAATCTCTTCCTCAGACGAAACCCTTCTACTCTGCAAATGTCTTTTAAGCCCATAAAATAGCCAAAATTAGCACATTGCTAAACCAGGGGAGGAAGTCGGGTGTTCTATTTCTTTTATATTTTTTCCAGTCAAAACCTGCAGTGTTAAAGCAGCATTATGAGACAATGCATTTTCATAATGTAGCCTAATTTCCTTCTCTGGAACTCAATTGAACATTTCAGGCAAACATTTTTCAGTGTATCATGTAGCTATAACTGTCTTTTGTTCGTCTATCTTAATTGCATTGACTAGACCCGTACCTTTAAAGAATACTGCATACGTAACTTTTTGCATAGCTCGCTGCTTCTTGGTCATTGCTGGAGGTTCTTCATCTTCTCGAATTCATACACGACTTTCTTGGCGGGTAGGTATGTCGAAAATGGCAATATAAGTTTCGTCACTCATCAGAATATTGGGGAAAAAATGTTTGTTTGCTATTACGTAGAAGATATAAAGTTTCATGACCAATTCGGAAACGCTCAATTTTTAGGAATCAGAAAGCCAATGCTGCACAAAACGATTGATATTTTTTTAAAATGTTGGTGATAGTGTATGCTTGTGTTAACAGCTGAGGATCTAATCTTGAGTTGATGCTCTATTACCGCGTAAGTGGCTTTATCGCCCTCTTCAATTATTTTCTTAACAGCAACAATGTTTTTTTCGGTAACGGTCGTAGAAGCACGCTTTGCTCCTTTTTGATGTTGAACAAAATTCCTTTCGAGTTAAAATTCTTTATACCATGGTAAATTGTAACAAAAGAAGATGCGTATTTACTAAAAGCCGAGTCTAAATTCTCTTTGCACTCATAAGCGCTTAAACATCTTTTGAAGTCATAATAAATCATGAGTCGAAGATTATCTTTGGTTAATTCCATTTTTTGACTTTTAATGCAATTTAAAAAAATTAACAACTCGGGTTCTAACTAACGTAACTTCAACAACTAAACCTTAAATGACATATAAAGGGTTACTCTAAAAAATACTGTATGTTTTGTTTTTCACGGCCTAGTAGATTGTCTTATTCTCAATAATTACAGCTTGGCCCTCGCCTTATTACACTAATATTGACAGCATATGTTGACTTCTGTGGTGTCTGTGAATATCCCGTGATGATCAGAAACACTGTCAAATTCAAAATCGGAGAGGGTTCCCAGGGAGAGACTGGTAAGTATGCGTCTGTGATTCGTGAAGTGTTGTCAGGTATAAGTTACATTCAGTGGACCACTAAAACAGTGAAAACATATCAGGGGAACTAAGCAAAGTGCGACGAAGTGCATTCCGTGAATGCTCTAAAGAGGCCAAAGGAGCCTACACACGTACGTCAGAAAAAAGGCTGAGAAACTCAAATACAGGGAAACCTAATAAGACTTTGAATCCGAAGATATTCAAGCAACTGTGTTAAATATAATCCCACAAAAATTAAATTCCTTGGACACTTACGATGGATGCACTAACTTAATAAGTAAACTAGGATGTAAGTAAAGTTATAAACAATAACATAAAGCTACAGAAAATTGTACAAAACCAAGACGGAAAAAAATACTTGAAAAACAATTAACAAGGAACAACCTAATTAAATGAAGAAATAATCAAAACATTTCAAGAGATTGCAAAAAGCAAAAACCATGTAAATAAAAATAGAAGCAGCAGATACGGATTTTATATTTATAATTAAAGTGCAGCAAATAAAAACAGAATCATACCCATAAAAGAGACCTAACAAGAAATATCAAAGAAAGGGAAATAATGAACAACTTAAAAAAACTAAAGGGCTTAGCAATTGGTATCAAATGAGAGCAACTGAATAAAAATAACCTAGACAGAAAAAAAACTATTACTTCAGAAATTAAAAGACCAAATGAAGAGTCCTTCACAACAGGAACCCAAGAGAAAAAACTTCTTCTTCTCTTCTTTCTAGTCCTCATTCGTCCAATGTTGGACAAAGGCCTCCCCCATTCGTTTCCAGTTTTCTCGGTCCTGTGTGCTCTTTCTCCATCCCAGTCCTGCTGATCGCTTGATATCGTCTGCCCATCTGAGCTGTGGTCGTCCTCTACTTCTTGTAACCTTCAATAATTCTCAGGTTGCTTCGTACATGCTCTTTGCATGTTCTGTGTCTTCTTGCACTGCTTTGTAACCTCTTTAGCTGCATCAACGATTGGCGGCACTTCAATATGAATGCAGACGCTGCATTAACCCTCTGTAAAGTTTCGAAACACCTTTGCACTAAAGCGACTTCATTATCGTGTCCTGACGTTACTCAATTAATCTGTCAGTCATCATAAAATTAAATACATTTGCCATATTCAGCACAAAATTTAATACAAGCTGATCGCAACTCTGACTATATCGTTTTATACAATCACTAACCTCTGTTAATTAATTACAGTTACTGCTAATCATGTTTTATGTAATTATCAATGTTTACTAGTTACTCTTACTGTTGCAATAAATACAATACTAATTCTGGGCCTATTGGAATATTTCATTAACATTCGTAAGTTAGCGATGCAACCAGAATTCCTGTACTCAGCATACCTACAATATACGTGTTCATTTTACTGCGAGCAAACCAGTAATGCAGACGAGGATGTTAATAGTTTGATGTCGCTTCGCTTAACTAGCAGCGCTAATAACTTCGAGTTGTATATTCGCTAAACGTACTTTATCTTAAATAACTGGGGCTGCATTACAACGAATATAAATAGTATATACAAATGGCAACAGAATGCAATACATAAACCATAAAATTGACGCTCCTCTAATTTATAGTAAACGGAGTCCAAACACTTAAATAGAACAAATAAACAACACCTCCTGTAAATACAGAGAGAGAGAGAGAGCTCGACGTCAAAACAGCTAACCTCGGCTGTACAAAGTTCAAGCTATCTCTAAACACAGAATAAATCTTACTACACATTTACATAGCAATAGCAGAATGCGTAGATTTCTCATGCAATATTATACTGGTATTAAGAACTTATACTGACAGCGCTAAAAGCGTCACAAAATCCGAAATAAAAAACAATGTCGTTGAATCAAGTCAACTGCTTGAGCAAGCGCATCCTAAATTATACACGCCACTGGAGAAAATTCACAACTCGGTGAAGTACTATAAAATCTAGTACAGATACCTTAGGTCGAGAAAGTTGAGTAAAATGGGTTGATTTCTCCCAAATCAGCCTGACTGATGTAACAGACCCAAATTACAGCTGTTTGGAGGCGAATATATGCAGAAAAGGAGTAGTGAAGCATCCCTCTCGTAAAATTTAAGAAATACGCAACTTGCTTCGAACGATATCTTACGCTGAGTTTGCGGTTTAACAATGCATAAAGTCCATCCACGCAACAAAGCTGTAATTATATGTAATCTAGGCGTTAGGCCATGTCACGTGTACAGTTTTATGTCCCCTAAGTTGTATTGCGGGACTTTGTTACACACCTTTAGGAGTATTCAAAAAAATGGTCACATGGTCTAGATCATGGTCATTTGGTCGCCATATTTAAAAATGGCCGCCATATTGCTTGATATTTTTTTGTTTGAGTATATCTCCGTACCCAGTGGTCCGATTTTAATTTTTAAAGCTCATTGTACTCCTTTTTTGGTGATAAACAAACCTTGTAGTTTCACATTTTTTGGTAAACCTAGTAGTTTCTGAAGTATAACGTGGTTTTGAAAAAAAATGGAACAATGGCGTGTTTTCAGGTAAAAGTAGAAAAGTGAAATTAAAGAGCTAAAACTGTGTTTTTTTTTCAAGTACAAATGTGTATTTGCTAACTACTCTTAAACAGATACGTCGAAGTGGATAATACTGATAGAAATGTTTAACAGTACAAAAAAAGGAAATGAATATTGTAAATATTTTAAAGATAAGCACTTCAACAGAATTATTTATGAGGGTTTTTGCGTTGGACCAAAATCCTGCTTTTACGTTTACAAAAGTCACATCACATTATTGCCAACCTTCTACAGGGACATACAGTTTTTCTGAAGCATCGCTGGCAATTACAGGGCTTAGGAAAACCGATGTTAGGTAATAATATAGCTAAACTTGCTCGACTAATATCTAAAATTTGTTTTTCTTTTAGTTTATGTAAAAGGGCATTCTAAGTAATATGCTCTTTTACTTCATACATGATATCTTACGGGTCTCATTTCTGCCTTTTGACCTTGGAACATGTAATGTTTTCAGACATTTGCGTTTTTTATATTTCACCAACTGTTGGGAGCATTCCTTATTTTCTGACGTTTTACCACTAGCACACTATTTCTTACAACACTTGATAATTTGCTGTTAAGATAGTTTAATTTTAAATTATACAGAAAAATGTGAAAATAAGATACCTTTTTAAATAAAGGAAACGTTATTTTATAAATTACAATTTTATTATTAACTAAGCTAAGAACAAGTCACTATAACAAAAACATTCACATTAGGTGCTGACTCTGCATTTCAACGCACATTTGCGCTCGACGAATCCAGTTTTCCGATACTTTTGGAAATTGTTGGCGTAACTGCTCTGTTGCAGCGTTGGTGCGACTGCGCAATTCGTTGATTGTATTAACTTCGGTGGCATATACCAATTCTTTCATAAAACCCTATAAGAAAAAGTCCACTGGGTTGAGATTTTGACTGCGTGGGGGCCGTTAAATGAGTCTATCTCGACCGATCCATCTTTGTGGAAAGATGATCTCGTACAGCATGACGAAAATGTGACGGACAAACGTCATGCATAAACCACATGGTACAGCGCACATTCAAAGGAACATCTTCAAGGAGCTCTGGCAGAACTTGTAAAAACTGCAAATAATAATGGCCAATAAGGCGTGCTGGTAATTCGTAAGGCTCTATTAAGGCGTTGTTCAAAATACCAGTCCACAGATTCAAAGTAAAACCATACAGAAAGCTACTGTGGCGAATCGCGTGCGGATTTTGGTCAGCCCAGATGTGAGAATTGTGGAAGTTGAGAACACCATTCCTAGTAAAACAGCATTCATCCGTCACTAGTACGTGTATTGGAAATTCTACTTCTCTATTAGTGCGATTTAGCAGCCTTTCGCAAAACTGCTGCCGCAGCGGATAATTCGTAGGAGTCACTCCTTGCACCTTTTTCAGATGATAGGGGTACAAACTATTGCTGCTCAATGTGCACCAAACAAAAAGGATGGAGCAGCTCCAATTTGGTAGGAATTTGGCGTGTACTTATAGTTGGATCAGAATCAACCATTTCTAAAAGTTCTTCCTACAGATTCACCCCGTGTTGATTTGGCCTGCCGCCATTATTGTTAAAAGTCAGTATTTTGAACCATGTTAATATCCGTAATTAATTTGAAACTAAATAACTTTTGTTTTATAACAACGGAGAGAAGAAGACAAATGAATAAATTAATTTTAAATTTATTAATGTGGAGAAAATTAATGTCAAAAAGAATTTGAAATTATGCGAAATTTCAAGAATGCACGATTTTAATTATTTTTTGAAAAATAAAAAATCACAAGTCGTAAACATGTTTATTAATAAGATAAAAGTTTAAAACACAAAACGTTTCGCAATTTTAGAAGAATACTGGAAAACATTTCTGAAAGGAGCAAAATAAATCGGATTAGCAAATACATCTATCTCCTGCAAAAAACCTGTATACTTACATAAAATTATATTGTAGGGTAGTACTTAGAAGAGTTTGTTGAATATATTTTTAGGAAACAACCTTGCATGCCTTTATCCAAATTTCAACTATTTGTCGCTTTCCTGCACTCTCATACCAAGCTGAATAGCTTAATATTTCCATATAACAGTATTAACACTATTAACCCCTACAAGGGGCTGTTTTTGATCTACATGTGCTACTGATTTTAATTAATTTTTTAATTTGTAAGTTTGTCTTCGTCACCAGCGTAACTAAACAATGTTTTATGAGTTTTAAAGTGTTTTACAAATAATTTATTACAATAATATAATACCTTCAACAAACTCTTCTAAGTACTACCCTACAATATAATTTTATGTAAGTATACAAGTTTTTTGCAGGAGATAGATGTATTTGCTAATCCGATTTATTTTGCTTCTTTCAGAAATGTTTTCCAGTATTTTCAATATTTTCTAATTTGTACAACTGATGAAGCAACCTAAAATTGCGAAACGTTTTGTGTTTTAAACTTTTATCTTATTAATAAACATGTTTACGACTTGTGATTTTTTATTTTTCAAAAAATAATTAAAATCATGCATTCTTGATATTTCACATAATTTCAAATTCTTTTTGACATTAATTTTCTCCACATTAATAAATTTAAAATTATAAATGTCATTTCTTATTTTGAATGAATAAATTAATGGCTTGACGTGTGAAATTGTGCTCTGTAGATAAATTAAAATTTCTGATATTAAAAATAAAAATACATGTCTGAAACTTTACCAGTGTGTTGAGCAAATTTTTGTGTCCATGTGGTATAATTTTTATCGAAATCCGCTACCAAAAATTATTGAGATCTCCGATACTGTGTAACATAACCTCGATCCGGAGCGACCAAGTTCCGAGAGCCACGAGAAGGTTGACCAGTCCAGCCAGCCCATTGGGGAAGACATCAGTGTCACACGGCAGCCCGTGGGGTACGTGCCCGTGCCCCAACAGCAGGATCCGGCCTATAGCAGCCCCACAACAAGGTCAGAGTAGCTACGAACCCTCCGATTTGAGAACGACCAGTGAAGGTACTGTTAATTTTAAAACTAATTAAGTGAGCGCCGGGAAATTCATGTATACATAAGAAGAGCAATACTCAAGGCAATCCAGGCCAGTTCCATCGCCGTACGAGTGATTCCAGTCTGCCAAAAAGCCCAAACTCTATGATTTGAGGTTATCCGTTAGTGTGATCCAGATCCACGCCAAAATAAACAATTGGGAGCTAGACGCGGGCCCCATAAACAAATGATAGAAACCAATGAGGATTAATGCCGCGAAAACTAACTAATTTAAATAGTTACCAATAGAACTGTGATCGATTTCACTTGTTTTGTTTATTCAATTTGACGCGATCTTGCATACGGCTTCCATCTTGGCTTATATTTGACCCAATTTCGGTTTTCGATTGTGCGCGGTTGAGCTTATGCGGAGACAGATCCGTATTTAATAATTTTAATAAATTATGCATTCAGCGGTGGACCCAACCGAGACAAGCCTTGCTTTATCGATTTGAGCTAGCGTTTTTTTTATTGGATTAGTTGCAGATAAATAAGATATTATAAAGGGCATACAACTATTTATTTTATCTATCAATTTACAAGTCACTTTTAATCGACCTAAGATTTGATAACACGAATACAAAAATATATTTGCGTGGTACCCGTATTTAAAAAAAATTAATTAGTAACATATTATAACACTAATTAGACATACCATTGCAATATATAGGGTGAGCATCTTAAAAAAATAACATTTTATTAATTTTTCATGTAACTTAGTAATAGATACAATAATTTGTACATAGTGCAGGCTTTATTCTTACCACAAATGGGAGCCGATAGATACAGAATAAATGTTTCACGGTACAAAAAGGAGGCACAAATTAGCGCGTTACTAAATATAGCTGCGACGCAGGAAATCGAAAGGTCGATGCTCCGTGGCGCAGGTAGAAATTTTCCAGTGCCTTACCATATATCACAAAACGTTGGGGCTGCATTCGCGGTCCGCCTGCCGTTCGAATTCGACCACCGGTAACGGTTTTTTATTTGAAAATTTATTTAATCTATTGGGAACGTGAAGATATTTTTACTCCTAACTTAATTTGATTTTTGTCTCAATGTCGACGAGAGAAGTTCTGGGTAAAGCCTTTTACAGAATTTTTATATAGTATGATCAACAATTATTTTCACCTAGTATGGCTATGAAATAGCTCCTAATTTATGAATGCAACTATGTTTTTCTACGACGTCTACTAAAAGTAGGTCATTTACCGATAGCTTGTCGAACTAAAAATTTCATATTATAAATCAGCTTTTGAATTTACCTATTTTAAACTGGAAGTGAGGTCGTATTGTTGTTCTGGTTAGTTCTTTCGTTAGAGGTAAAGTGTTTTAAAATAATTAAAGCATTATGTATTGAATAAAGTAAAACGTGTACCTACTGTTATAATTATCTTTGATTATAACACAAAACTGTCACATGACTGATAACATCCAATGAGAACCATGCATTTTTTGAAAATCGATCAATCCCGAACTCATCCCTGATGAGCGCTCTTGTGCTGCTTATCAAGCAATAAGCGCTCTAGTGCTGATTATCGACCCCATAGATGGTGTTATGATTATAATCTTCAAAATATAAACGCGCAACACACTTACATATAATTTTGCCCGCGCCAAGAGTCATCGTGCTGGTTGCCATTAGAAAACTGCCTTCGGGCAAGCCCTCGGGACAGTTTTCATTACAACCAGCACTCGACCCTTGGCGTGTGCAAAATTATCGGTATGTTTCGCCCTTGTTATATTACTATTAATTGATAACTAACTTTGACAACTACCGGCTACACGCTGCATAAATAGTCATTTGTGCCGCCTACTTATCTATGGCCATCTTTTTATTATGTCATAAATTATAACTGTCAAAAATGGATACCTTTGTTAAATCGATTGTTACGGTCTTAAACGGTTTTTACGACACCGCACCGGCTCATACAACAACTAAACGGCCGGCGCGGGCGATATCTACAAAATCGGTACGGAAGGTTCACCTAGGCCGCTGCCCGCGCCGCAACAAGATAATGCCGGCTAAGCATTTAGTGGAGCAAGGGAGGGTTCTTCACGAGATCACTTAAGGGCAACGGCCAGAGGGGCGGTAATTAACGATAAGAGTAAATAGGGCGCCACCAAGTCTGTCTTTAAGTATACAGGGAGATCCAGTAAGATGGAAGGAGTTCGTCGCGAACCGCGTAGCCGAAATCAACAATCTGATTCCGGCTCAACATTGGAACCACGTCAAATCCGAAGAGAATCCTGCAGACGTCATCTCCCGAGGCACTAGTCCAGGAAAACTAAAGGAACATGTACCGTGGTGGGATGTACCAAGTTGGTTAGTTAACAAGGAGTTATGGACGTGTCAACCAGATACAGCAACAACCAATGAAGAAGCAAGAAGTTACATTGTGCATCAAGCTACAGTTCATCAAGACAAGAACGAAGTTATTCATCGTTTTTCTTCTCTAACAAGAATGGTACGAGTCGTGTCCTACTGCCAAAGATTCATCAACAAGTGTAGGCGACTTCCCATTCAGCCAGGATGCTTATCAGTTAAAGAAATGGACGACACCATCCTCACACTCATTAAGGTCGTCCAAGGAAGCGATCCCACGTTAAGGGCGACAGGATCTCAACTCAAAAAGAAAAAATATGTGGACTTTAACAACAAACTCGCTAATCTCAATCCATTCGTCGATCAACATAGAATCATCCGTGTTGGAGGAAGACTAGAAAATTCAACCTTATCCTACAATGAAAAACACCCAATCATCATTCCTTACTCCAATCACGTTTCCAAGTTAATAATTCATGAGGCACATTTACGCACTTTGCACGGTGGCACTCAACTCACCCTGTCATATATACGAAGAAAATATTGGATCATCAACGCAAAGAAATCTGTCAGCTCCAGCATCAAGAAATGCTTTCGATGTATACGCTTCAAGGCAGAGGCAGCACAGCAATTGATGGGGAATCTTCCATCAACCATTCAACCCCTCCATTCTTCCATTCAGGAGTGAACTATGCCGGTCCAATACAAATTCGAACACCCAAGGGAAGAGGGCATTCTTCATACAAGGGGTACATTGCTGTTTTTGTCTGTCTATCAACCAAGACAATACACCTAGAAGCCGTCAGCGACATGACAACGAATAGCTTTCTTGGTTTCCTTTTTTGTGGCCTAAAACTGGCAATATGTTTAATTTAGATTAAACAGATGTAAATTTCAGTCCAAATTTACGAAATATTGTTCACAATTTAAAAGCCAGTGTTGTTTCGCAATCAAACGAGTTAAAGGCCAGAAAACTGCAAACGTGCAAATCGCGCAAATAAACGACCCACAATCTCGAGTTCACGCACGGACTTGCAAACGCATGCGGAACCATAACAGCTTACCGCCTGCTGACTTATTGTTTTGTAATATTAGAATCGTTTCACTAATCTACACTTTGCACTTTGAAATGTTAATTTAGTTCTAAGCAATTATGTTTTGTATAAAAGCCCGTCTATTTTTGTAATAAAATCAATTGACATCTAATGTTTGATTCATTTGCAACGTTGGTGCCTTCTTCCAAGCCATAATTCATAAAACGTGAGGCTGCGTTTTAAAGGGTAGCAAAACCATCATCCCTTTAAGTGACATTGACTAAAATTGTCTTAATACATGAATGCAGTCTCATTCATGTGCTTAAAAATTAGGGATAAAGAACCAGTGCAATTAACAGAAACCTGATTCAGCCTCCAGGCATTTCTGTTCACAAATTGTAGCTTTAAATATTAATCGTAATTAAATATACGCATTTAAGCTTCAAATATTCAAAATAATTGAATGTATGAGTTTGAACTTTACATGTTAGTAATAACGGAAAGTACAAATTTAAACTTTAAATATTGATAATAATAATGGAATGTACGAATTTAAATTTCAAATATCGGTGATAATTAAATATATATAAGGTTTAATCCTGGAATAGCCAGCCCGAATCTGCTTGAAAGCAGGGAGTACGTCCACTTTTAGTATAGTATTTACCACAAGAGTATCACTAACCTCCAACGCCCATGAGTTGCTGTTAGACAAATGCTGGGGGGAGCTGCTATACCCGGTGGTTAAAAGCGCAGTGGATGCGTCAGTAATTGAAGCAAAGCCATTCCCAAACTGCAGGAGCTAGGTAAGACGTTAGCAGGTGTTGAAAATTAAATCAGGACAGCAACCTTGCTTCCAAGATTAAATTCTTGGGTAAAACTGTCAATTAAGAGCTAAAGAAACATAATTAATAAATACGAAAATAGCAAACAGAAAATGTCAATCGTACCTGAATCAAAACTATCAGTCCTTCAAAATTAATCGTCGTGGCGTAATAAAGCACGAACGGGACCTTTTTAGAAGCAAGTCGCTTCGTCGAGGTGCAGGAAAATAATGCCAGCGCATTCGGCCAACTAACGAAGACAGCTGGTCGCTGCGACCTCGCGATAAGCGACCATGCCAGAGGTAAAACTTTTGCAAAGATAAGGGTTAGAAGAGCACGATAATTCAATGTGTCGACCACTCCAGAGGCGATACTCATCGGAAAGTGGGTGAAACGTTGAGTTCTTCTATATCAACAAAGACATGGTCCAATCTCGGAAGTTGTTCGTTATACTTTATTGACGTTATATTGGTGTTGTATCATTTATTAGAACTGTCGATGGACATGTATCATACAGAGACGTGCTTACACTAATGATTATCTATCATATAACATCTCCCTTTCTTCAGAACTGAACTTATAATTGTATCGCAACTTAACATATAACATTAGCTTAAAACGTAAACCTTAAACTTTAGAGGCATTTTTACTGGACTTTTAGATCACACTGGTATATGTCCGTTATCGCTAGTGATGGGACTATTCGAATGCAAATTACTACAGTATTCGATTCTTACAAGATCTCGAATGCATTCGATTCTTTTGAGTGTATTCGAATGCTTCGAATCGAATACTTAATCGGCGTTTGTAAATCTCGCCGGGCGTGATCTCGATTCCGATCTGAATGCTGAATTCGGCGTGATCTCGATTCTTATCAGAATGCTGATCAATGGCCGCGTAGATTGGGAAACCTTTCAACAAAAACTAGAGAACATATTGCAATGTCCCATTATTCAAACTCAAATTGATATCAACAATACAGTTACAAATCTCCAAGACGCCATCAAGCTGTCAATACAAGAAGCCACAACAATCCAACGACGTCAGAGTAAACCAAATTATCTCCAACCACCTAGAGAAATTCTGAAATTAATACAAGAGAAAAACCGGATTAGAAGAGGCTGGCAGAGAAGTAGAGATCCCAATTTAAAACGCCAACTTAATCAATTAATAAGACAGGTCAAACTTGCTTTAGAAACTCACAAGATAAACTCATATCAAACATATATAAAAGAATTACAACCCAATGACCCCTCGATGTGGCAGGCTACTAAACGTATACTTAGAATATCTCCTACCCCAACCGCCCTAAAAGATGGCAACGTTATAATCACCACTGACAACGGGAAATGTGAAGTCTTTGCAAACTATCTCGGAGGAGTGTTCACTACAGTAAATAATCAGAACAATGCAGATATAACCAAACGATTTGAGGATCAGATTACAACAAGCTCGCAGAATCCTCCAGGGAACATCAATCCAATCACACCAGCAGAGATATCAAACCATATTAAAAACCTATCAAATAAAAAGTCGCCAGGCCACGACGGAATAACAAACATAATTCTAAAAAAACTTCCAAAAAAAGCAATTTGCTATTTAACAGCAATTTTTAACGGTTGCCTTAGAATTGGTTATTTCCCTGACTCATGGAAAGTCGCTCATATTATCTTGTTTAATAAGCCAGGAAAAACAGCACAAGACCCAGCAAATTACAGACCAATAAGTTTACTAACATCTTTCTCTAAACTACTAGAAAGATGCATCCTAACCAGATTAAACACAGAATTGAGCAATAACAATACTATTACCAACTTTCAGTTCGGATTTAGATCAAAACATTCGACCACTCACCAGTTGGCTAGAATAACCGAAATCATCGAAAGAGGCTATGAAGCCAAACAACACACTCTCATAGTATTCATTGATATAGCCAAAGCTTTTGACACTGTCTGAACTCTGGGACTATTACACAAGTTAATAACAATAAATTTACCAAAATATTTATTTTTAATATTGAAGTCCTTTCTAGACAATAGGAAGTTCCAAGTAAGGATTAATAGTACTATGTCCACGATGAAAAATATAGCAGCAGGAATACCCCAGGGATCTATACTAGGTCCAACCATGTACAACATATTTATGCATGACATTCCACAAGCATATAGTACCAGCATTGCTATGTACGCTGACGACACAGCAATTATTACACAAAATGAAGACATAAACATCGCTGCAGAAAATCTCCAGGCCACCTTGGATGAATTAAATAACTGGCTTGAAAAATGGAACATCACTCTAAATTCAAGTAAATGTGAAGCAAAAATATTCACCCTACGATACCGTACACCACCACCGGAAATTGTAATTAACAATGAACCAAAGAATATAGATAGGGGAAGAAGGACAGCCTTATGGACTATAAAGTATATGCTGTAATTTGGGTTGCATAACTATTTACTTGGTTAAATATATCATTTTTTGTTCGAAAATGCCGCTGGAAGCTCCTAGCGTCAAAGTGATTACCTCATCAGTGGCATTCAGCAGGTAAATGCGTCATTAGCATTCTTGAGCTATAACAGTGTTGCAAGAACTTTCTCTCTACAATTCTAATAGTTTTACAATGGTTGTACCTACCCGAAATAAACTTGTATTCAGCCAAAGAATATTAAATATAGGTGTATATTCTTTGGTTTGTTTTGTTATTATTTAAAACATTTGTTGTCAATCGGATGAACTCGTACCAAGTAAAATAAAGGTTTTATAAGTTTCACATGCAACACTTTTAAACATTTAATATAGGTAGCTAGGTACCTATAAAAATTACATAAGAGGTTTCTAATATAATTTCAACAAAAAGTTCACCGATGAGCACAAGATTATACGGAATACGGATTGTCCCCACTTTATTCTCACAAAATTCTATAATAAATATAGAATTAGCTACGTACGGGTGGCCAATTAAGAAGGGCACTCGGCCCTATCTCAAAAAGTAATTGTCGTAAAGACTTGGGGTAAAAAAATTTACGACTATAGCTGCCAAGAGAAAATGCTGGAAATTATTTTTAAGTTTCTAGAATGGCCGCCAGGGGGCGTAATCGCAGTCTTGAATTTTAAATCCCGTTTTTTGAGAAATATTTTTATATTACAGATAGCTAAAATTGACACCGTTTTAAAGCTGAGATAAATTAATTTTTTTTTCTTAAATTCTTTTTGCTCTATCTCTTAAGGGAAAGTGGTGGGGGGTGTCCGAACATTTTCGAAAATAAATGTCAATAACTTTAAAATGGCTGAACGGATTTTGTCAAACTTGGAGTCGTTGAAAAGGGCTTTTCTTAGGCTATCAACGCTGCTTTGAGCAACTTCATTTAGATTGCTTGTGTTGCCACTAGAGGGCGTTTTGCGACAACACTACAAATAAAATGGAGTTTCTCAAAAAAATTAAATGCAACGATATCACTTTTATTCAACAAAATATAGCCAAATAAGCGTCTAACACGCTAGTGAAAACCGCAATTCGATATTTCATTGCTAACCTAAAATATCAGTAAAATAAGTTAAAACTCGAAATAATGTCGCATCTTTGGGAATATTTTCAGTATACCTGCCATTATTAAATCCTAATTATCGTTCTTTTGGCAAAATATATATAAATTTACTGGTAAAATACCAACATTATATTTAAAATGTCAATAATAATTAATACTCATTAAATATGATTGAATATTGCCCTTCTCTCCACACGCGCCTATCAGGATACTCTATCGCATAGATTTTAACAAAAACAGTTGCGTTTTCATTGTTTTGAAAATAAACACGAAACCTATCAAACACTTCTACAGGTGGAAAACGCATTTTTTACAAATAAGGCCACCAAACTACATTATAAATAGCTGCAATCTTAATATGATTGACACTTAAACACCACCATTATAATTTTTGCTATTTTGTTTTCCAAAGCACACTTGGATTTTAAAAATTTAGAATTTCGCGTGGACAGAAGGGCAATATTCAATCATATTGAATAAGTATTATTTATTATTGACATTTTAAATATAATGTTGGTATTTTAACAGTAAATTTATATAGTTTGTTAAAAGAACGATAATTAGAATTTAATAATGGCAGGTATACTGAAAATATTCCCAAAGATGCGATATTATTTCGAGTTTTAACTTCTTTTACGGATATTTTAGGTTAGCAATGAAATATCGAATTGCGGTTTTCACTAGCGTGTTAGACGCTTATTTGGCTATATTTTGTTGCAATAAAAGTGATATCGTTGCATTTAATTTTTTTGAGAAACTTCATTTTATTTGTAGTGTTGTCGCAAAACGCCCTCTACCGGTGAGACAAGCAATCTAAATCAGTCCGCTCAAGGTAGCGTTGATAGCCTAAGAAAAGTCCTTTTCAACGACTCCAAGTTTGACAAAATCCGTTCAGCCATTTTGAAGTTATAAACATTTATTTCCGAAAATGTTTGGACACCCCCCACCACTTTTCCTTAAGAAATAAAGCAAATGCTTTAAAAAAAAGAATCGAATTTATCTCAGCTTTAAAACAGTGTCCATTTTAGCTATCTGTAATATAAGAATATTTCTCAAAAAACGGGATTTAAAATTCAAGACTGCGATTACGCCCTCTGGCGGCCATTCTAGAAACTTAAAAATAATTTCCAGCATTTTCTCTTGGCAGCTTTAGTCATAAATTTTTTTACCCCAAGTCTTTACGGCAATTACTTTTTGAGATAGGGCCGAGTGCCTTTCTTAATTGGCCACCCGGTACAAATGAAAAAAAAATTAATAAACAATATACGGATTTTATTTAAAAATTTTAATACGAGAGGAAATTATTGTTCAACTAATGTTGACGATTAATATAGTTTACAGTGATCTATTTTAAAAAGCAAATAAAAACAAAAATAATATTGTATCTTGTGAAGTTGATACGTATAGAGTACGGCTACTAAAACAGTACGCCTTGAATATCTCATTTACTTGATGCATTAAAAATGTCTATTTAGGCACATTTAAGTTGGCGATCTCTCTATGTATAGTCTCAGCAAAGAATAAGACAATATTATTCGAACATTTATTATCGACATTAAATTATCTTTCAGAAATGTATGCAAAAATTTAATTTGGTGATTAGGGATCTGACCCAAGTTCTGTACAATCTGTTATTAAAAAAAATGAATCGGGGCGGTTTTCACAGAAAACTCACAATTATTTAATAATTTATACTCTAGTTTAAATTACTGCACTTTAAACGTAAATTAGAGTAGAAACCAAAAAGAACTTATGTGGTTAAGGAGCTGCAAACTAATCGAGGGTTGGGGTTCAATACCCAACAATATACCTTTTTTTTACAAATTATCTGTTTTCTTTATTTACCTTGGGGTTAAGTGGTAGAACAGTATGCTAATTCGATAGCACGCCTGAACTTCGCCCCTTTGAGCAACTTATGTATTCATAATTCAAGTATATTGTAAAATAACAATTTTATTTATTTTTGCTCAATAAACGACATTTATTATTATTACTTGCATTTGACATAATTTTTGGGCGATATAAATAATAATTTGTTAATAAAGAGTTAGGTACCTATTGTTAGGGATTGAACCCCAATTTGCCCCAACCTTTTACGGGTTTAATTACTTTTTTTTAAAGGCAGATTATAGGAAATTTGAGTCAGATCCATTAACGCCAGTTTAAATTAAAATATTTTGAAATAAAGATGTTATACATTTCTTACTCTCGCCAATTTCAATGATCTATTAAATAAATGAGATTTTCAAGGTGTAAATATTACATACAATAAAACAATATAATATACAAAGTTACAAAGAATAGGAAGTACACAAATATATCTGTAAGCATATAAACGTACATTTTTTAAGCTTTAAACATTACTTAAATGTTGTATTTTTTTTGTTGCGTGTACCAGACTGGTTTGTAGTCCTTAAATCTTGCGATAGCCATTTCAAAGTTTTATGGAGTTTGCACTTAATTAAATGATTAATTAAAAACAGTTTATGAGAGTAACATGTGTCTTGCTCGTTAATCCACCCTGATACTAACATTTTCACTTTATTTACACTATATGCTAATAATGTTTTCTTAAAACTTACACACGACTTACTATTTTTAAAATAATATTCAAAATGTTCAAGTAACATTGTAAATATTTTTATTAAAATACTTGAAGGTTTTTTTAGGTAAATAACACAGTCGCCCGCACCATAGTCTTTTTTCTATAAAAACAGTTTATTATGATGCACTACAGAGTCACGGCTGCACATATTTTGACACTGATCACAATTAAAACGTAAAAGCGTTTTATGAATGACATAACCAGCTACATATACCGTCGCACAAGATTCTAATGTGGCTTCTTGATTTGGTTGTGTTGAAACTTCTATTACCTCACTGAGTAAACTGAGGTCACCATCTTCTGCTAATTCAGTTTGTTCAGCAACTGTATATGGTATGTCCTCAACATATCCCATGACGTCTTTTTCTGGCACTTCAACATTCGCCATGTTGACAACAGCATCTTCATCAACTTCGCAGTTGGAGCTCTCTGTAGGATGCTGCAATTTAACCAGCATGTTGAACTGTAGTGCTTGGCGGAAAGATTTTACTGTGGGGTTCGAAGAATTGCCTCCCCTATACCTCAGGACCGCGAAAAGATTTTCTAGAGGATCTTGGTTTAGTCTGCTGGTCAGGAGGAAACGATACCCTTCTTGTTTTAAGTCTTCCCATAGCTCCATAACTGACTGCATGGTTAAAATAAGTCCCTTAAAACAATAAACACCTTGGTTCACCTTGTTATTAGATGTATATGTTTGCCAAGTCTTAACCCACTGCAAATACTCTTTCAAATTATTTTCAGTACGCGGTACGTTGACGGATAGAGCACGGGCATATGGGTTACGGTCTTTCAGCATTCGACTGTTTAAGCAATCAAATAAATAGTTAAATTTTCTGTACGAATTCTGCAGTATCCAGAGTGCTGGTGCTTTTTAACTCGCCCGTTCCAACAGCAGTTCTTATCGTAGCACTCATGGTGTTGGAAAACACTTGCGTTGCAAATTTAACCCTCATTCGCTGGAAAGTATTGGGGTAGATGTGGGCATCCGTGATTTTTACAGCTGCTCGAACAGTACAAGAAGATTTATCTATTTTGTATGCCTCTTCGATATCTTTCCAAGAAACTTTCTTGCCCTCCACGTAAAAATCCTTTGATAGGAGATTATTCCGTACGATTTTTATCAAGTGCGGTACGTTATATATTGCAAAAATTTTTGCGTCGCAGACAAAAAATACGGCTGTTCTGCAGTAACTCCTAGATTTAAAAATGCAGCTCTATTTGTAGCAGCTTGGTCACTAGTAACAGCACGCACTTTAAGTCCTATTCTTTGTAACTCTTCGATGTTTTTAATAATGAGGGAAAATAGCTCTCCATGTTTAATGGTACCTGAAGAAACATAAAAGCTGACAGGAATCTTCCATTTGTGAATAAGTCATCTTGCCATAAACACTAGCGCATGACTAGCGATTTTGCTTTTCCGTCCAAGATGTCCTAAATCTTCGAAACCTTCAATCATATCTTGGCGTGGATTATATTCTAGACCTTTCTTTAAATGCATTTCGTCAAGTAATACGACACACTGTTTTTCATCATCGGTCATGCTGTTAACTTTAACAGCCAGTTTTTTCATTAGTTCCGTACTGGTGCCTGTATTAAGTTGGTTTAACCTTAACCATGAAACTATTGTAGATTTGGAGGGCATAGTAAATTTTATTTTTTCTCTCATAAAAAAGTAGAGGGCTGGAGATTTGTGGTACATAGTTAAGGTCAATTCTTTTTCAGCTTCTCTCCAAGGTTGTTTAGATTTGTGAGAAAGTTGCATATTTACAAAGACGCGAACGGTTTTTGGTTTCAAGCCCAATGCATCTAAATTAGCCCCCTTTCGTGCACATTGCTTCTTCATACAGTAAATTTGTGAATTTTTTGCCGCCATTTGTCTTCGCAGTTTTGCAATTTTTTGATGTAGCACAGCAGAACTACGGCGCTTTCTTGCTTTGGTAGGTGTTGGCATTTCTAACATGGCCTGTTGAAATATGGTTTTTAAAAATAAAACATACTAATAACAGAAAAGATTTTCATGCTGTAGGCTCCATTAAAATGCTTTACAAGCTCATTGTTTTGCCTACATATTTCTACACAGTTTATCAGAGAATTCAAAACGTCAATAATTTTTCTGTATTTTATGAAACTGCCAACTTTTGTTCATTTTGTGTTATTGAATAAAAACGCCTAAAGAAGTGAAAATTGATCACCCTGAATACTTACTACTTGGGATTTAGTTTTGATTTAATTAATAAAACTTTAAAATAAATTTTGACTAATTATACCGTATTTAATTAGTACCTACACGAAGATCGAGCAACAAATTTGGGGAAACTATAAGATTTAAGCCCCTATAATCGGACACCGTGTTAACCTACTATCGATGGAAAATTTAAAAATTTTATTATACAGTATGGTGATAAAGTTCCACACAAAATTAATAATTTTGTTATTTAATGTTTTTTGGGAAAACCCTGACACGTCAATTTTATTCTTTAAAAAGTGCACATGGCGCCGTTCCTAGACTTTCCCATACTGGAAATTGTTCATATTTTCTTTTGCATTTAACAGTATATTATTTTCCTCAAAACGGCTGCTTGAGCGCTATCGTAAAACCCCGCCTCCTAACATGGTTAGGTGAAATTTTCCAAGTCCCTGAAAATCATATTTTGTATGGCATAAAAATTCGATCTTTTTATTTTCTGATTCTTTGAAGCAAAATAGTAACGACAATTAGGATAAACAATTAATTTTTCAAAAATAGAAGGGGGAGGGAGGCTTTTGTTTCTGCGCTATAACGTCATTATTAATTTTTTCAAATGGAAATCCCATTTTCCCCCCTTATGTTGATAGATCTCGCCAGTTAAATGGTGATATAAAAAATTAGTACCCCACATAACAATTTTTTGAGAAAAATACACATTTTTTTAAATTAAAATAACGCACCACATCTGTTTCCTTAGAAACGTTAAATTGTTGACTTTGACACATTTGTAAAACAGTGGTAAATGTTTTAAAATCAAAATTAGGTAGTTTTTGTCATAGCTCTCATTTTCATTAAAATTAAATTCTGAATTGTTTGAACTTCATGTGTATTTTTCTCAAAACAATTGTTATCTACGAGGGGCACTAATTTTTTACATCATCATTTAACTGGTGAGGAGATCTATCAAAATAAGGGGAAAAATTGAGCCTTTTTAAAAAATAAAATGACGTGTTTCGGGGTTTTCCAAAAAAACATTAAATAAGAAAATAATGAATTTTGTGCGGGACGTTATCACCACACTGTATACAGAACGGGCATTTTTAAAGGAACTAACCTGTATCATAGACGAATCCGGTATGGTATCTGCATCTAATTGCATAGGCGAAGCAATATGATCTTCATCCAAATGAAAAGAGCCCGAACAAGACGTCGCTACACCATAGACCCTTGGCATGATCTCTTTTTTAAATGCGAGTTCTTTGGGCGACACTGGCGATGATGCGTGGTCAGGTTGCATGGCAGTTTTGTAATTTAAGGGAACAGCATTATGACTCAGCCAATTTTTTCTTGAATTCATAAACTGCTTTTCGGAAAAATGCATGGCACACACAGTTCCTTCACGTAATTGTTCTTCAGATAACGTGAAAAGCTGTGGATTGCCACAATTAATCAACCACAAATCGCGTCTTTCTTTTTCTATAGGAAAACGAAAAAAGCTTAAATCGCAGTCGGTTCTGCGATTTCGCTTACATTCAAAATATACGCACGAATTAACCATGATTAAGATTAAGCGTTCGAGTGATCAATTTCGGAAAAGGAAACGTCAAAAGAGTACGACAACACTGAAGACAAACTTCAGCACAACTGAATGTGAATTTCCAGAAGAAATTCTTATAAGCTGTCCTGTTAATTAGCCTAAGGAATTGGACACGTCTTATCAGGAAAGCACATCAGTAAAGAACGATGCTAATGAAGAATTAATCGAAAGTAGGTAACGACCTATTGACTATTGACATATTTACGATAGAACTGACCGAAAAACCTATTTTCATAAAACGTAAAAGATTGGCCAAACTTTAATATTTGTGGAAAAAGTATCAAATAAAAGTCACTAATAATAACTATCATTTTGAGCATATGATTAAACTTTGAGTAGTTAGTAGCTTATTATTTCTTATTGCAGTATGTTTAGAAAGTTTTCACTGCAAATTGTCTTTTGTTTTGTTACATAGCAACCAGAGCACACTATTCATTTGTTTTTACAACTAACACAGTCAAGGCACACTAGATTAAAAAGTGTTTTATGAAATATTTTAAAAGTTTGTGAAAATAAGTATGTGAAACCATACATGAATGAAAAGGGAAAAAATAGGCTTTACAATGATGCAAAATTTTGATATCCGTTCCATTTAAAAAAAATTAAGTTTGGGCTGTACCTCGAAAATTACGAATCAGAAAAATATTAAAGTAGGCCTATTCTGTAGAGCCTACAATTCCCTACAAGCTCTTTTTTGAAAATTAAAATTATATGAAATAATAAAAAAGTTATGCATGGTTGAAAAAATCGACCAGTTTCAGTTTTTCGATTATAACAAGTAGGCTATGCGTTTTTTTTCGGAAAAACAGAAGCGTCAATAAATTGGCCTCATAAATGTGCACCTTTTTCCCCATTTGACCGAAGTTGTATCTCTTACCGTTTCCGAGATGCCAATGGTGGCACCTCGAAAATGACCCCACTCTGTATAAAATCTTGTGTATATTTTGAGCGCAAAATCAAATTGCCAATTTCGCTCTTATACAAATAGCTGTTAAAATCATAACTCTGTGACTTCCTTGCAATCTGGCAACGCTGAGACGCGTTCTTGGGAAAAATGCGACAGGAATCTGTAAATGCGTCTCCGACCGTAGCCGTGAACAAGTTCATTAGTACTGGCGGCGGCTGCTTGAGGGCCAGGCAAGAACTGAGGAGCTTTTAAATAATACGCTAATATCCCATAGGCTGTCATTCTTCCTCTATCTATATTCTTTGCAATGAACGCCTTCCTTGGAACCCACCTGGCCAAGGAGTAAAATACCTAGGAGTATATTTGGATAAAAAATTTACATTTAAACTACACATTAATAAAAAATTAAATGAATGCCATTCAAAACTCTCTCAATTGTACCCTATAATTAATCGAAAATCGCCGTTAAGTTATAAGTGTGGTGTTCTTATCTATAAATCTATTCTTAGATCCACGCTAACTTATGCCTGCACCATTTGGGGAGCAGCATCTAACATAACTATAAAAAAGTGCAAGTGTTTTTTTTTATTACACCGGTAACATTACAATCTATTCCATCGGAATATTAAGTAATTCGTTTCACAATAAGATATTGACATGTATTGTGCGCTGCCCATTAGTAGCACAACAAGATCTATATGAGTTATGACTACAGTACATGCATAGACTTAATTAATAACTGTGTACAATGACACTGACATTTACAATACATTTTAACTTAATTTTAATTGATGAACCTGTGTGGAAGATCCAGTGGGCTAGATCTTTGCAGTCTTGTTATAGTAGAGCTATTGTCCAAGAGGTTAATGGCTAAAGGGTTTGGATGAGCTTCTAGTTTACCCAAATATTTTTTACTAGTTGATTGGATCACATCTTTTACTGAATCCATGGCTAGGTCTCTTTGTATGACTGAGTTACGAACATACCAGGGAGCGTCAGTGATCATCCTGAGGACCTTTGACTGAAATCTTTGCAAGATTTCTATGTTTGACGTGCTGGCTGTGCCCCACAGCTGAACCCCGTAAGTCCACACCGGTTTCAAGATTGATTTGTAAATTAGTAATTTGTTACTTATGGTTAATTTCGATTTTCTTCCTATGACCCAGTACAACTTGCTTAATTTGTAGTTAAGTTGTTTTCGTTTATTCCATATATGGCTGCGCCAGGTGAGACGCTTGTCGATGTGCATACCAAGATACTTAACTGTTTCAGCTTGTGGTATCGGAGTATTGTTTAGTGTCACTTAGGGGCACGTACCTCTTCTGTTGGTGAATGTTACTTGGGTTGATTTGTTTTCGTTGACCTGAATTCTCCACCTTTTTAACCATGTTTGCACTTCATCTAAATTTTCCTGGAGGTGCTGCGAAGCTAGATTGGGCTCGTTATGGGATGACAAAATGGCAGTGTCGTCTGCAAATGTTGCCGTTACAGTTTCAGCGTGTGTTGGAAAATCGGAGGTGTAAAGAACGTAGAGCACAGGTCCCAAGACGCTGCCTTGTGGTACCCCAGTCTTGATATGTTGAGATGTTGATTTTTCGTTTCTTAGTTTGACTTGGAATAGTCGGTCTGTTAGGTATGACTTTAGAAGATGAAAGAATGGATAAGGTAACGAAAGTTTAATTTTATACAAAAGTCCTTCAAGCCATACCTTATCGAACGCTTGCGAGATATCTAAGAAGACGGCAGAGCAATATCTTCGCGCTTGTAAGTCCTGTTCTATAGTGGCTACGACTCTGTGGATTTGTTCTATTGCTGAGTGTTTCTTTTGGAACCCAAATTGGTGTTGAGGAATAAGATTGTTTTTAGTTAATATTGGCATCATTCGTTTAAGTAGAAGCTTTTCGAAGATTTTGGAAATTATTGGGAGGAGACTTATAGGCCTATAGGACTCAACTTCACATGATGGTTTACCTTGCTTCTGAATAAGAATGATGTGAGCAAGCTTCCATTGGGGTGGGTAATAGCCCAATCGTAATATCGCATTGAAAATTGCAGTAATTAGGGCGATCGCTCTGATTGGAAGTTCTCTTAGAATTCTGACCGTGATAAGGTCAAATCCAGGGGCTTTATTGAGATTTGAGTTTTTGAAAATCACATGCAACACTTCTTTAGGCGAGAAGGCTCGTATAGGTTCAGACATTTGTAGTGGTGCATTTAGAAAATCATGTATCTGGTTGTTGTCTTGCTGATTTACTGCAGGATGTGGCGTGAAAACTTCCGTCAGGTGTTCAGCGAACTTTGAGTTTTTTCCTCATCGTTTCTAGCCCACGTGCCATTTATTTTCTGGATTGGGGGTATCCTGTTTTGGGGCTGTTTTATCGCTTTCGTGGCCTTCCACAACGAGTAATCGCTATCTTTTGTTGGAGATAATTTTTGTAGATAAGATTGAATTGACTCGTTTTTAATTTTGTATAATAGTTTCTTTAATTTATTGGCTGCATTGTTAAGTTTATTCTTGTCTGTCGGACTCTTGTGGATTGCCATATTTGTCTAAGTTTTCTTTTTTCAGCTATTTGTTCTTTTATGTAGGAGGGTATGCTGATTTCTTCGTTACTTGTTGCTATATTTGTAGTAGCATTTATTGTTGCAAGGTGTATATTTTGGATTAAGTATTCGATTGCTAGGTATATGTCTTTTTCGGTTTTCAGATGGATTTGTGTTGTGAGGGTTGCCGTGAGCTGTTCCCTGAAGCTAATCCAGTCGGTGTGGTTTTTATAAAGATATGTTGGCTTTTGCGTTTCTATAATTGTTGTACTTATTGTGATAATTGTTGGCGTGTGATCTGAGGAGAGATCTAAACACGCATCTGCTTTGCTGTATCCTTGCGGAATGCCCTTAGTGACGCAGAAGTCCAATAAGTCTGGGAGTTTGTTCTTATCAGTTGGCCAGTATGTAGGGTGACCACTAGTGATTTGACCAAGATTGTTATCTACCATTGATTTGTAAAGGGCTCTGCCTCTAGGGTTTATAAGCCTTGAACCCCAAAACAAGTGTTTTGCGTTGAAATCACCGCCTGCGATGAATTTGGGCCCTAGAGTATTCAAAAATGTAGTAAATGATCCGTTTGATATCGAATGTTTAGGTGGACAATAAACGGCCGTAATCGTCAAGGGACCATTCCACTCTTCAATAACAATACTGGTAGCTTGAATATGGGCTTCTTTGTAGTTTTGTTGTTCATAGTGATTTATTGAACTTTTTATTATGACAGCTGTGCCACCATGAGCAGTCCCATCAGGGTGAGGGGTGTCATATGTTATGTAACCAGGGATCCTAAAGAAGCTTCTGGAAGTGAAATGTGTTTCAGAAATTAGTAAAAGGTCAATAGCATGTTCTTTTATAAATATTTTAAGTTCTTCGACATGTTGACTTAGCCCATTGGCGTTCCATAATGCTATTTTTAGTGATTTAGCCATTATTCCATTTTATTAACGATAGTTGTGAGTAGATTTAACATTGTACGGACGTCTTCTGTTAATTTTGTTTGCATCTCTGCTTGTTTTATTAAAAGGTGTTCTAGTTTTTCGAATGATTGTTGTTGCGAATTGACTGGTTGTTGTGACATAGTATTATTCCATTTTGGTTGCTGATTTTCTGTGACAATTTGAGAATATGAAACGCCTGGCATGTTAATATTTGATTGTTGTTGGGCTGCTTGGGTTGGGATCGAATACGTCTGAAGGGGGTTTCTTCTTTCTCTTAGAGGAGGATATTTGTATTTGAAGGCTTCTCTATATTTTGGACAGCCCCTGTAATTTGCTGTGTGATCACCGCTACATAAGGCGCAGGTGGGTTTGGCATTTTTGGTCTTATTGCATACTGATGTTGGATGATTTTGACCACATTTTACGCATCGGAAAGGCCTGCGGCAGTAAGCTTTTGTATGACCCAAGTTTTGACAGCGAGCACATTGAACGATTTCTTTCTTCCTGTGGGGTGGTTCAAATATTACTTTACAATTAAGTAAACTGTTGATTTCATAGACTTCTTTGTTATTTGAGCTTGGCTCCAAGTCGATATAAAATATAGATAGCGGCAATTTGCTTGTTCTGTTTTTTATATTGTAGATATTTCTAACTTTACGACCTTTACTCTCAATTGCAGCTTTCAAGTCCTTCAGGTCAGTAGAGTAGTGAGTGTTTTTTAGAACAACTCGGAAGCATCTGTTGTCTTTTAGCTGGTAAGTATTAAAACAGATTTTGTTAGTTTCTAGGCTTTTTACAATATTTCTATATGCGTCTTTTGTCTTAGCCATGATTTTGAGTGTATCTTTTCCTATAATTTTGCAGTCATAATTATTTGCTGCAGCTTTATCTATAATTTCTGTTATAGGCTTTATCACTTGCACACTCGGAATGATCACTGGTGGAGGTTTGGTTTCTACTTCTACGTTAGACACTTCTGCGTCTTTCTCATTTTGTGAACTATCTTCTGCTTCTTCATAAGCTAACGCTTGGAATTTATTCTGGGTAGAGACAATCTGTTGACCACGTTTCGCTTGTTGCTGAAGAGAGTCTCCCTCCCTTTTGTTTTTTCTTGGACGTACCGGAGTCCATTCTTGTTGGGGAACGTTACTACTATTGCTTAATATTGGGAACTGATTTTGGTATTGAGCTTGTTGGGACTGCTGTATTTGTTGTTGTTGTTGGCAAAATAATTCATAATTCATTTGATGCTGAATGTTTTGGAAGACTGGCATTTGAGGTGCCGGTGTGTATTGTTGCGAATGAAATATTAAATTGGTATTAGTATCACCTACTTGCATTGGTTGCGGTTGATTGTAAGGTGTATTTGGCTGAGAGAACGAATTGGAAATATTTCCATTAAGGTTTGCCATTTTTTGCGTCCGTATGCGGCTGCAATCGCAGCTCGCACGGGCCACGGACCAATTTGTTGATAGTTTTCTTGTTGGATTGCGCACTAATCACTAAACGATAAACGATATTAGAGCACCGTGTCGTGACCGCACAGCTTCATTGCTTGAAGCGAACGTGCAAGTGTTCAAAAATAAAATTCTTCGAATCATTACAAATGCCCCCTGGTTTGTCCGTAATGAACAGTTACATAAGGAACTAGAAATTTCTACCATACAAACATTTATTAAAAACTGCATTAGAAATTTAACAATAAATTAAGTGAGTGTTCAGGTGCGGCTGCTTATGAACTGGGAAATAGACACATCCACAAAGGGTTAAAGCGTAAACTGCCACAAGATCTGCTTACTGATGAAGAATCCAGCGAATGAGGACTCCTTTGGAACTTACCTCTTCACGTCAATACAGTGACTAGTGATATTAAATAACAGTTCTGTGTATAGCTATACTAGTTGATCCGGAAGTAAAACTAATAAAAAAAAACTTAATTTTTTATCAAGCCTTCTTCCAATGGCACGCAACCACTGCTCACGTGGACTCTCAGTTACTCTGTTGAAAAAAAAACAAACTCCTAGGTACTTATCTAATTTTACTATTTTAATTATGAAACAACTTACCGAAGATATTGAACACCAGGAATCGATCCTCGATTTCAATAAAAAGGCATTTTACAGCAATTTATTAAAAAAATACGGGAATCAGTATATGCAAATTCCATCTTTCGTATAAAGAGGGGCATGCCTCCAATTTAAAACGCGAAAAAATTCAATAGCGTCACTTAAGATTTAAATTATTGAAATTTTGGTCGTGTTAAAAGTTTTACATCAAGTAATTTACTGTAGAAAATTCACGTCGAGGATGGGCTAACATTCCAAAAAAAAACAACAAATTTAGGGCCGTAAAAAATATTGTATGCAAAAGTGTTATTGCACTTGACATGTTATGAAACTCAGCCTACGGCTTTGTCTCGTACACTAAACAGTCACTTTTAGCACTTGTATCATAAATAGCTATTATACTTACATTTCAAACTTAACATTTGATTTTTAAGTGACTTATAAGTCTTATAAAGACAACTAATCCGAAGTTAACTTTAATTCGTTATTCAAATAAACAATAGTGCATGAAAACGTTAGTGATTATGACATTTTATTCATTAGTAAACAAATTTTGATGCACTTTTGTTTATTTTAACAACGAATTAAAGTTAATCTCAGATTAGTGGGCTTTATAAGGCCAGACGCGCACATGCGATTTTCTGTCTCGCGATCGTTTAGTCGCAATAATGAAACATGCAGTTTTTAATTACGAATACGCGCATATACGACTAAATAATCGCCGTGATTAAAACGATGCAACCAGCCCTATTTTTGAAGCGATGCGATTGTCGCAGATCAAAATGAGTCAATAGGAAAAGAATGAACCTGCGCCCACTTACGACTATTCAATCGCAATTCAGTTGCTGTAAAACGTTCTGAAGTGTACTGTGAAACATTTTGATCGGTAAAGCGAGGTTAATAAAATGTCTGAAGACGAATCTCCCGTCAGGAATGACCTTCAAGATAGTGTATTGGACACAGAAAGGCTAATTACAGAGGTAGAAATGAGACCTGCTCTTTACAATAAACAATTGAAAGACTATAGTGACCGCAATGTCAAAGAAAATCTGTGGGGTGAAGTTTGTGTTAATGTAATATGCAATTGGATGGAATTATCTGAAATGGAAAAACAAAAGAAAGGTCGCCGTTTACTTCTTTTATTTATTCTCAATTGAAAGTAAAATAATACTACTTAAATTTGATCATATTGCCACGGTGTTGAACCTTGTGGGGATGTAATAGTATATTGTATGTTAAGAGCTGAAAGTGCATTCTTGCCGCTTGCGCATGAATATTGCTGGTTGAGGCAAAGCCGAAACCAGCAATCATGCAAAAGCGGCAAGCGCACTGTTAGCTCGAAACATACATACTATTTTTTCGACGACTGAGCATATTATTAATGGAAAACATCATATTTCATTTTATTGCAAATATTAATTGACAATCAAGTTAACATTACTCGCGCAGTCTATTAGACATGTGACGCGATTATTTCGACAAATGACGGGCGTTGTCAAGGAAACATTCGGACGTGGCTACCTATTTTGTTCACGCGGAAACCCAAAACGCTCGGCGAGCGGCAAAGTGATGAAAACGCACGCTCAGCGGCAAATGTCAACTTTCTGTTGTCAAATGACAGTGAGAAAAATCTACTTCCGATGTCAGTCGTCGAAAAAGTAATTTGCAAAATAATCGCGTACATTAAGCCCGCACGTGTTAGCCCGTGTTCCAGTTGGGTGACAGCTTTGCAGAGGACATTTATATGACTCGTCTTCAACTTGTACACCATCCATCTTCCGCACGAAATTATGCAAAACACAACATGCTTTAATAATGTTGTCTGCAAATTCGACACCCATGTCCATAGGCCGATGAAAAATTCGCCATTTGTTGGCTAAAATTCCAAATGTTCATTCCACCATTCGACGAGCACGAGTCAATCTGTAATTATATACTCGTTGTTTCATTGTTAGGTTTCTCCTGGGATAAGGCCGCAAAACACGTTGTGATAGTGCAATGCCTCATCTCCTACAATAACGAAAGGCATCGGTTTACCCATCTCATCATGAGGTAGCTTTTGTGGATTTGGAACATTTAATTGATTGTTATTTAGTCTTCTGCCAAAATTAGAGTTCTTGAACACATTAGAATTACTGCCTGCGCCATATACTCCTATGTCTATTTCAATGAAACAATAGTCGGCGTCAACAACAACCAGAAGAATTGTTGAGAAAAAAAAATTATGGTTATAAAACTCTGTACCGTTCTTATCAGGTTTCTTTAATCTTATGTGTTTGCCATCCACAGCTCCAATACAGTTCAGAAAATCAGTTCTGTCAAAAAACTGTGTGGTAATACTCATTCAGTTCTCTTCAGATATTTCTGGCATGTACACATGTTGCAAACATACATATCCAAAATTGCTCACATGTGTCCTTAACAATTTCCCTGATTGTCGTGGCTCCCAGTAGGTATTCGAAGTGTAAAGAGTTGAAGCTATTGCCGGTGGCAAGATATCTGAAAAATAATTTGATTTTTTCAATAATAATAATAAATAATTGCAAGTCTGTTCGAGTTTGACAATAATTTGTTTTATATTCCAGGAAAAGAAATTCAGAAAAAATGGAAGAATTTGAAGGATTGTTTTGCAAGAGAACTTGCAACTCAACGAAAATTAAAGACTGGCGAACTTGCAAAAAAGAGGAGGAAATACGTTTACTTTGATTCGTTATTATTTCTATTTCCTTCCATGAAGGCTAGACCTACTAGTGGTAACACTGCAGCTTTAGAAAATAATAACGGTAACAACCAAGAAGAGCATGGCATAGCCACTGCACGTCCTACATATTTAGAAAATAATACCAATAATAACAACAACGAGGACCAACTGAACCCACCCGCTCGACGTTCTAAGAAAATCACGCAAAGCATAACGTCTTAGGAAAGCTCCTTATTGAACATCCTTCAACAAAAACAAAATAAAGAAATTAGCGAGGACAAACAGTTTGCTTTCATGCTTGTCCCCATGCTACAAAGACTGAACGACGAACAAAAACACTATGCTAAAGTAGAGATCGTAAATGTGATGAGATATGCCAAGAATTATCTTCCTCCGCCAGTTGAATATCTGGGCGTACATCGTAGTACCATAGTTCCACCAACTTCTTTTGCTCACGCTACCGGTTACCAGCCACCTTCGCAATTTCCATTCTCAAACTTCCAGATGCAGCCACCAGGTCGTCTACAGTTTTTCAGTCTTTCTTTGCTAATAACCAAAACCAAAATTCTGAATGTTCTACGAGGAATTACTATTCGCAATTTTCAGAAGGTTTACTATCCCCCATGGCAACTTCTTCACCATGTGACTACTCTATAGCATCGTCGCCTGCTGTCTTCGATAATAACAGTGACATGTTTGATATGTCGAATCAATAATATAAGATATCTGTTTGATTCAATAATCTGTTTTTTATGAACGTCCAAATATTCTGAGTATTGTTACTTAATAGGTATTTTGTAAAGTTTGTAAAACAAAGTTATTCAAACCAATATTGTGTACTTACTTACCTCAATGTTACTAATAAGCGCTCTTCAGGTGGTACAGATTTTCTCCATTTAGTGTCTTGATATGTTATTTTTGGTCCTATTATTTGAAGTAATTCATCAAAACTCTTTACACTCATCCTATTGTATTGAAAAAATTTATTAGGATGATCTCTTAAGTCGTCATAAATTTTGTAAAATTGTCCTTTTAGCAATCTTTGACTTATCACTGGATGCACCCAGTATTGGCTCTTGCGCCGTTTTCTGGCTTTCATTCGTAACAATAAAGCTACCACACGAGCGGTGTCAGTAAAATCCATGTTGGTACTAATAAAATGTAGTTGCGATTAATTCGCCGCAAGTGCGCGCCTGAAAATTTATAAATAATTTTTACCGCGATTTCGATTTTTAAATGGCGCGACAGAAAATCGCATGTGCGCGCCTGGCCTAAGACTGTGACGTTAGCGCCGGCCGAAATCGTATTTTTACGCATTGGAATGCGTTCGAATTTGACAGCCGCCAAAACTTCGTCACAAATTATCTGAAAGCATCGCCGAGGCACGAAGAAACCATCGAGGTGGCGGGGTCACGAGCCGTCGTCGTTCAGCGCAACCCTGCACAGATTACGGCGATGGGTAATGTATAAATACAGGTATCGTATGTTGTGACTTGGACTTGCATCCAGCGTTCCGAACCGGCTCCCCCGTCTTGGGCCTTCTGGGGCTCAAGTCCTGATCCCGTCCGAAGCAATGTAGGACTTGATTCCTGCGACCAGTATTTCCTATTAAGCCTCCTGAATACGTTATTTCCTTGAGGCATTCGTGGCTTTCTGACTAAGAACCTGAATGACCTTAAGGGCCTCTCTGAACCAGCTATTTTCTGGAGATGTTCGTGGTTTCCTGAGTACGGACCTGTCGCCTCCTATAAATCCTCCCGAATTCATTATTTCCTTAAGACCTTTGTAACCGGGCGTCGGTTAGAAAATTTGAATTTCGGTTCCCGCGCGCGTGAGAGATGACAATGGTCAAAACGCCTGGGGGTTGCTTCTTGGGAGGAAAGTTTAGTCGGGTGCCTAGCGGCAAGGTGAAAGGTCGATTCGTGGGTCTAGGTGGCTCAATTTAAGCAGCTGCGAACCCAGTGCCTAAAACTTTGTGCTTGCCAGTAATTATACGCGGGCCCACATTAGTTTTGTGTTTTGTGTAAACCACTCGACAGAACTAAAACGTTCGCCGTGAGTGCATTTTGCGCGGGTGCAACCAAGCCAAGATCGAGTTTGTAACGGTTGTCGAGTAGGTACAATAGCGAGGGCGTAGGAATATATCTTGGACATCAGCTGGCGTTTATAGAAAGTGCGCCTACGGAAGCACGAGAGGGAGAGAGAGCGAGCGATAGTAGGATCATCTTTTGGCGGCAAGTCATCCTGTTCGAGGGCATTCTCAGGGCCGAAATTTAAGCCGCGTCGCCTCTGGCCGATCCCGGAGCCCTTGCTTTGTTAGCCGATATTACACTCCAGGTGAGCAATAAAACCATAATTCAAAAGCGACCTACGGATTTGGGAAGCCCTCTATATTATAACAACGCAAATTGTGAGAGTTAGATTCCTTAGAAGAAAGGAAGAGCGCGACGAATTTCTTAAAACTTAAAATCTAAATAATTAATATAATAGTTAGACTAATTTATGTTTGTTGCCCGCAGGGCTATTATTAATCCGTCAATACATCCCATAAGAAGTCAGTGTGTTGTGTTATTGCGCTCCGGTGCTAACCCACTTTGTAGATATTTGTACAGGGTAACCCAAAGGTAAGTCTTGTCCACCTGCACCAAAGCGTTCACCGGAGGATACCGCAGCTAAGACGGCAAGGGATTAGCAATACATTTAAGTCAATAAGTACCTTTCAAAATTATAGGCTACGACTTCCGTTTTTTTAATCTGAACGCCCTGAGAAAACCCACGAACACCCTATACCCCACCCTCTTCAAAGCTAGTCGGAGCACCCAAATATAGGCCGCGAATATTCAAAATTCAAGGGGCCAAGTTATAATTGTCGATCCAACGTCGGGGCACGATAGAACGGGAGGAAAAAGCTAGCAAATTTGAATTTTATTATAGGCGGGCGATAAAGTGAACGGTGTCATATTGTTAGGTCGCGAGTAAAATAGAAAATTTCGTGTTGCGAATGGATATATGGAATTACGATCGGGATTGGTACTGAACAGTAATTTGGAAAAAATAAATAGGAATAAAATGGACGGAAAAGAAGTAGATAGTGGCATGTCAAGCTCAGAGGGTTCAAGAACGAATGAATTCGAGGGAAGTGCGTACAATACTATACCGGTAAAATCAAGTGAAGAAGGAACAGGTATGGAAAAATTGATGCAGTTGATGGTAAACATGAATCAAAATATGACAGATCAAAATAAAAAAATGACTGATCAGAATTTAGAACTACGAGTTCATATTGAAAGCTTAATAGAAAAGGTTGAAGCAAATATCCAAGGGCAACTGGAAAAGAGAATAAGACCGATAGAAGAGAAAATGGAAATTCTACATAAGGAAATAAAAACGGAAAACCTGTCCATTAAAGGTGACTTTATGATCATGGATCAAAAGATCATACAAAGTCAGCAATTAACTGAAGACAAAATTATCAAGACCGACGAAAAAATAAAACAAATTAAGGCGGAAGTGTCAGAAATATCTAGCGATGTATTCAACCTAAAGCAACAAGTGAACGAAATGACGGCAGGCGAGAACAGCTTAAAGGGAAATGAGAGTACCGTAGTACTAATGCAAATGGAACTCAAGCCATCAAAATTCGATAGAAGGTCTCGCTCAAATCACCCCAGGGATTTCTTACGATCGGTGGAAACCTACATGAAGAACCTTCGAATTCCGGAATCCAATAAGGTAGATACAGTGCTGGAATATTTGGAAGGTGACGTGAGAGTATGGGCTAGTATTCGATACGACGGATGGAGGGGGTACGAAGATTTCAAAAGAGATTTTCTGAAAGAGTTTTGGTCCGAAGACATCCAGAACCAAATACGCCGTCAGGTGTTCGAAACACGCACATATAATCCTCGTTTGGGAGATTATGCAAGCCATGTCTGGCACTGGGTAAATAAGGTTAAATACCTAGATCCACCAATATCGGAAATCGAACTGGTTAAAGCCTTGAGACAGCATTTTTCCAAAGAAATCGAAATGAGCCTGATTGCTGCTCAAGTAGAGAGTACCGACAAATTATTGACGGTTCTAAACCAAATTCATGAGATGATTTTTGAGGCTTTCACGGCCATTGTCATTAAGTAACAAACGACTTCCGGGATTGGACCGTGTCATGATTGAGATCGAAGAACTCAACGTTTCGCCCACTTTCGTAAGGGGCTTCATCAGGAGGAAAAAAGGCAAAAGAGCACGGTAACTCAACGTGTTAACCACGCCAGAGGCGAAACTCTTTGCAAAGGGAAGGGACAGAAGAGCACGGTAACTCAACGTGTTAACCACGTCAGAGGCGAAACTCGACTGACTATCGGAAGAAGAAAAGCGAGAATTTATAGGCAAGCGCCGTAGCGATTCAGCAAATGCCGTCGCGGTTCAGTGACGGAGGGCGGGGCTTAGGAATTAGCACTTTCCACATAGAAACCTCCAAAACCCGATCCTCCTGCAGCAATAGTCTTTCTTCCCTATATCCACCAAGTCACGGACCGCATAGGAAAGTTTCTTCGAAAACAAAACATTAAAACAGTATTCAAACCCCCGAGCAAAATGGTGTTTATAGAGTCCCTTGCTCTTGTAATGCTGTATACATTGGTGAAACAGGTCGTTCGGTGAAAACTCGCATCTCTGAGCATCAGCGCTGTCTCAAGTCAGGTCTCGTTTCATCATCGGCCATCGCCGAACACCAACGCGATACTGGTCATAAGATCCTTTTTGATGAAACTTCCATCATCTGCAAATCCCCATTCTTCTTTAGCAGAAAGATTCGCGAAGCCATTGAGATTTGCAAACACCCTAATAATTTCAATCGAGACGAAGGCTTTCCCCTTCCTTCTATGTGGAAAGTGCTAATTCCTAAGCCCCGCCCTCCGTCACTGAACCGCGACGGCATTTGCTGAATCGCTACGGCGCTTGCCTATAAATTCTCGCTTTTCTTCTTCCGATAGTCAGTCGAGTTTCGCCTCTGACGTGGTTAACACGTTGAGTTACCGTGCTCTTCTGTCCCTTCCCTTTGCAAAGAGTTTCGCCTCTGGCGTGGTTAACACGTTGAGTTACCGTGCTCTTTTGCCTTTTTTCCTCCTGATGAAGCCCCTTACGAAAGTGGGCGAAACGTTGAGTTCTTCGATCTCAATCATGACACGGTCCAATCCCGGAAGTCGTTTGTTACTCAAATTCATGAGGCCCAGAAGCGCCAGGAAAGGTGCTCTCGGTACAATGAGAATCGAGAGAGGCCTCAAGCAACAGGGTTCAGGCAACAGGAGCGAGGAAATATTAATAACATCAGAGGAATGAATATGGCCCAGAGAGGAAGTAGGAGAGGACGTCCGGCATTTACTAACCAGCACGAGAGCAACGAGCGAGTATCGTCACCAGCTGAAGAACGGTATTCGGAAAACTAAGATTTCCTGGACAGAGCGCTCCGACAGTCCAGGAAATAAGAACGAAGGAACAAAGGGAGCATTTAAAGTTTACAGCAACGTTCTTTAAACATATCACTACCCACAAGAAGGATAAGAAAACTCATGTGCAAAGAATTCAAGAGCTCAACGACGAATCAGCAGATGACGATGCTACCGTAGACTCAACTTCGGAATCGGAGGATGAAGAAAATGGTACATATGTACCAAGAATAAAAGGTTCTCTAGAAGACGAACCAATTGAGTTTCTGGTGGATACCCCCAGCAATGGATGAAATATTACTTAAATTCGGAGGAGTTAAATATTTGAGCTCATTGGACCTAACTAGTGGTTATTGGCAACTGCCACTACACAGAGGTTCAAGAAAATATACTGCCTTCCTAGTTAACGGAAAGAATTATCAGTTCACCGTGTTACCATTTGGGCTGAATGTATCCGTAGCGTTCTTCAATAAATGTATGGACCTCGTGTTGGGGCCTGAAGTATCCTCTTTCACAACGGTTTATGTAGATGATATTCTAATTACGTCAAATACGCTGCTAGAACACTGCGAGCACTTGAACATTATTTTGACCAAATTGGGAAGGGCAAACATGACGGTAAAGTTCAATAAGTGTCATTTCTTGCGGCCCCAACTAAAATTTTTGGGACATATTATAAGCCCTAATGGCATTACAATGGACCCGGCCAAAATTGACTTTATAAAAAATTGTCCACCACCACGGAATAAAAAGGAACTGCAATCGTTTCTGGGATTTTGCAATTTCTATCGGAGATTTATAGAAAAGCATTCGGAGACGATTAGTACATTGACGCCTTTACTCAAGAAGAATATTCATTGGAAGTGGGGAGAGGACGAAGAGCGAGATTTCAGACGAATCAGGGATAGCTTCGAGCACGATTTAATACTGGGTCACCCTGACTTTACTAAGCCTTTTTGGATTTCCACCGATGCCTCGATTAATGCTTTAGGAGCTCATCTATTTCAAGTTAACGCAGCTGGAGAAATCATCATATTACGTTTGCTAGCCGAACATTGCTAACTGCAGAAAAGAATTACACCGTAACGGAGTTGGAGCTTTTAGGAATAGTGTTCGCCTGCAAAAATTTAGAAACTACGTCTTGGGATATCCAACAGTAGTGCTGACTGACCATAAGGCGCTATCGTTCTTATTTAATTGCAAGGCTTTAAACGCTAGAATGATGAGATGGGTACTCTATTTACAAGAGTTTCAGCTCAAAGTTGAATATTGTAGGGAAAGGACAACGTTGTTGCCGACTTTTTGTCAAAATCACTTAAAAAAGATATAACTTTCCTTCGTATTTGTCACATAAATATAAGATCTCTAATTCCTTGTTTTGATACATTTTCTGAATATATCCAAGATAATAACTTTCATCTAATAGCAATATCAACTTGGTTACCTTCGGATTTTCCATCACATTTGATACACTTAGAAGGATATGATTTACTGCGAGCCGATCGAGAACTACGAGGTGGTGGAGTATGCTGGTATATTCAGTCCAATTTAAAATATTAAACCTAATAAATACAGAATTTATACCTAAAGAAAACACTGAGCAAATCTGGGTGTCTATTAAATTGCAAAATACTAACATCGCTTTAGGAGCAGTATACATACCAAAAGTAAGTAATGCTGGACTCAATGAAATTGAACTTGCTTTATCAAACATTACAATGACAACCGACGATACTATCTTAGTTGGAGATATAAATACAGATTTACTAAATCAGGAATCACCTTACACTCGAAAATTTTATGACCTTATTAATTCATTTAATCTAAAACAAATTGTAAGCAACCCAACAAGGATAACTGATCAATCCGCAACTTTAATTGATATTATGTGTGTCAGTGACAAAGTTAAAGTAATGGAATGTGAAAACCTAGATTTTCCATTAAACGTAACCGGACCATATGCTAACGTACTGTGTTCTAAATTATACAATAGAGAAACCCACCCCTTCAACAATAACATACAGAAGCTACAAAACTTTTGATCTGGACCAATTTAACAACGACGCAGCTATAGTAAACTGGCGATATATTGCAGAATTAGAAAATATAGATGCTAAAGTGGATTATCTAAATATAATGAAAATTCTTACACTGTTCAACAAACACGCACCGTTAAAAAACTGTTACTCTATATCACAAATACCGGCCTTACATTACCGATACACTTAACAACTGATCATTAATATGAAGAATAAGGCATACAAAAAGTACACAAGGACGAAACTTGAAAAAGATCGAAAGTACTACAAAGATCTAAGAAATTACTTATCGATGGCAATAAAAAATGAAAAGAGGGCGTTTATTCAATATCAGATACGAATGAGTACAAAAAAACCCACATCTGTTATGGAAGAAAATTCGCTTCTTGGAATATACATGCTAAACCAACATCTGTAATAGCAGAAGATATAAAAGATGCTACTTTAATAAATGAATATTTGGTAAATAGCGTGGGACATGTCACTATCAGTGACGACACTTTGAAATTTTTTTGACAGAATTACTTTAACAATATCCACGAACCTCAACTTAACTGTCAAACATCAGTAGAGAAGTAGAAAACACCATTGCCCAACTGAAATCTAATGCGACTGGAATAGACAATATTAACCTAAAAATGTTGAAACTAGTGTTACCTTTCTGCAAAAATGAGCTTACTGGAATTATTAACTTCTCACTCAATACTGGAACCACACCTATGATATGGAAGAAGGCTATAATCAATCCATTGCCGAAAGTTAGCACAGCGAGGGTACTGAATGATATTAGGCCAATCAGTATTCTGTCTACGATGTCCAAGGTGTTGGAAAAATTGTTAATAGTCACATTATTCAGCATATTAATAAAAACGATTTATTACCAAATACTCAATCAGGATTTAGACCTAAATATAGTACTACAAACGGCAATGATGAAAATAACAACAGATATAGCCAAAAATATGGATAATAGTGAAATAACGTATCTAGTACTCTTAGACTATAGCAAGGCCTTCGATGTTATTAATCGAGATTTACTTTTGGCTAAATTACGATACTATGGATTTAACAATCAAATATTGAGCTGGCTTAGTAGCTATTTAGCCAACAGAGGTCAAGTAGTTAGGATTGAAAACGATATATCACAAGAAGCTACAGTCCTATATGGAGTTCCACAAGGAAGCATTTTGGCTCCTACACTATTTACACTCTTTACAGCGGACCTTCCAAAATATTTACAATATCAGTGGAATATACACCTATACGCTGATGACACGCAAATTTATAAATCTTGTTCACCAGAACACGTTAACGATCTCATTGATGAACTGAACTTCAATTTACAGTGTATACAAGAGTGGTCAGAGAAAAACGGATTAAGGCTTAACCCCCAGAAAACTATAGTCTTGTGTCTAGGCTCAAACGCTTTAATCAATAAGTCTAATCTTATCTTGAAAAAAGAAATAATGCTGAGCGATAAGGTGATAAGTGTCAGTGAAAGTGCTCGCGATCTTGGTCTAATTATAGACAAAAATTTAAAATTTGAAAAGCATGTCATCAAAAAGTGTAGTGAATGTTATGCGAAACTAAAAACGTTGTGGAGATATAAATATATTCTTACCCAAGATGTTAAATGGAGCTTAACAAATACAATTGTCCTCAGTTATCTTGACTATGGAAGCGCAGTATATTATAACTTCTTAACGGCTTATATGAAAAACAAACTGCAAGTGCTTCAAAACTGTTGTTTAAGATACTCCTTTGTGATACCTTACAGAGATCATGTAACGCCATATTATAATAGATTAAGTATATTAAAATTAGAAAATAGATTTACACTTTTATATGGAACTCTATTATACAATATTTTACAGTCGGAAGAACCAACATACTTACTTAATTTTCTTATTAAACGCTGTGTAATAAATAGAAGCACCATTAGTTTAAGGTACAGAGAACTATTTACAATTCCCCAGCATAACACCTATAAATTTGAGAGTAGCTTTGAATATGTAGCGCCAAAACTAATTAATTCCTTTATGGAAATATTTTTCAGTCCTTCTGTTACTCAGTTTCAAAAAGCATTTAAAACTAAATTGCTCGACATTCAGGACAGTACATCGTCGTAGCACATTACACTGTGTAATTTTATATACATATTAAGTTTTTTTTTTCTATGTTAAGGTGAAAGTGAAAAACGGCAATGCTGATCTTTCTCCTTTTGAATATATGTAACTACAAATTAGTAATAAATTAGTAATAGTGGTACAAATTTATATTAGTTTCGTTTTTTTCTTGTCTATTGTAGGTTATATTCAATAAATATATATCTATCTATCTATATGGAAAAGGGGCAAATCGGAAAAACGAACCCATAATGGTGGAATTGATCGGCAAGAATACGGAAGGATACAAAGAATTAGTGAAAATCATGAGTCAGTTGAAACCCGCTCAGTTACGGGACGAGCACATAGGCTGGATAACAAGAGAACTAAGCGATGATGCCAACGGAAAACGGGAAGAGTTACAGAGAAACTATTTAATTCATCAGGAAGTATTGTTTAGAAGGAGGAAACATGACAGTGAATGGTGGGTGGTCTGCATCCCTGACAGCCTGGTGCACGGAATAATATCCTGTTATCATCAACTCTATGGCCATTTTGGTACAAAGAAATGCGTAGGAGCAATCAGCGAAGCATGTTATATCCCTAACTTAGAAAGAAGGTAAAGAAAGTAATATCAACATGTGACATTTGCCAGAAGGCCAAAATAGATACTAGAAGTCGAGAGGGACTTATGAGAAATGTGATGTCATCTAGGCCTTTGGAGTTAGTATCTATAGACTTATTCGGACCCTTACCCCAAGGCCGAGGGGGTGTGTCATACATATTCGTCATGTTAGATGTGTTTACCAAGTATGTTAAATTGTATCCAATACGAAGAGCTAATTCGAGGACTGAATAAGATAATTAATGACTATATGCTAACGACAGGGAAACCAGAAACAGTAGTATCAGACCATGGAACTCAGTTTACCAGCGAGTTGTGGAAGAAGGAACTTGGTGACGTGGGAGTTCAGGGTAAGTATTCAACAGTATACCACCCACAGTCAAACATTGTAGAGAGAGTGATGCGTGAACTAGGACGGCTCTTTAGAACCTTTTGCCACAGCAAGCATTCTAGCTGGCCTGCATATACAACCAAGATAGAAAACTGGATTAATTGCACTATCCATGAGTCCACAGGGTTCACCCCGTATGAGCTAATGAAAGGAGAGCGATGTAGTCAGTTAATTGAATCACTTCTCGATTATCCGCACCGAACCGATGAACCACTGAATACTAAGATAATATTAGCCTATGATAAATTGAAAAGTAGGGCACAAAAGAGGAAAGAGAGACATGATGGGAAAGTCAGTCGACCAGTAAAGTTTAATCCAGGAGATATGGTACTGGTGAAAACACATCACCACTCGTCGGCCATTGATAGGGAAATCAAGAAATGTTTCCTATTATACGAAGGACCATATGAAGTTATAGAGGAAACCTATCCAAATGCATATTCACTAAAATATCCCAATTCGAATACATACAAAACCACCCAAAATGTCATAAACCTCAAGTTGTATAAATCCGGGGAGATTGCTCTAGTCAATATGTTGATTAGTGACCAATAGTCAAGCGTTGGGAGTCATAATGGTGGGGGGTTAAACATAAGTTTTAGTTAAGTTTTAAGTATAATCGAGAAGTAAGGTAACAAATTTCTGTCGCAATATCACAATTATGAGATACCGTTAAAAAATTTGGAGGGGGTACTGTAACCGGGCGTCGGTTAGAAAATTTGAATTTCGGTTCCCGCGCGCGTGAGAGATGACAATGGTCAAAACGCCGGGGGGTTGCTTCTTGGGATGAAAGTTTAGTCGGGTGCCTAGAGGCAAGGTGAAAGGTCGAGTCGTGAGGCTAGTTGGCTCAATTTAAGCAGCTGCGAACCCAGTGCCTAAAACTTCGTGTTTGCCAGTAATTATACGCGGGCCCACATTAGTTTTGTGTTTTGTGTAAACCACTCGACAGAACTAAAACGTTCGCCGTGAGTGCATTTTGCGCGGGTGCAACCAAGCCAAGATCGAGTTTGTAACGGTTGTCGAGTAGGTACAATAGCGAGGGCGTAGGAATATATCTTGGACATCAGCTGGCGTTTATAGAAAGTGCGCCTACGGAAGCACGAGAGGGAGAGAGAGCGAGCGATAGTAGGATCATCTTTTGGCGGCAAGTCATCCTGTTCGAGGGCATTCTCAGGGCCGAAATTTAAGCCGCGTCGCCTCTGGCCGATCCCGGAGCCCTTGCTTTGTTAGCCGATATTACACTCCAGGTGAGCAATAAAACCATAATTCAAAAGCGACCTACAAATTTGGGAAGCCCTCTATATTATAACAACGCAAATTGTGAGAGTTACATTCCTTAGAAGAAAGGAAGAGCGCGACGAATTTCTTAAAACTTAAAATCTAAATAATTAATATAATAGTTAGACTAATTTATGTTTGTTGCCCGCAGGGCTATTATTAATCCGTCAATACATCCCATAAGAAGTCAGTGTGTTGTGTTATTGCGCTCCGGTGCTAACCCACTTTGTAGATATTTGTACAGGGTAACCCAAAGGTAAGTCTTGTCCACCTGCACCAAAGCGTTCACCGGAGGATACCGCAGCTAAGACGGCAAGGGATTAGCAATACATTTAAGTCAATAAGTACCTTTCAAAATTATAGGCTACGACTTCCGTTTTTTTAATCTGAACGCCCTGAGAAAACCCACGAACACCCTATACCCCACCCTCTTCAAAGCTAGTCGGAGCACCCAAATATAGGCCGCGAATATTCAAAATTCAAGGGGCCAAGTTATACCTTCGTGGCTTTCTGACTAAGAACCTCACGATCTTAAGGATCCCCCTGAATCGAAACCTCCCTGAAGACGCTTCCCACACTAGCCGCAAGAATCAATACTAAAGCTTTTCGTGTCATTAAAGAATTTAAACCGTCTATAAGAACGTTATTAGCGAAATTCAAACAACCGACCGGGCACGTAACATAAGGCCCCAGGATCAATTAAAGCCACTTGCAAAAGTTCTAAGCTTCACTCATTTTTCCAGAAACAAATTACATGCTTACAGAAAACACCTGCAGTGCCCTCCAAAATTCTTATTATGCTAGAGCACTGTTGGAAAACACTCTGTAACCACCCAAATAATTATAAAAGTGTAGGTTGGGGTAATTGTTGTGCGGAATTAAAGAAATTGTTTTTTAATTTTTGCTGACACTTGTCAAGTTATTTTAAAAGTTGTAATTTTGCCTAATCAAGTCACTTTCAATACTGATTTCTCATATTCTCAACATTTGGCGACCGTGACAGGACAGCCTAATGGAGAAATCAAACCAGTTGCAGAAAGAAAGGACCCAATTGAGGCGATCATTTACAAAAACTTGCAAGGACTTGGATAGCTTACTGAAGGACAAACTATCCAAAAAAGAAGATGTAATGGCTTGTTTGAACCAGTTAGAGGATAAAAGCGACCGTCTCTACATTCTGGATGAGCAAATTAAAGAAGCACTATTTTCGTATGATGTTGACGATGGAGAATTCGAAGAAGAATGGAATTCAGTTGAATTATTCAGAGAGGAATCCATAAAATACAAAACCAGGTGTAATTTCTATTTGAACGAGGCGACTAAACAAGAGGATACAGTCAGCAATGCCAATTCTACAAGCGGAGGAGCCAAGAGGAGGAACTTCAAATTACCCAAATTTGAGTTGAAGAGATTCGACGGCGAGGTGAAGAATTGGATCGGTTTTTGGGGCCAATTTAAGAAAATTCACGAAGATCCCGCGATTGACAACGAAGACAAATTCCAATATTTGATTCAAGCTACTGAACAGGGTTCCACGGCGAGGGAGTTGGTTGAGAGTTTCCCGCCTTCAGGTAACAATTACGAAAAGGCCGTCAAACAGTTAAAAGCCAGGTTTGCTAGGGACGAATTCTTGATTGAGGTATACGTCAGGGAGCTCCTGAATCTCGTGTTGAAGCAGTCGATGGCAAATAAAACAGGGATGTTTCTATCCAACTTATTCGATAAGCTTGAAACACAATTAAGAGCCCTTGAAACATTAGGTGTCACAAGTGACAAGTATGCCGCAATGTTATATCCTCTAGCAGAATCAGCTTTACCCGAAGATGTTCTTAAGGTGTGGGAGAGACATCGAAGCTCTATTACAAGAAACAATACCGGAGAAAATAGTCGAAGTTCAATTGCAATCAACGCTCCAAATGAAAACGATAATAAGAACCCCACTAATCATTTGAATCTTTTATTAGATTTCCTGAAAGCTGAAGTTGAGAGTGAAGAACGGATCAAATTAGCGCGAACTAGTTTTTCACAAGTAAAGGAAACCGGAAAAGCACAGAACAATCAAAAGGTAAAATCACACCACCCCAAAATACCTGAATTGAACACCGCAGCTACTATTTTCACATCAGAGAAAAAAAGAGGTAAGAAAGTTATGAATTGTATCTTCTGTGACCGCTCTCATTCTAGTCAAGACTGTTTGAGTGCAAATAAACTAACATTTGATGAAAAAAAGGATATGGTCATAAAGAAAAACTGTTGCTTCGGATGCCTCAGACGAAATCATAGCGTGAAAAATTGTAGATTATTCATCAAATGTTTGTTATGCGGGAGAAAACATTTTCCTATATTGTGCCCGGATTTACCTTCAAATAAATCATCTGTGAATGACAAGGTAAATGAATCACAAAAGGAACAATCTGGCGATATGGAAAATGTCCTCACTAGCCTTAATAGTTGTACTGAAACCTTATTGCAAACTATTATCATTCGACTAGTAAAAGATGGAAAATCAATGCTGGTAAGAGCACTGTTAGATTCGGCTTCCCAAAGGTCTTATATTTTATCAACTCATGCGAAACAAATGAATTTTGAAAAGGTTCGAGAAGAAACAATCATACAGGGTGTTTTCGGAGGTTCAGAAACAGAAGCGCACGTTCACAGTTCATTTGAGGTCTTCATAGAGAGTTTAGATAAATCATTCCAATTGAAATTCGAAGCTCTAGATCAACCAAGAATTTGTAACTATATACCGAGACTTCAAAATAAAAAGTACATAGATTATTTGAAAAGTAAAAACATAACAATTTCAGACTCAGACTCAAAATTAAATGAAATTGTAATTCTTTTGGGAGCTGATGTTATAGGCAAATTGTTTACTGGTGTAATTGAGAAGGTAGACGAAGAATTGTTTGCCATAGAAACTCGTCTTGGGTGGCTCTTAATGGGGAAGCAGCAGAAAATAAGCAATTGTTTTTCAATTTCATCTCTATCTAGTTTTCAAATACCAGATTTATGGAGTTTAGAAGTTTTGGGTATAAGGGATTCTTCAGAACAGAAAACAAAGAAACATTTACAAATTGAGACCATACAGCATTTCAATGAAACGATAATTTTAACAGACGAAAATAAGTATCAGGTTTGCCTTTCCTGGGTAGAAGGTCACCGAAAACTCATGAACAATTTTGATAAAGCAGAAAAGAGATTATTCAATGTAACAAGAAAGCTTAAGGATTCCAATAGGTATTCAGAATATCAACAAGTTTTTCGAGAGTGGGAAAAATTGGATATTATAGAAAGGGTTCCAGAAAATGAAATGGATAATTATGCGTATTATTTACCTCATCACGCAGTAATAAAAGATACAAGCGCGACCACCAAAATCAGACCTGTTTTTGACGCATCTGCAAAGGATAAAAAAGGCCATTCTTTGAATGAGTGTCTTGAAAAGGGGCCAAATTTGATTGAATTCATACCAACAGTTTTATTACAGTTCAGACTAGGGGCGATTGGTGTAATCGCAGATATAAAAAAGGCTTTCCTGCAGATTAGCTTAAAAAAAGAAGATACAGATTTTCTGAGATTTCTGTGGTGGGAAGATAAGAAAAATTACAAGAAAATGATATATAGGCATCGTAGAGTAGTTTTCGGAGTTTCTTCAAGTCCATTTCTCTTAGCAGCAACAATTAATTATCATTTGGAACGGGTACCAGACTATTTGAAAGAAACAGCAAGTAAACTCAAAAATTCATTCTACGTAGACAATTGTGTCACGAGCCTAGAAAACATGTGTGATTTGTTGAAGTTCAAGGAAGAATCTAATAGGATCATGTCCAGTGCACAGTTTGAACTCAGGGGTTGGATTCATTCGTTCGGAAAGTCAAATGTTGATGTCACTTGCGAAGAAAATGTGTGCTCAGTATTGGGTTTATCTTGGAATTTCAAGAATGGTACAATTTTCTGTGATATAAACTCCCTTACTGAAGTAAATAATATTCCTAGAACGAAGAGAGGTTTATTGTCAATTTCCCAAAGAATACTTGATCCCATTGGATTTACTTGTCCAGTAACTTTGATTCAAAAATTAATTTTACAAAAAACTTGGAGATTGAAACTCGGCTGAGATAAGGAATTACCTGAAAATATCGTCAAAGATTTTGAGAATTGGTTGAAGCAAATTCCATGGTTAAGTTTTTGCGGAATACCCAGACATATATGTGATTATCCCTTGAAAGATACAGTGAATACTTTACATGTATTCTGCGATTCAAATAAGACAGCTTATGCTATTTGTATTTTTCTACGTTCAGAGAAAAACAGAGTCGTATCACTTCAGTTGCTTCAAGCAAAAACAAGAATCGCTCCAATAAAACCAATCTCTATACCAAGATTAGAATTATTAGCAGCAGTAATAGGTGTCAGACTTTGTCAGTCAGTAAAAAAGGTTGAAATATTTTCTTCCATGAAAACATATTATTGGTCAGATTCAATGGTAGTACTTTCATGGATCAAAACTAAAGAAGATTGGACCACTTTTGTCGGTAATCGAGTCAGGAAAATATGTTCCATTAGTGATCCTGTTGATTGGTTCCATGTACCTGGAAATATGAATATTGAGGATTTGCTATCTAGAGGATGGTGGGAGCGATTGGTAAGAATTACGAAAGAGCTCCTGAGGAAGAATTTGGGAAAAGCTAGCGTCACGTATGAAGAATTGATGACAATATTGTGTGATTGTGAAATAATAATCAATTCCAGGCCCTTGACGTATATCTCAAATAATGATGAATTGATCCCTCTCAGTCCTTTGCAGTTTCTGCAGAGTATACCAAGTAATAAAGTTCCAGACCTTGATACTATAGATAGACAATACTTACTGGGACGACAAAAATATCTGCAAACTGTAAGGGACAATTTGAGAGGAAGATTCAGGAAGGAGTACTTAGCAGAACTGGTTCATTATGGTCACAGAAAGGAGGCCAGAATTCTACCAGGGGACATTGTATTACTGGAAGTGGATAACAAGAAGCGCGTGAATTGGCCTTTAGCAAGAGTCCTCCAAATTTATCCTGGCAAAGATAATGTAGCGAGAGTAGCTAAAGTAAAATTTTCGGGAGGTGAACTACTTCGACCTTTTCAACGGTTGTTCCCCTTAGAAATTTCTGCTTCGGATAACGAAGAAATACTAAGACTTGGAGAGAAAGTCGTTCCTCAGAAGAAACAACTCCATTCTGAGGAAGAAATTGACCAGAAATCAAATTCCGATACACAACCCAACGGTAGTAAATTAGAGAAGCAAACTGTCACTACAAGATATGGACGTGTAGTGAAAGTGCCCAAACATTTCGATGAGTAGTGTTTTTTATCTATTTTCAATTCCGTGAATTGAAAAGGTGGGAGTATGTTGGAAAACACTCTGTAACCACCCAAATAATTATAAAAGTGTAGGTTGGGGTAATTGTTGTGCGGAATTAAAGAAATTGTTTTTTAATTTTTGCTGACACTTGTCAAGTTATTTTAAAAGTTGTAATTTTGCCTAATAAAGTCACTTTCAATACTGATTTCTCCTATTCTCCTAGAGAAATAATAAACCGTTGGTATAGAATGAAAACAGTATGGGCAAAAGTGAGGACAGTCATGGTTGCTCAAAGAGCCGCACTTCTCGGCCGATCAGATGGCGCCACTTGTAGAGTTTGCCTTGCAGTGGTCTATATTATTTACCGGACATCGCTCTCCTGTCAGTCGTTATTCTTACCCCTAGAGAAATAAGACTTGGTTTATTATTTCTCCAGGTTCTTAACCAATTTAAAATGGTTAAAATTAACTGCTGCGTGCCAAACTGCATCCCTCGGAGGAACCCCGGTCGACATCGATTTATACATCCTGAAGAAAACCCTGAATTATACTCCAAGTGGTTGCGTGCAATTGGTAACAGAAAGCTTTTTACCCCAATAAAAACTATGTTTACGATAACTTTCGGGTATGCGACAAACATTTTGTCAAAGAAGATTTTGGCCCAAATAATGTAAAAAGAACAGCGTTACCAAAACTATTTTTGCCAGGTAAGTAGGTGTATACATAACGCATGTAGGTAGTTTTTTGGGGTAGTTGCAGAGCAACAAAGTTCATCCCTGATAGAAGTGGCATAACATATTACTGCAGATTTTTCAACCAGCATGCCAGGTGAGTTACAAGGTTATTTTTTTTAGTAGCTGAATGTGGCATGCTATTTTTTCCTAGCAGTTATGCTCCAGATCGAACGAGAATATTCACATAGCATCCCGCAGGGTGAAATTCTTGAGCCTCAGCTAGGGGCAAGGCCTACGGCAGTACTTCGATTAGAGCATCCTGGAGAAACTATGGAGTTTGCTTGTATTACACCAGGTGCAGTATTGAACACTGAGGCAGAGAGTATAACACCTCGTCCTCAAACACCAATATTACAAACAGGTAAATTTGCAACAGTTCGAGACAAAATACAGCTTGCCTCAAAATGTTGGGAAACTCTTGACCTTAGTTTACCTACGCCAAAATATATAACTGTTGCTGGAAAAGTACTGCTTCTACTTCGTTAACTGATCTTGCCACTTTTAGATGTCCCATCATATTTATAATTTTTATTTATGAAAAACCATATCTGGCTTGAAAGACAATGTTTAATATTATGTGACTGTATTTACTTTATGTTGGTTCAATTAACTTCTGCTGTTTAATTGGCACCTTTTTATTTTGACTCGTAATAAAATACATTTTGCGAACAGATATTGAAAAAATTGACATTAAATTGTTACTATTAATAAATATAAGTTTCTTTGTTTTTATAAATGTTTAAATACGAAATAAATCAATTGTTATGCATAAATTTATATATTTATACCTATTATTTGTGTAACAATTTATGTAATTATTTTTGTAGTTAGTTGTTAAGTGTCCTATAAATGGAGATTTTTTTGTTGGACAATAAATCAACTATTATATTATGTCGTTTTTTTTCTTTTGTTGACTGTTAGCCCAAGAATAGCGTCGAGTAATTATACCTTGGTCACAAATTGTAAATATCAGACCCAAGGAAGTGAAAACCAAAGCTGCCATGTGAAAACGATCTTGATAAACCAGCATGGACCAATACGATGATTATCACTGATTGTCTCATGCTAAGTTATCAAATATCAAATTTCAATATACAGTATAGTAAAATATTACCAGAAATGTATTTTCAATTTCCCGCCAAAATGAACTTCCCGGCCACTAGAGGCGCTGACATTCAGTTCTCTTTAAGGTCACTATATCAATAAGGTACCGCCATTCCATTCCTCGCTTGAGAATGTGAGAAAATTGTGCGACAAGGATAGATATAAAAAAATCACTAATGGCGGTACCTTATTGATATAGTGACCTTATAGGGAACACCTCCTGTAGCCACCTATTATGGGAATTTAAAAGCATTTAGTGTGTTTCTTAGCTCAAATATCAAAATCTGACGTTTAACTTTAAAAGGTTAGTTGCACCATGAAATCTCAGTTTATTGTTTTTGTTGAAATTTAACACAATTTCTGTAAATTATATAATAATCTCAAATACGTTGAAGTAATTTTCCATTCGAGGAATACATATCACGTTCTAAAAACAAATTTCTGCCAATTTTAAAGTACGATAATAATCGAATAACAAAAATTGTGGTAGTGGCGAAAGAAAAGGATGCTCAATGTAATTTCTAATTGATCCCCCACTTAACATTTTAAAAAGTGCGACATTAGATGAAAAATTGTCCGTTACCAGTCGTAACACAACAAAACCACAATCAGTTAAAAGTTGCAGAAATTACCACTGTTAACAAGCTGCTGTGGTTCGAAATGATTTTTTTGCACTCCTCTATTAAAAATCAAGTGACTACGCACGGAACCAACGATCGGAAACGTCAAATTTACAATCATTCTCGCTTTTTACCGCACTAATGCTTGCAACGAGCACAGAGATTTTTCTCGTTTAAAAAATAGTTTAAAAGTAGATTATTGTATCAAATCCGAAGTTTATAATAAAAAAATGCATTTTACAACTTTTATTAAGATAATACAGCAGAAATACTCTCAAAATAATTAAAAATCATTGCAAGCCAAGTCAGCGCCATCTGTGAGAAATTCTATAATACAGAGTCCTGTCACTCGGATTTCCCATCGACATATAGAAATGGACCGCTAGTCAGAGCTGCGCGAGCCAAACAGGATAGAAAGAGAACGCATATGACTTGAGAACGCTCTGTCCTTGTTGGCGCTCAGTAGCACAGGCGTGAAAGTGAGACCTTATAAGAAGGAGCAACAAGAAAAGTTTGGCAGGCACCCCATCGGCTCGCGGCAAGGAAATTTACGATCTCTAATACACGCAGTCGCAGACAAGAATATCGATTTATCGATTTTGACGTCACAGAACCTTGCGTTTCCCAACGCCGCTTGTTGAGGTTAAGTGCATCGTTTTGCTAATTAACAGTAAGTATTGCCTATATTTTGTTTAAATACTTGTTAATTCTAATGTCTATTACGTTGATTCAGTTCGTGAATTCATATTTTTAGTTTGTTTACAGCGACATAGCGAAATAATCATCCATAGTTAATTTTGTAATACCTATTGCCTCATGTACTACGCATTAACTAAAATAGTTAAATTTTTTCAGTGATAAATGTCCTTTGCACGGTGCTAATGGTCAGCACGAAAAAGAAGTGTACCTGCGTTCCTGGTTGCAACAAATTGGTACTACAGGTCAGTGTACTGTACCACGTTTTTTAACTTCCGAAGCATTAAAAGTAATCGTTAGGTATTCCTGCAAATGTGGTAGAAGCTAATACAGTTTTATGTTCATGTTATGATCAGCCTTTGACATCTTCAAATGTATGTACATGTTTTGACGTATCAGCTAATTTGTTTCCTGTATAAAATAATGAAATAAGCAACAGTAGTAATTTTCGTTAGTAATATAACAAGGGCGAGATAAGGTACTTAACGATAATTTTGCACTCGCCAAGGGTTGAGTGCTGGTTGCAATGAAAACTGTTGCGAGGGTAGTTTTCTAAGGACAATGTCAATTACTCTTGGTACGGGCAAAATTATATGTAAGTGTGTTGCCCGCATTTATATTTTGAAGATGATATCAGTCATGTCACAGTTGTTAGTACGTAATAATCAACGTGAGATTATTATTTATCAAAACTATTCAGGATTATTTATATGCATTTCTTTCTGTTACCGATTTTCAACCTACTTTGGAGAATAACTTCAAACTGCTCTGACGATGCCCACATCTTCAAATTTGTCAAGGAGAAGCATAAGCCGAATACCTCCATTACCCAAGAACATCGGAAGAAAATGGCTGCGAAGTAGGTTGTTATTTATTCTTTATGTGTATAAATAATACGTATATTTTATTTAATTCAATGTTGTTTTATAAGCATTTATTTTTTGTTCTAGAATTTAATATTTGTTGTATTGTATATTATTTCTGCTGAATGTATTTACTACATTAATAAAGATTTCTTAAAACAGAGTGTAAAAGAATAACATTTATACATAGAATAGTTTAAAATATTGCTTTTATTACAAATACTACAAATATATACACTCATTACAAATATATCACATTTATTACAGTATATACAATTTGCGTTTACTGGTGACAAAAAAGTATGGTTTTTGTTAATTTATGCCTAATTCTTGTTGTACTTTCTCTTTGGCAAACGCAATAATGACGAATTCGCGATATAAAATATTGTTTACTAATCATTTTCATTAACATAAACCGGTGGTCATTTAAAACTGATTGTACCAGTGCATGGTTTTCATCAGCCAATAGTGTCGTTGACACATTCCGAAGTGTCCTTGCTACAAGAGCATCTACTGTTGAACCTTTATATTTTAATTGAAATTCGTGATAAAACGTTTTAAAATTCATTTCTGCCAGTTTGCATAAAGTTATAACATCTTTGGAAGCAGTAGATAAACCACCTCGATTGTTAATGTCTTGTAACTGAGAAAAACATTCAGTTGACTGTATTAAATCAATGCAAATGCCGCAAGATAATTTTTGCATTAAAGTTTTCACTATGAACCCAGCAATATACCCGAGTACATCATCAATGTAACGCTCGTCTATATTTTCAAAAGCCCCAGCAAATAGAGTGTCTTCGTCTAGTTCGTCTGTTGTCTTTTTTTCTGATAGTACAGAAACGTCTGTTTTGTCAACTTTATCTGAATTTGCATGTAAAAATGAGTTTCGTCTTGTGCGAGGCAATTGGCATATTTAGACCCACCAACTTGGGCATGAACGAGCAAGCGTTTCATTGATGATAATAATTTTGCAGCAGTAGGATTGTTGTTATTACCCCCTCTGCTTCTAACCGAAGAAAAAAACAGTTCTAAATGATCTTGCGACAATTTGTAAGTTAAAAGATATTCCAGTCCCGCTCTAGGATCAAAATAATTATGGAATATGTCAACGACACTTTGGAGTGCAATAAAAAACCCGAAGAAACCAGTTTTTAATCTCGAAAAAATGACTGGGGTATTAACATCTATTTTAATAGAGCGAATGTAGTTTTGCAAAAATATCACTCTTTGTTTTATGTGATCAATATTTTCTTTTGTTATGGGGGGTTTTCCGGGGTTTTTACAAAATTTATTTCGAGAATTCAAAATATCAAAAATTTCATTAAAATTTTTACAAAATTCTTCAGTTGCTTCAGAGTTGCAAAATTCTTTTAAACCCATTCTTTCGCGAAGAAATTGAAAAGAATCTGCAACACTTTTGCTCAATAATTGAACGGCAAGTGCCACTTTCATTTTCTCATTCTCCCAATTCAAATGTCTTCGTCGCAACCGATTGGCAGCATGCAAACCAACTAATTCTTGGTACTCGACTAAGCGAACAAAGTAATGCCAATTAATCTCGCGATTATCTTCTGTAAAGAGAGATTTGCATGTCCCTAGACAGTTACGAACCAGTTTTATCATATGACAAGCATCCGGCACGATAAAAATAGGTTTCTCCGTTTCTGGATTAAAAAAGAAATTATTTACATGAGCTAATAATGACATGTTCTCTCCGACGGCCCTTGCCATGGCAAAATTACTCGCAGCGCCATCAAACGTGAAGGATACAATTTCAATGCCTGTATCCTTCAGAGCATCCAAAACTTTAGTAACAATATCTGCTCGTTGTTGGCCATTTAAACCAGCAATTAAATAATATGCCACTGGTATCTTCCAGTTTCCATTGACGCAAGTACACATGACGACCGCAGCATTTTTAGCTTCTTCGAGTTGTCCCGTGCTGTCCTCTGATGCCTCTATCTCGCCCATGTCAACATACCCAAAAACTTTTCCTCCTTCTACGTGCAGTCCCTGCTTGATTGCCATGTCATCCATCTGAAGTCCGCAAAATACTTTTTTGCCTTTTTTCTCTTCTTCCTGCGCCTTTTTCTTAAGGGTATTTATTGCCAGAGCCGAAATTCCAGGAGAGCCATCGATTTTTTGAAACCAACCACGAATGGTACTGACATTGGGTAGACACTCGATAAAGCTGGACCTTACGAATTCGTACGCTTTCGGGGACAAAAAATGTAACGTACTAGAAAATTGTTGAACCTCTTTTGGACATTCTTGGAACCTTTTGTTGCCATCCAGCATTCTTTGTAGCAGTATGGTTGCCAAAGGAGTCATTGACGCCTGGAAGAAAAATTAGAAATGTAATTGTTGACATTTTCCTTTGAGAGCATGTACTTGTTTGTGAATATTTTATACGTACTTTTATGCTATTCGCAGCAGATTTGGCGATTAGATCTTTTTTAGTTAAATTTTCCACCAGGCCTTCGATATTTCTCATCTTGGACGCCAAGGATTTAATTGTACCACGTAACTTCTTGATTTCCTCAGCTTGTTCTGTGATGGTGTCCATTGCAACTTCCCAACATATAGTTGACTTTGTTGAATCATTCATGACACTCTGCCACTGAACATCTTTTACTCGTTTATACTGAGTAAAGTTGTCACCACATTCATCCCTTGCATCGTTAACTGGGAATGGACATTTCCTGGGAAAAATCAAAAACGTTGCTGATTAGTATATTTCTGTTACACTTATTATTACATTTAAGCTTGAAAAACAAACCTTTTCATTGAAGAATCCATGAGGGGTTGCAAGCTTTGATTTTCTACATGGGGTTGCAAGCTTTCAAAGTTTTCTACATCTTCAGGAGCCTGTAAATTGTTCTGTATTAAGACACGTACTTCATTCGACCAAAAATTACACGAAATTGCACACTGAGAAAAAAAATCACAGTATCGCCAACTAGGTACATGCGTAGTTAAAAATATGTAGCTTAGTGAACTACATTTTCTTTTAATTATCTGCAGTTCAGTTTAATCAATATTTTAATCGATACTTTTTTTCTCAGTGCATGTGTTCATTTACTTACAAGTCTTTCATCAATTTTGCTGGGTTCATTGCCAGCAAATTTACTATTGCTGTTCAAATTGCATGATGGCACAGCATCTCTGAGTAGTCGAAGATTTCCGGAGACGACAGCACGAGTATAGTCTTTGGACTTGAAGTGATTGGAGCAAACCTTAAACTGTGATGAGTTATTTGTTACTCCAAGCACACTTAACCATTTTGTTCTCATATCTGGTTTTGCCGGAAGGCTGGAAATACATTTTAATTAGCAAAAATCAACTTTAAAATTATCTATAGAGGTTAGGTAACAGAGGTTGAGTAGAGAAATATTGTTTACCTATGATAAATAGTTTCCTCCCCAGCTTTGCATTGCTTCTTACACACAAAACACTGTGTAACCATAGTACAATAAAAGTGACCACTGTTTTTATGAAAATATAACTATTTACAAACAGAATAATGTTTGTAAATATTGACACGTGCGTTCGAGGCTGCTTACGCGAAGTAAATTGGCGCGACGGCCCTGTGGTGTGCTGTGACGTCATTTTCTGTCGGCCAATAGGAGGCCGGCAGGAAAAGGAAAGATAGTTCTTAAACTGTTCTCTTTCTCTTTCTAACGCAAAGAGTTGCGCAGTCGTCCATTAGCGGTCCATTTCTATATGTCGATGGGATTTCCACCTAACCAAAAAAAAAGTGCAAACGATGTACCCAGGTAAATACAAAATCATATAATATTAATTATTGTTTTCTTTATCATGGTTATAAATGTTTATATTTAATGTGCAATTTTCGCAGGTAGAAATAGAAATGCCCGGACATCTTATGGTGTTTTCATTTGTAAGGGCCTTACTTATATATGCATTAGCGACATGGCTAGTATTTGACCCTGAGGGACCTGAGTCGGACAAAGTTTCTGCCACTTGAATTTTATTTATTAAAGATTCTTGAATGTAGCCTTCCGCAACTGCGGAGGATTTCCATCCACCATGACGTTTAATTGAAAGAAAGTTACTTCCTTTGTTTGCCAACAATGTTGCGCTGCTTCTGCGAAAGCAGTGCCCCGTATACTCGTGAGGATTTTGCAACTTTAAGTAAGTTGCAATGAAAGATGGTACTTTCCCAATAGTATTTACACCAACAGGTAAATTGACACATTTACCAGAACGGTATGTAAGGAAAAATCTGTCATTATTTTTGACTAACAACCTTATTTTTAAAAACTGAGTAATAATTTCAACCCATTCATTTTTCGTTATAGCAAATTCTCTTTTAACATATGTTTTTGTTTCAGGAACAGAAACTAGAATGATATCATCTTTAAAAACAATATCCTTAATCAACATTTTGCAAAGTTCTCCTCTGCGGCATGCTCCAGAAATGCCAATAACCAACACTGTCTGTAAATGAATGTTAGATGTGAGGACCATGTTCAAATAAATAAAAAATAATTACCTTCATGAGTAAATATTCTTTGTTTGGTGCATTTATTAAGAATTTTGTGATATGTTCATCATCAAGAACTTGAGATTTCTTAGGACAACGATGTTCGGTTTTCCTTTTTAAAAGGGCTATTAATTTCGGATATTTTGAAATGTCAACATTATTTTTAATGTTTAAACAAGACTTTAACATGCTGTATATTGACCATAACGACTTCTTATGTTCGCTTATTTCTTGAAAATAGGCCAGTAAAACATTTTCAGTATGATTTTTTATTTTTTTCACTTCACACCATTTAACATATGAATTATATGTATTTTCATACCTGTGTCGTGATTTTATTGGCAATAAATTATTCACAGCTACATTTGCTGTGTTTCTAATTTCGGGTGGTGTACATTCCAAGTCTTCTTCGTCCGAAAACATGCTTGAATTGTTCTTTTACTCAAAAGTTTGTCGACCAAAACTTGACAGTTATTTAAATGATCAGATAGTTACCTACATTATCGACATCAACGCACCGACTTGATTTTTTCCGACAAATTAAAGGCGAATAATTTCTATATTTATATTTTTCGGCATTGTGGAGGATCCGTGCAAAAAATAATATACAAGACACGTGCGGGAACAGTTTTGCTTTATTCGTGCGACATTCTTCAACTCGTGCGCTACCGCGCACTCGTATAAAAACTGTCGCACTCATATGCAAAACTGCTGTTCCCGCACTTATCATGTAAATAACTATTACATAAGGCTGTATAGTCTGTAATTTTAGAGATATGTGCAATAAAAATGTAGTTAACATGCAACATGTAGTTTTTTACAGTTTATTAATACCACAAAATTCTTGTAAAAATTCAACCCATTGCTGCCGAACACACAATTCACTAGGCAGTTGGCACTAACCATTTTAAAATTTAGTAGAATATTTTCACAACTAAGGATGTACACAGAGCTGGACTGTGTGTGGAGTGAAAGTTAAAAAGTTTTTCGGCGATAACAAGAAGACCTGAACTGTTACGATAGTGATAACCTTATGGGTACCAATGGTTAACTGCACAGCTTGTTTAACCTTTATCAGCAGAAACCCGCAAGGAGTTTGTTGGGAAGGCTTCAAAAAACAATACCATGCTTCTTATATGGCAAAAAACGACCATATTATTATACCGGGGCTACTATAGAAATTCTCCCAATGTGCAAATAATTGTCTGGTGCTTGATATTGCAGGTGTTCAAAGCCTGGTTGAGATAAAACTGTTTTGTAATTGGGTATTTATACTGTAAAACAGATTAAAATAAAATAAATGAAATTATATTCAATACTTTTAACAAGCAGAGTACTAATAAGCGCTATAACTATCAAGAGATCCAAAAAAAACTGTTCCTCAGCGGGCTGTGGAAATTCAACGTATGAATAATAGGTTGGTGACACTGTACGTCAATGTCAAATTCGATGTTAGTAGGTTAGGTTTTCCGTCATTTTTGACACAAAATGACGTAAATCCTAACCTGCTAACCTCGAATTTGACATTGACGTACAGTGTCACCAACATATTATTTGTACGTTGAATTTCCACAGCCCGCTGAGGAACAGTTTTTTTTGGATCTCTCGATATTTTGATTGTTAGAATAACATTTAAGTTGTCAATACATTTTCAAAGGTGACTTAATCTATTCATATTTCAATTTTCGACTTTGGAAAAATAAGCATTTTTATAGAAACAACATATGCTATTGTATTTCATATTTCAAATATTTAAATTTGCCGCCATACATAAAATACGTTTCAGTATTAATTACTAGATGTCTCTAGGTGGTGTTCCCTATTAGAGTACCTGTATATAGTAAGAGTAGGGCAAACGATGACATTTAGGGATCCATGAAGCGAAGTTAGTCACAATTTCACAGTCGACTACATTAATATAATGAAGGGATTCATCCTGTGAAGTTAGTTACAACTGTCATAGGTTATAGTTGACTATAAATTATTTTGTATTTAGTCGTGGTAAGAAGTTGAAACTAAATGTGCTTAATGCCATGTAATGCACTTTTATTTATTAACTACTAAATACAGTGGTATTAAGCCAACTTTATATTCATTTTTTGTTCACATCTAGACCTGAGGAACATACGTAGATTGAATAATATTTAAATGTAGGACTCCAAATAGTGATACAGTCTTAAAATTTTATACTGGCTTGCTCCCATCTACTTGTAATAACTCCTAAAAGTAAGGATTAATGAAATAAAAAGAAAATTAAGGTGACACTAGTTTTCCTACCTAACATGAAAACTAAAGCGTCATTGGCGTAACTAGCGGGGGGGCCAGGGGGGCCAGGCCCTCCCCAGAGTACCGTCTGGCCCACCCCAGAAAAATAGAAGATAAATAAATGTAAATGTCTGCTTTTGTATTAACCCATTTAAACCTAGCGGGTCGTTAACGACCGACACACTTTCTTACATTTCCGAGTTTGTTATTTGTTTTGACTTAAAAAAAACATTATAGTATAAATACCAAATGTTAGATCGATGTCTCTTCAGTTTCTATAAATAAAGGATCAACTTATGTGCCTAGAAAAAAACAATTGCAATTATTTTATATGCGGGTAAAAAACGAGCCGAAAACTTGAGTGTATCGCTAACGACCGGAGGAGGCCAACTGGGCAAAATGGTCAGTTTGACCGTAAATCCTAGGGGTCAACTGGGCAACAAGCAAAACATTTTTGTACAAAGATACGAATTTAGGTTATTTGCAGATTTAAGATTTTTGTGTACTTAGTACAAACATTTCTGTGTAATGTAAAAAATGTGTGTAGGCCCTAGCGCGAGTCCCTTGCCCAGTTAACCCCTATACTTACAGGTAAAAATTAAGTAGCGGGATTATAGAGTTGACCGTTTGCCCAGTTGGCCTGCACCCCTAACGACTCCCTGGGCACTGTAGCAAAGAGAATTATCTGATGATGATTAGTGTAAATGACCCTGACTGCATGAATTCCCTGAGTTGCAAGCCCAAAACATTACGATAAAGGAAAATCCCAATACCAATGAAGAGGATATTGATACGTTCCAGAAAATATTAAAACTCATAAAAAAAATTGAAAATTGATTCAAAAACGTTTAAATGCAAAAGAAGTGATGCTTCGTAAAAAATGCGTTTTTAATATTATGACGGCATAAAAAACAAACAAATCATTTGTGAGAAGTAATGTATGCAAGTTCATGTTTTCGTAGATATACACATACACAGGCATTGGGGATGGTTGGTTGGGGGGGCCTGGCCCTCCCCAGCCAAAATGTCTAGTTACGCCAATGTAAAGCGTACTCCAAATTCCCTCTGATTCTTTCCAAAATGATTTTCACATATTCTTGGTCGTTTGGATTTATAATTTCCTCTGTCGATGCTGTTGAACCAAATTTGTTTTGTTGTTGGATTTTTGAGTATGCTTACAGGATGTATACCATTTTCTGAACGCTTATTACACCCCAGCACGCAACAACCGGTCATGATAATGAAATATGTACTTACTTCGAAAGTGCAATAAATCTGTCAATTTCAATGTCACTAATTCAAAAAATCGAAAGCACACGTGGCAACTAAATTTTTTAATTCTAATGGGGCAACTAAATTTTTTAATTCTAATGGGATCCAAAAGCCCAAAAGGGATCCAACCAATGAAATGCTGTTGCCGCGTTGGCTCTACTCTTACTATATATATAGGTACTCTATTCCCTATGTGCAAGCCATAGCATTTAATTTAGTCGGCCATGCCTCGATCACACGACCCGGCCCCGATCGAAGAAGTGAAGCGAGTTGCCTAACCCCGTAGGCGCTTACAAGCCCGTTGGATACATTAAAATCAAGCTTTTTCCTGAAATCGTCAAGAAAGCGGGCCATGTCAAGCCTCAGTTTGATCATGAAAGTGTCACTTTGCAAGACTAGGCATTTTTACTTTGCGTTACCTAGGTGACCGGTCACCTTCAGCATGCAACTTGATGCAATAGGATTTTATTTTTAAATATGTCAGAGAAAAACTAAACTTCTCCAGCTTCCTCCGGGACTCTTTATTTGCATAAGGTTCGGTGGTAAAGCCTAGGCACATACAATATTAAATATCTCTGGGAGTGTTGATTCTTGTTGAGACGCTGCCACTGTAAGCATTCCGAGTGGTTTGCGCACGAGGCTTTAAGCGAGCGCCGTTGTAACATGACTTGCGAGCGGTGCGCTTGGCGCCCTCTCTTGGCGACGGCTGGAACCGTGGAGCGGTGTAGATCCGTGCTGTCGAAACCTGCGCGCGCTAGGCGTTACAAAGAGGGATTTCAGAAAAAATGTAATACGTTACACAGCATGAAAGTGTCTATGCTTGACTCGGAGGCTTTGAATAAGTACTCGGACGCTTCGCGTCCTCGTATTCTTCAACAAGCCTCCTCATCTGCAAAGTATCACTTTCATGCCTTGTAATGTAATATACTATATTGTGAAAATACATGAAACATTTGATTTGTTATTTTGAATTCTACATAGGTATATAAAATAAATCCCTTTATTTGATGTGTACTTGATTCTATACTTGAGAGAGTAAATTGAACCCTGACTTTGAGCCGCTCGTTAAATAATAAATTTACTGTCACAACTTTTACAGTGCTGAATATTAAGTCTTAAAAGAATTAGCAATAATTAGTAAGTCATGACGGTTACAAGACTGGTTGTTTTAGTTGCATTCATAAATTAGGAACTATTCCGTAACCATACTAGATGAAAATAAATTTTGATGATACTATAGTTTTTATTTTTTTTTTAGGATACTGCATTGGTAACTAGCGTTTACATAGTTACGAACGAGTCCGGTAGATAAAATTTACCGGCCTAGACCAGTAGTAGAACTACCGGCCGGTAAATTTTATCTACCGGACTCGTATCCTAAAAAATCTTATACGATACACGACCGGTAGCATATTTGAGTTCGCTCGATGCCACAGCACGGACTGGGAATGCCGGGCTCTGATTGGTCGCCAACTTCGTGTCCTTCTTGAATGACGTTTGAATTTGAACCGATGATTCTTATTAGTTTTAATTTTATTGTAATTTTTTTTTGACTTACGTAAGTGCACTTGTTGCATATTAGCACCAATAAATATCTATCTATCTATAGAGACAAGATTGAGCCTGTTTTGGTGTTAATAAATCATCCTATTCAGTAACTACTTAAGCTGAATTGTATGAAACAATAAATAAGTAGTTATACTTATTTGTTATTTTGAATTTCGTGGTCTTTTAATACTTGTTGGAGTCGCTGCTTATATTATTTTCTTGCAAAGCTGCTGCAGTTTGTGTTGATGTACTTCAAAAGATCTATGAAAATTTATTTTTGTTATAACCTATATTTTGTTTTCAATTGTATTATGTTCATATTATTTTTGGAATGTTACTCAATTTTAAGTTGCAATTAGGTGTTGACAGTAGGTACGTATCAGAGCTAGTCCGGGTGTAAACAAAAGCAGGTATTAGATTTATTGAACAATCATTTTACTTATTGCCTACAGAATTACCTACATAAGGAAAACGAGGCATTGACCAAGCATTGCGCGGCGCACCACGGACCAATCAGAGTCTGGCATTCACGGACTGCGCTGTAGCATCGAGCGAACTCAAATATGCCGACCGGTAGCATTTTTATGGCCTTGCCAAACATACAGGTCTCGCCCTACGGGCTCAACCTGTAAAGTATTGGCGCGGCCATAAAAATGTTGCTACCGGTCTAATAACGTAAATAGCTATTATTTGTTCCTCACTTGTAAGCATCAATTTATCAAGTTACTGTATTAATCTAGAAAGTTTATTTTAAGAAGTTACTAACTTGTAAAATCTTTACAAGTTAACTGTCAGTTTCACACCCGTGCTCATAGATAAATGATAGCGTGCAAAGCATGGATCTATTAATACATTGATGGTGCAAAGCCAGAGTTGTCTTCCTTAGTATGTGTCATATTGATGAATTGAGTTTCTTGTCAGTTTGACATTTTGAATAAATGGTAAATTTCTAGTTATTTACAAGTGAGGAACAAATAAAATATTCAACAATACACTCTAGGTAAGAGGTTTTACCCTCTTACTAAGCTAGTAATGGTAAATTCTATTGTCATATGACAATGGGAACCTCTTTACCAACTATTAATTGTAGAGCATCAAAAGCCATTTTAAACAATTGGTCTAAAAATATATCCACAGAAAATCGTACGACACTCATTAATGACCAATAGAAAAATTAGTTCACGAGCCGTAACCAAGACAACTAAAAAATTTTTTGGAAATTTTTTGTAGGTAGACATTACTTCTTTTTAAGGTTTGTGTCGTTACGATTTTCTTACCGAATCTGCATTCGAGCATTAATTTATATCCGGAAATAATTTTTCGTGCATTCCAACAACGTCCTAATTTGCCCTCGCGTCCCGCTCGGGCAAATTAATACGACGTTGTTGCAACGCACTCAAAAAATTTCCGGAAAGAATTAATGCTCTTATGAGATTATATGTGAAAATATTTACAAAAACTTACTACAAAAAAAATAGAACTATAATTTAGAAAAAGTATTTACAAAGAATTAACACAAAAAGTTAAATGGCAACTAGGATTAAGAGAAATATTTACACAAAAAATGCAGAATTAAAACCACGATTTAAAAAAAATGTAATTCAAAAAATACTAATTAGAAAAATCACAAATTTTAAAAATAACTTTCACGCGTACTGATCAAAGCAACTCGAGACAAGATTGAACCAAAAAGTTGGAGGCGCATTTACAATGAGTGGTTCTTAAGGCTGTAGGAGCCACAGAAATTATTCGGCTAAAGATCGATTTATATATCTACCTTCTGTAGATGAACAGCGTATCGATGGTGGACAGTCCTCAGTTTTGACATTATTAACAGAATTATAACAAAAAAATCATTTATCTCTTCAAATAAAAAAAATAGGTTAATTTGTGATTTTGTCGTTATTTGTTACTATTTTGAAAATCTCTTTAAATACACATAAACTTTATAATGGGGCGCAGGACATAAAGCAATAAAATTATTTTTAAATTTTTTCGTTAACGTGTAATTAATTTTTTAAAATGGGACTATCTATTATTAAGAATAAAAGTTGCTACATCTTACAAATTTCTTCTTCTAGACTCTTTAAATTTCGTCACTTCCAGCGGTAGATATCTCCAACTGAAATTATGTTTAGTAAGCGGTGATTAATAAAATAACAAGTAAAAAATCATTAATTCAAATGTTTAATTCTTCCATGCCGAGTACCAAAGACAAGAATAGATATAGATAAAAAAGGACGGACAATGCATATTTCAACGGTAACCAGGTAGGCGGATTAAAATAATGTTAGGGTCGCAATTCTTGTCTTTTCTGGTTTATGAGTAAACGTAAATATACTTTGTATTTCATACTGATTTCTATTTAGTTAGATAACAAATTTTCTAGGCAAATTTCCTTGATACAAAAGCCACGTTTTCGTGTTTTTTGGTCACAGAATATGTTCTTGGTATTGTCAATCAAAGTATAAATATAACAATAAAATGGCTAATTATTGAACGAAATCGCCCAGACATTTAAAGTAAACTTTCACTGATAAAGTGATAAACGTCAAATATAATGATGACTAATTGGATTTTATCAGTGTAAAACTGCACTGGTTATCTTAATTCGTGATTAATTACCTGTTTACCCCTATTCCTATTTTAAACAGGTAATTAACTTCATATTACCATAATGACATCATTTCTTCGTCTATATCAACAAGAAGAACAAATCAGTTCTCAGGCATCAGCCCTTTACGAGTGTTCTATTGAATTTATTCATTTGTATACTTTTTCTAAAATAATTATGTTATCATTACGAGGGAATTCTTTGATTAATAATGATTTCTTTAATGAAATAATAAATGAAAGAATATTTTCAACCTATAAACGTCCTACGTTTTTATTCCATTAATTGAGAATCAGTTTTTCGCAATGATTAAAAATCTGGTGTGATACACTCACACAACTTCCTTTTACAGTGATATTATAATTATAAAAATTTTTAATTTTTAAGCATTTGTCAAAATTTTCATAAATTGCAAATTCTACAAAAACGCTACAAAATAGAGCGTTAGTTGAAGAGACAAATTTTCTCTAAAATTTTAAGCTGAATAAAAAAATGTAATAATATACCCGGTGTTCCATTTAAAATAGGAGTTAATAAAAAATTGAAAAAAAAAACAAAATAAACCCATTTTAAAAGTATTCAACTGGAAAATCACCTACCTCACATCAATACACATTAAAAATTTAATCAGAATGTAAAGTTTAAAAAAATCGTTAGAGCCGTTTTTGAAAAAATCGAAAAAAACTGAAAAATCACAAGAGTAAACACCTACTTCTGGTCATGCGATTTTCTTCAAAAGCTTGCTGTCTCATCTACATAGTTCAAGAAACTTTCACGTGTTATAAATCTTTTCGTTTTTGAGATATTCTGTTCACAGACAGACAGACGCACACAGTTACACAGACAGACAGACAAATGAACAAAAACATGTTTTTTGGATTCAGGGGACTCCAAAACGTGAAGATCTGTTGAAAACTCAATTTCGAATTTTTGGGGTGAATCCTTTATCGTAAAAGGAAGTAAAAAATGTTTGCTACATCTTCGCCGTTCATTTTGAAACTCTCGCGTCATACATTAGCAACTCTGCCTTTGCACAAAGGTTAAGAATTTACATGTTTATTATAAAAACATCAACGTGGAACATATACTATAGGATACAAGGCGCACAGAAATTTGCTTCGGAATTTTTGTAGCTAAAGATTGTTTCTATTTTCTTAATTTGATGTTAATTACTGAATTAGTATTGTTCAGAAGACTAGATCTTTTATTTTACTTACGGTGCTCCTAATAAGATATAATATTTTTGACAATCTAGTATTCAAACATCTAACATAATAACAGGATGTACAAATTTAAATTAAATTTAATACTAATATAATAAATTGAAACCATGATCTGCTCTGGTGTAAAAATATGGCGAATACAGTTTCCTCACCCAGTAGGCTGTTATATGTTTTTAGTTGGTTGCAGGCAGGAATTGTGATAGTAGTCAAACTGCGGCACGAACCAATTATGAATGTTGTTACAACTGCTTTATTGACATTGTTACAATTTTAGCTCATATATAATAAATTGTAATTTTTATTAACAATATTTGTTAGATATTGTATATTTTGTAGTCAGTTAAAACCATTGTATGTGTGTACCTATTTAATATTGTATTATACTCTTTCAACCATATTTCGTATTAACTTTTTATTACCTCACTTAATGCTAAATGCAATTATCTAAGAATAACTCAAATTATATATTATTCTAGAAATCAACTTAATACTTTTTAATAATATTTCTATTTTTTATTGTATGTACAGATGAGGAAAGGGAAATCTTTTGAGATGTGTTCAAAAAACCAATATGTTTTTGTCAGATCTCAACCCTTATAAAGATTTACTGAAAACTAGTAGAAGATATTCAAATTGACAGACTTTTTCTATAAATAGGAGGGTTTATGAATGAGAATTTCTTTAATTTGTAGGTATGTTTTTAACGGGGTGAATTTAGTAACTCATAATATATTTTATTATTTTACAGAAACTCTGTTGATCAACCATATTGAAAGAACTAAAAAAGCGTTTAAATAAATCAAGCTTTGCACTATATATTTTTTGGTATTCTTGTCCGCCGAAAAAATCCAACAAAAACATTTATAGGGGTTACTAATTTCAATCCCGTAACGCCATCCCTAAAAATTTAAAACATTTCTTAAATAAGATTTTTTATTGCTAAAAAATATCTGCCAATTCTTAAGTTGATATCATTTGCCAGCTTTCAGTAAAATGACACAAATCTAATTTTAACCCCCCTCTAATATCTTCGAAAACGTTCTCAAAATATTTTCTTCTCCTCCCGGCTTATCCTGTTTCTTATTTGACAAGCATTTATTTGTTTTGAAATGTATACTAATAAATGCGGTTGTGCTATAATTTTTGTTAAAATAGTAAATTAATTTTCTCTAAAACCCTGGATAATTTTGTTGAAATCTTTGTCAATTAAAACAATTCTTTTGTTGTATTTGGCTGTTTTTTTAGTATAATATTGTAAATGGTATAATCCGTTGAATAAACATTATTATTATTATTATTATTATTATAAATAATACAAGTGCTGGAAGACGTGCATCTTATTATAAAATTGTCATTTACAGCCTAGCCAGGTATAAGACTTAGCTTATCAGAGACCCATCTATGACGCATTGAAGTCGCCTGAATAGATCATCTATCCCCTGTCAAGAATCTCTACGCGTAGCCCTGGATAGTAAAATTTATTTGAGCTAGATGTGTATGATAAGTTGCATAAGTGATTTGTTACGAATTTTCAAGTGACTCCTACCACCTTAAACAGCAAATAAGTGTATTTGTGTGCAGTTTTCAATGAATCATAAACTTTCTAAATTTTAAATGTGCCTAGCATTATTGCATTCGAGGGAAAATGGTCAGCTTACCATTGTCATAATAATCCAGATCCCTAATTACATTTGCAGATTATAGCTCACAGTGATGCACTTTTAACAATTATTGTTGCTCTTCAAAAATATTCCAGGTATTGAGCCAGTCAAATTTTGTCACCCCCTTAGGTACTACCGCATGTGCGCCTGTGAAATTTTTCTTAATAAATTCTTAAGGCCAAAGCTAGTATGACACGATACTATTTTTTTGCTACAATTTACGAATACATTTTTGAAAAAAAAATACTAGAAAATTTTTCTTAACCCGAAAATGGTACGTATGCAACGTATTCAATATTTTTTTGTAATTCTTCGTGTAAACCTGCGCAGTAGTAAAACATTTTAGAAATATTTATAATTTAATTTAATCTGTAATAAAGTTGGCAAGATTTGTATTTGAAGCAGATAAACATAAACAAGCATTACCTAAAACATTGTTTTTTTGAGACTCCGGTATTCAAGTCCAATTTGGGCTATATAGAGATACTCAAAAACGTGGAAAGATTGTGAAGTGAGAAGTTAAAGGTCGACACAAACTGAGAAAGATAAAATACGCAACACAAAGCACCGAACCATTGAGTAATTTGCCAAATTTAAAACGGGTGGAGGTTAGAAGATAAATAATAAGGTGGAAAATTGCATGCAATAAATTGCTAAGGAAAATAACAATATATGTACTGGGGTCACGCCAAAATCGCGAAGATAGGGAACACATCGTACACCGAAGCGTCCAGACGCGAAGACAGCTATAGCGGCGATGGAGAACGTAGAGGTGCTACTAAAATCAATAATCGGTAGACTGGATGGAATAGATGCGAAGTTAGGACAAATAATTAATGATATGAACGTGATAAAACAGGAAAATAAACAACTCAAAGAAAAAGCCGAGAAACAGGAAAAACGAATAGAATTCTTAGAGAGAGAAGCCAGAAAAAAGAACCTAGTGATAATGGGAGTGCCGGACGAAGAAGGTGAGGGGGAGAGAGAGACATTGGAAAAAATCCTAGTGGTGATGAATAACATAGGGGTAGAGATGGATAACGAAAAGGATCTAGAAGATTACATAAGGTTAGGAAAATACAAGGTAGCAGGAACGAGACCAATGCTATTTAAATTGAGAAAATATAGCAAGAAAATGGAAATTCTAAAGCAGGCCAAAAACTTAAGAGACACCGATTTATGGATCAACGAAGACTATCCTAAGGAAGTACAAGAAGAACGGAAAAAGCTAATTCCTTTTATGAAGGAAGCGAGATTAAAAGGACAAAAGGCGCTGATAAAATACAACAAACTAATAATAAATAATGAAGTATATGATATTGATAGAAAGGAACTGGCAATACAACAACAGCCGCAAAAAGAGAAAGGCGAAGAGACAAGCTCTAGTACCAAAAGATTAGTCAGTGAAAGGTCACCCAAAAAAGATGTGTTAGAAGCACAGCTAAGAAAAATCACAAAGACTTCGAGAAAAAAAGTAAGTAAGAGAGAAGGGGACCGGAAAAAAGATAACGACAAAAGCAATAGACATGGAAACGAAGGGGGAACTAAAAATTAGAAAAACACGGGAAAGAACAATAGAAATGAAAAAACAGAAAACAAAGAATGCAAATACAGGAAGGCAGGGAAGCGATGTACCAATTTAGGTACATGGAATATACGAAGTCTAAACGGAAAGGAAATAGAATTAAGTGAAGAATTTGAGAGGGCAAGTTTGGAGATATTGGTGATAGCAGAAACAAAGAAGAAAGGAAAAGGGAAGGTGGAATTGGACAACGAGCATCTATTATTATGGAGTGGAGTGAATGAAAAGGATACAGCGAACGCGGGAATAGGTTGTATACTCCATAGAGACATCAAATAAACAGTAAACAAGTGGGTAGCAGTATCAGAAAGGATACTGACCATTGAGTTTAAAAATAAAACAAGCATGAAAACAGTAATAGCAGTATATGGACCTGACGAAGATGAGAAGGCTGAAAATAAAGAAAAGTTTTGGGACGCGCTAAATGAAACAATGGAAACAACTAGAGGTAATATTTTTATTGCTGGGGATTTTAACGGAAGAGTTGGAATAAGAGATCTTACATATTCATCAACTATAGGAAAATATGGAGAAGAAAAAAGAACAATAATGGGAAGAGACTCTTGAATTTCTGAATAATACATGACTTAATAATAACGAATACTTTCTTTAAACACAAAGACATCCATAAGTTCACAAGAGTGCAACCAAGTAGAGGCGAGAGATCAATTATTGATTACGTATTAGTAGAACGAGAGAACAGGTCAATAATACGAGATGTCGGAGTTAAAAGAAGCTTTGAAATAAACAGTGACCATTTTTTAGTAGTATCAGAAATAAGAACAGATGAAGAGGAAGCTAAGAAAAACAAAGTAGTAGACCAAATGAAAATATATCCGGAAGTGATAAAATCGTACAAGCTACAAGACAAAGCAGTAGCAACCAGATATGAGGAAGAAATAAATGCAAAATTAACAAAAGAAATGAAAATAGTAGAAAATACAGATATAGAAGAAATGTGGAAAATATTTAAAAGTGTTATTACCGAAGCAGCACGTGAGGTATGTGGAATAATCAAGAAGAACAAACATAAGAGACAAACAGCTTGGTGGACAGAAGAAATTAAACAAGAAGCAAAGAGTACAAAGGAAAGGTGGCGAGCTTATTTAAGAGAAAAAACAGAAAGAAGTTTTGAATGGTACAAAGAACAAAGGATAAAGGTAAAGAACTTAGTTAAGCAATCACAACAGAAAAGATGGGAAGATTTCGGGAACAAACTAGAGAGAGACAGAAAAAGCAACCAAAAGCTGTTCTATAGAGTCCTAAAAAATATCAGAGAAAACAAAAAAGTGAACAGTTTAGCAATTTCAAATGAGGCAGGAGACATATTGACAAAAGAATCAGAAATAATGGAAAGATGGAAACAATATTTCCAAGGGTTACTTTTAATGAGGAATCAATAATAGAAGAGCAACGAAATTAAGACCAAGAAATACAGTAAGAAGAGCAAATAGAAATAAATGAAGGCCAAGAAATAACAAGAGAAGAACTAATAGATGCTATCAAACAGTTAAAGATAGGTAAAACACCAGGAAGAGACAAAATTACAACCTAAATGGTCAAAAACATGGGAGAAGAAGGAACATTACTACTCCTGAAGATCTGCAATAAAGTATGGAAAGAGGAACAAGTGCCAAAGGACTGGGAACTGGGACTAATTCTACCACTACACAAAAAAGGCGACAACAAAGATTGTAGTAACTACAGAGGTATCACTCTATTAAGTACAGCAGTAAAACTCTTCGAAAAAATAATCGAAATAAGATTAAGAAAATAAATCGAACCATCGCTATCAGACACCCAAAGTGGAGTTCGAAAAAATAAGTGCACTTTAGACCACGTATTCGCTATAAAAGAAATTATCAACAGATCCCTGGCAAGAAATAGAACAGCATATATAGCTTTCTTAGATATGGAGAAAACCTTTGACAAAGTGCCAAGAGCGAAAATATGGGAAATCTTAAATAAAAAGAAGGTGGAGCCAAAACTAATCAGAGTAACCAAATGTTTGTACAAAACAACGAGAAATTGTGTACCTAATAAGTAAAAATTTGATATCCGAAGAATTTGTCACCAAAGAAGGAGTAAGACAAGGGGGAAGTTTAAGCCCACTGTTATTTATAACTTTTATGGACGAACTGCTCAAAAAGACTCAAGGATTAGTAAAACCAATGTTTCTAGGTTACAGAAATTTGGAAACAATTAGCGTATCAGAATGCGCCTTCGCGGACGATATTGCAATTGTAGCAAGAAGTGAAAAAGAGTTAGAAGAAAATATCAATATTTGGAATAAAGTACTAACTGAAAATGGGATGAGGTTAAATAAAAATAAAAGTAAAGTTATGGCTGTATCTGAAGAAAGAAAGGAAATACACATAAGACTAGAGGGGGAACTAATAGAACAGGTTGACAGTTTCCAATACTTAGGGATTATTTTGGACCAAAAAGGAAGACAGGATACTGAACTAAATAATAGAATCAAAAAGGCAAATAGAGCATATTACGCGATGAGTAAGTGTCACATAAATAAGAAGGAAGTGTCAGCCCAAACAAAAATGAAAGTCTACAAATCGATATATAGGCCTATTCTGATATATGGATGCGAATTATGGGTGCTAACAGTAAAAGATAAAAGTAAGATTAAAGCAACAGAAATGAAATACTTACGAAGAGCCAAGGGAGTAACAAAACTAGACAGAGTGAGAAATCAACAAATTAGAACAGACCTTAATATAGAACCAGTCGAAGAATACATAGAACAACGACAACTAGGGTGGTGGGGACATCTCCAAAGACTAAACAGCACAGCACTTGTTAAAAGAATCTGGGAATGCAAACTACCGTGGAAGAAAAAGAGAGGAAGACCGAAAGAAACTTGGGACAACACAATAGGAAAAATCTTAAAGAAGAAAGAGAAAACCTGGACAGAAGCAAAGAAACTTGCACAAAACAGAAAACACTGGAAAATGTTTATAAAGAAGTAGTTTTAAGTTTGAATTGTATTTTAAGTATGAATTGTATTTTAGTTGAATTTAGCCCTTACACCCTCCGGGTAGAAAAGGGATTTGATTATATATATATTTTTGAAAAAAAAAATTCTAGAAAATTTTTCTTAACCCAAAAATGGTACGTATGAACGTATTCAATATTTTTTCGTAATTCTTCGTGTAAACATGCGCAGTAGTGAAACATTTTAGGAATATTTGTAATTTAATCTGTAATAAAGTTGGCAAGATTTGTATTTAAAACAGACAAACATAAACAAGCATAACCTAAAACATTGTACGAGTGGCGTTAATTAAATAGTGACCTGAGTTTATTAAATTCTCTTTTAAGTGTCATAAATAATAGTAGCGACTGTAAAGAGTTATATTTGACAGCAGCAGTATATTTACATAATGCGTGTGCTTAAATATAAAGTGCCCTTAATAAATGTGTAAAACTGCAACCCAGATTTTTCACTCATGTAGGTTGGTGGGATCTTTCTTTAAAGGTAAAAAAAACCTTCCAAAAGAAAACATGCTTTAAAATGTGTTGAGCTTGAGCCCGTAAATAATATATAGTTACGGTCATGCAGTCTTCTTGTTGTAGGTCTTTTACACTCGAGTAGATCAATTGCAGCAATTCAATGAACTAATTTAATATGGTAATGTTGGCAAATTGTTTATGTTATGAAAGTAGCTTTTTGTTGTTTTAATAAGTCATTGATAGTGGGCAGTTGTGAAATGAAACCGTGATACTTACCAATCGTTAGTTCCATGGTTTATCGTTACAGGAGGTTGATTAAATCATTTGTGACTACTTGCAGAATGCCCTATATAACCTAAAATGTGCAAAGTTTTACGTTTCCTGGGAGTTCTTTTGGTATGTATCGCATACAGTGTGTTTGACGATATACGATAATATTCAGTGTACCACTATGTATCGCCTCTCCCACTATACAGGGTGTATCTTAGCTGACTGTGAAGCATCATAAAAAGAAGTCGAAAACTCCTATAGAGGTTTTGCCTTCTGTCTGTAGCTTCCAGAATAGTGCGGCGTTTTCAAGTCACATTTGAATATTGTTTATATCTAACAATAAAACACTTGGATATATTTGAATGATTCAAGTAAGTAGTTGTGGTTTTGAGTTTTTGAGTAAAGTTGCTCTACAGCTCATTTTTCTGCATTAAAACAATTAATTCCTACAAGTACAAAGTCAAATAAAATTTATTAATTAATGAAACCAACTACTACCCTTGGCATAAGTTACAACTCTTGGTTATAACAAATAGAAAATGCTGGAACACTGTTACTGCAAAGTTTTTTTGTAAAACATTATTTTTGAGATCTTTTTCGAATATTGCTGTAGTATTTAACGGCATTAGGCCGATAGTGAGCATATAATGGATGAGGATACATTTTGTGGTCAAAAGGCTAATAAATTATCCGAGTCAGTTATATGTAATATCGGCCATATGTTGTTTAACAGTTGTCGCAATATCTACTAAAAGTGCCCAATTTTAAGATTTGTGATTTTAATATAAGTAATATAAATTACAGTTTCTAACAAGCTGACTCCCGCTGCACGTAATTTGATAGTGTAGCACAAATGTTTGCAAATTTGTTTTCAAATAAATTAAAACTATGCATATAAATTGGTAATGCAGCAAAGGTATAACGGCCTCGGCTGTTATTCGTGACATTTGAATCAAGTATACAGAGAGATTTTCTTTACTACGAACATGGCAGACAATATGTCAAATTTTCAAATGCCGAGAATTTGACGTTGACAGTTCGCGTATTTTGTCAGTAGCTGTCATTTCTATCTTAAAATCGATAACTACGAAGCAACGGAACAGTGCAAATTGTAAAATGGTATTATCAGGGTCCAACGGTCCGGGAAATTCAAAAATTCTTTCACAACATTTGGAAATAGGTGTTCTTCATCGTTATCAATGTTACATGGAGTTATTTCAAATTTTGAAAATTTTGAATGTGTTTCTCTCCAAAAGCACAAAAAGCACAAAAGGCCTAATGTTCCCAACGAAGACAGGACTATCCAGATTATTCATTTAAATAAATTGCAGAACTAGTAAATTTAGCTGCGATATTCTTCTCGATGGCCATTTCAGAAGTATGGAATTTTGTTAAACTGTGATAGAAATGCCGAAAACTTCTTCTGGAAAGTCGTTTCCACTACAACTAACGATTTGAAGAACTGCGTTTAAAAATTAAAGGGGTAGTTCAGAGTGCTAGCACTAATACGTTGGCTAATGTGCGGAGAAGTTTCTATGATCGCTTAGGATATTGTTTAGCGCAACACGAGCTAATTTAAACTTCTTGAATTTTGTTGTTTGAAATAAAAATAGTTTTATTTTTGTTTACATCTTCTTTTACTATGAGTTAGTTTGTTCGGAAGAAATTATTTTTTTCTTCAGAGTGCGTTTTACTTTATGAACTACCTTCTTTTACTTTACTGTTAATCTCTAAAAATCCTTTTTTTCAACTCTGAATTTATCACCTGAATTAATCACAGAATAATGCAGTACCTCATACATTCTATCTGTGATATAATAATTAATTAACAAAAATTACACTAGGCGTGGATACTTCGTCTGCTTTGAACAATTACTTAAACAATCAACGCAGATAACCCGTGGACTAATATCAGAGTACCTTAGACCAACTGTACATCGGTCTTGGCATCTTTTTAGGCCATCGTAAATTTGCCTTGATTTATTCGTCTTCGCAGTTCATGAATTTTCACTGTATACTGATATAGTATAATGACATGTAGGTATTATGAAATAACTACCACATGTTCATTAAAAAAGTCAATAAGTGGAAGCTGTGGAAATTCAAATTTATGAATAATATGTTTGGTGGCATTGTAAGTCTGTATCAAATTCGAGGTTAGCAGGTTAGGTTTTCCGTCAGTTTTGACACAGACTGATGCAAAACCTAACCTGCTAACATCGAATTTGACATAGACTAACAGTGCCACCACCAAATGTATACATCTCGGTACCTGGACGGCGCCTGATAGGAAAACTATAAATCAGATAGACCACCTTTTAATTGAAAGCAAGCATGCAAGACTTATCGAAAATGTAAGAAGCTATAGGGGAGCCGATGGAGATAGCGACCATTTTATGATACGTGCGAAATTCAAACAAGAAAAACGCAGCTGATTAAGAAACATCAACAAAAGAATAGTTAAGTATGATAAGGAAAAGCTTGCTCTAGACAAAATTAATCAAGAGTATAGAAATACAATAGAGAACGCAATAGCTAGCACAGTAAAATATTACGACAGTATAGATAAGCAGTGGGAAGATATTGAAAGACTAATTATAGATTCAGCCAAAACCATACAACAGAAAGGGAAAACAGAGGCACATAATGACTGGTTCGATGATGAATGTAAGAGTATGTTAAGAAGAAGAAATGCAGCAAGAATGAGGATTATCACAGGCAATGTGGATACAAAAACAAAAAACTACAAAGAAGTAAGGAAAGAAGCAAAAACACTATTTAGGAAGAAGAAACGAAAACGCATAGAAGAGAAATTAGGTAGAATCGAAAATAGTTTTGCCGAAAAAGAAATAAGAAATTTTTATAAAGAAGTCAAGCAACAGAAGAAAGGATACCGGCCAAAATTACTCGATTGCAGAAATAAGGAAGGAGAATTAGTAAGAGGAAAGCAAGAAGTCTTAAACAGGTGGTCACAATATTTTGAAGAAGTGCTGACGGGAATCGAAACAGGAACAACTGAAACCATACCAGAAAGAGAAATAATGGAAGATTTGGAACAAGAAATAAATGAACCAAGTTTAGAAGAAGTCAAAAGCATCATAAAACAACAAAAGAACAATAAGAGTGTGGGTGAAAATGGTATTATAATAGAGCTAATTAAGCAAGGAGGTGACAAATTACAAGCACAGGTGCACCAGATTATCTGAAAAGGGTGGCAGGAAGAAAAAATACCAGAAAAATGGTTGGAAGCAGTTTTTAGTCCCCGTACATAAAAAAGGTGATGCAACTATCTGTGAAAACTACAGGGGCATCGCGCTTTTGGATGTAGTATACAAAATTATGGCAAATTGTAAAAAGACCAGAATAAATGATTATGCAGAACACGTCCTAGGTGATTATCAATGCGGGTTCAGGCAAAACAGGGCAAATGATCACATTTTTACCATCAAGCAAATACTTGCGAACAGCTATGATTATAACCTGGATGTACACATAATTTTTATAGATTTCAAAATGGCATATGACACAGTATGCAGAGAAGGAATGTATAAAGATATGTGTGAACTTGGAATGCCGACAAAATTATTGAGATTAATCAAAATGACTTAGAAGGCTCAAAAAGTAAAGTCATAATAAACGGAGACATCTCAAAAGGATTTACGGTCAAGCGAGGATTAAGACAAGGTGATCCAATATCATCAACAGTTTTTAATTTAATTTTAGAAAAGACAATTCGGGAAAGTGAAGTGAAATACATACGCAAGGCACGATCCTACAACACCGGCATCAATGTCTGGCATATGCCGATGATGTAGCGATAATCGCAAGAACTAAATATGAGTTGAGAGAAGTAGTGCAGCGGTTAGAAAAAGTTGCAAGAGGAAAAGGATTAAAGATCAATGAAAGCAAGTCTAAGTACATGTTAATCAGAAGAGGAAGATCATCACAAGAGGGTGACTTAACTATAACTAGTATAAAAGACGGGAAAAAAATTTTTTTTGAAAAAGTGGAAGAATACTTACCTAGGGGTGGTGTTAGCTAGCAATAGTGATGAAAGTGTAGACATTGAAGGCAGATTAAACAAAGGTAACAAAAGTGCGGGAGCCCTTTTAAACATACTCAAGTCAAAAGATGTGTCTATAAAAGCAAAAGTGCAGGTATATCAAACAGTTATTAAACCAGTGGTGCTATACGGATGTGAAATGTGGATTTTAAATAAAAGTGCAGTAAATAAATTAGACATATGGGAGAGAAAAATACTTAGGCGAATTTACGGAGGAAAAAATGGGAGAGAAGACCAAATAGGGAAATAATGCAACTCTATGGTCAACCAAGTATCACAGCAACAGTTCGAGCACAACGAATTCGCTGGTTGGGACATGTATACAGGCTTCCAGAATCCCGAGCAACAAAGAGGATGCTGAAAGGTGGAATTGAAGGAAGGAGAAGAAGGGGCAGACCAAAAAGCAAGTGGTTAGATAGTGTACAGAAAGACCTGGCGGAACTAAGCATCACAAACTAGGAACAAGCAGCGACTGATAGGAAGAAGTGGAGAAAAATTGTAGAACAAGCCCTGGGCCTCCACGGCCTGTTGAGCTGATATATATATATATAACAGTGCCACCAACATATTTTATTTATTTATTTATTAATGATTAGTATAATGCTAACAATTTTACAAATAATTTTATATGTTAACAACTAATAATTAGTACATATGAAGTCTTCAAATAATTCAAACAATAACATGTGACTATAATTTAATAGTATCTTTACGGTATAAAGTACATCTTCTTTTGAAAATCTGGATTGGGTTTGAATTCTTCACACTACAAGGCAAATTATTATATTGAATAAGTCCATTGTGGAAAAGGTCATTCTGGCTATAAGTAGTGGTAACTGTTGAAACATAAGTCTTCTCTGGCTCGAGTTTGGTAATTATGTACAAGTGATATGTTTGGTAACGCCCAAATCGAAAAAAAACTATTGTTTTCTTTCATACACATAAAAGTGGAGCTTAAACAGAACGATCTACTAACTAGTAGACTAAATAAAGTATCATTAAAAGGCGAGAATGCAGACTCGCAAAGTTGCATCTAAGCATTGATAGCGCTAATCAACAGGAAGCAGATAAATCATATCTATTATAAGTATAACTAAGCAGTTTCTATATAGGTAACTTACATCTGTTATGTATCTAGTGTTTTTCAACAAATGTTCAGGAAGCAAACTGTGTTTTATTTTGTATATAAGAGTCATTGTATTGAGAAATAATGTTAAATTTGCTTAACACTCAATAATCCTGTTGTCTTTAACATGTTTTCAATACTTGTATAACGATTACACCCTATATTATTCATATGTTTGAATTTCCACAGCCTCCTTATGGACTTTTTTAATGAACATGCTGTCTTTAAGTAACAATGAATGTAAAGACCTATTAACATTTGAGGTAGGCAAGTACAAGCTAAGGCAAAGCTGAGTTTTGTTGCCTGCCGAAAATGTTAATAGGCGATACATTCCAAGTTATCGTATTATATTTTTCCCACTGCTCATCTAAATTTTCCTAGATTTTTTAAGGAATCGTTTGGCGTGTCACCTGTCACAGGATTAATGTTGATTTCAACCCTTTTTGTTAGTCGTGTTACCTGTGAATGTCACATGTTACATAAACACTTGCAGTTATAAACAAAACGTCTTAAATCTGCATCTTGCGTTGTTAATTATATTACCCTAGGAACTTACATAATAATATTAAGTTCCGTTGTCAAGGGAAAGCAGCAAACAAATAGTATCACTGACCTACATGCTTTGTAATAATATAATAATAATATCCAGCTGTACATTTCTGAAGAAATTTAGGCTGTTCTTGCAAACTCTTGAATCTTTTTGTTGTGGGGGATTACTCCACGTTGTTTTTTTACTTTCTCTTGGCTTTATAGGTCTGGGTGTGTTTTTGCTTTTAGTACGATCTTCCTCCATTCATTCTTGTTTTACAATACTTCTCTCCAATTCATTCTTTTCATTTTTCTGAGTAGAAGCAGACTACTTGTTCCTTCTATCCTGATTTGGATCTTCCTTTCGGTCGTGTGTGTAGTGGTGTCCATTCCGTGATTATTCTCTGTGGAGATGTTTCTTCTTTTCTGCATAAATGTCCATACCATCTAATTCTTTGTGTCTTGTGTACTCTTACGATGTTTTCATCGTTCAATATTTGATCTATCTCGTGATTCGTTAGTAGTCTTATTTCATCTTCCCGTTTCTTCTTTGGTCCTATGATTGTTCTAATGATCCTTTCAAAAATGTTTAATTGTTCCTCTTCTTTCTTTGTTAAATTTGTCGTTTCTGCTGCATACATTACAATAGCTCGTATCATTGTCTTATATACTTGTATTCTCGTCCTTCTGCTTACCGTCTTATTCTTCAGTAATTTTTTATTTGCATATAGTGCTTTGTATCCCTGCTGGGTTGCTTTTAGTTCTTCTATAATCGAAGGTTTGTTTGTAATCGAGAAATAGGATATGTAGATCTGTCATATTCGTAATATTTCTCATTGATTTGTCTAATTGTATGTATGGCGTCCGTTGTTGATTTGTTGTTTCTGTATCCTAGCTGGTAATCTCCTAAAAATGTTTCTGCATGTTTTGCAAGTCTACTTTTTTATTATCGTCGTTACTATCTTGTACATGATGTTTAATAAGGTGATGGTTCTGTAATTTACACATTTTGACCTGTCTTCTTTTTTTGGTATAGGTTTTATTAGTCTGATTCTCCATGCTTCCGGCATTTCTTCTTTTGTCCAAATATTTGTTATTAATTCGTGAATTCTTTGCTGCAGTTCCTCTCCTCCTTGTTTTATCATTTCGGCACATATGTTGTCACTTCTCGCGGTTTTTCTATTTTTCATCTTTGTTATATGTTCTAGTACTTCCTCTATATCTGGTGCTCTTTCGAAGTTTCCTAGTTGTTCTTTCAATGTCTTTTCTCCTTTTTCTATTGTGTGATTTTTCCCCTTTATATAAGTTGCTAAAGTAATTCTTCCATTCTTCTTCTTAGATTTCATCTAGTGTTCCGTTGTTTTTTCCTGTTTCGTTTTTTAATGTATTGATACAATGTCGTTAAGTTATTTTTTCCATTTTGCTTTTCTGTTGTCTCCAGTATTTTATCTATCCATATTTTTTTCTTCTGTAGGCACATTTTTTTTTTATTGTTTCCTTTTGCGCTGGTCTGAGTCTATATTAGCCCCTCTGTATGTTCTTACGTCATTAATAGTTTTAGAGTGGTTTCTTTTCACTAGAACATGGTAAATTTGGTTGCTATTATTTCCATTTGGGTGGATCCATGTGATTTTATGTTGTCGTTTGTGCATAAATTTAGTGCTCATTATTTGCATTTCCGAATAAGCAAAAACAGCTGAGCGTACTTGACGTGCGATTTATTGCTCCGAAATTACGCCCGAATTTCGGGAGGTTTCGAGCTAAATAATCTTAAATAGACGTAGTGAAGTAAACGAAAGTTAACCTGAAATCAAAATATTACGAGAAATACTGAGGTAAGATTCTTAACTAAACAAAATTAATTATTGCACACTGAGAGGTGCTTGACCTTCCGCGAAGTCGATTCGAGGTCAACTCCTATCGCGGTGCGGTGATACGATGGAAACCATTCTTGCAGAAATAAACAAAAAAACTGGAAAGTCTGACCAGACTTGAAGAAGCTGGAAAACGAATTGAAAGCAAGCTAGATACTGTACAAAGTGAAATCAAGACCATTAAACAAGAAAATCTACAACTAAAAGAAACAAATGTAAAACTAATGGAGAAAATAGGAGAACAAGAAAAGATCATTAAGTACCTGGACAGAGAAGTACGCAAAAAGAAATTAATAATTTACGGAATCTACGAACCAGAAAACGAGAGCGACTTCTAACGGAAAGAAAGGATCAGGACAATACTCAGAGATATCGGTGTGGATTTAAACATAGAACTAGAAATACAAGATATTGCTAGAATAGGAAACAGAGAGAGAAACCCAAACAGACCAATACTAATAGAACTTACTAAACGAGACAAAAAAGTAGAGATACTAATAGCAGCAAAAAAGATCAAGAAAGAAACTAAGATATCAATAACTGAGGATTTCCCAAAAGAAATCCAAAATCAGAGGAAGAGATTATTACAACACATGTACAAGGCAAGAGACTTAGGATACAGAGCCCATCTAAAATACAACGTACTGGTTGTAAGTGGAGAAGAATATACCCTCCAACAGTTGGACGTAGGAGAAGAAGAAGGAAAATCAATATACGACAGGAAAAGGCAAGACAACCAAACGGAAACAAAGAAGAGAAGCAGATCAGAGGAAGGATCACCGCCAGAAACATCACGTAGCAGAGAAGAGGCCCACGAAAAGAAAAAGGCAACACCAAAAATTTTTAGAGCAACAAACAACAGCAACAAAACCCCAGTAAAAATGGTACAACAACTACTCGCACCAATAAGTGAGGAAAAGAATAAAGGAGGGGAAGGAAGTAAACAACAATAACAATCACAGAAGCAGCAGGACGAACACAGGAAGACGACAAAGGCAAACGACAAAAGGACAGGAATACCCCAAAACAGTGGCCTTACAAAACAAAACTTAGAACAAACTAAAAGCAATAAAGCAGCACAAGAAATTAAAAATAAAACAAAACAGCTAAATATTCACAGAAACACAACAGAAGGGAAAAAACCCCTAAAAATAGCTACCTGGAATATAAAATGTCTAAATGGGAAGGAGTATGAACTAATACAGTAATTTGATAGAATAGAACTTGACATACTGGCAATCACGGAAACGAAGAAGAAAGGCAAAGGTATTATAGAAATGGAGGGGGGCCATATTCTGCTTTATTGCGGCGCAGACCCTACTGCAAGAGCAGTAGAAGGAGTAGGCTGCATAATAAAAAGGGAACATGCAAACAATATACAGAAATGGGAGTATATATCACAAACAATTCTATAAATCGAAATACAACTAAGTAAAACAAATACAACGATAGTGGTAGTATATGGGCCGAGCAGTAACGAAAGAGCGAATACGAAAGACGATTTCTGGGAAAAACTCACACAGACAATAGAAAACATAAGCTCAAGATTAATAATACTGGGCGACTTTAACTGTCGAGTTGGAAAAAGAAATAACAGTACAGTCAATGTAATTGGACAGTACGGGGAAGATCACAGAAACAACAACGGGCTCAGACTAGTAAACTTCTGCTTGGAAAACGACCTAATAATCACAAATTCATTCTTTAACCATAAAGATATACACAAATACACAAGAGAGGTTAGAAGCAGAAATGAAAAATCAATAATTGACTATGTGCTTATCAACAGAAAATACCGTAACGAAATACAAGACATAAGAGTACTGAGGGGAGCAGAAATCCATAGCGACCACTACCTATTAGTAGCAAAAACGCGTATACACATAGAAAGACAAGGAAACCACACAACAACAAAAAATCCAAAGGGATCAACAGAAATTATAAAAGCATACAAACTACAAGACACAGTACTGGCGAGTAAGTTTAGTAAGAAGATAGAAACAAAGATTGAAACCAAAATTGACCAATGGAAAACTATGAACCTAGAATTGCACCAAATTAGAGCAAAGGATAACAGAATAATCACCGATGGAAACCAAATCATGGAAAGATGGAGAGAATACTTCCAAGAACTTCTGGATAACAAAGAACAGGACACCAAAGCAACAGAAGAAGAAACAGAAAATAATACAGACAACGAAGAAGAAAGCATCCAAAAAGAAGAAGTATCAGAGGCAATCAAACGAATTAAAAGAGGTAAAGCGGCAGGATATGACAAGATAACAGCAGGAATGCTGAAGAACCTGGGAAAGCAAGGTACTGAATTGCTAAAAGACATTTTTAACAAGGCCTGGGACACAGGAACAGTACCCGAAGACTGGAGAACAAGTGTAATACTACCAATTCTCAAGAAAGGGGATGCAAGAGAATGTGGAAACTATAGGGGAATCACCCTACTATCTATCGTATCCAAAACATACGAATACATACTAGAAAAGAGACTAAAGAAAGTAACTGAGAAACAACTAGCAGAAACTCAAAGTGGCTTCAGAAAGGGGCGAAGCACACAGGACCATATTTTCAGTATAAAGCAAATGATACAAAAAGCAAGAACCAGCAACACTGAAATATACCTAATTTTCATAGATTTACAAAAGGCATTCGATTCAGTCTCACTAAAGGATGTCTGGGCCAGCTTAAAAAGGAGAAACATCAACCCTAAACTATTAAGAGGTATTAAAAGTCTATACGACAGCAACAGAGGCTTTATAAGAAAGGACAACATGCAATCAGATTTATTCGAAATAAACGGAGGACTGAGACAAGGAGGCGTAATGAGCCCGACGCTATTCAATATATTAATAGACGATGTTATAAAAACTACACACAAAAAAACACATCCGGTTCACATAGGATACTATAAAATGAAAACGATCGGAATATCCGAATGTGCATTCGCCGATGACATTATGATATGTACATCGAAAGAAAGCGATTTACAAGAAAACATAAAAATATGGGAAGAAGAACTGAAGAAGAGAGACTTGAAAATCAACACTAGTAAAACAAAAGTAATGGTAGTAGGAGAGAATAACAAAAAAATCAATATAGAAATAAACCACGAAAAGATAAAGCAAATAGACCCATTCAAGTACTTAGGAACAACGATAGAAAGAACAGGAAACATAGAAGTTGAAATCAATGAGAGAATAAGCAATGCCGCAAAAGTGTACCACAGCCTAAACAAAGCATTTATTGGAAAGAAAGAAATAAGAAAGAAAACAAAAATAACCATATATAAAACAGTCTTTCGACCAATTCTAACTTATGGAAGCGAGAGCTGGATACTTTCACAAGGATCAAAAAGTAGAATTCAGGCAATGGACATGAAATACCTAAGACGAGTTAAAGGGATAACGAGAAAAGACAGAATAAGAAACGACACAGTAAGAGAAGAATTAGGAGTAGAATCAATACTAGAAACAATTGAAAAACAACAACTAAAATGGTTTGGGCATTTATGTAGATTGGGAGAGCACAGACAGGCAAAACAAATATGGGAAGCAAGAGTGCAAAAAGAGAAACGGCGTGGAAGACCCAAGAAAACCTGGAATGAAGAAATAGCAGGAATATTGAAGAAGAAAGATAAAAAATGGGACGAAGCCAAAAAACTGACTCTAAACAAAAAAGAATGGACTAAATTTGTATACTCAGTGAAATAACTAAAAGTGCAGTGTAATAATAATGTAATAATTAATAATCCTTATACTAATATTGTAAACTTACCTTACACCTCCGGTTAGAAAGGTTTGGATTATATATATACCGGGAGATCGAGAAAGGTTGTCCGAAAAAAACTACTTTCTACAGCGAGTATATCAATATTTACATCCTCCAACTGTCATCATAGACATCTGCTGTCATGTATGAAATGAATTTAGCAATTTATGGTAGATTCAAAATAGGAAAACCATTATGACAATAAGAAGTTATTTGCAATCAGTTTTAATTAAGGTTAATAATTAGAATATTAAATTTTACAAAATTAAATTATACTCTAATCAGTAATTATTACAGTTCATGTTCGAAATGAGCCCCATTATTGTTGATACAGCACTGAACTTTTCTTTTCATGCTGTTAAAAACATTTTGTAGCTGTTGCACAGGTATATTTGCAGTAGCGGCAGTAATTGCATCCTTCAGTTGCTCAAGTGTGTGCATGGGGGTCTGATAGATCGTGTTCTTTAAATGTCCAAATAGAAAATAATCCAAGGCTGTCAAATCGGGTGACCGTGGAGGAAATGCAATGATACGATCATCATAAAATTGTTGTAAATGTTGACGTGTTCGAAGGGCTGTATGTGCAGGTGCACAATCATGCTGAAAATGTCCCTGACGTAACTCATCATCGTGAAGTTCATTAATCAATCTGTCTAGAATTGTGATGTAGCGGTCAGCTGTTACGGTATCTTCAAAAAACACAGGGCCAATTATGCGTCTCCTTGACATAGCAATCCAAATGCCAATCTTTATTGAATGCAGTGGAGTTTGTAAAAATTCACCACGGTTATGAGCAGACCACATCCTGTAATTTTGTTTACTTACGTAACCGGTCAGATGAAACCACGCTTCGTCCGAAAAGAAACTTGAATCCAGCATTTCATCGTTATTTAAACTTTGCTTAAACCAATTGCAGTACTGCACACGCTTTTCATAATCAGGACGAAGTAATTCTTGCATTACTGAAACTTTATATTGGTGTAAATGCAGTTTTCGTCTTACTGCCTTTTGACACGTTCCATAGCTTAACCCTGCAATTACAAATTAAAATAATTTTTTTATACAAAAATTTATAGGATAAAAAATACACACCTGTTTGTTGCGCTAACTGTCGTAATGGTTTTTTAGGGCTGTGTAAGATGCGTGCCTGTATATCCTCTAATGTGTCCTGAGTTAAAACGGTTGGTCTTCCAGGAGATTTTCCTGCATCAACACTACCCGTTGTTTGGAAACGATGTACGATACGCTTTACATGCCTGCTCAGATTATCGTAATCAAAGTCGACGTCAGGGAACCGATTAACGAATTCATTTACACATAAATTTCCTGAATATTTTCATTCACCATTATCCTCATTGCGTTGGCCATTGCGGAAATAAGATTCAATAATAAACGTGTTGTGTTCAAGGGTATACATAACCTAAAATTTACAAAGAAACGTAAACACACAGTACAAGTGAGAACATTTGTCAACAGCAGTGTGGCTAATATCACACTAGAAAGAAATATTGATAACTACTTGGAAGGTAGTTTTTTTTGGACAACCTTTCTCGATCTCCCGGTATATATATATATATATTTGCATTTCCTTTGCGGCTGCTAGATTACATAGCATTTGTCCGTTGTTGTTTGTTTTCACATGTGCTGTTTGTTGCCATGCTCCTTCTTCTATCTAGTCGTCTTTCCCTATCTGCGCGTTGAAGTTGCCTATTAACATTACAACATCGTGTTTGTATACTTTTTCAATAGTTTCTTTCAGTTTGCGATAAAACGTGTTTTTCTCATTTTCTTCTGCTGTTTCTGTTGGTGCGTATACATTAATGATTGATAGACTATATGGTTTGCTTCTTACTCGTATATATGAGATTCTTTCATTGATAGCCTTAACCCATTAGGACGCGTGCGTGGTTAAAAAATACCTCAGCGCTGAAAAAACTTAATAAAATCTAAAATCTTTTTTGCACACGATTCCGCTTCTAGGTACCTCTCGAGTAGACTCTCCAAAGTACAAATGCATCGTATTTATGCTTTTGATATCAGTTACCATCTAGCTGTAACGGGATAATACGGTATGGGGTAAATTTTACTCACGCGCGCGTCGATTTTAAAAGTCGTGAAAAGTGAATAATTATAAATAATAATGGAATCACGTCCTTTTACTTCGAAATGGGCATTTAAACAACCTCTGGCAGAAGCCGATTTGGAAAAGATTGTAGATGAAATGTCACACACTGAAGATCAGGTACCGTCAAGTGATGATTCAGAAATAGATGAAAACATGTGAATTTTAAGAAATAAAAAGGCGTTTTAATATGTATAATATTATTATTTTGCTCTTAATGATCCATTAATATGTTTTACTTCTACATAGTGCAATATTAATTTCTTTACACAGCAATTTCATTGATAGTATGTTATGGGGTAAATTTTACCCCGCACGCGTCCATACGTCACAAATTGGTACGCGCGTCCTGACGGGTTAAATAGCATTACTGGTTTTTTCATTTTCCCTCTTACAATGAATGCTGTTCCTCCATATCCTTGTTCGTCTTACATACCAAATTACGTATTCTCCTTTGTTGATTTTTCCTATTCTTCTCCATCTTATTTCCTGTAGTTCTATTTCTACTTTATATTTTCTTAATTCCATTGCTGCTTCTTTCAGTTTGCCTGGTTGTAATAAAGTTCTCACATTCCATGATCCTATTCTCATTCGTTGATTTTTGCATCTTGTTCTTTTTTGTTCGTTGTTACGATACGTTTTTGTTTTGCCTCTTTTTATACTAATGTCCTTAATCATTGCGGTCGTCGTCTTTCTTTTTCATTCTTACTTTTGTTATTTTCTAGTTTTTTGACTTTATACTCTAGTTGTTTGCGTTATCTTTAACATTTTTTCCCTTTGTTCGCTTGTCTCTGGTGACTGTTCGCTGACTGTTCTTGTTTTGCTCTCCGTTCTTCTATCCTGTTTGATTGTCTCTTCTTTTCGCCATTTTCTTGTGGCTTCGACAGTGTATTTTCTCTATTTACTATTAGTTTGTTGTAACTAATGTTTGCTATATACCCGCTTTTTCGTGCTTCTTTCATGTGTTGTACGAGCTCTTTCCTTTGTGCTTGTATTTCTTTACTGTAATCTTTGTTTATGTAAACGTTTGTTTCTTTCAGCTTGTTAGCCGCTTTCAGGTTTTTGTTCTTTTGTTGGCATTTTTCATTTCCATGTAGACTGGTCTGTTTCTATTCTTTTTCCTTTCGCCTATTCTTATAATTTCCTGTACTCTGTCCGCTACTTTTACTCGGACTTCTAGTTTTTCGAATATAGTTTGCATTTTATTTTCTATTTTCTTTACATGCTTTGTTACTAAGGCTTTATCACTGACTTATATGATCAACAACGGAAAAATGTATTTAATGTATAGTTGCTATGGTAATACTGACAAAATCGTTGTCATATACAATTCTAGACATTTTATATGATGGCCGCACAGTTGCAAGCAATATGTTATGTTAAGTTTGAAGTTGGAAGATATGTCATTTCTAACACAATCTATTCTTGTTACTTCAGTTTGTGTCAAAACTGATGCAAACCCTAACCTGCTAACCTCGAATTTGACATAGACTTACAGTGCCACCAACTTAAACAGTGCCAACCTAAAAAAAAAAATCACAACCATTTATGGTTACCCGGTATCATTAATGTCAAAACTTTAAGTGTCAAATTCTTTTCATGGAATAAAATTAGATTTTCATCAAATTAATAATATACGATCAACGGAAAAATATTGTAACTAACTTGTATGTTAATCGGCGACTAATAATCTTTACTTGTTTGTTAAATAACTATTAAATTACAATACCTACATTTATAGAAATATCCCTAGACTTTGCTGATATGTGTATAAATGTATGCTGTGCTGGCGTCTACCTGCTTACTGTGTGAATGTATAACTTTTTTAGTGCCATCTAACAGCAGTAGCACACACTTTTCAGCTACAGTGTAAATACATTTTCTTTTGTAGCTTCTTTATTTACAATTCAGTTTAAAAATGCAAAACTTGTTTTAATTAGAATACAGCCATCTTACGTGGTAAGCTAAAAACTTAATATATGTACAAAAATTGTATTGTATCGCCATCTTGGGGTTTTCCATCTTATAGAAAAACAGTTGCATCAACAAACTTGATTGTATCTATCATTTGAATTTTAATAAAAAAACTGTTTGTGTTAATGCAGTGTAACAGATGTTTGTAATGTATTTTTAGCTTTAGCAAGCCGCATATTTTATTTGTGATGTCTGCACGGTCAGCGTTCGAATGTACTTTTATAGTGGATACTAATACAACAATTTTTTGCTGTTAAATACTCACTTTACATATTTAAACCAAGATCTGTATATGCACACTATTTTTTTATATAGGTATATGTTACAGTGATAATGCAAAATTTAGTTAAATTACTTCCACTAGGAAGAGTAGTATAGATTCAATGGATTACTTAGTAAAAGTAGACAATAGACATTTATCAAAGACTTCCACATTTACTAATGAGTGAATACCTTTTCTATAGCCAATCGGGAAAAGCAGCTTAACCATTTTTGTAAGTTTAGCGCAATACATTTTTAAATAGCTATCCTGTTCTTTTTATATTAAATTCACCCTTTATAAAATATAATGTTTTAACATTTAGGTACCTTACTCTTATAATTACATAATTAATGTTGAGGTACGATATTGCTTTTATAAAATTACTTATTAATCGTGAGGTATGATATCATAACAATACATTCACTAGTGAGGGTAAATTGCTTGATTATCCATGTCATAGTAAAATGTCTTTGCTTACATTTTTCCATTTGGTAGGGTTTGTCCAACATATTTGAAACTGTAATTTGTTATGCTATTTGCATTGTCTGCATAGTCGTCAAAACTTTGTCGAAATTCTTTAAGCGAATATAAAAGTCCAGTTTTTTCCTTTTCAGTTTTTTATAACATAAAGTCAGTTGTAACGTATTATTTTCAAATGTGTTTCCGTATATCTGTTATAACCAAGTTATACTGCATTTACTAACACAAATTTACTCAGAGAGTAACACATGATTTCATATTAACAGCAATTTTGAAAATGGAAGACTCGGACCCTATTAAGAAGCTGTTGGAGCAGACAGGATGGTCATACCAAGATGTGCTCAAGAAACTAGAAAAATACAAGAATCTTGTGCCAGCTAATGCTAATTCATTGTCAGAAGGTGTACCACCAACAAAACACAGTACCAATGAAATAGATCTGCTTAATGGTAACCTTACTGACACAAAGATAGTAGAAAGCAAGCTAAAGGATAAACTAAGTACATCTAATGGAGAACAGGGTACTAAACTTAGCAAAAATTGGAATGAAAGTAGTACAGAAGTGTATAACGACGGACGTAACAGTCTTGAAAGTAACTTTAAGAACAATGACAACACACAGTTTGAAGAAAGTAATGAAAGTATTGATGTAAATAATATATCTGTGCTAGCTTCATCAACTCCAGAACCACAGCTTACTTGCGATGATATTGATATAGAAGATAGACAAGATTTGACAGAACAGCTAAGTGATGCAAGCAAGCTAATTAATCATACCTTGAATTTGTTAGAAGGAATAACGCTACCTGCAAATGGTATAAAACCAACTAAAACAAATGATGTTAGAAAGATTAAAGGATGGAAGAACAAAAAGTTTACCATAGCAAAGAAGAAACAAAAAAAGCAACAAACGAAGCTTCTTCAAATGATGAGCGATGATTTTGAAAATGACATTCAAATCACACCACCTAAATTGGACAAGGAATTGCCTGCTTTAGATCTGCACCTAACTGAGAGTGATCAACTAAATATTAGTTATGAAATGCCAAAATTGGAAGCGGAGCAACCAATTACCAACGTAAATACAACCATAAAGTGTCCGAAATTTCCTCAAGAGAGTGAAAAGAGGCCACCCTTTTCGAAAAGCAAGAACATTAATAAACCTAACACGCTTGCCAAAAAACGAAAGATGCCGATTATATCCCAAGGTCCACAAATAAAGGACTTTATGGTCAGCATGACTAGCAAGAAACGAAAAGGTTACCAGGAAAGTGTTGTGAATATGCGCAAAGCACTAATAGAAGAAAACATACCCTGCACTCGAAGCTGTTTTGTAGCTGCCACCAACGTTATTAATGCGCCCAGCTTTTTTGTTTACAATGGCAGAGGATATAGGGTTCCTTACAGTAAAACTAAACAAATTGTTGGTGAAATTAAGGATAGAAGGGAAATGTACAAGAGTGTAAGTACTCAACCATTTAAAAAATATAAAGAATGTAGTAGATATCCAAAGAAGTCCTTAGAAAACCCTTTGAAAGCTGAAGTGGAAAAGAAGGAATACAATCCTGACGAATGGAAAAGTGTTGAAGTGAAACTTCCAAAATTATCATTGGAGGTTATTCCAGAAGTTGGAAAATGCATTGATCCTATGATAGAGCACTTTATAACTTTCGATCATATTATTACTCAGGATAGAATTGATTTTGCTTTGGGTGTTTTAAAAACAAAGAATTGGATTTCAAATTTACGAAGGATCACCTTTCCTCTTACTTACGCCAATAATGAGGACAGGATGATAATGCGAAAACCACTACTAGCTATTGTACCTCGTAAAATATTCATGCCAGAAATTACTAAGACCGATAGTGAAATGGCAGTGAATAAATTGCTCAATTACAAAGACATATTAAAAGAGGAACACTGTGGCAGTCCTGATCTCCTCTTACAGCAAGAAGAAGAAGCTCCTGTAAAGATGCGTAAGAGAGGGCGGCCAAAAACACTGCGCACGACAAAACAGCAAGAAGAAGAAGCTCCTGTAGAGAAGCGCAAGAGAGGGCGGCCAAAAAAACTGCGCATGACAAATTTGGAAATGAAAATGTCGAACTGCAAAGGTGCTTTCATGTCACTGGATGAGGAGCATGAGGAGAATAAGCCATCTCGGAAGAAATTCTGCAAGTTGGGGTGCATTAGTAAGAACATTGAGAGTAATAACAAAAATTTATTGTCCAACCACTGTGGTTTACCTAACATTGGTCAGAATATTACCTTGTCTATGGCACCAGACATCTTTTCCCAAGGAATCGTCAGTAAGTTGCAAGATGAAGCAAAGAAGGATCTGCCGAAAGTAAGTAATATTCATTTGTTTATTTCTAATTTTTGTAAATTTTGCACATTCATATCTTTGATCTTTCTCTTTTTTTTCTTCTTTTTCTGTTTCCTGTGTTTTTTGTCTATTTTTGCCATGTGTTTGTAACCTTTATTGTATTGTATTGTTTACGGGGCCAGAGGAGCAGGTGGGGGGAATGAAGGAGCCGTGGCAAATAGACAACAGAAAGAGAGTGAAAACTCTTAAGCATCGATTTTTTGGCACATCTTGACGACTCAATCCTGCTCATAATATCGTTTGTATAATTGCATATAATGATTATGTACAACACTTTTATGTTTTATTAACAACACATCATCTCTCCCAATTCTAAACTGTCTGTTGTAATAAGTTAATTTTGGTTATGTTCAGTTTGGTTAAATTTAGGTTCGAGTAGGTAAAATTAAGTTAGGTTAGGTTGGCGTTGGAGTTTGACTAAAAAATTACACAATAAACTAAAAACAACACAGTCAAAAATGGAACGATCAATGTTAAATCTTAAACTAAGTGACAGAGTGAGCTTAAGAGACATTCGGAACAAAACACGGACTGAAAATGTATTAGTGAAGTGTAAAAAGTTAAAATGGAACTGGGCAGGACACTTAGGCAGGATGTCAGGAGGGAGATGGGCCAAGTGGTTAACACAATGGATACCAAGGGGAGGAAACAGGAAGAGAGGTCGTCCAAAAGTTAGATGGGATGAAGAAATAGAACAAACGGGAGGAAAGCTTTGGTGGAAGAAGACAACAGACAAAAGGAAATGGAAAGAAGAGGGGGAGGCCTTTGCCCAACAGTGAGACCTAATAGGCTCATAATAATAATAATAATAGGTTAGGTTGGGTTATATTTAGAACCCCACCTTTCTTAAACCTCTTGTGGTGAATTTGGTCTAATTATGCTCTCTCTTCTGGTCTAACCTTACGTAAGGGTGTAGTGACATCATGTTTTGATGGCTTGCCTCCAGGATTTCCTGTTCTGGGCGTGCTGGGCTGCTTCCTGTAAGGTCTGACCGGTCACGTTCTTTAGCTGATCTTTCCATCAGGACGGTGAACGTCCCCTTGGCCTTCAGCCATCGACATTTCTCTCGACAATGAGTTGTTCCATTGTCTCTGGTCTCCGGGCAATATGTCCAAAGTACTTGAAGAACTGTTCGTTCACAGAGGTCAACAGTCTTGTTTCTACGCCGAGTTGTCTCAAGATGGAAACGTTGGAGCGGTGTGCTGTCCACGATATTTGAGCATCCTTCTATAGCACCACATTTCCAGAGCGTCGATCCTATGGTGGTCTGCCATCTTCATCGTCCAAGCTTCTGCCGCATGTTGCGATGGGGAAAATAAGAGTTCGGACCAATCTCAGTTTCATTTTGGCGGTGACGCGATGCACCTGCAGATTTCAGGTTTGCACTCGCTGGTGTTGGTGATGATAGTTCTCAGATATTCGAAGCAACTGACGTCATAGCCAGAGACCCTTACAGCATCTGGGTTATTGTTGTTGGGGCGGTCTACGATCATTACTTTCTAGTTTTTGCGTGACGGTTTCTAGTTTATGCTCGTCTTTCAATATTATCAGAATGTCATCAGCGTAACGTAAATTACTGATTTTCTTACCACCAACTGCGATGCAGCCACTCTAGTCTTCAAGGATCTCTCTCATGATGTATTCGCTATAAACATTGAAGACAAGAGGGGATAAGATCCACCGTTGCCTCACTCCAGCAGAGGTTGAGAAGTCATTGGATTAAGTGCACCAGGTGTCTCGGCGTTCCCATTTTGATGAGAATGTTCTAAAGCTTCGACCATTTCACCTAGTCTGAAGGCTTTCTTATAGTCCAGGAAACACATGAACATCCTGATGTTGAATTTTCTGGTCTTCTCAACGAGCTGTCGAATGTTCAGGATCTGTTTGCGAGTTTCTTTCCCTGGGATGGACCCTGTTTGCTAGTCCAGTATGAAGGAGGAAAGTCTTCATCCTTTTATTTAGTACCGTAAGCATGACTTTACTGGCGTGAGAGATCGTTCGATAGTTTCCGCAGTCGAGCCTTTCTTGAACAACGGCATGAAGATGGAGTGGCACCACTGCTTGGGCCATTTGCCGAATGTCCACATCGTTTGGCATAGGCTGTGAAGGATATCGACTCCTAGTTCACCCATGTTCTTCAGCGGTGATTGATTTGTGATTGCGCAGCTTCTTTACCGCGCATTCTACTTGCTCTTCAAGGATCGCTGGTTCGAGATCTTCCATTTGGTTCCCTGGGGCGAGCTGTGGCTCGTCACGGTACAGCCTTTTGCAGTATTTCCGCTAGGTTTTGGCTATGTCTTTTGAGTTCGTAATGACATTGCCTTGATCGTCCCTGATAGTTTTTGTTTTGGGTTTGAACTTTCGAGCCAGGTACTTAACCTTGTTGTAGAGTTCCGTGGGGAGGTTCTTAGTTGCATGCCTCTCCAGCTCTGCGCACACCGTACAGCTTATTGATATGCACGTTTTTGTCTTTTTTGCGAGCGTGCTTATTGTCAGTGTTCACTTCTTTGAGCAGCTGCTTCTGTTGTTCGGAGTCTGTGATTAAGGGCCGGACATTGAGTCTTTTATCGACCAGTGACAAGAAATGGGAACAGTGAACACCGTGTACTTTTCTCTTTAGCATCTCTTCTCTGTTTTCTTCATACATCGTACTTTAATTCTCGAATAATCTCTTATTTTTTCAACATTAATTTCTTTGACTTTTCTAATTTTTTCAGTGTTTTTTATTAATTCATTCTTAATTAACCATGTGTATTTTTGATACTTATTAATTTTTCAAGCCTTGCCACTAATGTAATGTATTTTGCTAGGTGGAAGAAATTATCATCAAGCCTTGCGTCATCAAATTGTTAAAACACGACTTGAGCGATATCATCCCACTCTGCATGGTCCACATGCTGTATAAATGCCACTGCAAAAACAAATCTGTGTTTGACAGTATCGCCGATGAAGCAAACATCGTTGGATGTAAGGTACTAAAAGCACCAGTGTCCGCTCCATCGAAACCACACCTGGTAAAACAGAAAACATGTCCTAGAAATGATAAAACTTTCAACAAGGAGATTGGCTCGTCTCGAACTAGAGGTTTTTCAACGTTGTATTGCATTGCTAGGAACAAGTCTCTATTGCACAAGAACAAAGTTATCAAAACCTCTAAGAAACTGCAAAATGACTTAGAATCATATTTGCGGGCGAATTCTGGGACAATTCTGGATAAGTCGGACGAGAAGCTTTCACCACAAATAAGGCCTGTAGAGGAAATTTCTCGGGATTCCCTGCATAAGAACATTAAGCGCAAACACAAGCAGTCCCTTGTGTTGGAAGGTAGCAGTGCTAATAATACTCGGACAGGTACTTCCAGTATTCAGCCAAAAGTGGATGAAATGGAAGGACTATGGAAAATGAGATCAAACTCTAAGCACCTTGAACAAGAATTTTTCTGCAGTGCTAAGAAGATCATCCCTGAATCTCCTTCCCACGATTATTCTGGGGACGAACAGCTTTTTATTGATTTTGAAGTGTGTGAGAACAGTGAGAAACGTCCAGAGTCTGGCAGTGACGACATAGGAATGCAGGACGAAATCACAGAGTTGGTGGTGCCTGAGAACAAGGAATTCATATACTGCAGTGGGCAATGCTTCCAGCCCAAGAAGCTTATAAGTGAGAGTGCTGATGATGTGCTGTGGGCCTCCATTCCCAGTATTACATTGGCGTGTAAGTGGAGGGTTATCTGTATGAATATGGAGTTTGCCTACCTTTCTCTGGCGCGAAGCAGTTACACTATTAAGTACGATGACATCATGGAGGCTGTAAAGTCAGCCCAGACTGAAAAAATAACCATTATAATGAAATCCGAAGAGTTGCAGAAGAGTTACCCCCACTGTAACTTTGGAATTTATTGCGTAGACAATTACCTAGATAAGATTTTTGTGGGGCCATACCTTCTCCATGAAAATCACGATCTGGACATTCTCAGCTTTGTCAATGGTGTACTGGTGAATACGAACTGGTCCAATGAAATCGAGGGGGAGAACGTTCCAGGTAGCGGGTTTTGGTTTTACCAAGCGACTAAGTCAGAGATATTTTCTGAGATGATAGATTTAACTTGCAGTAGTGATGATGAACTGCCTAACGAGGTGGTAACTTCTTTGTCCTCAAAGCAGACGAATCGGCTTGAGCATATGTTGAGTTCAAAGCAGAATGATAAGGAAGAAATTGCAAAAGTAGAAAAAGCTTTGGCCGCTCTTCAGAAAACAAGACAGTTAAATCTGAGTAAGGGGATTGTTTCGAATATGGTTAGCACATCTCAGTCTCAACTAGTTCCTAAAGTAAACAGTGCTGCCTCTAAGTTGCAAAAGAGTATGATACTTGGCGAGATGGCGACTTCTTCGTCCTCAAAGCAGACAACTCTGTTGAGCCCAAAGCAGAATGATAAGGAAGAAATTGCAAGAGTGGAAAATGCTTCAGACACTTTTCATAAAATAAGACAGTTAAATGTGGACAAGACGATTGTTTCACCATCTCAGTCTCAACTAGTTCCTAAAGTAAACAGTGCTGCTTCTAAGTTGCAAAAGAGTTTTATGCCTGGGGAAGTGGCAACTTCTTCCTCCTCAAAACAGAATAACACAGAAGAAATTGCAAGAATGGAAAATGCTTCAGACACTCTTCATAAAATAAGACAGTTAAATGTGGACAAGACGATTGTTTCACCATCTCAGTCTCAACTAGTTCCTAAAGTAAACAGTGCTGCTTCTAAGTCGCAAAAGAGTTTTATGCCTGGGGAAGTTGCAACTTCTTCCTCCTCAAAACAGAATAACACGGAAGAAATTGAAAAAGTCAAAAAAGCGTCAGGCACTCTTCAGAAAACAAGACAGTTAAATGTGGACAAGACGATTGTTGCACCATCTCAGTCTCAACTAGTTCCTAAAGTAACCAGTGCTGCTTCTAAGTTGCAAAAGAGTTTTATGCCTGGGGAAGTTGCAACTTCCTCCTCAAAACAGAATAACACGGAAGAAATTGCAAAAGTGAAAAAAGCTTCAGACACTCTTCAGAAGACAAGACAGTTAAATGTGGACAAGACGATTGTTTCAACATCTCAGCCTCAACTAGTTCCTAAAATAAACAGTGCTGCTTCTAAGTCGCAAAAGAGTTTTATGCCTGGGGAAGTGGCAACTTCTTTCTCCTCAAAACAGAATAACACGGAAGAAATTGCAAAAGTGAAAAAAGCTTCAGACACTCTTCAGAAGACAAGACAGTTAAATGTGAAAAAGACGATTGTTTCAAATGTGGTTAGCACATCTCAGTCTCAGCCAGTTCCTAAAATAAACAGTGCTGCTTCTATGTTGCCAAAAAGTTCGATTAGGGATAGAATACAGTGTGGTTCCGGATGTAATAGTGATGACAAGATGGTAGTTGATGAAGCAAGCGATACTGATCCGAATTGGAAGCAAATAAGTGATGAGACTGAAATTGTCGAAACTGGTATGATATTGTATAACATGGAAGAAACAAAGTGTAAATACATACTGACTAATATACCCACTGTGGGCTATATCAAGGCTTACCACTGTGAGAACTATATAAATGTTGTATGTCCTATTACGAAAAATATAAGGCAATTCCTTACTGCTAAAAATGCTACTACGGCCTTAGAAAGGTAAATATAGGATAAACAGTAAGAATTCTTTTAACAGATTTATTGTTACAGTGCACTTTCAAAGCGGTTTATTCTGATACCTTCATCATTTAAACTGCAATGTAGATTTGTAGAAATGGTTGAAGACAATGTTAGACCACTGGACCGTACCATATTAAATGGGTATCATGTAAGTGTATGTTTTAAGTTGCCTCGAAATTAGTAAACTATTGAGGTTGTAGTACTGTTTGAGCTCATTTTTTTCATGACGATTGACATCAAATATGGAGGTTAGATTTGTTTTGAAGCAAGCCCACTGGGTACAAAAATAAAATAACCATATTATTATAAGAGGCTAACGATAATGAATGAATAAATGTATTATTTAATCAATGTGAAAAACGTAATACCTAGTCATGTTTGTTTAATTTATTGTTTACAAGACATTTATATTTTTTTGTAATAAAGTGTGATAAAAAATTATTTTCATCTAATATGGCTATGGAATAGTTTTTAATTTATGAATGCAACTATGTAGCTGTTACCCAGGACTTCGTTCGCACGAGGTTCGTTATTTGTATATTAAATAATGACTAATTATTTTCTGTCATCCCATCCCATCCTATCCTCGTCCTTTTCTCCGTCCCCGTCTTCGTACCGTCGCATCCCGTCCTTTCCCGTCCCGTCCCGTCCCCTACCCTTCCATCCCAGCCCTTCCCTTTCCGTTCCGTGCCGCCCCGTCCCGTCCCGTACCGTCCAGTCCCGTTCCTTCCCTTCCCGTCCCGTCCCCTCCCCTCCGCTTCCATCCCCTCCCCTCCGCTTCCATCCCATCCCTTCTTTTCCATTTCCGTCCCGTTTCGTTCCGTCTCGTCCCGTCCCGTATCGTCCAGTCCAGTTCCATCCCGTCCTGTCCCTTCCCTTCCCGTGCAGTCCCGTCCCGTCCAGTCCACTTCCGTCCCTTCCCTTCCCGTTCAGTCCCGTCCAGTCTCGTCCCGTCCCGTTCAGTCCAGTCCCGTCCAGTCCCTTCCCTTATGTCATGTCCACCGTCTTGGACTTAAAAATAAATGCCATTTTCGCAATCAAGGTCGCAAAAAACTTCAATAACGACACCCATATCGTATTTTAGGCTTATTTACCTCATTTCACCCCCTAAGGGGTTGATTTTCGGAAAATCACGAAATACGTGTTTGCTTATTTGTTTTTAGGAGTACTACGATGAAGTTTCAAGTCGAAATGTCTATTTAATATTATTTCTCCAAACAAAATTGGAACCCTCATTTTACCCCTTTAGGGATTGAATTTCGAAATATCCTTCCTTATTCCTTGTATACATCATAAAGGGAACTTCTGTGCAAAATTTCAGCTTTCTAGGTTCAAGGGTTTGGGCTGGGCGTTGATGAGTGAGTGAATGAGTGAGTGAGTCAGGACTTTCAGTTTTATATATATAGATATCAAACTTGACATTTGATTTTTAATTGAGTTATAGTTCTAATTAAATTAGGAATTATTCCATAGCCATACTAAATGAAAATAATTTTTGATCATACTATATTTGTCAATATTAGAATTAGAATGCGGCTTAGACCGCGTCGTCTTTTGTTGATAAACACCCAGCATTTGTTGGCTTAATTTATTTATTTATTTATTTATTTATTTATTTATTTATTTATTTAATAGACTGACAAAAACGGGACCAGCCCAGTTACATTTGTCAGCATTCCAACATACAATATAAAATAAAATAATGGTATTTGCAGTAGTACATATTATACATAAAAAAATGAAATCAAAATGAAATAACGTGTAGGCAACTGTAGCATTTGCAAAAAACAACCAAATCCCAAGTAAAAGCGCATCAAGACATTGATAGGGATCAGAATTAAGTTAGCGTAAATATCTGTTAACGTACAATTTTGTAATTTGTTTTTTAAAGGACGTGTAGGGTGCGTCAAATATATTAATATCTTGATCTGAAAGTACACTATTGATACCAGTGAGCATTCTTACAACAGGCGAATTTTGTCTTAAGTTGGTACGAAAAGGCGGAACATACAGCGCGCCACGCGGCCTTGTTCTGTATGCTGGGACGTATAAACCCACAAGGGGAAGCAAGTTGGGACAATCAAGTCTATTATTGATAAGCTTATAAACAAATAAGATATCAGTTATTTCACGGCGGTGGTGTAATTTAAATAATTGGAATTCATTTCGAATATGCTGAAATGAGTTGTTTTCTGGATAAGAGTGGTGCTTTTTAAAGTATAAAAATTTCATAAACTTATTTTGTACAGTTTCTATTTTATTTTGATATTTTTTCACTTGAGAGTTCCAAACAACTGATCCGTATTCAAGTTTAGGACGCACAAGAGAATTGTAAAGTACCAGAATAGGCTTAGTATTTCTAAAATTAAATGTGCATCTCATTAAGAAACCTAAATTTTTCAACGATGCATTTACTGCTGAATCAATATGTAAATCCCAACTAAGTGTTGGAACAAAGATGACTCCTAAATCTTTGATTTGGAACTCTAGTCAAATTAACCTTATTCATATTATACCCAGAATGAATTACAGATTTGTTCAGTGTGTATATCATGTACTTACATTTGGTGTTATTAAAGTGTAATTTATTTTTGTTGCTCCAGTCGGTCAGGCAATCAATATCTTTTTGAAACATATCAGTATCAACAGAAGTGGTGATTTCTTTGAAAATTTTAAAGTCGTCTGCAAATAGCAATCCGTGAGAATATTTTAAGCAAGCATGTAAGTCATTTATAAAAACTAGAAAAAGCAGTGGTCCCAAATTACTTCCCTGTGGGACTCCCGATGTGGTTAAATAAAGATCCGAATTAAAACCCAAAAAGTTAACAGATTGATACCGACCTTCTAGATAAGATTTAAACAAATAGAGTAAATTATTAGAAATTCCAAAATCAAATAATTTTTTAAGTAGGATATCATGATTGACTTTGTCAAAAGCCTTGGCAAAGTCGGTATACAGTGTATCTACCTGTCCCCCTGCATCCAAAACTCTAGTTACAAAATCTGTAAACAAAACTAAATTAGTATTAACCGATCTATTTTCAAAAAAGCCATGCTGTTGGGGTATAATTTTATTCTTAACATGATAAAAAACTTTATTATATAGCAGTTTTTCAAATACCTTAGCTGGGACAGATAAAATTGATATAGGTCTATAATTTTCTACATGTGCTTTATTTCCAGTTTTATGTATAGGAGTTACTTTAGCTATTTTGAATTTGTCAGGAAACGTGGTTGTTTTTAAACATTTATTAAACAAGATAGTGAGTGGATATTGAAGTATTTCCCAACAAGCTTTAAATATGTAAGGGGGAATACCATCAGGACCAGAGGATTTTTTGGGTTTCAGCTGCTTCAAAGCTGCGGCAACTTCCTCTACTGAAAATTCAGTAATTGCAAGAATATCCACGTTCAACAGTGCACCCTCATCGATAATTTTATTTAGGTCATAATGTGATTCATCTGCGTATACAGAACTAAAATACTGTGCAAAACTATCTGCTGTTTCTTGTTTAGTAGTAGCAGCCCGATCATGAAAGTAGTAAGTGTCTATAGTTAAATTATGTTTTTTGTTGTTATTAACATAGTTCCAAAATTCGTTAATATTGCTACAAACACTATTCTCAACACTATTTAAGTAAACAGTGCGAGCCTGTATAATTTTTTGCTTAATATCTTTTCTGATGCGCTTAAACTCTTGCAGGTGATACTCGGATAAATTTTTACGCTTATGATGAAAATGTTTTAATTTAATATCTGAAATTATTTCTTTAGTGAACCACAATGGATATTTATTTTTCTTATCAGAAAATTTTATGTTAGGAACACAATCATCTAATATTGTGTAGAAAATGTTATAAAAAGCATCTGTAGCAGCATTAGTATCTGCGATTGTATCAATAATATCCCAGTCTGAATTCAGGAGCGAATTATATAAAAGATCAAAATTTGCTTTTCTGTAATTATACTGATTGGTTAATTTTTTTTGGCGTAGACTTTCTGATTTGTTTACTAAACTAATTGTTATGTGTAAAGCAGGATGAAAAATATCAATTGGAACTAGGCTATCAATGTGGTGAACGATATTTACATCTAGCGACCCCATTACTAAATCTAAAGTTTTGCCATCTCTGTTTTGAATGTTGTTAAGTAACTTTAAGTTAAAAAGATTTAAAAATTCTTGTAAACTCTTTGATATCGGAGTACCACCTGCAAGATCACAAGCCGCACCAGTTATGCATGGAATATTAAAATCCCCCAAAATTACAATTTCATAATCAAAAATGTTATGGATATTTTCAATCATATTAAAATATTCGATATATTGAATTAAAGGCGATCTAGGTACGATATAGGCTGAGCTAATAATAAACAACTTGCCACAAATGCTTACCTTAATTGCCAAAGCTTCAGGATATTTATTTGCTGAAATAACTTCAGACGCATAGTGAGTTTTGATAGCAATTAGCACACCTCCTCCTTTATCTTTTCCAGTAAGTAATTTGTCACGATCACATCTGAAAACATTATAGCGTTGATCAAATAATTCAGAGCTGTATACATCAGAATCAAGACCAGTTTCATTTAATACAATGCAGTCAAAATTTTCCGCTAACAGATTATTTAAGAATATATTTGTTTTTGTTCTAAGACCCCTAACATTTTGAAAATATATATCGAAACTCTTATATTTCATAATAAGTTAATGGTTGAATGTTAATACTGAGTACCTATACGTCTTATTTGGAATATAGTTGCCGCCGCAGCAACTACACAATAAACACAGACGAGAAATGATTATATATATATATATATATATATATATATATATGTATCAAACTTAAAATCATCAACAGAAGTGAAAACAGATAACAAAAACTAAATGACAATAAAAAAATATGAACACAAATTAATGTGAAGAGTGCCATGTGAGGTACTCGTCTCCCCAAAAAAGAAAAAAAAAACGCAAATTACAACTATTTAAAGCAGAAAGTTAAATGCAGATCTAAACATAAACAAACTATAGGTATACCGTAAATAAATAATATTCGATGTTATTACATTGTTAAATTAATAATATTCGATGTTATTACATTGTTACTTAAGCCTATCGACATCGCTCAAACACTTAACAGGAATTACACCCCTGCCATCAGATTCGCGGAGAAAAATATTACCATAACGCGTCCACAAATATTTGTATCCCAACTTCTTTTTGCACTCTAATGCAGCTGCGAATAGTTTCTTGTTGGCACTGGTTAACGATTCCCTGATGTAGATTCTGCCCTCCATTGATAGCTTTATATCCGATAAAGGAATTCCTCTTTTTATTTTAAATTTTTGTAAGAGTTCATCTCTGTCGAATCTTCTTACGAATTTGATAATTATGTTGGGATGCTTATCACTATATTTCCTTAACCTATGCACAGCGTCTATCATATCGACAGTTAAAGAAAAGTCCACACATTTGGCGATCGTTTGAACAATTTGGATAACATTTTCATGCGGCAAAACAGGCATTCCAACAATCTCTAGCGAGTTACGTCTGTGATATTGCTGAGAGTCGTTTAATTCTGACATAACATCAGATAACTTACTCTTAAGAGTAGCATTTTCAGATTGCAAATCTGTGATTGCATTTTCACACTTTATTAAATTATCGTTGAAAGCACTGAGGCTTTGATTAATTGACGCAATATCAGCTTGACATGCGGCCATGGTACCTGTTAATGCTTTCTGTTCAGCTAAGATATTGTTTTGCGTTTGCACTATCAAGTTTAATTGTTGCATAATGCCGGCAAATTGGTCACCTTCTTCACTATTTCCAGCACTGTTATTCCGAGTATTAACCATTTTGCTAGAATAGACCGTGCACGTACTCAATTTCCTTAATTCAGTGGTTGAGAAAAAAACACAGGACACTATAAGAGCACCAATCTTATGCCGTTTCACAATGTAGTTCTATATTTTGTGTTCAGAAAAATTACAACCACTCGTAAATCATGTAAACACAGTTAAAATTGGGAGACGATTTGACCGTGCACTTCACTCACGCGCCATATTAGAGTATATGAATGTGCCTAACACCTTGTGAACTCAAGCAAGGGTTTGTGTAACGGTTATGTTCTTTGGTGGCTCGTGAACTCTAACAAGCCACCCATGATTTGGTGGGTATTAGAGTACCTCTAATAACACGGACCAAATCATTTGTGACTTGTAAGAGTTCACGAGCCACCAAAGAACGTAACCGTTACACAAACCCTTATTTGAGTTCACAAGTTGTTAGGCACATTAAGCCAACAAATGCTGGGTGTTTATCTACAAAGAGGACGCGGTCTAAGCTGCATTCTAATTCTAATATTGACATTTCAAGTAACCTCGAAAGCCCCAAACATAAAATAACATACTATATTTTCTAAAGAAAGTTTAGCACACAAAATTATACAAGCAATAATATAAAAAATAAATTATAACCATTTCAGTGTGTTTAAAGTATATTAATTTTTCAGATTGTGGGTGCCTTTGGTGTTAAAAATATATCTGCCTGCACTGTATCTGTATTAAAGGAACTTGGTATGGATGAAAACAAAATTACACAGGTATTAGTGGACTGTGAACAAAAACTGCTTCTCCCCTCAATCAAAGAATTGGCAAGACTCCTGAAAACACCATTGACTGCAGGACCATTCTTAGAGTGTCTGTCAAATATTCTAGAGGGTGTAAGTTTTAAAATTCACCAATAATCTTTATCAAAAGTTAATCTATTACTTTTAATTTCTTTCTCGCAGACACTAAAAGAAATAGACATTCTGAAAAAAGAAAGAAACTCCTTCGCCCGTGAAAAACTCAGTCTTCAAACAAGAAACCACCTACTGACAGAACACTGTTCCAAATTAATAGTCGACCTTCCTACAGGGCAGCCGTCTAAAGTGCAAGAGGAGCTTGACCAGATTCTTCGTTTTAACCCCAAAAAAATGTCGGTATCCACTCGACTGGATGTACCTGGTAAAGACTCAAATAGTTTGGATCTAATTTCAAACGAAAAAATTAAAGACACTCGACTCGTTATAAGTGTTCCAATAGTAGTGATTGATGATTCTGATTAAGCATCAAGTCATGCAGGAGTTTCTCAAACGGTGCCTAAGCCCCTTCCTGCTTCAACTACAAAATGTCTACCAAAAAGTGTGATTCCAAGCAGATTATTTCTAAAAATTAGCTCTAATTACATTGGTGTAAAGGAAGGAAATGATCTGAAGTCGTTTAATCGGAAAATGATCATCCAAGATTGAAAGCTTTCCAAGCAGTAAAACGTTCAGATAGCAGTGTAATGGCACATTTGTCTGTGCAGAAAATACCATGACAAGACTGACACGTAGTTTACTGAAATTCTTCATATTTATCTTCCAAAGACTCTTAATGCAATAAATAAATTAGCCAGAAGATATTTAAGTTTGATTTAAATTTTTTATCGATGTTATTACTTTATATAGTTAGGTGTCCTGTTCATTTCATATATCGCCATTATATTTAACAATTGTTTACATTTGTTTGGTAATTATAAGTTTCTAATAGTTTTGTGTAGATGATGAGAACTACACCAGTCGCTAAGTTTAACAAAGCGATTTTCTTTTTTATATTCTTTATAGTATTACTATAAAAGTTTATACCGGGTAGTTGGTCATACCTCTGAACATAGGCAATTTACATGGCTTATCACGGTTATGCATATTCCTGCTCACCATTTTTATGGAAAAATATGGTAGTGGTACTAAATTAAAGAGAATAATTTTCCGCGTCGTTTAGTACTAAAAATTTTTTGGATAATGTTAATTGTGCATAAAAATATTAATTTTAAAATTTAGATATTCGCAAATATGGGCGGCCGCGCTTCCCAAATATGAGTGGCCGTGCTTGTTAAAAAACAAACGCTGTCTGTTGACAACTTAGATAATTGTGTCGCTTAAAATGGATGCAATTTACTCTAACGAGGAAAAGGTGTTCATTATTAAAACTTTTTATGCTTCTTAAGTATTTTTAATACTGATCCGTGATTAACATTGCACTCATGACCTACTGACCTTGCACTTAGGTTTGGATTTAGTTATATTAATGCCAGAACTCTTTCCTCTAATCATTTCGACTTTCTCGATTTAAATTTTAATTTTAAATAGTATCAGTGAACACATACACTGTATGAACTTAATTATTTACCTTTGCTTTCTTTAGCTGCTAAACTTCCCGTCATTTCGAATCTCTGCACATCAGTTTGTATTGTCGCAATTGTTGGAATGGGGCTATCTTGAAAATGTATCGAGAATAAGTCCCTAACTTTGCGTAAACTATTGCCAGCATAAAAAGTTTTAACAATGAACACCCTTTCCCTGTTAGAGTAAATTGCATCCATTTTAAGTGACACAATTATCTGAGTTGTCAACAGACAGCTTTTGTTTTTTAACAAGTGCGGCCACTCGTATTTGGAAAACGCGCCGCCCATATTTTCGAATTTATAAATTTTGAAATTAAAATTTTGATGCACAATCAACATTATCCAGTAAATTTTTAATACTAAACGACGCAGAAAATTATTCTCTTTAATTTAGTGCCACTACCATTTTTTTTCCATGAAAATGGTGAGCAGGAATATGCATAACTGTGATAAGCCATGTAAATTGCCTATGTTCAGAGGTATGACAAACCACCCAGTATAATTAACTATATAGATAAATATGTAGTTATTTGTTGAGTCTGACACTGAGAAGTATATTTCCTTATATTAAGAAAAACTTGAATGAATAATAACATTTCTTGTTATATTGTGATATATACTTAAGTACAGTAAGTTTAAGTGTGAGTTTTATTTTGACAAATACACTTTTATAGTTTACGATAGTTTTTATTTCGTAATCTGCTGACACAATTAACAACATTAATTGTTTTTCGCATTTTTTTTATTCGTACTTTGATATTCAGAGAGGACAAACATTGTGGGGGTGGTAAAATTATAAAGAGTAAGATGGCTGAGATACCTGAGTAGGATGACAAATAGAAATAGCCAACTGCCAAAAAATGCTGTTTAGCATATTCAACAATGACAGAAGAAGAGCAAGACCGAAGCTACAATAGCTGAACCAAAGTGTTGGATGATTAAAGATCTTTAGAGATAGGAAACTGGAAACAACAATCACAAAACAGAAGAAAATGGGGACATAGAAAGACATTGCATTTATTATTTGGTACTTAGTACAAGTTCATTCAGGCCGGTGCCCCGCCTTGCGGCACTACACCTGCTTTTGCTCTACGGTACAATCTCGGGTTTACACATTGATGCACTAATCATAACTTACTGCCTTAACTAAGCCTATCTATCGTAACTTAACCTACACTTAAACTAAATTAGTCTCTGTCCGCAGCTGTGTCTCTCGCGGTCAAACTCCCTAGCCTAAACTTTGTCCTTCTTTAATCTAATTGGTCCAGCCCACTCTGTTTACTGTCCCTAGCGACGCCGTTGCACACGCTCACTGCCTTAAAAGTACAACCTAAGCTACCCCTATGACTAACTAATCTACCACCTTCCGGCGTCCACCGCGTCTACTGTCGCGTTCAAAGGTTCGCGCCTTTGATCGGGTGTCACCCACTCACGTGCGCACCACCTTCAAGCGCTGTTAGTCCCCGTCGTAATCTATGTTGTCCACGATGGAACGCCTTATCCTTAGCATGCTGGGACAGCTCCTTCGCATTGTGCTGGGTGTCGACCTTTGCTGGCCTCGTTGGCACGCTTACACACAGCACAGCACGGCTGCGCCGCCCGACACTGCTTGAACTTGTGGCCGCTCATAGCGCACTTACCACAGATCTGCTCCTTCTCCTCGCACGCGTCGGCCCTGTGGCCGAAGGCGTAACACTGGAAGCATTGCACGAGGCTGATGTGGTCCTCCGCCCATATTCGTTGCCACGCGAGATTGACTGGTCTCGCCTGCAAGGCCCTTCGTAGCCCCGCGCTACCTTCAGCACCACGCTCACGTGGGGATCGCTGTCCTTGCCACCGAAGCGGAACCGCTGTCTCACCTCGGACCGAAACCTGTCCTCGCCCCCTCGTAGCTCGACCAGGTCCTGGTTGTGCTCGACTATGGCGTCGACGACGCTTTCGCTCGAGGCGATCTCGATCCTCGGGAGAACCATCCTGGGCCACGCTTTCTTTACGTCCGCCCTCCGGAGTCTGCCCGCCGCTCCCGCCGCGATGGACAGCTTCAGGCGCTCAGCGTCAGCCTTTCCCGCGCACTCAACAATCACGGCTCCGTTCCTCGCCCCTCGGACCGAGGAGATCGCGATGTTCGCTGCCCTGGGGTTGACGGCCTCCTTCAGGATCTTCCTCGTGTCCGCGGTCGTTTTTCCTTTCTATTGTGGTGGGACGCTGATGGCGTAGGTGGCCGGCTTCCTGCTGGTGGACACCGCGCTGGCGTACGTGGCCTGTCCTGTTCGCGCTGGGGGAACCGCGCCGACTTCCGTCTTTAGGCGAAATATTTCGTTGTCCCTATCCTTGAGATCTCGATCCTTGGTTGCGAGCTCGTGCCTCAGCTCACGCATGACGCCGACAACCTGGAGAAGACTGTCCCGTAACTCGTCGGCTGCGTCCCTCACCTTCTTTCTGTCCTCGGCTAGGATCCTGTTTTTCCCTTTGACAGGAATCAGCTCCTTGATGCAGTCGAAGCCCGTCTTTGCCAGCTGCAGCAGTCTCTCCTCGGGTGTGTTACCTTCTATCTGCAGGTAGCGACTAACCTCGGGGGTGTCCGCCTCCTTCCCGCCTCGAACGTCTCCTTCCTCCTTGCTCGTGCTCTTCTTTTCGCCCTCGCTGTCCGTGTCCCTCTCGGTCAGCATGTCGACATCACTGTAAGCCGAGGCGCCGCCAGCACGCTTGTCGCGGTGTGGACTCGCCTTCTTCCGCTCACTGTTCCTGTGCATCTTCTGCGGCCGGACCGCGCCCGATGGCGGAAAGCCGGGCGGTGGCCCCATAGGAGGTGGCACTAACTTCGATGCTCCTCGCCTCCTCCTAGTAGCTAGGGGCGGTGGCACCAAAAATCCACTCATGCGCAGTAGGCAGGGAAATAGCACCAATAATCCATTCATGCGCAGTAGGTAGGGAGATTGCACCAATAATCCATTCAGGAGTAGTAGGTAGGGAGCAACCTCCGTCACCTTCTGCGCTCCTGTTACTCCGGATCCCGAAAACACCGCGAATCTTGAAACAATTTTTTGGCTCCGCTTAATTGTTTCGCCAGTTACCAATTTATTTTCGGGCCAGCCTGTATATTCCCACTTGAATTATTATTCGCTGTATTTCAAACGATATCAAATCTTGCTTTGCGCGAGCTCTCTGATTTTGGTTTTCCCAAAATAATTCGTTATCATTATGCGCCAGCCGCAGCGGTCTTTTTCCGTCCCCGATTTCATTTACCTTTCGCTTTCGGTTGAAGTAACTCGCTTCTACGAAGGCATTCCCGCGTGCTACTGCACCAATTTTTAATTGACTTCGTTTGTGAGCTGATGACTAAAATCAGGTATGTTTACGCTCCTGGTTTGATATTCAAGTTTAGTAATTACCCGTTTTTTTTATTAGGTTTTTGACGTAATTTTTCAACGTCACTTTTAAACGTCATTCTTTGATGCCGTTTTTTTTGACGACTCCTTATTTGGGTTTCCTAATTAACACCCTAATCAATAACTTGGACCAGCAACTCCGTTCTGGAATGTCACCTTGAGCTGGCCAAGTGGTACACGGAGCGTCCGTTCCCTTATCAACTTTGGCCACGAGGTTTGTGCTGCTGAAGGCTGTTACGTTAAGATATCCTGGACCAATTATTTATTGCCTACATGCGACTTTTTTGTCACAACCAGGTTAGTCTCATTACAACTTTTGATGATAACTTCGCCTGCCCATGAATTGTTGGCGGAATCGATTTCAACGACGCTTCATCACCGTTAACCGATTTACCAGTTACAAATTTAATTTACGCTTTATACATTGAAAACTTAATGTATTAATTGTTCCGATTTACAATTTACAAATTTAAAACTACGCTTTATAAATTTAAAACGTAATGTATTAACTATTCATAAATCTATGTTTTATAAATTTAAAACATAATGTATTAATTGTTCCCTAATTTACAATTCACAAATTTAAAGTTTTGCTTAATGAATACGTACTAAGAATTTTGTAAAAAGTGCCCTCACGCCATTTTACTATCAATACCGAGATAACGGTTAAAATATATGACAGCGGTAAGCTTACTCCTTCATTGAATTGCACTCATATTCAATCCAAGAGCCGAAAAGAGGTTCACATATTTTTTGTGCGTGCTGAATTTTTAGCATTAATAATATACTGTATTATATACTGTTTTTAAACTTTGCGATAAACAATTTACAGACCTAATTATGATGTTGCAAGCAACTATTATTTATTAATTAAATAAACCTAATTGTTGCTGTAATTTTATTTATTTCTCGAAATCTGTGATTTCTGGCGCCCTGTGTTTTCTTTATTATTAAAAGAGCTTGCAGTAGTACAGCTGATAGAAATCTGCGACCCAAGGCCACCGAGATTAAGCTAGCTAGGTCATTACGGTGAGTGCAAACATTACAGAGCTACCGTGGTGCATAAATGATAAGGGGGTTGATCTGCGATTGTACTACCATTGATTATTATTAGTAATCAATCGCAGGTTGGCTTCTTTATTGTTTCACTGACGCCAAACGTGTGGGGCTCGACTTTGGTATTACATCAGCTGTGCAACCTGCAATTCTCTAACATTTTGACCACATTATTTATTTCAAAATGATTGTTAACGCACTTCGTGTCGATGAATTACTTTATGAACTACTGTTCAGAGGCTTAGATAAGGACACGGTGGAAAGTATGAACGTCGACCAACGTCGTAGGACCTTGCGTGCGAAACTGTTACTAGAAAAGGCTGACTCTACGTTGCTTAGCGCTTATCAATTAGTAGCACCCTTTGATGTACAATTCGAACTTGATGCTTGTAAAGGCAAACTAACTGAACTTTCGGTGTTAGTTACTGCTTTCTCGGGGGCACCTTCTGATTCAGAATTTGCTCGGCTTGATACGCGGCTAACGCATCTGTATTCACGACTAACCAGGCTACAACCCTCTTCTAAATTAGAACAGGAGCATGCTACTCTTACTAGTCAATGCTTAGATTTATTACAGTCACTTAGTAATGAGCATGGCGATTCACAATTACAAGTAGATCCTTTGCCCTCAAATGTTGATGCCACTAATTTTGTCGATTCTGTTAATACAGTAACTCTACCTAATTCTGACTCTATTGAACCTATGGCAGATAATATTGTTAACATCCCTAATATAATTGAAGCAGCTGGGTTAGCTTCATCTACGTTCCAACGACCTAGGGTATCTTTTTCTGATGAGCACGTACATCCGTATCCTCTTTTTACACAACAACCTTGTATGTCAGCTACTGCTAATTTGCGAACTGAATTAGACCACATTAATTACTCTACGACGTCTCTTCCTAGACATGTAGGTTTAGTTTCTGTACCGGTATGCAAATGGGGTTTATCATTTAATGGAGACACGACTACTATGGGGGTAAATTCTTTCCTACAACGTGTCGAAGAACTTAGAGTAGCGCGTAACATTTCGTACGACCAATTATTTTCTAGTGCTGTTGACTTTTTCTCGGGTCGTGGGTTAGTATGGTATCGTGCTATGCATCACCGGGTTTCAAACTGGCACGAATTGGTAGCTAGGTTGCGATCTGATTTTTTGCCTACTGATTTTGATGAAGAGTTATGTGTAAAAAGATGTGTCCCAAAATTAATTGGAACTTAACACCTTTCAACCAAGTTTATGCCGTTCAGCATTTATTCGCGCACTCAACCAAAAATAAACAAATTAAAAATACATGCAACGGGTTGTGAACAAGCTAATTGCTCCTGTAAACAAATTATGTCAACAAAGACAATTAAATATTTAGGTATCACTGTTGACTGCTTTCTTAGATGGGACACACATATAAATCTGCTGGCTAATAGACTGCGAAGACTGATATTCCCGTTCAAAAAATTACGAGATATTATACCTATCGATAAACTGAATATTTTTTATTGTGGTTTGGTTGAGTCACTTTTGAGTTATGGAATTATTGGATGGGGTGGTACATACACTACACATATTAAAAAATTATATACTATCCAGAAAATTATACTTAAAATAATATTTAAAAAACCCCGCCATTATCCAAGCCATCTGTTCGAAAATATCACAATACTACATGTTGCAAAGTTATATTTATTTATAGTCTTAAAACAAATACATAAAAGGAGTAATTGTATTTCTATAATTAGTCATGGCTACAACACACGAATCAGAGAACAACAGATGGCCGAGACTAAAAAGATGAATAAAACATTTGGTCAAAAATGTTTCTTATATTACGCACCAAAGGTATATAACCTGTTCAATACTTACGTAAATTGCTTTAGCATAAGGGTAACTAAGGTAATTTTAAACACATAGCTAAGAAGTGGAGTTTAGAGTTGTCATGGCAAACAATAGAAGAACTTTTTGCTTAAAAGTATAGAACAAATTAAACTAACTTTATCTAATTTTTATCATATTTTGTGTACTGTTCTCAGAATACCTTTAAATCTAATGAAGTTAAATTAAAAACCACACACAAACTGGCTATCAGTTTTCAGTGGTATAGCATGCACTCACTATTCTCGAGTGCATGATGTTTATTCGGAGGTGAATAATTATAATAGTATACAAACCTTTTAATGGGTTCGTCACATTTTCTATATTTTGTATTTTTTTTTCTTATGAATAAACATTGATTTGATTTGATTTGATTTGATTTGATTTATGTTTTGTTGTAAAACCAGTTTAGTTTTATTTTGCAGGAGATGGAGTCTATTTTGTTGTTAAGAGATAGGGGAGAGTAGCTAGGCCTGACTACCCTGTTATGAACAATTTTTAGCCTGTGTTCAACCCCATCAATGAATATACACATTCGTAGTTAAAGGTATATTGAAATCTTAGTCCTATTACAGAGTATATATACAGAAAATGTATGCCATCTTTTTACGGCCTAATATTAAAAATACAATCATACGCATTTTTCCTAGCGCAATTCTGAATGCTTGATTGACACACTAACATGCAGAATTGCTGCGTCGTGTTTCTGACATACGGTATACTATACATGTAAAAATGCAACGTCTGTTTGTCAACAAGAACTGTCGCTTGATCGCAGGCGTTGCTATTGTAATTTGTTATCATGACACCGAAAGCTGACATACTTTTATCTGGCGCAAGTTCTGCCTTTAGTGAACCAATTGCGTGTTTCCTGGATTACAATTTATATTAAATTATTCACTTAAAACCATGTTCAAAAATAGTTTGAACATTCTGGCCGGGTCACTTGTGAACAGCCGGGGTTGGTGTGGTTTAGGCGTCTGTTGCAGGGGTTGCTTCGTTCACGATTCCCTTGGCGTGAGGTGTTGCGTATAAGGGTTCCAAACTGAAGTCGTCTTGGCCGGTGCTCGGTTTTTGCTTCTGTTGTCCCTTGATCCGGCAGTTGTGTTTCTATGTCAGACGTTCGGTCCACGGCATGCTTCGTGACTGGCGGGCGTCGCCTCCGTTGAGTGCAGCGGTTTGAACTCCAGTTCGTCCTTGCGGGTGTCGGGTTTCTGCTGGCGTTGCTTGACCTTGCATGCGCTTCTCCATAAAATTGCTTATTTCGCACCATAAGCAAATGCCGAGGAGTGTAGTTATGTTGCTGACGGACCCTGTTGTAATTAATAGGTGTCCCCAGCTTGTATTGGGTAGGTCGTGGACATCTTGTTGCCATCGAAATGGTATCACGCCCCTGTGGTGTGATGCTTCTCGGATTGATTGCTCGGCTGACCTCGGGATACTTGTCCTTGTACTTCCTCCATTGTGGACGGATGTCAGCCTGCTTCCGTTGTAGTCTTGACCCTGTATGCATCGTCTGGTTCGGACTTCTCTCAGTGGATGCTTTGGATGCGGGACTGTTGACCACCCTTGGTTTGGTCGTTTTGCTGTCTTCCTTTACGACAGCTGGGTGAGGAATGTAACGTCCTCTCCTAGGACCACTATTTTGGCCCTTCTTCTTCATGTGTCCTGGTAAAGGATACTTCTTCACGAAGTTGTTGTGTCTGGACTCCAAGTTCTTGTCAGGGTTGAATTCTTTCCCCAACTGCAGGTTCCTGGCGACTGCCCTCCGTGGTTCTGCTACTCGACTTGGATCATTTGTGAACGGTATGTTCACCACACATGTCCCATCTTGCGTTCTCCGATGGGTTGCTTCCAATTGTGCTATTGTCCAATTGTCCACTTCACGTCCCTCCTGTGAGATTGATTTCTCCATCAGGAGCTCTTCCGCCTCCCAAAAATTGTTGAGGTGGTGCTCTTCTTTGACGTTAGACATCATGCTGACCACTTGTTACGATACTTTTGGAGTGTCCCCCGTAGTATTGAACTTTCGCTAGCTGAATTTTTGAACTTGAATATTTATGGTTGGCTTTTGTCAATTTTTGCATGCTTTAAACTAGGTATAATTAGCTGTATCTTATTTTTAATTATTTTCCTATAATTATCAAGCAGTTTGGTAAGCAACTCTTCGAATAATTACCCATATTCTACTAATTAAATTTATTTTGGTCATATTCCTACAGATATTTGTATATGGCGCTTAGGCAACCCCTGTTACAAATTCTTCTGCAGTATTCTATTTGTTACTAGATAAAGGATATCACTTCTTGCAGTCAAATTTTTCAGGCTGTTTTTTTTTCGCATCTTCTGGCCCAAAAATTTTGGAAAGTTTTGATAACTGGCAGCTGGTGGATTTTTGAGGTCTTTCCCATTTTAAACTTGGTGCAGGCTGCTAGTGCCTCGGCCGTGTGCTTAAATTTTTGAGCTAATTAGTATAGCTCAGCTCCGTTTTGATTTTTCGGAGGATCTGAAAAAGCACATGTGCCCTTAAGACGTTCGTATTTGATTTGGTTATACTTACGTCCTCCGCAACTGCGGATTCGTTTGAGGCCAGCATTGTTTCTGCCCTTTCCTCTGGCTCAATTCCAGCGTGAGGTAAGATAAGGCCAGTTTCTTCTTATTTGGGACTTATTTGGGCGTTGTGCGTTATAGCCATTCCCTGTGGGATTCGATTTACTGTGGGACTGGATTTACTGGATGCATTTCCTGTCGGCTACGATCTTGGGAGAGTTCGAACGCTTCCTGCGAGAGGTTGAACTCCTCCCTGAAGAGGCTTAGCATTCCTTGTTCGGCTGCACCCTGCGGGCATCCACACCGTCGATTTGGGCCCCTGAAACTATCGAGTTGTCAAAGAGCTCTGCAATTCCCTGGGAACTACGCTAGAGGGTGTAGCACTGCACTTACCTGCGACACAATCACCGCTTCCTCGGTCCGCTGGGCCTCCCGCTGTGTCTGCCGGAACCCCCCGTTGCTTCTGCCGTCGTCGCCCCCCCCCCCGCAAGCCACAGGTCAGGAGCCGACATGGTTTTACTACAGGCAAGAAACTGATATAGCTATTTGCGCCTGGTGTATTTTATAGTTAGTTATTAGAATCTCGTCTCGTTAACAGATAGGGCATGTAGGATATTTTTGGCATAGGAATGCTTCGTCGAGCTAGATGTTAGTGCATGCTTTTGTATAATTTTAATGTGTTATTGTGATAGGGCTATTGCAAATTTCGAGCGCCAATTTTGTGCAGGTTACTGATCTTTATTGAATCTTTCGAGCTTACCCGGGTTGGTAAAAACAGCTTTGCGGCTCAGCCCTGTAGGAGCCTTCGGTTTTAAATTGGTCCCGAACCACGGCGTCTCCGTGGAGCCTGCGAGGACCTTGTTTGGGTGGTTCCGCTGATGCGGGGGTTTGTCGGCCGCCGCGCCCCCTTAAACTCCCCTGCAAACTGTATGTTAGATCATCCGCGCTAGTATTTCAGTTTTAAGGCAGTACTTACCGCATGTTGCCTACTGTTTGCTCGATATCTTCGAGTTTATGTCGACGCCATTTGCATGTCAGTCGCTGAGGTCTGACGTCATATTTAGCGTATAGTGGCTAGAGAACCGATTTCGGTAGCCGATTGCCTTACTTAGGAGTCGCGTGAACCCGTTAATTATTTTGTCGGAACTCTGTTTGCGGCGTTCGCGATTTTTCCGCGTTATTGTAATTTATTTGCGAGCCTCTACTTAGGTACAAGTTTATTCAAGCGATTGCTTTAGTGTTCATTTATGTACCTGATGTATTTCCACTGAGAAATCTACCCTGCTTTTATATGGCCATAAATCCTGGTGGATTTGACCTTTAGAAATTTTGAATACTTACTTAGGTTCTTTCTGAGCTGACATTCGGGGTTTCGCATCAGCTGAGCGCTTGCATAACCTGGCCCTGCTATATCCTGCCTCACAGGGATTAATTTATTTTTTTTTGTAATTTAATACTCGCTACGCTCCGTTTTTTTTAACCGCGCAATGTTTTAATGTGTTAGCCCATTCACAGGTCATAGTCATTGCTGCTCGTGGGCTACTGTTTGCTCGATATTTATATTTATATTTGTATTTATATTTATTATTGCATGTCGCATACTGTGTGTTTTCTTTGGTGTTGCTAGAAATATTGCCTGCTGTGATTTATTTATACTTATGTTAGCCTTGCACTATAGTACGCACCAATATTTAAAATAAAGCTGTGATCTATTCATTGGTTGTTGATTTGCTTATTTTTGACTTGCTGGTATTTATCTTCGACCTTGTGTAAGGTCCGGCACAAGGAATTGGATCTGAGTCTAGGACCTGGCGCCCACTCCTTTTTTCTGTATTCTCTTTTAGCATAGCTGGAACCCTGCGACCCTCGCGGCGAGCTAGCCCAATTAGGCCGATAGTTACCAGCCGGCAAAATAACCAATATAACTTTCGCCAAAAGGTAAGGCCGACCGTCTATCTTCCCTTACACACTCTCCTATTGGGTTGTTCTACTGCTTCTCCTTCCCCAGATACGATCCATCCAAATTCCGTCTTTTGTGCCATCATCCCTTGCTCCGTCTTCTTAACTCCTTCTAGGAGTATATCTTTGTATAGGTCTGCTCCTATCAGGATATCTACTGGACCTGGCATGTCTTAGGTAGGATCGGCTAGCAGGCAATGTTCCCATGCGTCCTTTTCCTTCTCAATTATTTTATTTCTTGGCAATGTTCCTGTTAGATTTGCCAATATAAGCAATTTCCCAAAAATTCGGAAATTACTGGAGAATCTTGGTTTCATTTCCACTTCAATTTCTCCTCTGGATTCTCCAGCTTTGTTTTTTCCTAGCCCTGATATGTCAGCTTGGATTCTTACTATTGGTAATGCCAACAATTGAGCTGCTTCTTCGGTTATAAATGATGCCTGTGACCCTGGATCGACCAATGCTCTCAACAGTTCATAATAACCTCCAGCTGTTTTTATTTTCAAAAATGCCGTTGCTAGCAGGACTTCCTTCTGTTTGGGGAGCTTGACCTTTCTGCTAACTAGGCTGCTTACTTCCTCCACGCTTTGTCCGGTGGTGGTGGCGGCCACTTGGGATTTCCTATTTGGCTCCTGTCGTGGTTTTCTTACCGGAGTTTTACTGACGCTTGTTTGGTAACTTCTTACCGGCCACGGTTTTCTTGATGACTCCGATTTTATTGGCTTTGCGACTTCCAGCTTCCTTTTGGACTCTTGAATTGCCTCAAGTGATTGGAATGTTTTTTTCAAAAACTCCAAAATATCTGCTAGATCCTGGATTTCTCGAGGATTAGTCCGCGACTGTTCATATAACTTTTTTGTTTCCTTGTCCAGCTTCTTGACCAGCAGATGTGCTATTATTGGTCCCCACGTATCTATATTTACGCCCATGTTGGACATGGCACGTAAACTTTCCATTGTTGTATCATGCAGCTGTTTCAGACTAGCTGCTGATTCGTAGTTTAAATTGGGCAGCTCTAATATGTTGTCTAAACATTTGGAAAACAAAATTCTTTTGTTATTATACCTGCTTTTTAGTAGGTCCCATGCGGTATCATAGTTAGCGTCCGATGCGTCGAGATGTTTTATTAATTTACTTGCCTCGCCTCTGAGGTAAGTTTTGAGGTACTGCATCTTCTCTGCATTGCCTAATGTGGCATTGTTGTGGATGAGTTGCCCAAAAATGTCGTGGAACGTGATCCAATTTTCATAATTTCCTTCGAATATCGGCATTGTTATAGGACGAGATTAGGAAGCGCAAGCAGGGGGCCGATGAAAAACCCTCACTTTTTATTGCTGTGCTGCTTAATTTATTTGATCGTTTACTCGTTAAACCATCCGAATCAATTCAACTTAAGCATATTATGAAAAACTTGCAACCTTTTTACGCTACTCAGTTATCCTTAACAGTAGTCCACCATATTGAACATCTTGCATTTCTGTGTAAAAACCTGGAAGACGTTAAGATACAGAATATTAAATATCGCAATCCTGCTGCTGCTTCATCCTTGCAACTGGAACCTGACTTGGCTTACCAGCCTACTCCTAAAAACCCTGTGACACAGACTGCACAAATGACAATTAAACATCCTGGCCCTAGAACTAACCGTGCGAAAAGTACGACCACTTGTTGGAACCGCCGTAAATTAGGCCATGCTTTCCATACTTGCTCAGCAGATAAGACTACTTTGTTATATTTGCGGACATGCAAATAGTTATTTTGCTACTTGTCCTAAATGCCATCCAAAAAAACGCGAAGTAAAGGGTAGATATCACAGCCGATCTATTCCTTATCTCTATTATACTAAGGCTGATACTTTCTTTATCTTGGGAATTTTGGTTACGAACTGTGAATGAATTTTGCCGTATGACTTGTAATACTTCAGCCACCTTTACTAAACAACTTTCTGACAACCGTCCTTATTTAACCATTTATATTAATGGCGAACCTATTCACGCTCTTTGCGATACAGGGGCCAATCAAACTTTAATTGGGCGCAACGGTTTATATTTACTTCAGAGACATGATCTCAAATTGTGTAACAATAAGTCTCCGCTTACCTTGACTACTGCTGACGGTCAGCTACAAAATATTTTAGGTACTGTTGCCTTACCCATTACCATTGATTGTATTACTAGGTCCATCGATGCGGTTATTTGTGACTCAATTCCGTCTACACTAATTTTAGGTGTTGATTTTTGCTACGCTTTTGGAGCAAAGACTGATTTTGTCGCTGGACGCTTCGATGTGGCTGAAACTTTTGCGCTGCAGACTATTTGTGGCATAGTTGATTTGTCAGTTCAACAAAAACTTCTTCTAGACCAAGTTGTTGGGAAGTTTGCTGAAATTTCTGGTCCTACTTTAGGCTTAACTAATTTAGTTGTACACACTATTGATACGGGTGACGCATCTTCTATTAAGCAGAGATACTATCCTTTGTCTCCTGCTATGCAAGTCCATGCCGACCACGAACTTGATCGCTTGTTAGAGATGGGCATTATTCGTCCCTCGAATATCTCCTTGGAGTTCTCCAATGGTCTTAGTCAAAAAGAAAGATGGTTCGTATCGACTTTGTTTCGACGGTCGAAAATTAAATTCGGTTACCAAGAAGGATGCTTATCCTTTACCATATTTAAATAGCATTCTTGATAAATTGTGCGATGCAAGTTATCTTACGTCCATCGATCTTAAGCAAGCTTTTCACCTAATTCCTCTACATCCTGATTCGTGCGAAAAAAGCAGCTTTTACAGTCCCTAGACGTGGTTTGTTCGAGTTTACAGTCGTTCCGTTTGGGATCGCGAACGCAGCTGCCAGTCAACAACGTCTCATGGATAGCATTTTTGGTCCGCTATTGGGTGAAAACATCTTCGTGTATTTAGACGATATTGTTATCGTGTTTGGAACCTTTAAAGAACACTTGGACACCTTAGAGCAAGTTTATACCCGTCTTAAAGACGCTAACTTAACTGTCAATATCGACAAATGTCAGTTTTGCCGTCCCAGTCTTACGTACCTCAGCTTTGTTGTCGATAAAAATGGTTTACGCACGAACTCTGATAAAATTTTGGCTATACCCTCAACCAAATACAGTGACAGAAGTCAAACGCTTTATTGGCTTAGCTTCTTGGTATCGTCGCTTCGTTCCAAATTTTGCCACTATTACTGCTCCTATTTCGGACCTAATTAAAGGTCGTATTAAAAAGCAGCGTGTGCATTGGACTGATGATGCTCTTAAACCATTTAATCAAATTAAATCTTGTTTGACCTCCGCTCCTGTTTTGAGTAGTCCAAATTTTTCTCTACCGTTCACGTTACAATGTGACGCCTCTAATTTTGGCCTCGGTTGTGTTCTTACACAAAATATTGACGATGAGGAAAAGGTTATTGCTTATGCTTCACGTACCCTTAACAAGGCCGAACGCAATTATTCTGTCACAGAGAGAGAGTGTTTAGCTGTCATCTTTGGCATTGAGAAATTTAGACCGTCTATCGAAGGTACACATTTCACTGTGTTAACTGACCACTATTCCTTATTGTGGCTTACTAATATGAAAGACCCCACAGGCCGTTTAGCCCGTTGGAGTGTTCGTCTGTCGCAATACGATTTTACAATTCGACACCGACAGGGCAAACATAATGTAGTTCCCGATGCTTTATCGCGAGCTGCTATTCAGGTTTCTGCTCTAGAACTTGTTGATGGTGACTTCTGGTACGTAAAAATGCTTGAACGTGTTAGCCAAAGTCCTAATCAATTTCCTACTTGGCTAATTGAAAATCACCGACTTTTTAAGTATGTTCCCAACCGTCATGCCATTGTTAGCAACTTAGTGGAATTAAAACAGGTGATACCTCGTTCTCGCCGAACTGAAATTTACAAACTCTTTAATGACAGTCCCACATCTGCTCACTTGGGTGGTTATAATGTAACGCTAGCTCCCGTTTGAATGTGATTAATTCAATATTAAATAATATATGCAAATTTAAACGTCGCCGACCTTTAGCGTTATCAAGAACCCGGCGTGTTCCAGGGAGATAAACTAGCGCAGACCGAAGTTCCGCCCGTGATAACAGCGCGAGGAAAAGGTTCGACGCGCGCCGCCTCCCCACCTAATAGCTTTACAAGACGTATAAAACCAGTTGCCGAGCTTATTTAGACAGATTTTCCTAGAGATTTCTCATACAGACTTTCCAGACCGATCTCCCCAGTCCGACTCCCATTCCCGATCATCCCGTCCTGTGTTCCTGTCCAGTACGAAGCGAGATTTCCCAGAGATTCCCCAGAGATTTCCCAGATAGATTCCCAGCAAGCACCTAGTTCCCGATTATCCCTCCAGTCCTTCATCCTGTCCTGTCCAGAGAGTTCTCCCGTCGACTTTACTAGTACCTAGGGAACCGTTCCGAGGCTGGGTTTAATTCAGTGGTCTCAATCGGACGCCTGAAACGCCAGCCAATTTATCCTGTAAAATTCCTGACAGCTAGTTCAATTCAGTGGTTCTGTAAAGACGTCTGAAACGCAGCTAATTATCCTGTAAAATTCCTGACAGCTAGTTTAATTCAGTGGTCTCAATCGGACGCCTGAAACGCTAGCCAATTTATCCTGTAAATATCCTGTACCGAAAACCGTTTGTAAACCTACAATAAATAGCGAAATGTTCAAATCCCGATTTCCCGATTAATTGAAATTTGAAACTTCGCTAAGCCGGCGCAATTATTAAAACTGTAAAATTGGGCGAGCCGTTTTACTGCTATTAATCACTAGAATTACAGTTAGCAACTCACCCAGGTGTCCGCTGAGACCTAGAGAAGATTAGCCGCAAAGATCTCCTCCACAGAGCTCCGCAAACACGTGAATAATTGGAGGTTATCCAGCTGATCGAGGCGCCGCGACCACTAGTTGGATTTCGGCCGCCATATAGAATTTCCCCGCTCTGAGGCGAAACCCCGGAGAGTGTATTAAACGACAAATCGTAGCCGCACAAACCAGGTGAGAAATAAGATAGTCGAACTAATTGTTGTTAATAATTCCCAGTAGCAAAACAACTAAACTGTCAAACTGCGCTGTGCCGTTGCGCTAGTAATGTAATGTGTCATCTCTGATAACGAGTCATGTGCTATTGATATAATGTGTCATCCCTGATAACGTGTCATGTGCCGTATTCTCTAAAATCCCCATGACGTCAATTGAAACCAGTAATTTCCATCCTTAGATAAGAAATGTTATAAATATTGCTGTTGTATGTTTTTAGAGTTAGTTCAAATTAGCCTGTTTGAGTTCGTTCATAGATTTGTGTCCTGTAGAACGTTACTCTGTTAAAGTTTGTAACTCCTTAATTTAATTAAAGCTTTTGTGTAGTAAAACAAATAAAGTTTTTTTTTGTTAAGTCTACGACAGGCAACTTAACTGGCGCAGTAGGTAGGATACTTGGCAAAAGGTCACTACGAATTTTTGATTTTTTTTTTCATTTTTTGCTCTTTTGTGTATTTTAATACTTAACCAAGTATTCCTAACTTAACACCGGTACGAAGCAACGCAACTTTGAGGACAAACATCGCCAAGGAGAAGCACCGCCGACTACTGGTCCAGTCTATTGAAGACATCAGTCTATTGAAGACACCTGCTCCATCGAGGAGTTCCTGATCATCGAGATCACCTGTACGACCAATCCAGAGGAAGTCTACATCTTTAATCAACTACGAATCAACTGTACGACCAATCCAGAGGAATTCTACACGTTCATCAACTACAAGTATGAAGTAAGCAACCTTTTACGTATTAAAGTGTGTGTTTTTTAAACAAATTATAAACCCAATAACATAGTTTTAAATATTTATTTATAAGTTCAGGCAGAACGTAGTAAGCTTGACCAATCACCGCACATATTTTGTGTGCTTAATCTGTGTTTGTGCTTGCGTTTCTGTGCGTAGGTTTCTATACACCCCTAGTATTAAATTTCCCCTAGAATAATATTGTTTACTAACATAAAAATCAATCGTTAAAAATAATAGTGAATTTTTATGCTTAGACCACCACGTTTAATATTAAATCATATACCAGCAAATCAAAACATGGCAGATTTATTCCCACCAGGTTTTTCTGTACGAATGATTTCTGAAATACCAACGTATGATGGTAATCCACTAAATTTATCAGAATTTATTAGATCTGCTGAGCTTATTTTATCACAATTTTTAGTACCAGCCCAGCCAGAAGCTTATATTAATAAATTTTTACTTTCATCAATTAGAAATAAATTAAGAGATAAAGCATTAGAAGTTGTTACCGGTTATGAATTTAATAACTGGAATGAATTAAAACAGACACTGATTAATAATTTTGGAGATCAGCGATCAGAATTAAATTTAACCATAGATCTAGCTAAACTGAAACAAAATCAAAAAGAATTTCCTATTGACTTTTATAATAAAATTAGGACACATTTAGCAATTTTTAATTCAAAAATTTCTCTTGGTCCTGAAGTTAGAGCTGTAAAGGATTATAAATTATTAAATTTAAGAAATTTAGCCCTTAGAGCCTTTTTGAGCGGTTTAAATGAACCATTTGGTACTTTGTTACGAGCTAGAAATCCCAACAGTTTAGAAAATGCTATTGCAATTGTTAGAGATGAATTAGATATCCGTTATTCTCAAAATGCATATCGTAATTATTCACAAACTGAAAGTACTAATAAACCAATAATGAATCATCAGAATACCCAACATAATTCATGGATTAAACACAATAACTTTATACCTAATCAAAATGTTCAGCGACAACCAATTCAAAAGTTTTCTAATATATTTAGAAGTCCCCAAAATCCCACTTTACAACGTAACTTTTATCAACCCCCTGCACAATTTCAATTATTATTATTTAATTATGCTTAATGTGCTTTAACTACACGGTCATTAGCACAAAGTAACGTAACATATTTTACAATAACTTCATTAAATTAGTAATTTTAAAGAATTTCATAAGGATGGGGGGATTTTTGAAGGCCTCGTCTATTGTTGGGGGTATGTGAAGGTTCTTTCTGGAATCATCGTATTTCTTGCATTCTGTTAAGATGTGGTCGGTTGTGAGGGGTACATTACACACATCACAATTTGGTCGTTCACTTTTCTCTAGCAAGTAAGAATGTGTTAATCGACTGTGTCCAATTTTCAGCCTGGTAAGGCATACTTGTTGACGTCGACTATTGGGCTGGTAAAAGAGAATGGATTTGGTGTCGAATCGATTTCCACATGTTGTCTTCAATTCGTTTTCTGTTTGCTGAGTTAGGCAGTCCTTAAAGTTGTTCTTGGCGTCGTAATGGGTAATATAGTTGAAGTTGACAGCTTCATTCGAGGATATTGCTTCTTTTGCGTATCTATCTGCGTCTTCGTTCCCTGGAATTCCGGTGTGTGAAGGTACCCATGCAAATTGAAGCATCTTTCCCGTGCTGGTGATAGTGGTCACTAACTTTTGGATTTGGCATAACAGAGATTCGTTCGGATACAGGTTTCCTATGGCTTGAAGGGCACTTTTGGAGTCCGAGCACAGAAGGTAATTGCCGCCTGTTTGGCCCTGGATCCATTCTAATGCTTTTAATATGGCAATGACTTCTCCTGTGAAAACACTGGTGTTTGGATGTAGGCGAACTTTAACGTTGATGTCACGAGTGACAAAAGCTGCCCCTACTCCGATATCGTTTTTCGACGCGTCTGTGAATATATATGTGTAATTCGAGAACGGGTACTTGTGGCAAAGTTCATTAAAACTGGCCCGAATTATTGCACAATTGTTATCAGACTTGGTGATCGGTAAGAGATCAAAATTGACATTAAGAGAGGAGTGTGCCCAGGGAGCCATTTCTGGTGTAACTTTGGGGACAATTTGGGGAAATTGTAGGCTAACCTGGTTTAATAATTGTGTGATTCTGTAGTGGGATGGTTTAGGAAGATGGGGTTTTTTGTCATAGACTGAGTGGAACAGTGGGTCAAATATTGAGTGATAGACAGGGTTTTGGGGGGTGGAGACTACTGATGAAGCGTATTTTAGCAAAAGTATTTCTCTTCTTCGTTGCAGTGGAAGTTCTTTGGCATTACGAAGAACTTTGCTGGTTGGACTAGTTATATAAGCTCCTGTGGCAATTCTTATAGCGGTATTGTGCACCGCATTCAGTACTTTTAATTTGTTGGGATTAGCTGATGCGTAAACTATTGAGCCATAGTCAAGTTTAGATCGAATCAGGGTTCTGTACATTGTCATTAAGGTTGGCGTATCTGCTCCCCAGTCATAATTTGCTAGAGCTTTCAGGATATTAATTTTAGATTTACATTTGTTTTTAAGTGTCTCTAAGTGTGTACACCAAGAATGTCGCTTATCGAAGATCAGTCCAAGTAGCTTGACGTGTTCACTATATTCAATCGGGTGGTTGTTTAATTTTAATCTGGGTTCCTGATTGTGTAGATCTTTTTTGCGGAAATGGATAGCTTTTGTTTTACTTGGAGAAAATTTGAACCCTGATATTTGTGACCAATTTGCCAAGTTGTCGATAGCATTCTGTAAATGATTTTGGATGGAAGTTAAATCCTTGCCCTTGCAATAAATTGTAATATCGTCTGCAAATAGGCTGATGTTTATAGGTGGAGCAATGTTATTTGTGACGTCATTGATTGTTATTAGAAAAAGCGTAACGCTCAAGATTGACCCTTGGGGGACTCCATTCTGTTGGATCATGGTGGATGAGTAATATCCGTTATATTTTACTTTGAACCTTCTTTCTTCTAGAAAGTTGTTTAAAAAGGCTAGTAAATTTCCGTTTAAACCGTAGTCCATGAGAGATTTTAGGATACGATATCGCCACGCCATATCAAAAGCCTTTTGTAGGTCAAAACATACCGCGATTAAGTGAGACTTATTAGCAAAGGAATCACATATGTCGGAATCTAGGCGAATTAATTGGTCATAAGTAGAGCGATTACGCCTGAAGCCACTTTGGTACATGGACAGTATGTTATTGTATTCGAGGAACCAACATAGCCTATTGTTTAGTATTTTTTCTAACAGTTTGCAGAGAGTACAGGTGAGGGATATTGGTCGATAGCTTGAAGGGTTGGATCTGTTTTTATCAGATTTATAGATTGGGATGACTATGGCCTCCTGCCATGCTGAAGGAAATTGATGATTATTCCACAGCACATTATATATATCTAGCAGCTTATTTTTGGCGTTTCTGGACAACTTTTGAAGAAATATAAACGGTATGTCATCAGGACCGGGTGCTGAGTTCCGACATCTCTGTAAGGCGAAATCAAGCTCTCGTCTAGTAATGGGAGAATTAATGGGGTTTGTTGGGTCATTTGTTATTGATATTGGTGTTTCGTTAGCTTTTCGGTGCTGTTCAAAAGCGTGATCGTAATTATCGTTGGATGAAGTATTTGCGAATGTCTTGGCTAGAGTTTCAGCTATTTCAGGTGCTGAGGTTACAATTGTGTTTTGAGTTTTAAGTGCAGTAATACTTCGTGGAGAAGAATTGCCCTTAAAAGCACTTAGTTTCCTCCAGACTTCGGATATATTCGTATTGATATTTAGAGACGATACGTATGACTTCCAGGACTCCGCTTTTCTAGTTTTTATTAGTTTTCTTGCTCTGGCTCTATATTTCTTAAATGTGATGAAGTTTTCAAGGTTGGGGTGCTTTTTGTATGTACGAAATGCCCTTTTACTTTCTTTGATGACTTTCGAACAATCTTGATTCCACCAAGGCACAGATTTGCGTTTGAGTGGAGGATTAGTTCTGCCAATCGTTGTATCGGCTGTTTCAACTATTATTTGGGAAAATTGGGAAACTAATGTATCGGGCTCCATTTTAGTATTAATCAGGTTCAGTTTGGAATCTATAGATAGCGAAAATTGGTCCCAGTCAGCTGTTAAAAGTTTCCATCTCGAAACAGGGCTATAAGTCTGTTTGGGGGAATCAACGAAATTAATTTGAATGGGGAAGTGATCGCTATCATAGAGGTGAGGAAGGACTTCCCATGATATATCTACAGATAGCTGACTAGAGCACATGGTGAGGTCAATGGCGGATAGCGTTCCTGTTGACATTGATATATGTGTAGGTGTCCCATCATTTAGTAACACAACATCTAAATTATCTATAATTTTTTCCACTATTCTGCCTCTTCGATCTAGTGATGCAGATCCCCAAAGAGGGTTGTGGCTGTTGAAATCGCCTACAATAACGAAGGGCGGGGGAAGCTGTTGAAATAGGTTTAGAAGATCAGATTGTTCGATTCTTTGACTATTAGGCAAATAAACACAACATAAGGTTATTTTTTTTGGATATGAGAACTGCAGAGCTACAGCTTCAATACTAGTAGTAATTGGTACACTTTTATAGATATGTGCGTTTTTTATAAAAATTGCTACTCCACCGCTCGCTATGTTTTGATTGTCGCGAGTTTTATGATATGAAGAGTAACCTTTGAGGATTGCAACGTTGTTTTTCTTAAAATTGGTTTCTTGGATACAGAGCACATCGGGGAGGTAGTCGGATATAAGTAGATTGATATTTTCTAAACGGGTATAATACCCGTTGACGTTCCATTGTATGACTGTGAATTTTAATTAATAAGTGGAGTGCGTTGAGCTAGAGTCTGACTCGGAAAGCTGGGATAGTTTTTTCGTATTCGGGTACATCGATTTTTAATGCTTCTATGGTTGAGGTGTGGGTAGATATCACTAATCATGTTTGTAATTCCTTCGATATCTTTCGAGTAGGTTAAAGCCACGCTAATGAGGTCTTCTGTGCTGTATGAATTTTCTAAAAAGTCCTTGAAAAGATCATAAGATAAAACGTAGTTTCTGGTGGTGTCTTTCAGTAGCTTTTCTGCGGGTTTTAATTGCTCTGTAAGAGTTTGACTAAGATTGGGGTCTATTTGTGTCGTTTTAGATTTTTTTGTTTTTGGAGTGGGTTTTTTGAATGGTTCTTCATTTTCTGACTCATTCGCTTCGTTGCTCTGATTTTCTGTAGTTTGGAGAGTATCTCTTTGAGTTTCGCTTGCGGTGCTGGATGATACTTGTCTTTTTAATCCTTTTTGTGGTAAGTTATCCTCTACTTGCATTTGGGTGGCTTGTGGCACAACTGTTTCCTCATTAGTATGGATATTCACTTCGTTGATGTTGGTGAGATTAATGGGACATCGAGCTGCTGGATGCCCGGCTTGTTTGCAAACGTAACAAGACATTCCGTCTGTAGAGATAAAGATTCTGTAAGTTGCCTCGTCATGCTGGACAAGAATATTATCTGGGATATTTTTACATTCTTCAGAAATATAGATTTGCCGACGGAAGCTAAGAATGTGCGAAAATCCTTCGTCAGATAGGCCTGCACGTAGGAATGTCATTGGTGATACGAGCTGTAAACCTTTTGTGGCAAGCACATTTTCGATGGCCTCATGTGGTATCGTGGGAGACACATTAGATAGCACAATTCTTGTTGCGGGGGTTATCAAACGCCGTAATTTTAATTTATTTTCCCCAATTTGTATTTGATTGAATGTTTTATTAATTATTTCGTCGACTACTTCTTTGCTTGATAAATATACGCAAAAACGATTATTTGAGATTTTTGAGGTGAAACGAATGTGGCCTGCATTTGTAATTTTGGCAATTGCTTTTATGTATTCTATTTGGGGTAGCCCCTCAATCGTGTCTATGACTATGGCTTGGTCTTTTTTAGGAAACATCGCATGACGGGATTTGGCAACAGAAGAGAATGTTCGTTGGGTACTTTCGTGGGTTGATGGGTTCAAGGTAGGAGTCTGTAGGTCAGGGATAAAACTTTCAGGATTTGTCATTTTAGAAATATGATGTTTTTGCTAACCTGGGGTGAGATAGGCATCTGTCCCGGTAAGAACACTCGTGCACTTGTTTTTAAAATAATAACCATTCACTGAGCGCTCGTATCTACAACCGTCTCACACCACTACTTCAAATGAACAAATCAACCCCCTGCACAATTTCAATCTCCAGGTCGATATCAGCTTTTTGAAATAAATGTTTTTGCTCCGAAACGAAATGTTGTGCCAAATAATCCAGTTGAACCGATGCAAACATCTACTATACATGCAGCCATCCCAAAAAGACCGTTAAATAGTAACATTCAAAATTTAAATTCAAATAAGAGACCAAATTATCGTTCCAATCATTTACAAGTAACTCAACCAGATAATTATAATCCCGAAGAATTACATCACGAGGACATTGACACAAATTATTCAGAATGTGATAATACACTTCCTGACGATAACGCAATTGATGACTTTCGGAATTTTTATCTGGATTATTTACCAGAAAATGACATTGAACTAGAAAACAGTGATAACATAAATTTTTAAATAGAGCCTCGGATAAAATTGAAGCATTTACTTTACACACAATTAAATCTAATTTACCTTACATTTTAATACCAGGTACACAAAATAAAATACTGATTGATACCGGCAGTAGTAAAACACTAATATCACCTTTATTTGTAGAAAAACATTTTCCAAATTCAATTCACAACTACCATTTTCAAATAACTACACCCCATGGTATTACTACACATAATCAAGTAGCCCATATTCCAATAAACTCATTATTTTTAGAATCCGGAAGTCATATGTGCTATATGTTTAATTTCAGTCCCGATTATGTTGGATTAATAGGATCTGATTTATTAGCAAATATAAATGCAAACATTGATTTTAAATGGATGCATATGCAAACAGAGAAAAACATTATACCATTTTATTATAATCATTCTAAACTCTAACAAGAAGTACAAAAGAGAAATGAATGTAATTTTTCTAAAATAAATTAACACTCGCAGCCCATCAAACGAATATATATACCCCCTAGATCAGAAAAACAAATTATTTTACCAACTGTAAACAGTAATGGTACATATTTGTGTGACAAAATAATATTTGACAAAGACTGTAGAACACCTAGAGCTATAGTTAAAGTCCATAATAATTATTTTTACACAACAGCAATCAACACATCTAATCAGACAAAAGAATTTCACATTTATAACCCACTGTTATTAGATGAATATAAACTCTCAAATTTAATAGAAATAAATAACATCAATACTGAAAATCAAAATTTTAATTTTAAATCTCGAAATCAACTTCAAAATGAAAATTTAAAAAGCATTAATACAACTCATCTAAATACTGAAGAAGCTCATGCATTAAAAACTTTATGTTACGAATTCAAAGATATTTTTCATCACCCAGAATTACCCTTGACTTACACCAACTTGACAAGACATTTTATACGTACAAAGAATGACATCCCAATATTTACAAAAAATTATCGTTACCCTCATGTTCATCGCGAGGAGGTAAAAAACCAAATAAATAGAATGCTTGCTGACGGAATCATTGAACCTTCAGAGTCACCATATAATGCACCTATATGGATCGTTCCAAAAAAATTAGACAATTCTGGCAAACAAAAATGGAGAATTGTTATTGATTATAGAAAACTGAACGAAAATACTATTGAAGATAAATACCCATTACCTCTCATTGAACAAGTGCTTGACAATTTAGGTAAATCTGAATATTTTACTACCCTTGATTTGGCCTCAGGTTTTCATCAAATTAAAGTAAACAAAGCTGATAGAGAAAAGACAGCCTTTTCTACTGAAGAGGGCCATTTCCAGTTTAAACGTTTACCGTTTGGAATGAAAAACAGCCGTCCAGCTTTCAACGTCTTATAAATCAGGCATTGATTGGCCTAACGCCTACACAATGTATGGTTTACCTTGATGACATAATTATTTATTCAGTATCCCTACAAGAACACATGATTAAATTACGACGTGTTTTTGAAAAATGTCGCAATGCTAACTTAAAAATACAACTAGATAAATCCGAATTCTTAAAAAAATCCATTGCCTATTTAGGACATATACTTACCAAAGATTGTGTAAAACCAAACCCAGATAAAATCAGTGCTATTATGAAATTTTCCTTACCAAAAACTAGAACTGATATAAAATCGTTCCTAGGACTTTTAGGCTATTATCGTAAATTTAGAAAAGATTATGCTAAAATAACAAAATTCCTGACTATGTTTAAAGAAAAATTCAAAAATTATACACGATCAAAATTTCATAGAACAATTTGAGAAATTAAAAATTTTGTTAACTAATGACCCTATATTAGCTTATCCTGACTTTACAAAATCATTTGAATTAACTACTGATGCTAGCAAATTTGCTATTGGAGCAGTATTATCACAAAATAACAGACCTATCAGCTATGCATCAAGAACCCTTAACCAAGCCGAAATTAACTACCCCACAATAGAAAGAGAATTATTAGCGATTGTTTGGGCCTGCAAACATTTTCGACCTTATCTATATGTCGTACATTTTACAATATTTACAGACCATAGACCTTTAATATGGCTTCTCAACATCAAAGAGCCTAATTCTAAATTAACCCGTTGGAGTATAAAATTAGAAGAATTTAATTTTACCATTAAATACCTACCAGGAAAAACCAATAAGGTAGCTGATGCCTTAAGTCGAATTAATATAAACCCCCTATCAATCGAACGATTAGATACACCAGAACCTAGTTTTGATGATAATGCAAGTATGATGGCACAAAGACCATATACACCTGAATTGACTGACTTTACCATACCTACTTTTGTATCACCACCTGAAACCTTACCCATACAAAGAAAATCAAGTAGACATAAAGATACTGTTAGAACAAATAAACAGACTAATTCACAGAATATTTCAGTTACTCCACCTACACAAGAAATTGAACCAATAGATAATCAAAATATTGACAGTGATGTAAATACTGTACATTCACAACATTCATCATCCCCAGTGATAGACATATCCGAACTACCCCTACAATATCATAAAAACCAGTTAGAATTTATTAACGCTGTAATTCCCAAATCATTTAGAATCACTAGATTCGATGGCTACACACATATAAGCATTTTTGTGAACAACAATAATTTTTACGAAAAGTTTTTACAGTTATTATTAGAATATTGTACACCAAATTCCCATTATTACTGTATATTTCAAGATGAAAAATTTTTGATAAATTTTCCAAATTTATTACTGAAAACAGTAATGAAAATTCTCCTCACTTCCATCGATGCACTAAGCAAGTAAATTATGTTACTAATCCTGATCATCGTGAACAATACATTTCGGACTATCATTTAGGTAAAACTAATCACAGAGGAATTAAAGAAACTAGCGAACACCTTAAACGTACAGTTACGGACACCTCAAAGTGCACAGTTTTTTGTTACTATGGTTATTTTTGCGATTTTTCGGCTTATTAAATGGGGGTTTTTCCAGTGGCGTTGCTTATGGTTATAATAATAGGTATTACTTTTTTAATGTTTGTATTTTAGCAAAGTGTCACAAGTAAACAAACTAGGTATATAATAATATGTATTTAATAAATATGTATCAGTATTCAATTGCTACTACGCTTTGCAGTTTCTTTCGCATAGAGTTGACCAATGTTTCCATATTGTATCCTTCTCTCAGTTCCTTCCAAGCATTTTTTATTCTTTCCCATAATTCATCGGTTTTGTTTGGTGCAAAATCCCTGGTATAAATTTTTGTAGTTAAATAGCCCCAAACATTTTCGATGGGATTCAAGTCCGGACTTCTTGCAGGCCATGGTAATAAATTGATATTATTCTCATCAAACCATCAATGAACAACCCCTTCTGTATGCACAGGACAGTTATCCTGTGAAAATAATGTTATCAATTACGTTAACATACACAAAATTAATTAATTAGATAATATCTTGCCTGTTGAAAAGTAAATTGATTAGGAAAGACCTCTCTTACAGATGGCAGCATCACATTTTGCAAAATGTTGCGAAGTTTTCAGCATTCAGTCGACCATTAATTCTATAGCATGCCCCAGATCCGTGAGCATTGATCCATCCCCATACGTTTACAGAGAATCGTCCACTACTCCTTAAGGGTTGAACATAATATTGCTCCTCAAATCTTGAATTTTGTGGTCTACACACCCTTAATCGTCAATTGGTAAATGATTGAAATACCTTTTCACCTGAGAAAACAGTGGTGTTCCAAAAGTCGTCGATCTCATTCAAATAGCCGGTTGCAAATTGTACTCTTGATTCTTTGTTCTCTGGTGTTAACAAAACTTTTCTTGCAGAAGTCTCTGCTGTCAACGATTTTTAATTTTGAAAGTGCAGCTCTTGCTCACATGCAAATCTGTTGCGACTCGACTCAGCGACCAGTTCTCTTCCAGTTTTGTAATAGCTCGCATTTTCTCTGCTTCTGACAAATGGCTGGGAATTTTCCGAGTTTTTAGTTCTATGACAGTTGATGACAAACGTAAACGTCAAAACTCGACGTCTATGATTAGAATATCGTATTACAAGCTAAAAATCTGCCGTGCACTTTGAGTTGGCCGCAACGGTACTTATTACTGGAAAGGAATCGATAATGATATCAAGCAATACATCAATAACTGTGATACATGTAAACGTGAAAAATATCATAGACACCCAAATACATTGCCTTTTAGTTTAACGCCTACTTATGATAAACCTTTCTCTTGTATCAGTATAGATATTTTCCAAATCAATCAAACTAAATATTTAACTGTAATCGACAATTTCAGTAAATTTACTCAAGCATACTTATTAGAATCCCAAAATAAAATAGACATAACAAAAGCATTGTTAAGGTTCTTTTCACATTATGCCGTACCTCAGAAAATTATCGCTGATAATGAATTCGATAACGCTGTAATAAAAGAATTTTTAAAATTACATAAAATACAGTTACATCTAACTACACCTTTACATCATGAGTCAAATTCACTAATTGAACGAGTACACTCGACAATTTTAGAGCACTATAGATTATTAGAACATGCCCCTGAAAAAGAAAGAATGTCTTATTGCATATTAGCCTATAATAATTCAATACATTCTAACTTAAAATTTACCCCTACCGAAATTTTATTTGGACATACAGACAGTCATAATCCATTTGAATTATGCAATGTCAAATATTTTGAAACTTACATTAATGACCATAAAAATAATATGTTGCATTTTTATTCAGAAATCCAATCTAAACAAAATCAAACCAAAGAACAAAGAAATGAAAAAACCAATAAAAATAAAGAACTTGTATCTTTTAAAGTTAATCAAAAAGTTTTCCTAAAAAATGAAGAAATAAAAGAAGTATGAAATTTAAAGGACCCTTCAAAATTATCAAAATCCTAGACAATAATACATACCTTGTTAAGATTTAACTACTAAAAACACATTTAAAAGACATGCAAATGAAATACGGCAAACTAATGAAATAATACCCGTTACAGCATCCTCTCAGTTACAGGAGACGTAATAAACAAAGATACTATTTACCAATTCATGCAATTAATACCATTTCCAATATATATTGATTCCAATTTATATCGTATGATTATTCCCACTTATAAAACTATACCCTTCAATCTTGAGACTTCAATACCTGTTGAACTTGACCATTGCAAATTAGTAACTACCAATTCATATTTTTGTACGGAAAAGTATCACTTTTCCCTTATTAATAATCAGCTATGTGAAACTCAACTTTTATCTTTTGCCCCTAATAAAACTTGTTCTCCTTACTTGTTCAAATTATTAAAAGTTAAAATAGCTCAGATTGATGATTCTACTTGTTTAGTTACTACTCCTAAAAAGGTAACTATTGATATTAAGTGTTTAGACATTAATTCAAGAAAGATATTAACAAAAACAAATTTAATTCATCTTACACCAGATTGCACGGCAATTATTGATCATGATACCCTATTATTCCAAATTAGAACTTCTTCCACAAAAACTGTAAAATTACAAGTACCTAATATTGATACATTAAATATAGATAGTGATAAACACACTAAAATAGCTAGTTTAGATCTAACACCGATCAATATTAAAGAATTAATTAAAGACCAATCACAACTTGGAGAAATACAGAAAATGGTTGAACCTGCAATGTAACAGATTTGCATTATATTTCTGTAACCACGATTATAATGATAAGTATAATTGTCATAGTAATATTAAGTTTGTTATTGTATATCTATTGTAAACGCCAAGCCTTACAAGATAAATTCATGGCATATATAAAATCAAAAGTATTTAAAGATTATATTCCTAAACCTTTTGAGTTCTTAGAAATCAAAACGTGAAATTCAAATGCTTTGAATTGTCTTATGAGGGGAGGAGTAATGTAATGTGTCATCTCTGATAACGAGTCATGTGCTATTGATATAATGTGTCATCCCTGATAACGTGTCATGTGCCGTATTCTCTAAAATCCCCATGACGTCAATTGAAACCAGTAATTTCCATCCTTAGATAAGAAATGTTATAAATATTGCTGTTGTATGTTTTTAGAGTTAGTTCAAATTAGCCTGTTCGAGTTCGTTCATAGATTTGTGTCCTGTAGAACGTTACTCTGTTAAAATTTGTAACTCCTTAATTTAATTAAAGCTTTTGTGTAGTAAAACAAATAAAGTTTTTTTTCGTTAAGTCCACGACAGGCAACTTAACTCGCTCGTCCCGAAGAGCTACGAAATAGCGGCCCGACCGACTTCGACATCCCTGAACGAATCGCGCACGAGGTTACGCCCAGCACGAGCACAGAAGTGGCTGCCGTCTCCGTCAGAACCAGGAAGTCGCGTTTTTATACGATCGTCAATCTTGTTCAACATACATTTAATTTATTTAATTACAGGAATATTTAATTTTATATCATAGTTACACAAAATAAATTGTTATACAGGATACTCCGTTGGTGTTTGCTTATTTATGGTATATCTGAGCGAACGATTGAACTTCCTCCGATTTATGAGCTATCCCGTGGTAAATAAATATTACAACCCTTATAAGCAGTGGCGAATATTACAATAAAACCTTTTGTAAGATCTCCGAACAATATTACTGGTCTAAAATGCATGCCGATGTCATCCGTTACATACGCCATTGTAAAACTTGTGCTGCGAGTAAAGTTAGTCAACTTGCTAGACCTGGTTTAATGGGCCAAAATAAGAAGATTTTATACCCTTTTCAATGTTTGTCAATTGACATAATGGGTCCTTTACCTCGCACGAAAACTGGTAACACTTCTATCATAGTTGTATGTGATTGGCTAACCAAGTTTACCCTAGTTAAAGCTGTTCGCCCTGCCACTGCTAAAGCAGTAGCCAAGTTTTTGGAGAACGAAGTCTTCCTCATTTTTGGTGTTCCTCAAATATGTATGGTTGATAACGGACCACAATTTATAAGTTCCCAATTTAAAGCCTTGATGAAACAATACCAAGTTCAACAAGTTTGGTATAATGCTTCTTACCATCCCCAAGTTAATTTTATCGAGAGAGTTAACCGAGTTATCGGTACTGCTCTTCGTTCTTATGTTTCGGATAATCATCATTCGTGGGACGAACACATTTATCAAGTTGCACACGCTTTGCGTAACGCCGTTCATGAGGTGACGAGTTACACCCCTTCTTTCTTAAATTTTGGGAGGACTGTACCAGTTTCTGGGACTTATTACGGTCATCTTAAGAACTTCCAAGAAGAAGAATTATATTTAGAAACTCGTGAAGACCTGGCTTCAGACGTTAACCAACTTTCTGAACTTTATCAAGACGTTGTTAAACGCCTCAATAGTTCCTACCAACGCAATTCCAAGCACTATAACTTGCGTAAGCTTCCATTAAAATTTAATGTCAATGATTTGGTTTGGAAAAGGAACTACGTCTTATCTGATGCATCTAAATCCTTCAATCAGAAATTGGCTCCTAAATATGTCAAATGCAGAATACAAAAAGTTACCGGCCCACTTACCTATCAGTTAGTGACCGTCCCCAACAATAAAAACGTTGGAGTTTGGCATATTAAAGATTTAAAACCTTACTTTGGAGAAGGACAAGTGGAGGAGTGAATTCTGGTGTGCCTGATTGTATGTATGTGATTTTATGTATGATGATGTATGTGCATGTTTAGCTTATCTCGCCTATTCACCCTACGGATAGTATTATACTACCAACATTATTCTCACCCTTTTCGACTTGATAACCAATTTCTATTATGATTATTCTTATTTATTGCGTGCTTTTTACGCCGCATATTTTTTTGCTTTTGAGTGCTAGTTAAGCACCTTGAGCGATTCCTCAATTACCGATTTGTTGGTACTTTTCCCTATCATTAGATTATATTAGGTGAAACCCTTTTGAGTGACGGATTTCCTCGCTTCCTTATAGATAGCGATTGGACCTTTTGCCGAACTCTTCTTGAGTCTGTTGTTGATAGTGAAGCAAGTGTTTAGGTGAGTTGCTTTCGTGATGAGTGCTTGAGTCTTCTTTACTTTTTCAAAGTGTGTCTTTCTGACGATGGAGTTAGTTGTAAAAGAGTTTCTGGACCTGCACAATTTACTTAGGGTGGTTGGTTGGCATTGCAGGGTCGGTCTCTTTTTGGGAAACCTTTCCATCAAATATTTTTTTATTTCCTTTCCCCCATCTCGCTTTACGAGATATTTTCAAAGCGTCAAGTCGACTTTATTAGGTTCTTTAGTAGCCTTTAGGATTTGTGGTATGCATGAGTTTATGCTTGGGTTTTTTTAATAGTTTTTGGGGGCGGGTTTCTTTCGGTCTTGTGGAGATTTCTGGGGGTCGGGGCGAGCGATTGGGTTGCCATCCGACTCGGTGAGGGAGTTACATTCAGTCCGTTACCGGCGCGTCTTTTCCATCTAGCTGCGACGACTGGCTGAATGCCCGAACTGGGTTTGGTGGTGGTGCGCTCGTTCCCTCCGGCTTCTGAGGTCTTTGCCCAAATTCGGGGCGGGTATGGTTTTTGGGTCTTTTTTGTCCTGGGTTTTGTTTGTTTCATACAGGAGTAAGTTTTTGTGACTTATCTCCGGTGTTTTACTGTGTGTTAATTCACACGGTGTTTCAGTGTGCAGTCGTTCCTGGACTGTTCACTTTTCCTCGACCAGCAGGGTTTAGGGTTTTCTGCTTTGGCGCTCTTCTTCACAGTCGCTTACATTCGCGGTGATCACTACGGGGGCCCGCGCTGATTGTCTGTGATCAACAGCGTCCTCACCTTTTGCTAATTTCCCATTTCACTACAATAGCTTCTTTCAGCAACTTTTCAGTACGCTGACTAGGTCCAATGCGTGTGTTCTGCCAGTACACGTTTAAGGTAACCTTCTGATTAGTTTGTTTCCCGTTGGCTATGGTACGGAGCTAAGCGTCTAACTTATCCACCGACGCGCCGTTTTCATCTAGCGCGAGGGATCGGTTTAGCACTTTGCTCACGACTATTCCCTCCGTAGAAACTTTCTATCTCTTCTTATTTTTTTAACTTTACTCTTTTATTCCCCATCTATTTCCCTACTTTCCTTTCGCCTTCTTTGACTGACGATAACCTTTTCAATTGCTTTAGTATAGTCATACCTCAGGTATTTCTCTTGGCCGTGGGGAGTGAAACAATTTTTTGGCTTCGCTTAATTGTTTCGCCAGTTACCAATTTATTTCCGGGCCAGCCTGTATATTCCCACTTGAATTATTATTCGCTGTATTTCAAACGATATTAAAATCTTGCTTTGCGCGAGCTCTCTGATTTTGGTTTTCCCAAAATAATTCGTTATTATTATGCGCCAGCCGCAGCGGTCTTTTTCCGGCCGCGATTTCATTTACTTTTCGCTTTCGGTTGAAGTAACTCGCTTCTACGAAGGCATTCCCGCGTGCTACTGCACCAATTTTAAATTGACTTCGTTTGTGAGCTGATGACTAAAATCAGGTATGTTTACGATCCTGGTTTGATATTCAAGTTTAGTAATTTCCCGTTTTTTTTATTAGGTTTTTGACGTAATTTTTCAACGTCACTTTTAAACGCCATTCTTTGATGCCGTTTTTTTGACGACTCCTTATTTGGGTTTCCTAATTAACACCCTAATCAATAACTTGGACCAGCAACTCCTTTCTGGAATGTCACCTTGAGCTGGCCAAGTGGTACACGGAGCGTCCGTTCCCTTATCAACTTTGGCCACGAGGTTTGTGCTGCTGAAGGCTGTTACGTTAAGATTATCCTGGACCAATTATTTATCGCCTACATGCGACTTTTTTGTCACAACCAGGTTAATCTCATTACAACTTTTGATGATAACTTCGCCTGCCCATGAATTGTTGGCGGAATCGATATCAACGACGCTTCATCACCGTTAACCGATTTACGAGTTACAAATTTAATTTACGCTTTATAAATTGAAAACTTAATGTATTAATTGTTCCGATTTACAATTTACAAATTTAAAACTACGCTTTATAAATTTAAAACGTAATGTATTAACTATTCATAAATCTATGTTTTATAAATTTAAAACATAATGTATTAATTGTTCCCTAATTTACAATTCACAAATTTAAAGTTTTGCTTAATGAATACGTACTAAGAATTTTGTAAAAAGTGCCCTCACGCCATTTTACTATCAATACCGAGATAACGGTTAAAACATATGACAGTGGTAAGCTTACTCCTTCATTGAATTGCACTCATATTCAATCCAAGAGCCCAAAAGAGGTTCACATATTTTTTGTGCGTGCTGCATTTTCAGCATTAATAATATACTGTATTATATACTGTTTTTAAACTTTGCGATAAACAATTTACAGACCTAATTATGATGTTGCAAGCAACTATTATTTATTAATTAAATAAACCTGTGTTTTTTCATTATTAAAAGAGCTTGCAGTAGTACAGCTGATGATAGGAATCTGCGACCCAAGGCCACCGAGATTAAGCTAGCTAGGTCATTACGGTGAGTACAAACATTACAGAGCTACCGTGGTGTATAAATGATAAGGGGGTTGATTTGTGGTTGTACTACAATTGATTATTATTAGTAATGAATCGCAGGTTGGCTTCTTTATTGTTTCAATCTCCCGAATTGCGCGACGCTCGCGGCTTATATTGCGGTGGTGTGTTCGCGGAAGTGTGGCCACTTATGCCCGCGGTATTTGAGCCGAAATTCGCGGCCGCGGCGGATTATAGTGGAACTCTCGGATTTCGCAGATTCCGCGAAACTTCCCTAACTACTCACTCACAATTACGCTTCAAATTTCTAAGTCCCGAGGGGGCGCAGGGCGCGGCCCCGATGAGCTCCCGGGGGCTCGCACAGAGGAAGTCGCCAACAAGCAGGGCTAAGCCCCTCGCGTCGAGGCTAACCTCACAAAAAGCACAACACAAACTAACTCTGGACTTGTAAATTTCGTGTTCAGGAGCGCACAGAGGCACGTCCGTCCGCGATCACGACTGAGCTGGAACTTGACATAGAAAGACAGCCTGTAAAGTCATAGGCTTTAATGGCCTAACTGAACCGGTTTCCGTATTTTTCTATATAAACTATGACTTATAGAGATATTTAGGCAAAATCAACTACAAACAGAAATAAAAAACGCTTTGATATGTAATTTCACTGCCATTGGGGTACCGGAAGTAGTAGTTTACTTGAGTAGGGATACGGGAGTGTTGAGTGAAGACGCTCTAAATTTTACAATTTTATTTTTAAATTGAAGGGGGCGTCATACATGATACAAAAATACTAGACTTTCTTAAAAATGCTATATTTTAATACAATGTGTTCAAAATGCGTGTTCAATCTTCAGTTTTTATTTTCCCAATTTTTTTAAATGGAGTATTGTATTACAGGCATAAATAGAGCCGTAATTTCCTTTTATTTTGGTCCTAACACCTTACACTTTAATCCAAAGAGTGTTTGAAAAATTGCGCTTTAAATAAAAATCACGAGAAATGTGTACCTAGATACTATTTGGTCCATTTAAAAAATTGAGAAAATAAAAATTGAAGATATTCAGTTTTAAACAAGTATTTTGGATACCCTTTTTTAAAATATTTCATCTTAAAGTTTCATATTTTTGTATGCTATATAACCCCCCTCTCAATTTTCAAAAAATAAATACAAAAGTGAAGGAAATACGACAAAATTGGAAATATCGAAAGCAATTTAAAAGAAAAATTAGGGTCCAATAACCACAAAGAAATGCAGGGTGTTCCATTAAAAAATATACTTGTTTGAGCCAAACTTTTTTGGAACACCCTGTATACGTCAAAATAATTTTAAAATGTGCCCTCTTCAATCTGATTAGGATTACCTCAACCAAACTTTCTATGGGTAAAAAAGTAAAGGCGTAATCGGAGACCGGCGTACTAAATAGAAACACTGTATACAGGATGATTTGTAAGTATGGTAATTAAATTTAAGGGTAATTCGAACACATTGCACAGAACAAGGTTGCATAATATATTACGGTGTTTCAGCTGTGAAAGATGTTGTGAAATTGGTGTCAAAGTGAAGTAGGAAAAGTGTAGTAATAAGGTGAATAAACAATGCATCAACGATGGATATTTAAATAACAGAGAAAATCAGGACTGAATTAAACAAGTGCTGATAACGAGAACGGTATCGAGCGAAGAGCACAGGCGCACCGCGGCGCGGCAGCTTAAAAATCCCGCAAATACAAGAGACAGGCACAAAGTTCGTGAAAGGCGACAGATTTAATTGTATAGCAGCAGCGACAAAGGAGAAATTTCGTCAGCCAGCGAAAGTAAGAAGAGAAAACAATTAGCTCGCTCGAACGGAAAGAAAAAGTAAAGAAATGTTACCACAGAAACTTAGCAAATAAGTAAACAAAGGAAATGGTACAAGTGCTCAAGTAAGTTGAAGAACTTAAAACAACAGCAAACATACAAGCAAGAGATCAAGGAGCTAAAGTAAGAAAATAAAATATTGATAGAAACATACCACCGCTTAGAAAAGAAGTGGGAAGACAAAGAAAAAATGGAGAATCAAAATAACTAGATATATTAGGAACGACATTTAAGTGAGAAAATGTTAAAGAAAAGAGGAAGAATTCCTACAGAGAATCTAGAAGTAAAACTCAGGATCCTTGAATAGTACAATAAAATTGGCGTTTTACCTTAAAAAAATTGACCGCGGCGATTCCTCTTGCCCAGTGGTTTAGGGTCATTAGACAAGTGTAAAACCAAAAAGCCGTCACCCCACCCCTTGCCAAACAGCCGCCATCTTGATAAAAATTGAATTTGCTTTTTCTCGCGAGCCATTGGTCGCACAGAAAGTTATTGAACAAAAAATGTTGGAAATAAAATTCTACACATTTTTGATCCTTGCCGCGATACCGAGAAGTTGGTATTTCAAACAGTAGAGGGCGACAAAGTTGCCAAAAATCTGTTTCCGCCATTCTAGCGCTGTGGGGGTGGTTTTTTCCGAAAATTGCGAATGTGAAAGTTGTAGTACTTGAAAAAATATACACGAATCTCTTTCAATAATGTGACGGGGTATTTTCCGACAATTTTTCTGTACTAGAAGCTAAATCGATAAACAGCGAGCAGGCTCAACAATTACAGTAGTAAAACGATGGAAATTATGAAGCATGAGAAAAAACAAATCTGGTTTGATACACGCAAACAACTTCCTTTTGCAGTGATCTTATAATTAGCCAAAAATTGGATTTGTAACTTTTAAGCATTCGTCAAAAATTTTCCAAAATTCTACAGAAACTGTACAAAATAGAGCGTCAATCGAAAAAACGAATTTTCTCTAAAATTTTTAGCCGAATTCAAAAATGTAATAATATACCGGATGGTCTATTTAAAATAGGAGTTAATAAAAAAGAAAAACCCATTTTACAGGTATTCAACTGGAAAATCGCCTATCTCACATCAATACACTTTAAAGATGTAATAAAAATGTAAAGTTTGAAAAAACCCGGAAAAATAAGTGTAAACGCCATACTTCCGGTAATGCGATTTTCTTCAAAAGCTCGCTGTCGGATCTAGATAGTACACAAAACTTATACAGGGTGATCATTTGAAAACGATCCACCCCCAATATCTCGGTGCACAAGGCTTTCTAAAGAAATCGCCGAGACACTTCAACAATATTAATGAGGGGGACATATTTTTACATAAAAGTTACATAACACGTTTTATTTCCCCACTCACAAAGGCCTTTGTATTACCTACATTTCAACGTTTTGCTTTTTAAAATCGGTTGATTCGTTTTTGAAATATTAAGGGAAAAGTGTTTAAGTTTATTAAAACAAAGGGGAGCTTTTAAAACGCATAGCAGGCTGTTGTCATAATGCATTACTGGATGTTTTTATGGTCAGTACTTGTCAAAGTGTTTGGCAATAATAATTGTTGATGTTGGTTTAAATTAAAATCGATAGATTTGTTTTTGAGAAATTTAAAGAAATATTAAAATTAGACAAAATAGCAGGCTGTGCAGAAACAATTAAATGACGTTTTGACTTTTGTGCAAATTTAATATTACAGTGATTACAATGTTTGTGTATGTTTTACTTTGCGGTTGAAGATTTTTGTGAAATTTAAAAAACGGTTTACACGTTAGCTGAAAGAATTGAAATTATTTTTATTGACGGTGCCGAAAATCAGTGTGCCCGAAGAACCGCTGCTACTTTCAACGAAAATCATCCGGACAAGCATGTTTCACACAAGTATGTTTTGGAGTTGGTTGGAAAATTTAGAGAAAGTGGATCTGTTGCGAATAAAAAAGAGATCGCCCTAGAGTTCTACATGAAGCAGCGCAACTCAAAGTTTTAGGACATTTTGCAATAAATCTAAATAATTCCCTTCGCCGGGTTTCTGCCATAACTGGAATTTCATATGGTGCAGTTCAGGAAGTTACGAGACTACAAATTTCATCCGTATAAGATGCATATTTATCATGAATTAGCCGAAGAAGACTTTGATAGACGAATTGAATTTTGCGAAACAATAACAGCTATAATAAACATCAATCCAAATGTATTAAAAAACATTTGCTTTAGCGATGAATGTATCTTTTATCATAGTGGATGCGTAAACAAACCCACACAGCAAAAACTTACTATTTATTTACTACGTTGTAACTTTAAAGAGTTCCTTAATAGTTGCGGATGTCGCAGTTTTCCTTAGAATTTAGTCACTAGGCGATCGCTGTTATGTTACTAGAAATTGTAACGTTACTGCAGATAGTAAGGAAATTGCCGCAAGATTGTCAATTTGTTGTAAGGAAATAGTAAAGGAATTGTTAAAAGAAAGTCACCTTGTAGTATGAAAATTGTCAAGAGATAGTTAATACATTGTAAGGAACTAGTAGAGCGATTCTCACTTTACAGTAAAGAATTTGACAAGAAATAGTTGATTTGTTGTAATGTAACAGCAAAAGAATTGTTAAAAGAAAGTCACCTTATAGTATGGAAAATGTCAAGAGATAGTTACTGCATTGTAAGGAGATAGTAAAACAATTGTAACTTTATAATCAAGAAGTAGTAAATTTGTCGTATAGGAACAGTAAGAAAATTGTTAAAAAGTAGTTACTTATAGTAAAGAAATGTAATTTACCGAAGAATGCTCATTTACTAGGGCTAAAAGTCATAATGTACAAAATGTATTTATTAATTCCAGACATTTACATCCTTAATGTATTATATATTATATTATAAACTAAACTAATCTAGACTACAACTAGATTATCACTTATAATACCATGAGCAGTCAAAGTTGTGTTGAATATTTTTGCTGTGGTATCACGACTGTCCATTGGGCTTAGGTTCGATTAGGACTCGTGCTAGCGCACTCGCCCTAATTCCAAGTGCATGGACATGAGTAGTGATACCACCAAAAATATTCTACTTTACTTTGACTAAGAATGGCATTCGAGGGATTAAACCAATAAATCAAACTACTTTTTCAGATTAGTTTTCAGTAAATCTAGCAACAAACTACGCAATTTCTACAGTAGCAGAACACTAATATTGACTTTATCTAATAAAAATAACATTTGTTTAAAATATGCCTTTGAATACCTTATAGGGAGATATTTCCGCTGATATTTTCTTAATTGGTCAACAAATGTCAAATGTGGATTTTTATTGGTCACTCTTTGACAGATGACAGGTGAATTGAATAGTCAACCTTATTCGTTAAATCTAAATATAATATTTTCCTGATTTAATTAATTATAATGTAGAGTGATTTTTTAAAAACTTAATTGCAGTGGGCCCTGGATAGCCCGAATCAGTTGGCAGGCAGTACTGAAGTGCATTGTCAGTCATGGAGGTAGTAGGTACCAATATTACCTCCATGTTGTCAGTCTATATAATATATTTTATGGTCTATATCAAATTCAAGGTTAGTAGGTTAGGTTTTGTTTGTCATTTGACACACACTGACGCAAAACCTGCAAATCTCGCATTTGACATAGACTGACAATACACTTCAGTACTGCCAATTGATTCAGGCTATCTAGGGCCTGACTTAATTCAGTTTTTTAAAAATCACTCTGTATATAAAATTAAGTAACATATTACATTAAATAAACCTATAAAATTACTTATTTATCTATTATACATTTGTAGAATTTTTTGTAGATTTATTTTTGGAGCGGATCGTATCGCCTGTACGGCGTATCCAAACTTTAACATACCCCAGTACAAAAGCTTTTGTGGCGTTGGGATGCAGTTTTTTGTTGCAGCTGAAACAAAAGAATTGTATTAGAATAAAAACGATATTAAAAATTTCCGTAGAATATATTCGGGGATAGAATTGACATGTTGCAGAATTTAAACTATGAATTGCAATGCTCTGAAATTTAAATTTAAAACATAGTCAATTTGAAATTAATAAAAAATTGGTGACAATATGAAAAATTACATTTTTTTAGGATTTTAAATGGCTTGCCACTCTAGACAGAACTTGTGTAATGTAATACCTATTTAAAAAGTTGAAAATAAAAAACGATTTACCTGCACCACAGTCTATAAACTAGTTAACTATAAACTTAGTTTACAGACTGTGCTTGCACTATCAATCGGAGATCGCAAAGTGTATGAAGCTTTTGCTTATTGCGACTGCAGAGCTGTACACTGTTCACTGCTGAATAAATCGCTTATGAGAAAATTAAGAACACCGTAAATTCAATAAAAACATTTATTAAACAACACGCTCCTAGAGCCAACCTCTCCCGCTTACAGTTCCTTAAATTCTCCAAATCGTATATGTATCACTTAACAGGAAACAGGCACATCTGGTTCAAATGACTATTTCTTGCCGACTGAACACTAATTTGTCGTAAATTTATTACTTGCGGTAACCGACAGACGACAAATAGCAGCGGCAAAATAGTAAAGAAATTGTAACATTACTTATTACTGTAAGAAACCAGTAACGTTGCTATTTTTTTATGGCAATCTACTAACAAAATAGTAACATCACAATAAATTGGTTTAAGTTTATTTGCAGACTTTCATAGATATGACTATTTCTTGCCTACTGAACACTAATTTGTCATAGAGTTACTACTCACGGTAACCAAATAGGTAATAAATAGTCAGCCAACAATTAGCAGCGATAAAATAGTAAAGAAATTGTAACATTACCTATCACCGTAAGAAAGCAGTAAAGTTACCATTTTCTTAGGGCAGTCTAGTAACAAAATAGTAACATCACAATGGGTTTACGTTTATTTGCAGACTTTTTTGTATATGACTATTTCTTGCCGACTGAACACTAATTTGTGGTAAAGTTGCTACTCACGGTAACCAAAGAGGTAATAAATAGTCAGGCGAGAATTAGCAGAAGTAAAATAGTAAAGAAATTGTAACATTACTTATTACCGTAAGAAAGCAGTAACGCTACCATTTTCTTACGGCAATCTAGTAACAAAATAGTAAAATCACAATGGGTTTACGTTTATTTGCGGACTTTCATATATATGACTATTTCTTGCCGGCTGAACATTAATTTGTCGTGATGTTGCTACTCACGGTAACCGAATAGGTAATAAATAGACAGGCGACAATTAGCAGCGGTAAAATAGTAAAGAAATTGTAGCATTACTTATTAACGTAAGGAAGCAGTAGCGCTACAATTTTCTTACGGAAATCTAGTAACAAAACAACAACATCACAATTTGTATACTATAATTTGCAGATTTGCATGGACGTGACTATTTTTTGTCTACTGGGTGCAAATTTTCTTGCACATTACAACAGATGAGTAACATAATAGTAAATAAATTTTAAAATAACAATTATCAGCCGGTTGCATTGTAAAGAAATAGCAGCATTACAATAGGATCGTAAAGAAATAGCAAAAAAATAGTAACTTAACTACACTTTGTAGTCAATTTTTGCTGTGTGGGAACATAACTGTCGCTATTGGAGCGATGAAAATCCGCACATCTTTAGAGAGGGCCATTCTGAATGGCCGCAAAAATAAATGTGTGGGCTGGTTTATTGGGAGATGCTATAATTGGTCCTGTATTTATAGCAGAGAACTTAAATGGCAATATTTATTTCAATATGCTAGAAAATATAATCGACCCTTTAATTAGATTAGATTAGATTAGATTAGATTTCACGACTGCCTTTTGTTGGCTTGCGCACGTCAGCCCTTTGGGCTTTTTGTACTGTCGGGAGTTTTCAAGTTAGCAGGCCGACATCCGTATCTTTTACTAGACTTGCAATGTCCCCTACTAGCTTGCGGTTGTCAATAGAGTTAAGGCTCCAATCCAGTTGGTGTCTTTTACGCTCTAATGCTGGGCATTCAAAGAGGATATGATATGCTGTTTCATCATCCTCTTGGCATAGTCTGCAAACAGGTTCATCTCTATAGATATTGATCCTGTGCATAAATTCTCTGAATGCTCCAGTGCCTGTTAGTAGACTGACTACTTGCTTGATTCGAGTTCTGTTCAGTCTCAACAGGGTTTTGGTGGTTTGTGGATTCGGAGTTTTTAGCAATCTTTTGCAGTGTGTTGCTTGATTGTAGTTGCTCCACCTTAGTTGGTGTGTGGTATTGACCCATTCATTAATGGCTGAACGGGCTTGGTTTTTCTGAATGCTTAGACCAGGTTCTGGACCGGTCATTGCATTACGGGCTGCTTCTTTTGCGAGCTTGTCCGCCTTTTCGTTTCCTTCAATACCTTGGTGACCTGGGATCCAGCATAATTTTACTGTATTTCCCTGGCCTAAGGTTTGAAGTTTGGATTTGCATTCCTTGACCAGTCTCGATGAAGTACTGAAAGCGTTTAGCGCTTTCAGTGCTGCCTGACTGTCTGAGAGAATGTGTATGTCTCGATTGAGCAGCTTCTTTTCTATGCTGATGTTTGCGCATACGTTAATAGCTTGTACTTCAGCCTGAAAGATGTTACAAAACTTTCCTAGACTGACTTTTTCGTTGGTTCTAGGATTGGTACTGTACACACCAGAGCCTGTACCCCCTTCAAACTTAGATCCATCAGTGTAAAAAATGATGTTCTTATTTGTTGGAGTTGGTAGTTGGTCCGGATTCCAACTTGTGTGTACAGTAAAGTTCTTTTCAAAGTCATAGGCTTTGATTATAAGATCAGAACCCATTTCTAATATTGGGTTGTTGATATGTGACATGATCTTGCCATGTTTTAGATTATTAGCTGTGGTCATCCAGTGACCAGTACTTTGTAACCTTCCAAGAAGATGTGCAGAGGTGGCAGATTTAAAATAGCATTCAGTGCTTGTCCTGAGGTGCCTTTAAAGGCTCCAGTGATGCACCGATTAGCTAGATATTGTATTCTGCTGATTTTGTGGATCGCAGTTGCTTGTTTTATTTTGGGCCACCAGGCGATTATTCCATATGAAATTATTGGTCGAACCATGGTTTTGTACAGCCAGAGGGTCAGTTCCGGTTTGAGCCCCCACGTACTACCTATGGATCTTTTTCCAATAACTAATGTTTGTATGCACCTGGTGATTGTTTTGTCTAAGTGGAAGTTCCAAGTTAGTTTGGAATCGATGGTTAGACCTAAGTACTTAACCTCGTTCTCCCAGTTGACATTTGTCTCAAACAGTTTTAGGTTCATTCTGTTTGTGATGTTCTTTCTACGAGTGAAAGCGACGAGAGTGGCTTTGCTGGGATTAATTCTAAGAGTATTCTCTAGACACCACTCTTCGGTTATCTTTAGTGCTGATTTCATTATATTGTCTACGGTTCTTTGGTATTTACCTTGAATCAGTATGACAATGTCATCAGCGTATCCTTGAGTGTAGTAGCCTTTGTTATTGAGTTGGATCAGTAGTTCATCAACTGTGAGGCACCACAGGAGTGGAGAAAGAACTCCTCCCTGTGGACATTCCCTTGTCGCCTGCACTGTCTTTTCCTTGTCAAATAACTTGACTTTTACAACTCTAGTGTTGAGCATTGCCATAGTCCATCTTATCGTGGTGTTATCGATCTGATGGTTTGTCATTGCTCTTTCAATAGAGTGGTAGGAGGTGTTGTCGAAGGCACCTTCTATGTCTAGAAATGCTCCGACTGCGTACTCCTTGTACTCCAAGGTTCTCTCAATTTTCCCCACTAGTTGGTGTAGGGCGGTTTCACATGACTTCCCTGTTTGGTAAGCATGTTGATATTTGTGAATCGGGAGTGAAGTTAGGGCTTCCTCCCTCCAGTATCTGTCTACTAATCTTTCCAACGTTTTAAGGAGGAATGACGTTAAGCTGATAGGTCTGTAAGATTTAGCTTCTGCATAGCTGCTCTTACCAGGCTTAGGGATAAATACTACTTTAGTCACTCTCAAGGGTTGGGGAATGTAGCCTAAGGCAAGACTTGCTTGGAACATGTCTTTGAGTGGGTTCAGCAGTATATCTATCCCTTCCTGCAGCATTACGGGTTGTATGCCGTCATTTCCAGCAGATTTGAAAGGACTGAAGAGGCTAGTTGCCCATCTAATCCTTTCTTTGCTGACTATTCTCTTAGCTGTTTCCCAGTCTTCCCTCCTAGGGGTATGATTGGGTTCAGCCAGAGTAGGTTGTTCCACTGCTCCGGGTAGGTGAGTTTTTATCAAAAGAGATAAAGTCTCCTCTTCCGTTGTAGTGTATTCTCCGCTTTCTTTTTTAAGAGTGCCTACTGGGTTTATGGCTTGCTTTGAGATAATTTTGTGGAGTCTAGCTGTGGATCGCGTGGTCTCCACCTCCTGGCAAAACTTTTTCCAGGCTGCTATCTTAGCTGCCTTGATCTTTTTGCCATAGTCTGTGAGAGCCTTGTGATAGTTCTCCCAGTTATTTGTGGCTTTAGACCTGTTAAACAGACGTCTGACTTCTTGTCTGGTCTTTTCTAGGTCTTTATTCCACCAATTTGTGTGTTTTTTTGCTCTTTGCTGACTTGGGTCTATTAGAGGACAGCTACTCTGAAAGGAGTCAATCAAGGCCTCTTTTAACCGGTCAGCATTTGAGTCTAAAACTACTTTATTGGGAGATCTGAACTTGAGGTGTTCTATCTTCTCTGTTAGTTTTTGTTTATATAGGTCCCAGTCTGTCTTTCTTGGGTTGTAGTAAACTCTTTGGCTTACTTCCCGTTGAGACAGTTCAAAGGTTATATAATTGTGGTCAGAGAGTGATGGTTCGTCTGAAACTTGCCATTTATTCACTGATTGACTAATTCTCATAGTGGTTATGGTAATATCTATAACTTCATGTCTATTAGTGTTGTAAAAGGTTGGAGTGTTACCTTTATTGACTACTACTAGATTGTTAGTTAAGATAAATTCTAAAAGTGACTCACCTCTTATGTTGCAGTTGGTGCTGCCCCAAATGGTGTGGTGGGAATTTGCGTCGCAGCCTAGGATGAGGTCTAGATCGTCTTGGAAAGCAGATGATACTAGGTTCTCTAGTTCCTCGCTAGGCGGTGGGTCCCTGGAATCGGATGGAAGGTAGACGGAGCTTATAATGACTTGGTCACAACCTTCATCGTTATTCCATTTTATTTTAATTGTGGTTATGTCTCTAGAACAGAATTCCATTAGTGGTAAACAGTCTAGATTATTTCTTATAAGTATGCATGTTCTAGGACTTGCATGATTATAAATAAGCTTACCTTTAGCACCACCTAATCCACGGACTTGTCCCTTAACTATCCATGGTTCTTGGATCAGTGCTAAATCGATGTCATCTGCTAGCAGCTTTCTGCTTAGATTTGCAGTGGCTGCTTTGTAGTGGTGGAGGTTAATTTGCACTACTTTCAGGTGCTTCTTTCCTATCCTTGGAGCGGATAAGGAAAGTGACCTTATTGAGGCCTAGGTGCGCTACACAGTTGATGGATGTTAGTGCTTGTTTTGCCCTGTCATCTATCATTGCTGCGAACGTTCTACCGCCATCTTCTAGTGGAGTGACGTTGAGTATTCTCCAGGTATCGGTCTGGAGGTCTGCCTTCCGTTTGTTCTGCTTTCCGATCAAACGGAGAATAACCTCGGGTTTCTGTTTGTCGTACCACTTGGGGACGTTGAACACTACCCGGACGGAATTAATAACTTTTGCCCGCTCTTTTACCTCCAGCTTGGCATTGGTCCACGGGTGCAGCTTAGGTACTTGCTCACTTAACCAGTGTTTTGTGAGTTCGTCCTTGCACGCAACCACGTATGTACCAGCTTCGAGATAGTGGCTGGTAAAGAGAGGTGTGTTCTCTTCTTCTTCCATCTGGAAGATGAGATCTATCAGACTGTCTCTGACTAGGTCACCTTGTTCCTTTGTCAGTTTGACGTCTGGATATGCAGCAGGGTAGATGGCCATCTTCACCGTAGTGGCTGCCTCAGCGAAATCAAGCTTGCTGGTGCCTGCCTTTGGTGAGGTCGGCTTGTCTACTTTCTGCCTGGACCTCTTTTTGGCGTTTACCGGGGAGGGAGTGGGTCAGAGCGTTGCCTCTTTTGTCCCTGGTTGGTTGCAGTTTTTTCCGATTTCGAAGCTGGGTCTGCTGCCCTCTTCTCCATCTTCTGCTTTCTTTTATAGTTTGGGTCGTACTTAATGCCCTTGGCTTCGCAGGCTCGCTTGGCGCGTTCTCTGCGTTCCTTGGCTGTAAGTTGGACCTTTTTGAGGGACACTTTGCCTAGTTGATCGGCTATGTCCGCTCCGGTTGCGGCCTTTTTCTGCTCGGAAGACTGTCCTTGACTGGAAGTCTGGACTGTCAACTCTGCAGTAGAGGCACACTGTTCCATTTTTGTCTCGGTTACCGGGAAGCGGTGATGACTCCATCAGTGTGTCGTCTTCACCCTGTGAAAAAGCAGTTGTTAAATCCATACAAGTGAGTATTTAATTCAACTGTAAGCGGTTTGGCTAAATACTTCTGGAGGGCGCCTGGTATCCAGAAGGCTCCGTTCATGACGCATATTATAAGCCCCTGCGCCTCACCTGCTGGTGCTCTGCTTTGCACGGGTTGCATAACACATTCGAAAGACCCTTTAATAATAGAGGCTCTAGAAAATCAACTTGATGAAAAAGGGAACTTACTTCTAGCAGAAGAGGAGCTTCATTTTCAACAAGATGGCGCTTCTCTGCATTATGTTTTACCGGTGAGGCAGTGGTTAAACGACAATTATTCGAATAAATGGATCGGTAGAAGACGACAGATAGAGTGGCCATCACGATCCCCTGACTTAACGCCTCTAGATTTTTTTCTTTGGGGACATTTAAAGTCAACCGTTTACAAAACTAAGCCAGAAAATATTCAAGATCTACGGCAAAAAATAAATCACGAACGTAGGTCTATTCCACGAGAGGTATTTCAGAATGTTAGATTAGGATTTGAACAGAGACTCTATCAGCGTTTAGCCGAAAATGGAGGACAGTTTGAACACTTACGTTAAAATTTAATTGTTTCTGCAAGGCCTGTGCTATTTTGTCTAACTGTTATATTAAATTCCTCTACAACAAATCCATCGATGTTAATTTTCTTTGCCTAAAAAGATAGCATTTTAAAAGACCTTTAATTTGAGGTGTCACAAAGGGCATAGTGCCATTTAAGATTTTCAAGGTTGGATGGGGGAGTGGGGCGGGGTGAGTATTAGCGCGACGCAGATTACGCTTTCGTGTGTCCCCAATCCTGTACAGAAAATCACTTAAACATTTTTTTCGATATTTGGTGTGGTTTACGAGATATATGGGGTGGATCGTTTTCAAATGATCACCCTGTATATAAAGTTTCAACGCCATACCTCTTTTAATTTTTGAGATATTCTGTTCACAGACAGACAGACAGACCAATGAACAAATGTTTTTTGGGTTCAGGGGACTCTAAAACGTGAAGATCTGTTGAAAACTCAGCTTCGAATTTTTGGGGTAAATCCAATACTTTCTTTATCGTAAAAGGAAGTAATAAAGGGCATCCAATTGATAGTGGAAAATGATTACACCGAAGAGGAACAAAAAACACAGAAGCAGATTAAAATTGCATATAAAAAGCTAATTATTGACGGAATCGTCTGGGTGTGGAACAGAACCCAGGAGAGACTAGTCAAAAAAGTAAAGACTGAAAGTAGCGGAGAGGGCGTGCAAGGGATAGGTTGTGAACAAATGGAAGGTGGACGCAGCTCATTTTACGGTGGATTCGATTTTCCATAATGGCAGGTAAGTGGAACTAATGGATTACGGACCCATATATTTTCTTTGCATGAATCTTCTTCTGTTGGGAAATAAAATTCAAAACGTTCTGTCAAGTTAGTCAAGTGTTCGCTGATGACATTTTTTAGAGATGTAATATCAAGCTCTTCTCCTGCATCCTCGACGAATGCTGATAAGTTGTGAACTATATTGTAACAACTTCTTGATTTCGGCTTCCATGCTTCTAGTTTTTGTTTCTGTGCATGAATTCTGTCTGCAATATAGGAAGTCATCATTCCCTGCATTGAGGCGTTGAGATCATTGCAGTTGGAAAAAATGTCAGTTAAATAGGCAAGCTTGGCCAGCCAATTTACCTCGAGGAAAAATTGCACTCAATTTGGTTTTTGGCTTTGAAGAAACTCCACCAGTTCGGTCCGAAGCTCGAATATTCTTGAGAAGAGTTTCTCCCTTGATAACCAACACACTTCAACATGTAAGAAGAGCTTCTTATGATTAGATCCCCTTTCATGGCATCGCGGACCGGCAATATCTTGCTCACGGACTGTCACCGGTCCGCGGACCACTACTTTGAGAAGCACTGCTGTAGTAAATAAAGTTTTACAATGGCTGGGGACCGTCAGTTAAGATCAAACAGTGTCAGTGATGATGATGCAACTGCCCAAAAAATTGTTGAGAAATTTCTAACTTCCGACAAATTTCTGAGTTCAATTAGGTGATCGACTATTTGCGAAAATGGAAAAAAGTTGGACGAACTCTTCAAACCATATGTCGAGAAAATAAATAATATGCAGGAACATCTGCAACTGGCATATAGCAACCTTAGAATATTTGAATTTGAGGAAAAAAATGGTGAAAATACTGACATCATTGTTGCCGATCTCTGTAACCAACATTTTGGAATCAATATTTCGACACAAGCCATTGATGTTAGTCATCGTACACAAAGGACGCTATTACGGTCTTAAACGGTCTTTACGACACCGCACCGGCTCATACAACAACTAAACGGTCGGCGTGGGCAAAATTCTACAAAATCGGTACTGAAGGTTCACCTAGGCCGCTGCCCGTGCCGCAACAAGATAATGCCGGCTAAGCAGTCAGTGGAGCAAGGGAAGGTCCTTCACGAGATCACTCAAGGGCAACGGCCTGAGGGGCGGTAAATAACAATAACAGTATATAGGGCGCCACCAAGTCTGCTTTTAAACATAACCGTATAACCAAACCTGGACGGTTAGACGGGACGAGAAGTACACAGGGTACTACGTCAGGAAGGTACTCGAGAACTGTCGAGCTCGGATTACAAATTAGGGAAAGAAATAGTTGAATTACTATTTCGGTACTCGCTGCCACTGCGGCGATGTCGCCAGACCTACCTGCAACGCTCTAACGTTCAAGCTTCGTCGTACATCAATCGTTACACTAAGATGCTTAACCTGGAAAGAGCATGCACAGGTCGAACACAATAATAAGTCCCTTATTCAAATATACATCTATTGTCTGACGTTACAAAGGGGCAACGAACACGTTACCGAAATTACTCTAGGCCTTAATTTATGGCCCCAGCTGGAGTGGCGCGTTACTTCTAATACACATAAAATGGTCAACACATACAACCGGCCTTGGTCTGCCCATTAGGCGAACTACAAAAGGTTATTGCCTAATTAAGAATAAAAGCGGCTAAAGCACATTTATTTACAGCGACTGTATCGCAAGGTTATGCTATACACAAAGCAAATGTTTAATTACGAAAAAGAGCGGCCAAGGTCCATGAATTGACAGTAATAGCGTCGCTTAATTAGGCCACGCACAGAGCAAATGTTTAATTATGAATACCAGCGTCCGAAGTACATGGATCTTGTAGCAACTGTATCGCAAATTTAGGTCATACACAAAGCAAATGTTTAGTTTTGAATACAAACGGCCGAAGTACATAAATTTTGTAGCAATAGCGGCAAGATTTAGTCACATAAATATCGGCGCATTAGTCACATCAACGGCGATCAAAAATGCAGCAGTTTAGTAAATTAGCTTGGCTTTAGACTACATAAATGACAGTCCAGTCGCTCTGCGGGCAGTGAGTCATGCACAATAACGTTAGCACATACACGAGTTAAGTTCAGGTAGCATGAAGGATAGTTAATAGGTTACACAATTATTTACAACGATACCTGTGTCTTTGACGTCCCTTGAGCGAAGCGTGGGAGGCTACCTGGCGATACCTTCGACAGGGGCCTAGATTAGAATGCGGGGGCGGTACGTGAGCATAATGGGCCGGGATCCGCCTTGAAATGGCGTCAGTTGGGATGGGACTCGCACATGAGCCCTAAGCGACGATAAGCTCGAGGAATCTCCACCCGTCCTGCCAGTATAATCCTTGATTTAGCAGGAAAGAAGGGTTGGCCATTATTCGACGATGCAGAACGAGGTCATAGAAATGCAACAAATACCCACGTAATCAACGATACTCAACACCCAACGCTGCGTGCGTAATGTAATGATTACACAAACGCTGTAACAGCATGAACGGGAAGGCCGACGCTTCCGCGACAAACGCGGAAGCCTCGCACGAACTCTCACTGTCCGACCTCTTAGCTCGACGGCTCCGGGCTGAATCCCCAAAGCGGCCGTTAAAAGGGAAGCAAGTGCGTCATCAGGTGACTCTTGACAGTCAATAATGGCGAGGCGAAGTCTTAGACGGCTGAAACCAGTTTTTCCCGCGCTTAACGAGCACGTGTTTTATAAAGGGTGGCGTAAAACCACGAAAACGCGACAGGTGTGCCAATATACAGGGTGTTCGAATTCGAAAATTATTAGAATATGTGACGAGAAGTTAAAAATGCTGGCAACGGATTTGAAATACAAACAGGCTGTACTGAAAGCTTAAATGATCAACTCTAATACTGAAGGCTGCAAAATGGCTTAACAAAGCATAACACCAAAGCTAGACCCATTATAGTAAAATTTGTTAATCGTAGCCTACTTGATTTAGTTTATCTTAACAAAACCAAGCTTAAAGATACGGGTAAAATAATTAAAGAAGATTTAACTTCTATAAAAGGAAAATTATTGAATATGGCTGTGGAAAAGTTTGGCATAAGAAATGCATCAACTTATAGTGGAGTGACATAAGTCAAGGTGAATGAAGTGGTGCATAGAGTGATTTCGAATTCGGATTTGATGAAAGTAAATTCTATTATTGATAAATAGGCCCATGTGCTGCAATGCATCTACTGACAAGGATAGCGACTTGTGTTCTTGTTAGTACTGCACACTGTTTACTAGTTTAAGAATTACTTGTCACGCTCAATTAAATATCTTTTTCTTTGGTAAATTTTAAGTTTGTAGAAATTTATAAAAATACGTTATCGGTTTTATTTGTGTCTTAAGTGAGTGTATATTATATATTTCTGTAAAGTTTGAGATAACGGCTATATATCAAAACTGCCGGAGTATTAAACGGAAATTACATGACTTCTTCGTTTTTACTGCGAATATACATTTCGATTTAATCTGTGTAACGGAAACCTGGCCAAATGACGACATTAACTCAGCTGAAATGATTGACTTTTTGATTTATACAGCGTAGTACGTTGCGACAAAAATCCGGTTAGCACAGATAAGCACAGGGTCGGTGGTGTACCCTATTAATAGCTTTAAAAGATCTTTAAAAATTCTTAAAATTAAAATTACAAACTCTCTATAGGATGCAGTGATTGTCAAGGTGAAAATAGAAAGGAAATATGCTCTTTTATAGTTGCTAACATCCCACCCGGTATGTAATCAGAAGTATATGCGGATTTCTTTAAATTTGTTGAAAATAATGTCGATTTTATTTAACAAATGCTTACCCGAAGGAGAGATACCTGAAGATTGGAATGAAGCCGTAATAATATTGCTACATAAAAAAGGCGAGAAAACGAACATCGCAAATTACCGGCTAATAAGTCTGCTCTCTCATATATGTAAACTGTTTATCAAAATTATAGCGAACAGGCTCGAGAGGAAATTAGACGCCTATCAGCCTATAGAACAGGCGGGTTTTAGGAAAAGCTTCGAAACTATCGATCATCTGCAACCGCTAAAACTAGTAATAGAAAAAACCAAGGAATATAACCTGCCTTTGGCGATAGCCTTTATCACTTACGAGAAGGCCTTTGATACAGTCGACATATTAGAAATTTTACAGGCCCTAAATAACGCACGCATTGACACCTGTTATTCCACCATAATAAAAAATGTATATGAACGGGCAACAAGTGCAGTAAAACTCAAAGAACCCTCAGAATCCTTTAAAATAGAAAGGGGGGTTAGACAAGGGGACACGTTATTTCCAAAATGATTTACTTTAACATTGGAAAATGTATTCAAGAAGCTCGATTGGTCTGGGATGGGCATAAATGTAGATGGAAAGGACCTCACTCATTTAAGATATGCTGATGATATAGTCATATTCGCAAAAACGGAACATGAATTACAACTTATGATGGAACAATTGTCGTTTTTCCACTACAGCTACCAGTCCACCATGCCTGATATTGTTGTAGATGCACTTTTTGAAGATGCTCCCGCATTTTACAAGGAGTTTGAATACTTCATCACCTCCGAACCTCCATCAGCTCGTCTACTCCAGGCTGCCATAACAATAGACTATTCGATGAGCCTTAGAAGTGAGCGTCTATGGCAGACGACCCTCCTGAAGACGCTACCTACCACATACGAGGGCGATCCATTCCTGTTGTGGAGGCAACATGTAGAGGTCCCCATCCAGCGCTTTCTCGCTCAACTATCAGATGGGGATGTAGTATATATTACTTATTGTTGGACTGCTTAAATATATTTATATAAAGGTGTCTGTGTTTTTTTTTGTGCATTGTACTCCTAGCTACGTCTACTTTCTGATTATTGATATTTTATAAGTAGAAGCCCATGCTTTCGGTATTCATATCTAATTCGATGCTTGAGGGATTAGCAATGCCTATCGATAAATTTGGCAAAAATATGCATGCACATTCGGAATTACATCTGCAGGTGTATGTGTTTGAAGATCTACGCAAACCTATACAGTGTGAAGGAAACCTACCCGAACCTATATATTATGAACAAGATTTACGGCTAGTATCTACTGCCATTAGTTCAGATAGATGGTACATCCTAGCGCATGGTGACATCGAGTATACTATTCCTTTCCATGAAGCTGAAATAACAAATGTCTTACTTTATCCCGAAAATACCGAAATTTATATCAACAAGAAAGGATTATTTAACTTTCGCGAAATGATAGGGGTGGCATTGAAAAAGGATGATATGCTAAAATTTTGGGCAGTTAAACCAAATATGCTATATGTGGAATTTCAACTCAAGGTTTCCTTAATTGTTGAGTCCAAAAAGGCAGTACTATGAACATAACTTTAAGGTCAAGGTCGCGTTTACGGCTACGGGCACTTCCTACCACATGTAACCTTGGAAATGTAAAAATAAAAGCGCCTAGTAGAGTCTGCATGGGTAGTAGCGTCCGATAGTCGTGCATAAATGGAAGCCATATTGAAAGCTATCGAGGTAGTTCAGAGTAAGAAAGGAACGGCGGCTGCTAGAAAGCCGGAACCGCTGTTCTGTTCGGAACTTCTGAATAGTAGGACGTAGAAATTAAATAAATTAAGTTCTAAGTACGTCAGTGTAGGATTTGATTGGATTTCGCAATTTACCCCAAGTATTATAATACGGGGTATCAAAAATGATTGGGTGCAGTTAGATGAATGGGAGTGGACAGCCCTGATTGCAAATCAAGGAGCGATTTCCAACTACTTGTATTCCCTCGACGGTGAGTGGCCGGCTCTGGAAATAGGAAGGAAGAGGATTGTATTTGAAGCGATACAGACAAGGAAAATAATAAAATTGGAGGAAGTGGGCTTGTCAGAGGTGCGTTTAGCGAGCGAAACTGTAGAAGAATTGTGGCGCTTGCAGAAACTCGTGGAAGTGAGATTCGCACAATTAAAAGCGTTGCACTTTGAGAGTTTCTATAGAGAAATAGTGAAAGGAGTAGCAAACTTTTGTGGAGACTGTTTAGTAAATGTAAGGTTTGTAGTGGGTCAGCTGAAGGAGAACTCTGAAAAGACTGCGTGTATGGTGGAAGTGCTAACGTTCGCGAGTTCTATGGTAAAGTGTGACATCGAAGTGGAAGTATTGAGTCATTAGCTGGCAGTGTAGTAATGTGGATGTGTTATAGAGAGGCTGCTCGACCAACTGCAAGAAACGTACATAGTGCGGTTGAATAATTAGTGAGTCCGTTAAAGGATTTAACTTTCGAAGCGTCGCACGAAGTCCTATATGGGTTAGGACGTTGCGGATTCAGTGACAAAGAGTTGTATAAAACAGAAAAACAGTACAATAATGGTGCAGCTGTTGGTCGACTATTTTTAGATGAAGCCATAAATGAAGGCCTCCTTGTAGATTTAATGGATAGTTTTGGCCTAGATTGGCATATGTGTAAAGTAAAAGCATTTGTTAAGACTCCCGATTTCCGTTAACAATCTATGTACAATTCCGTATTCTGCTCCCGCGTATTGCAGCATAATCCAAGCCATCGGGCATATTTCCCTAATTATCTAACTGTTGGACGCACTTTCAGGCCAGGCACCGACATCTGTCGCATAAAGTACCTTAAATAAGGCATTTGCTTCAATACCGAGGCGAACGCTGTAACGCATGATCATAGCATAGAAACCCCGCTAAGTGACTTAACAAATCGCTTGCAGATGGAGTTTGCGTTCAGTCCTCAAGTTAAAAGGCGAAGCCGTGTATATCACATTTCGGCGCCGGCCAGACGAGCGTTATGCACGGGGAAGCCCCGCGCTTTGTTGCACGTTACATTTTGGGCAATGCAATTCAGCACTTCGAACAATAGATTCTTTATGCACCTGAGTGAAATGCCCAACGATGGAAAGTTTTACGCATGACGCAATTATAAAATTAACGCTGCGTCTAGCGCGTTCCCTCCCGGAGAGTCCAAATTAAGCTTCCCTATCGCACGGTTGTGCAAGAAAAATTAAGAACAAAGAACAACCCCCTTAGTTCTTAGGGGCGTGTTGTACCCTCGGACTTGTGTGCAGTTACAAGTGCTTTTCGTGCCTTAAAGTTTCAAGTACCGGTGTGTACATTTCCTCGCTCATGTTAGCGGATTTGCGACAGGAACGAACACAAAGCATCAATATACAGGGTGAGCAGTTGTGAGTTATCGTTTGGCTCCACTCTGCTACTTCTCCGAAGGATCTATCTGCCACAATCCCCCGAGTAAGCTGGTCAACCGTCCCTACCTGCCTATCAACTCCTGCCGCATCTAAGCTGTTATTGCAACCCTCTTCTGTACGAGAGCATCGTCAGAGCGTTGAATCTCCAGGTCGAGATCTCCCGGCATCAGCTCTTCAACAATCAAGTTGTTTGGAGTCCTAGCGGCGACGTAAGGTATTGTACTAGTATTAATAAACAGTGAATTGCGTATAATACAGTGGCGTGCGAAGCTCTGAAACCCTCAGGTTGTCGTATATGTTATTTGTGGGCCGTGTCCTACCTGTCCGACCCGCTATTTACTTTCAAGCATTGCAAATATAAGCCTTTAGCATAAGTTTATGGGAGCCTGGCTCCGGGAATGGTAGTGAGCCATTTGGCGAATTAAACAAGCCTATTGCGGGACCTAGGTAACCATTACTTTTAGTGGATGTGCCGCTCCCTTGGCCTTCAGCCCTTATTGTGTTGTACTTGTTTACTAACCCCAATTTGTAGCATTTGCTACCTGAACACTTGCCTTCGGGTCTGTAACTAGTATGGTAATAGATTACCCATTTTTAATTTACGTATTGCTTTTCATTTCAATTATCTGTGTATTATTGTGACTGTCAAGAATTTAGTTTCTTGCGGCGTTGTGTATGTATTCCTTTGTACAGGGCCTAAGCAACTGGAGAAAGGACACCAAAAAGGTAGGTGTAAAAGCCAGTGCCGTGTGAACACCCCTTGGAGTGCAACGCAACGCTACGGCGATTGGTTTTCGACTTTTGATCGGTCGTCGGTTATCTATCAATCTTAACATCTTTCAAAGGTCGTGGCGCCCCTTAACCTTGTCTTAATAACCCGATATCGACACCCCGTCGTGGCATTTCGTCCCGAACCGCACCCTAAACCTGTGAACCCCCCTCGCGACTGAGTTCTGGCCGAAGCATTTGGGCTGCTACGAGCATCCCATGGGGTCTTTATGAGCAATTAATCGTGTAACAGCCTAAGTGGCTCCCAACGCCGGGGCTTTGTTTTTTTCGTTGTGTAGGTGTCGAAACCCAACGTATGATTTTATGCCTTTGTGAAAACAACAATAAGACTGTTGTCATTTGTTTTCTATATGTTTTTTCTTGTCACTTTGTTTTTTTTTAGTGTCTTTTCTTATTCCTTATGGGTTATCGTGCGTGTTTTCTTGTTTTATTACGTTTTCTATTTGTTTTTTCTTGTCCTTTGTTACGGTATTAATTCATCAGATCGACATAGGTCGTATTGATTGTCCAAAATCGGGTACAAACTACAGGGTTCGCCGACTTTCCCTAGAAATTACAGATCGTAATGTGTCGGAGCAGATGACATCGCTCCAGTTACCTTCAGGCTAGCTTAATCGGTTGGGGTGGGATTCGAATACTCAAAAGGGAAAACCGACGGAGTACTTGACGTAGTACTTACCCTATGGCTTGCTTAAAAGAATTGCTAAAGGACGCCACTTGCTTTTAAAAGGGGTTGCTTGCGTGAATAAAGCAAGAACTTCACGAAGCTATGAGGAGGTCCCCCCAGGTCCACGGTTGTCCTCGCCTCGCTGTCCAAGCCTCCACCGAGTCTTCAGAATAAATAGCAAGAGTGGCCATAAACAAACGACTTACCTTAAGGCACACCCTTGCTAAAAAGTGACAAAAGAACACTAACACTAGCTCAGAGCTTGGGGCTTGCTTATCAACAAGGCGTACTTTCAGCTTTACATTGCAAATTACACTCGGCCTTTGCCACACTGGATTAAATGATGACCCAGAAGGGGTTCAGAACTCAACAAATAATCAAATTGACTTTAATGGGTTTATTATTTAAAGAATTAAAGTTTACACAAATCTTTACATTGATAATAATCACCCGGAGGCGAATCCAAGCTTAGTAAAAAGAAAAGGCACACCCTACATGAATATAAAAGGGGTTCCCAAGCAAAGTTACCTTATTGTCTAAATATGTTGTTACACACTGGACAAAACGAAATAGATAACAGGGGTGAAGCCCCTGGTTAACAACAAACAAATCAAATCATAGGCTTAAGCTTAAGTGAACGTGAGCAATCTTTACGAACTCCCGGAAAACACACAACAAATATAGTCGCACCTTAATTAGGCACAAGAACACAATTGGTGTAATACATAGCTCCTACCTGATAGCTGTAAGCACGTCGTTAGTTTCTGCCATAAACTCGTCCTCGGGGAAACTTGGCAGGGCGTTGCAGAGGTACAGAAAGGGCCGGAGCCGGGCCTGATGGTTGCTTAGCGCTGAGCGGCGCCTAAAATGATGCGGGCCCCTCACTGGGAAGAACCGGAGCGATAGAGTTGGTTTATTCCAGGCTTCTGAATAGCACAACGTAATCGGAATTTGCAAAGAATGCAACCAGGGCAATACAACAATGACACGCGGTGGGCCTCCCGTCGATTTTGATAAACTCAGCGTCGGTAATTCAAAAATGCAGTACGCAAAAGGTTTTTCCCCACAAAAGGTACGAGAAACCGTTAATCACAAGCTTAAAGATGTCGTCTCTAATTGGATCTGCAAATGGTGCAACTATCTTCCCATGGGAAGTAAAACAACTTAAGGAGACGACTCGGCTATTTATCAACACTGAATTATTACGATTAACTTAATTGCCCACAGCGCGCGTACTTTTTAACACCCAACAAGGGTAAAACAGTCGTGCAAAGGTCTAAGCTGAACTGCACAAATTTTAATTAAAGCTTGAAGAACGCGAAAACTAATTTAAAATCGCAGATCGATGCAGCCCTCGAATTTTCATTAACACAAATCGAGGCAGCCCTCGGCGGCAAAACAATGCCCCCCGAGGGCTGAAGAAAAACCAAACGTGTTACCACTACAATAGTCGGCAATGAAGTCCCGCTTAATTCGGCCTTCGCGTGAAAAACACAACGGAAGAAAACTTCCAACTCCGAAACCATTATTTTCATATGCACAGTTAACTAAGGGTTTATCAAACTTTATTTCAATAGTCCCAAACCCGACGCAGAGCGTGGGCAAGATTCTAGAAGAAATTTCTTGCTGTTGCAATGAATCCCAGGGTTTCGAATTACAAAGATTACTTTTCAAGAACTTTTAGACGTTGTTGACAGGAAACACTAAATTTCAAGGCCTAATTTCGTTATTGCTTCAGACAAAATACCTGCTCGAAATTTATTTTCACAGGCTGGAATACAGCGGGCAGTGAGTAAGTTAAAAGAGCTGGAATTCGAAACGGTCTTATCGCGAAAAGGAGAACAAAGAATGACTTTGCTTACACTTCGGGGAAATAGAATTTAACCAGCAACAACTGTGATAACTACGCGGCCGTCGAATTTAATAACAGGAAATATTAAGCTACGCTGCCTAAATGTATTGTTGCTGAATGCAAACCGTTTGTTTCGAATTTAAAAAGAGAACGCTTACGGGACGAATTCTACGGATCGTGAACGCATTATTGTTTGGGCCAAAAAAAATTTAAAATGTAGCTTTAAGATCCAGGGTTGAACTTTAGACAGGGCCGTCTTCAGAAATTTATCAAGCCAAAAAAAAACCTATTAAAGCGACATCAACTCAACGTAATTTTGAGCAAAATGAAAGAGGTCGAAAATAATCTAACACCTTCATTGATTTCTATTTTTTTTTTCTTGTTTTCATTTGTTTTCTATTTGCCTTTTCTGGTTTTTTCATTGTTTTCACTTGTTTTCTCTTGTTTTCCCTTGAGTAAAGATGTTCACTTTAGTGTTTCTTTATCTTTCCTTGTTTCTTTTCGATAATTTTCGGTTGCGGTCGTTTTGCCTTTCTATGTTAAAAGCCCTATTAACTAAACATTGGTTATTGCACCCTTACGTATTGAAACCTTTCTGTTTTCCTTGATCTAATCATCAAAATGGTTTTGAAAATGCATATTGAACGTTTACTTCGAGCGGAAGCGGAGTATGAGTTGCGAATTAGAGGCCATGATGCCACCGGTACGGTGACCCTTTTGCGCTCTCGGTTACGCGACGTGTTAAAAGATGAGGGACGCATGGAAAAAGTAACGAGACCGGCGTACCCTTATACGTTTGAGGAGGATGTTGCAGCAGTAACATTTTTGACCGAGGAAATAGAAACAAAAATTCAAGCGTACTTAGCGGACCCGACCAAAGAATTGGCGGCGGCTATTGAAACAAAATTTTGTCACGGGTTAGGACGACTTACTAATTGTCCGGCAGTAACGGAAGAGGAAAAAGCTACAAAAGATACATCATTCGCCGCGTTGTCTCTTATGCGTTCCGGGTATGAGATTAAACAAGTTAAACTCGTTTCAGCTGTAGCTGCGCTCGAGACAGACCCGGCACCTTCAAGTTTTGTCACCACGACTACTAGTAGTGCTACGTTAGCAACCTTTACGCCTACTGCCACCCCAATAACGACTACGTCATTAACTTCAGTAACGACAACCCCGAGTAAAGTCTCACTAACGCCACGAACAATTTCATATAAAGCCACTCCTGTTTCGCGATGGAATTTACAATTTTCAGGCTACCAAAAGGGATTATCGGTGAATGCGTTCATCGAACGTGCTAATGAATTACGATTGGCTAGGAACCTTACCGAGGACAAATTATTTATGCAAGTCATTGATTTATTTTCGGGTAGCGCGTTACTGTGGTATCGAGCCAATAGAACAATACCTACCGATTGGCATGATTTAGTGCGACTTTTGCGATTGGAATTTCAATCAACTGACTACGATGAGCGATTACTAGACGAAATTAGGCGTCGTACTCGAGGTTCGTCGGAGACTATGGGGATTTATAATAATAATAATAATAATAATAATGTTTATTCCAACTTCGCAACATAATACAAAGAAAAACAAATACATAATTTAAATATAAATCCACGAAGCGGAAAAGGGAGTAGTTCAGTCACTGCAACAAGTGCGTGACTGATCTTCTACTACCCCCAAAGTTGTAATTCCTAATAATATTCCTGTAATTATGCCTAACAACAAATGTGTAAAAAGAAAAAGAAGAATGTGTAAATTTAGTGCCGCTATTTATCCATCCTGTTCAAATAACAACTGCTTATATGAATTTTTAAAGTTAGTTACAGATGCATTTCTGATATTTTCAGGAAAATTATTGTAAGCCATGCAAATATTATATGTAAAACATCTTTCAAATAAAGAGGTTCTATGATGGGGTATCGTTAATAGTCCCCTATGTCGTAAGTTTAAATTATGAACATCTGTACGGTATGTAATTTTTCTTGTTAAATATTTAGGTGATCTTTTTGCTATTATTTTATAATATAATACAGCAGTATGCTATTTTCTTCGACTGTACATGTTAAGCCATCCCGTTTCTTATAATTTGTGTGAGATATGTTCATATTTCCTAATGCCGTGTATCAAACGCAAACAGTTATTTTGTACTAATTGAATTCTTTTAAAATCTTTTGAATCAATACAATGAGTATATAAAGCATCTGCATAGTTGAATTGCGATAACACGAGTAAGTCGCACAACATTGTTTTTACAGTTTTATTTAAAAATTGCCTACTTGAATATATGAGCTTTAAGCTCGAGTATGCTCTCCCTATGCAGGAATTAATGTGAGTCTTAAATCTTAAGCTAGCTTCAAGCACAACACCAAGACTCTTTACCTCATCCTTCAAGAGGAGTAGGTTGTTGTCCAGATACAATTTTTTTTTATCTGCTACTAAAGCTCTTTCTGTCTTTCCACCGAACAGCATTACATTAGATTTAGTAGGATTTATATGAAGTGAATGTTTATTACATATTTTTATGAGATTATTTAAATCACTTTGTATATTATTTAATGTAGTATCCAAATCGTTCGAATGAAAAGACACATAAAGCTGTGTGTCATCAGCATATAAGTGATAGTTACAGTGTTTAAGGCTCTTGTCTAATATATGACATGTGTAAATAGTAAACAAAATTGGTCCTAAAATAGAGCCCTGCGGTACACCTGTATTAATTTCAACAGATTCTGATATATTTCCGTTGAGAAACACCCTTTGTGAACGGCCCAATAAATATATACGCAATAATTTAACAGCAGTGTTATCGAATCCGATAAAATGTAGAATTGCTTCTAAAACCGAGTGATCGAGAGTATCAAAAGCTTTACTGAAATCTAAAAGAATTAATAATGTAAGTTTTCCAGAATCAGTCTCCACAATAATGTCATCTACAATATTAATTAATGCTGTTGTACAACTATGATCAGGTCTAAAACCTGACTGACATTCAGGGAGAATATTATGCCGATTTAGATGCTCTCGAATCTGAAAAGCCATAACTTTTTCAATAATTTTTGACATTGCAGGGAGGATGCTTATGGGGCGCAAATCTTTATATTCTCTTGGGCGACTCAGCTTAGGCAACGGTATCACCTTGGATTGCTTCCATATTTGTGGGTACACTGAATTTTCGATACAAAAGTTTATTACATGTGTTACAATGGGAACAATATACGGACAACATAATTTTAGCATATCAATAGAGATATTATCTGATCCATAAGCTTTAGAGGTAATGCCATTAATAATCTTGAGAATATCATTTTCGCTTACAGTATGAAATTTGAACAAGTTATCAAAGTTAGTTTTTAAGTTGTTCTGGTAGTATAGAACAGATTCGGCTCGAAGATTATTTTCGATTTTTGGAATCGAATTCACAAAATAATTATTAATGGCATCAACGTCTGCTAAGTTCTCAGGAATGTTGTTTAACTTTTTGCTATTAAGAACCTTTAACTTATTTAGTTCCTGCCAAATTATGTTTTTATTTTTCTTATTCATATTTATTTTGTACTCCAAATACGCTTTCCTTTCTAAGTTAATTGTTTTGTTAGTTAAATTACGTAAACTTTTGTAGTAATTCCAGTGTTCTATGGTTTTAGTATGCTTAAATTTCACTAACGCCTTATCACGTAGTGTCATAAGTAGCTTTAGGTTGTCAGTTACCCATGGCGCGTATTTCCTGCGTTTATTTTTTGCAGTATTTCTTAACGGTGAATGCAAATTAAACAAATTTAGAATACTTTCATTGAGAAAACTAATTTTGTCATCAATATTGTCTAATTCTGTGACATAAAAGATAGGCAGAGATTGCAAGTCCAGCATAAAACAATCAATATTTATGTTTTTCAAGTCCCTATAAGTATAATGTTCAGTTTGAGTGATTTGATTATTAACTCCTATCTTACACGAAACAAGTTCATGATCGGTAATGTGCGATACATTCATTACATCTTTTTGCAAAACATCATCAATACAACTTACAAAAATTAAATCAATAAGAGTTGCGCTAGTTTTTGTAACGTGGGTAGGCAAATCTATAATTTGCGTTAAACCCAAGGATTCGCACAAAGACAATAATCGACTCGCCCACACATCCTCAACCTGAAATATATCAATGTTAAAATCTCCGACACAGATAATATTTTCGCTTTTTAACATAACGTTAGTTAAAGATTGTTCAAATTCATTAATAAATACATTTTTATCAAAATTTGGAGGACGATAAAGAACTCCGACAGCAAAGGATATTTTATCAACAAAAACATTTACCCACATTTGCTCCACATTAGAACCAACCTGCTGCAACACTGTACATCTGTATTTACTTTTCACGTACAAGCCAACCCCTCCTCCTCTTGTAGGCCGGTCTTTACGAAAAAAATTATAATGTTCAATATTAATTGCATCATTTGCATCAGACACCAGCCATGTTTCGGAGATGGCTATAACATCCCAGTCATTAAGATGTACCAATTCTTTAAATGAAGAAAATTTTGAGGGTAGAGAACGAATGTTCACATGCGCCACTTTAAACGCATCTTTGGCAGGCATAACCACAGGATATCTGAAAAATTAAATAATTATAAGAGAAAAAAAATATATAATGGCAAACTACAGGAGTAAAAATAGCAACGAACGTCCGCCGATTGACCAAAAATTTGAAAATTAACATTAATAATTAGTAGTTTTAGTGCGCCGTACACAAAATGACGTTCATTATTATTTTCATCAAGCGTGTAGCAATAATAACATAACGTTACTTAAATTAAAATTTAATATAAATAAACATTAGCAGCAATAAATAAGAACAATTTCTTTATCAACAACAAAGAAAAGAAAAATATATGGTAGCAATAAACGCCAACATCAGTAGGCGCTACTGTTAGCTCTGAATAATGATATACCATAACCAAATAATAGAAATCCCGATCAAGCTAGTTATTAGTACCGAATTTAAAAATGAAAGCGAACACATATTATCTATAACTAAACTAAGGAAGAATTATAAGAAAGGCATCTTTCGATTCCCGTATTGTGTAGATCTTGTCACTGAACTTCACCTTTACAGTTCCATATGCTGTCCACACGCTTCGAAAACCAAACTTTTTGGATATATCAGTCAGCTGCAATGATCATACATCTACCCGCATAATTTATCCATATCATACGATGAGTGGATCACGCACTTTTTCCCATCCTTGATTAAGTTTATCGCACCATCCTTGGTCCACACATTTTTAAAACCGAATTTTTCAACTGCATATTTGAATAAATCTAGACGCTGCTTGGTTAAATCTTCCTTGATAACCATGTTGGTGCCTTTCAATTTCTTCTTGTTTAGAAAAACGTTATTGCGATAGCGATAGCTACTAAATTTCACTATAATAGCACGGGGACGAGTAGGCTTCGTGTTGCCGTGTTGCGCACCATGTTTTCGCGTTTAACGGAAAGCGTACCGGAAGAAAAGCAGTTGCGGATAATGCTGCGTAATATTTCGCCGTTGTATCAGACTCAACTAGGACTAACGGATATTCGTTCCATTAATGAATTACTACAGTACGGTCGAAAAATCGAGGAGCGTCGCTATGCGATTGAAACATACGTACCACCGACTTGAAAGAAAACTGACCTTGAAACCGATTTAGCGTATGTGGAGACAACCTCTGTTGCCGAAACAACTGAACGTGTCGCCACCATTGAAGCACCTCGCGCTTCGACAAGTGAGAATAGTACTCGTAATTCGACACCGAAATTAACTCTTAAATGTTGGAACTGTGATGAGTCAGGCCATAGGGCCAGCGTATGTCCGCATCCCCGCGGAAAGAAATTTTGTTATCGATGTGGTAAACCGGAAGTAACCGTCAATACGTGTCCACGCTGCAAGTCAGGATCTAAGAGACAGGGAAACGGTTCCGCGAGACGTTGAACGGTCGAGAGAAGTCAACGCGTATCTTTACTAACTCGACTAAATTTATAAAGCAGGCCATCGATAAACGTGAGACTCAATTCGTTAAGAATAAGGTCATTTTGGATTATGTATTGGAGAGGTCTTTGGGTGATCAGCGACCCTATGTAACAGTTGACATCATGGGCTTCAAAATGTTGGCTTTGCTAGATTCAGGTGCTAATTGCACAATTTTAGGAAATAACGGTTGGGAAGTGTTGCGAACCATGGGGTTGCGTTTGAATAAGAAGTTACGACCCGTGTGTTTAGTAGCAAACGGACAGACTGTGGAAAGTTTGGGAACTGTCCACTTGTCGATCCAATTAAATAACAAAATCATAACTATTGACGTTTTAATTGTCCCAGATGTACCGCATACTCTGATCTTAGGGATCGATTTTTGGAAATCCGTGGGTATTGTACCCGATGTGTTTCGTGGAGGATGGAAATTTTCCACACCTAGTTTAGCTACCATTAGTACGCCTACCGGAACCTTGCAGTCAGACTTAGACTTGAGTAAAGAACAACTTCAATTGGACACTCTAATTAGTCAGCATTTTTCGAATACCAAGACGGAACTTGTGTGCTAAATATGTAGAACACAAAATTACGACTACGGCAGCACCAATTAAGCAAAGGTACTATCCAGTTTCTCCCGCCATGCAAGGGCATATCGACAACGAACTAGACAAAATGCTTAAAGCAGGTGTTGTAGAGCGTTCACGATCAGCTTGGTCGAGCCCTATTTTGCTGGTAAAGAAAAAGGATGGTTCCTATCGGTTTTGTGTTGACTTTCGAAAACTTAATAGTGTCACTGATAAGGACGCGTACCCATTACCCTATATTGCGTCAATTTTGAACCGTCTACGTGACGCGCGTTTCATAACCTCGTTGGATATCAAGACTGCCTATTTGCAAATCAAAATGAGTGATGAGTCAAAGGAACTGACAGCGTTTACAGTGCCTGGACGTGGTTTGTACCAGTTTACGCGTATGCCGTTCGGCTTGCATAATGCACCAGCCACGTTGCAACGGTTTGTCGACCATGTCTTAGGCCCCGAACTCGAACCATACGTTTTCGTATACCTTGATGATGTGATCATTTGTACCCCGTTATTTGAAAAGCATCTAGAGATCCTTAATGAGGTTCTACAGCGTCTACAGAACGCAGGCTTAACATTGGGACGTGACAAGTGCCATTTTTGTCAACCCGAGTTGCGATACTTAGGATATGTCGTTAACGCCCAAGGACTCTTGGTCGATCCCGACAAGATATCCGCGATTCTGAATTTACCCCAGTCTAAGGGCGTTTCGGAAATCCGACGAGTGGTCGGTATGGCTTCTTGGTACCGGCGATTCATTCCAAACTTTTCGTCAATTATCGCACCTCTAACGTCGTTGTTGAAGAAGTATCAGAAGTTCGAGTGGATCGAGTCGTGTGAACTCGCGTTCGCTACCATCAAAAATTGTTTGGTATCCGCACCCATTTTAACGTGCCCTGATTTCAGTCTTCCGTGCACTGTTCAAACAGATGCTTCTAATATCGGCATCGGAGCCGTCTTGTCTCAGACCATCAATAGCCAAGAGCAAGTGATTTGTTATATTAGTCAAACCCTGACGAAACCGGAACGAAACTTTTCGGTCACCGAACGTGAATGCCTAGCTGTTCTTTGGGCAATCGAAAAACTCCGACCCTACCTCGAGGGCACCCATTTTACGGTAATTACCGATCACCATTCATTAATTTGGCTCATCAATCTTAAAGAACCTACGGGTAGACTTGCCCGTTGGGCCGTCCGCATTCAACAGTATGACTTCACCATTAAGCATCGCAAGGGTAAGGACCATGTAGTTCCTGATGCGCTATCCCGCGCTATACCGGTCGTTGATGTTGTCTCAGTACCAGATTCCGATGAGACCGACTCTATCGATCCCGATCCTATCGAACTGTACCGCCTGTTGATCAGACTGACCGATGGTATAGGCGAATGTGTCAAAGCGTAGCAGAAAAACCCTTTGCGTTTCCAAATTGGAAAGTAGACAACAACGAGTTGTTTAAACATGTTAATGTCAAGTACCCAGACCTTAATGATGGGGACAGTTGGAAAAGAGTCGTCCCAAAACCCCAACGTGCCGAAATCTTGCGAAAGAATCACGACGAGCCTATCGCAGGCCATTTAGGAATCTTTAAAACCTTTGGTCGTATCGCCCAACGCTATTATTGGCCCAAACTTAAAGCCAACGTAGTACGCTAGTAAATCATTGCACCACGTGTTTGTCCCAAAAACCCGAACAAAAACGTCCTGCTGGCCTAATGTGTCGACACCCGATCGTTACTAAACCTTGGCAGATGGTTTCCATTGACATTGTAGGACCTTTACCCCGCTCTAAAAAGGGTTACGTGTACATTCTATCGGTCGCCGATTATTTCACGAAATTTACGCTATTCTTCCCGATGCGTACCGCTACTGCGACTACAGTTTCACGATTAATCGAAGACAATGTTTTCTTACTCTTTGGGGCACCTCAGTTTGTACTGGTTGATAACGGTGTACAGTTCCGTAGTAAGGAGTTCCGACATCTAACGGACACCTATAAGTCAAAAATCATCTTTAACACCTATTATCACGCACAAGCCAATCCGGTAGAACGCGTGAATCGAGTGTTGAAGACAATGCTAGCATCCTACGTAAAGGACAATCATCGTGATTGGGATAAATATCTTTCAAAAGTTGCTTGCGCCGTACGTACCGCCATTCATGAAGTCACCGGACTGACTCCACACTTTGCAAATTTTGGTAGAGAAATCCATTTGGAGGGAAATGACCCCGACAACCCTAACGAGACGGATGGTTCCGAACAAATTCAGGTAGCAGACCGTAAAGCCCTAGTACAACGGGCTCCAGCGTTGAAGTCTCTCTATCAGGATATCGTTAAGCGCCTAGATACCGCGTATAAAGCCGCAAAGGCAACGTACGATCTGCGTAGGCGCCCCGCTCACTAACGTTGGTGATACCGTGTGGCGTCGAAATCATGTACTCTGCGACGCGGCTAAACATTTTAACGCCAAACTAGCACCTAAATTTGTAGGACCCTTTTATATTCAACGAAAAGTTTCGCTTGCCACGTACGAATTATCGGATCAAACTGGCGCTTCTAAGGGCGTCTGGCATGGTAAAGACTTAAAACCTAATCCGACGGGCGACTAAATTCTTGTCGTTCGTTTTCCTTCAATAACTTCGACCTCAGGTCACTATTCCCATTTTCCCCAATTTTTGGGTTGCTCATCTTTGCTCACGAATAATAACATCTGCTGTGGGAATTACACAATGCGCCGATCCCGTGACGCGCAGCGTGCCCTCTCCAGGTGGATCGTGGACGAAACCTGGGGCTCCCTTATATTTCCCCTTTTTATTTATTGGTTGCAATCTTTCCAAGCATTTTTACCCGAGTTCCCTTGGTCGGCTGGACGGAATTGTGCTCGGGCGTAAGACGTTTTACCAATTTTGACAAGCCCATATTTGTGACTTATTTCTCGTTTGGTATCACACTACCTTCTTGGGAATTGATCCCTGTGTTCGATTGGTAGGTTTGACGGAAACGTATGCAGGTGTAAAACATTATTTTACCCGATCTCGACGAGTGCTTCAAGCATTCAGTTTGGTTCAACCAAACGACCCCGTTGTGTCACATCCTTCTTCTCTGCGCACTATCTTTTCCTTTATGTTCTTCTCTCAGTTCTATCAACCGTGTCCCGGCGACGATTAGCAAACCACTTTGCGCATCTTTATTTTCCACCTTCCGAAACCGTGCTGTTAGGCGATAACCATGGGCCCGGTGTTAAGGTCCAGTCGGTGTTTCGTGCCTATCGTCGCAGTACGTGCCATGTCTGTTTCGGGCATGGTCGGTTTTCGTAGCTTGAAGGGACAGTCGAGCCTGCCGGCGAGACTGTCGGATTTTTTTTCGTGTCATTTTGGTGAGTGTTTTGTTTGGTTGCCCGAGGGGACCAAACTTGGTCGTTTAGTGGACCCCTGGTGGAGTACCATTCCTTTTGGAACAACTTGTTCAATGTCGCCCTTCTCCCGTGGTCCAGGGAATGGACGCCTTCTGCGAACCACCAGGTCCGACCCGAATTTCCGTATTTTCCACTGGCGTACCCAGTCTTTCTTCTTCCTCTTCTCACTTCACACTTTTCGCACCCTAGCTAGTAGCCAGAGCGCGTAATTCTTTTGGGGGTGCAACTCTGTCCCTATCGGTTGCCCTAGTTGTCGGTGCTTCGTGAACTTGTCACGCTTTGCTGGTATAGCTATATCTACAGGTATCTACGGTAGCATGTGGTGTCCGTCACGACGATTGAGCGGAGGAGGAGCTCTTTCGTGGGAGGTACCGATCTTCAATCCTTACCTTCCGTACCTTTTTGTTAACTACGCAGCGGTCTTGCGCTTAGCGCACCATTTATACCATAGTGGTACCTTACCTTTTGGTCTATCTTTGCTGTTTTCGGTGCCCGTTTCATAGTTACCTTCTATGATTTCCTTATCGCTCAGCTCTACAACGAGTCTTTGTCCGCGGGTGTATTGGCACCTGCCGCTCCCGTTCACGCCGCGTGTGTTGTTTCCCTTTGGGTCTTCTGTAGACCGTTGACCGGTATGTTCCTATACATAGGCCCATACCTCCGTATCGGTCCCCTGGACGTTAATTACCCATTCCTTACTCACAGGTATATGCTATCAGCCAATCATCTCTTGTTGTATTGGGCTTCCTACCGCTTATGCCTTGTCTCTGGCCCGTGTAAGTTCTGATCGCACGTGGAATGTGATTTGGGGTTAGATGTAGCTCGGTCGTCTCGGTTTTCTTTGGACCACTCAAGAGACTTCCGGGATCAATCTCTTTAAGTAAAAGGGGTGTTAAGACTCCCGATTTCCGTTAACAATCTATGTACAATTCCGTATTCTGCTCCCGCGTATTGCAGCATAATCCAAGCCATGGGGCATATTTCCCTAATTATCTAACTGTTTGACGCACTTGCAGGCCAGGCACCGACATCTGTCGCATAAAGTACCTTAAATAAGGTATTTGCTTCAATACCGAGGCGAACGGTGTAACGCATGATTATAGCATAGAAACCCCGCTAAGTGACTTAACAAATCGCTTGCAGATGGAGTTTGCGTTCAGTCCTCAAGTTAAAAGGCGAAGCCGTGTATATCAGATTTCGGTTAGTAACTACAGACCTATAAGTTTACTACCTACGTTGTCGAAGCTATTTGAAAAAATCGTTTATCGACGTCTAAACGGCTACTTAAACGAGAATATCAATCCAGCAACACAGTATGGATTTCGTAGTAATTATTCAACCACATATCAATTACTGAGAATTACTAATACCATATCCAATGGATTTGAAGCCTTCTTCGACATCGCTCAGGCTTTTGACAAAGTCTGGCAAGAAGGCCTGCTCTATAAAATATTACAACTGAATCTACCCGATTACCTTACCCGAGTAATTTCTTCATTTCTAAGAGCCAGAACATTTAAAGTAGGGGTGAACGCACATTATTCAGATCTAAAAAACATCTCAGCTGGAGTTCCCCAAGGCTCGATTCTTGGACAACATTTTTACCCATGACATACCACATTTTGATAACGTAGAACTTGCAATGTATGCGGATGACACCGCACTCACATCTCAGAACTTCGACATGCATAATGTCATTAGTGATCTCCAAACAGCAACTAATGTATACTGCCAGTGGTGTGAGAAGTGGAGAATTCAGTTAAACTCAACAAAATGTGAGGCTAAAATCTTTACATTAAGACGCCCTCCCAACCCAACTGAATTGCGAGTTAATGGAATCGGAATACCTTGGAACGCGAAGGATGATGCTGTGAAGTACAGGGTCCGGCAATGAAACGGGAAGATTTCGTAAATAATTTTATTGTTGAAAAATTATTTTTTTTATAATTATTAATACATTAATGGGAAGTAAAAGAGTAGCCATTTCATTTACAATGTTAAAAAATATTTTTTTTGAATACTACATCTGCCAAATGTCCTCCGTTGACATTAAATTTAAGCATTCTTGGAGTCGAGCCTGAAAATTTTGCATCACTCTTCGCAGTACATCAACATGTATTGCTGCAATCTCGTCACCAGTTCGTTGTTTGAGGGCCGGGATTATCCTGGGTGGATCAGTTGCAAACACTTTTGTTTTTACGTAACCCCACGAAGAGTGATGCAAAACTTTCAGGCTCGACTCCAAAAATGCATAAATTTAATGTCAACGGAGGACATTTGGCAGATGTAGTATTAAAAAATATTTTTTTTTAACATTGTAAATCAAATGGCTACTCTTTTACTTCCCATTAATGTATTAATAATTATAAAAAAAATAATTTTTCAACAATAAAATTATTTACGAAATCTTCCCGTTTCATTGCCGGACCCTGTACTTAGGATTATACCTAGATAGAAAGTTAACATGGGGCCTTCATATAAATAAAAAACTTAGTGAATGCTACACAAGACTGAACCTTCTTTACCCACTAATAAACCGAAAATCAAAATTAAACATTAAATTCTCTGCTTTGTTGTACAAATCTCTAATACGTTCCATAATCATGTACTGCTCCGTAGTTTGGGGAACACCAAGCCAAACAAATATAAACAAGTAATGCAAAACAAAATATTCTGCATTATTTGTAACGCAGAATGGTTTATACGTAAGAATGCACTCCACAAAGAACTGCATATGCCCAGTATTAAGGATCTGATTACTTCCAATGCTACCAACTTTTTCAACAACGTACACAAATGTCCGAGTGCAATCATTCATAATCTCGACACTCCCCCTCCCACAAGAAGACTGAAAAGACGGGTACCCACAGACTTAACCTTGATTAGCGATTCTTCGGACAGTGAATAAAAATAATATGTAATAAACTTTTTTAATTTTTATAGAGTAATAGCCTCAACGTTACTTAACTGTTATTTTGTATAATTATAATTATACCTACCATGTATAGCATTTGTATGTTGATCTGGTAAATTACACAAATTAAAAAAAAAGTTATAACTTAGCAAGAGGTAAAAAACTGTTAAAAGCCATAGATACTAACAACCTGAGAGTATTATCTACTTATAGACCAACTCATTGGCCAGATGACACAACAAAAATGCCAGACGTGATCGATTTTTGCGTGTTAAAAAGTATACCATTGAATCACGTATAAATACATGAAAAAATTGACCTATCATCTGATCATATTCCCTCTAAGTGCAAATAAGCACTAATTTAATTCCAAAATAAAAACCAGCTTATCTGATAAGTAAAAGAACCAATTGGAGGCTATTCCGGAACCTGCTTGATGAACAAATAAACCTCGATATCTCACTTAAATCGGAAGAGGAAATAGATGATGCAATCGAAAACCTTACCATGGCTATCCAAGATGCAGCCTGGGAAGCAACCCTCCAGCCAAATACTATACATAACACGCGCGACTGCTCAAACGAAGTTAGAAAAGCCTTGTTGGAAAAACGGAAATTAAGGAAAATCTGGATGATTATTAAAGCTCCTCAAGACAAAGCCAAATTTAATCAAGCTATTAAAGATCTCAAGAAGCTACACTCTGATGAGAAGAACAAAACCATCCACAACTATCTCGAAGGTCTAACACCCACAGAGGCCACTGATTATTCTCTGTGGAAAGCCACAGCAAAAATCAAGAAGAGTCGCGAACATACACCACCCATAATGACCAGTAATGACACATGGGCTAGAACCGACAAACAGAAAGCTCAGGTGTTTGCTGAACATCTGGCTGAAGTCTTCCGACCTTTTCCTTCTGAAATAACACAAACGCAAGAAGAGAGCATCATCTCGGTGCTAGAACATCCCTATCAAATGTCACTACCAATAAAAGCTATAAAGGTAAATGAAATCAAGGACATGATTAAAAGAAAACTTAATCCTAAGAAGGCTCCTGGATATGGCCTTATTAATGGAAAGGTAATCAAGCAACTACCAGAGAATGCAATAGTAGTAATAGTAGTAATACGCAGCATGGTTTTATGCCCAATAGATCAACCGTTACAAATTTATATTCATTTACTCAGCAGATATCGAAAGCCTTGGACTATAACTTACAGGTAGATGTTATATATACTGACTTCGCCAAGGCTTTCGATAAAGTTGATCACAAAATTTTAATCAAGAAATTGAAAGCTGTCGGATTTTCTTCTCGATTAAGTCAATTTTTCAGCTCGTATCTTAAAGACAGAAAACAATATGTGGTCTATAAGAGTTGTGTGTCAAAGGAGTATAATGCCTCATCAGGTGTCCCTCAAGGTGCGAATTTAGGACCTTTATTGTTTCTGATATTTATCAATGATTTGCCCAACATTATTGAACACTCTCAGCACGCCTTGTTTGCTGATGATCTCAAAGTATGGAGGGTTATCGAGAGTACTGATGACTGTCAGTATTTACAAAATAATTTAAATAATATTTATAAGTGGAGCGTAGAAAATCATTTACAGTTCAACATTCACAAATGCTCTTCTGTAACTTTTACTAGAAAGAAAAAAATTATAAGGTTTCCGTATTGTATGAATAACGAACGCATTGCTTTTAGTTACTAAAGAAGTGGTGGACGTAGGTATTATTTATGACAGCTCACTTACGTTTTCTAATTACATAAATTTCATAGTAAATAGATCTTTTAAGATGTTGGGATTTATTATACGTAATAGTTTTAACTTTAGCAATACTTTAACTTTAACAAAACTCTATAATACGTATGTTCGCTCGAGGTTGGAGTACTCCTCCGTTATATGGTCGCCAAAATACAGTACATATAAATTAAAACTCGAGAGAATTCAAAAACGTTTTATAAAGTTCTTACATTACAAATCAATTGGAACATATCCTTTACTTACGCCTTCGTATTCTGAGCTATTAGATATTTATAAATTTCAATCATTAGAAAAACGCCGCTGTATTTCTGGTTTGATTTTTTTACATCATATTATTCATTATAAAATTAACTGTTGTGCTGCAATTCTGAGCCAACTGATTTTTTTTGTTCCACGAACAACTTCGCGTTATCGCCCTTACTTTTATTTGGAAAAACCGAGAACTAATATTTTAAGTCACTCTCCTCTATATACTGCTTGTGAAGTAGCTAATGCAATTGCTGATGAAATTGACATTTTTTATGGAACGGCAAAAGCCTTCAAATCGAACTGTTCTCGCGCACTGTATGGAGCCAAATCCATTGGTTTGAATGTCTAGTTCTTAATTATAAATTTTTTAATTTTTAATTTTTTTATTTGTAATTTAAATTTAGTTATTCTACATTTGTTTCCTTATTTATTACGCTCATGAGTTGATACTTCTATGTTATCTTGGGCGCATTTGCGGTTTCATTTAAGTTTAGTATTTTTGATGTATTATGCTGTGACCTAGTTCTAGAGCCTGTGCTCTGTTGGTTGCAGCTTAAACAAATAAATAAATAACTAAACACACATATTTAATGCTGTTTTAAGAACTGGGCACTTTCCAAACCAATGGAAGGTTGCTCTAATCATACTCATACCAAAACCTGGAAAACCTGTTGAAGAGGTGACATCCTACAGACCAATCAGCTTGCTTCCCATGTTATCAAAATTATTTGAGAAATCGATTTTCCCAATTTTTCGAATTTTCCGGGTTTTCCACTTCGATTTTCTTATTTTTTTTCGAAAAGCCATTTAGAAACGGAAACATAAGAAATCCCATACAAAATCATCTTTTTGATTTTTCGAATTTCCCGACTTTTCCGGAGGATTTTCCCAAAATTTTCTTTCATACAAACCTTGTCCTGATAATTACGAACACAACAAGAAAAATGAGCTAAATCGGTCGAGCCGTTCTCCAGTGATGATGTAACATATATGAGGCAATTGATTTTTATTTATATAGATTAATAAAAAAACATTCAATTATTATACTATCTAAGATATCAGAAGTTATCAATATTTATAATTTTTTCAGCATACTATCTATATTCAGGCAATCTTCAATAAAAATAAAAGATTAGTATGTTACATAAGAAATTACTGGTATTTAGCTAAAACGGATTCTGTAAAAATAACTGAAGTAGGTACCATTTATAAAAATACAGCTTCAGGAAGGAAATGTAAACTATATTATTTGTTGTTTATATCACCTGCCGTCTGGAAATATCACAGCATTTATGAATGATTTAAAAGAAGTCATTCAAACCACAGGGCATGCTGATGTTACCATCATAGCGGGCCATGTAAATATTAATTTACTTTAAGAAATCAATAACTATACTACTGATTACTTGAATCTTTTAAATGATGAACGATTTAAATCATTTATAAACATCCCAACAAGAAAAAAATTGAAAAGCAAATCAATATTATTCCTGCAGTTATTGAAAATGATATAATATGTGTTACACGATAAAACGCCATTTACAACCAAAACAAGCTCGCATCGCCCCAGGGAAGCTAGGGTGTCGCTTGACTCAAACGGAAAAGTTAATATTTATTCAAGGGGTCAAAAAGCTACACGACCCCAGCGTTATGTAACAAGGATTGCACGATTAGATACAGTCGGCACAAAGAAAGTGGGCCGATACGCCAAGGGGTAGATAATTAAATACAAGGTGATATTTGCGTAGTGCGCCACAAGTTCTTAACCCAATCTGCATTAATTCCTTTGCAACTTAAAATAGGAGGCGGAATCTTCACAATTGTTTCATCTAAAAAATAAAGGTTTAATCTAAGTCGACAGATATTTCTGAAATTTTGTATAGGGCTATAGTTTCTCATTCTAAACAACTTTTCTTAATAACATTTTAATGTAGCATGAAGAGAAAGGGTAGTTTACCTGAAAATAAAATACAATTTATACAGGGTGTTCGGAAAATACGTGTACAACGGAAGACCACAAGTTTTTTGGCCCAAAATATGATGGTTTAATTTAACTTACCTATATACAAAGTTGCTTAGTTTAGCCGCTAGAGGGCTTCAAAAATGATTAACGTTTTTAAAATTTTAACCCCCCGTATAATCACTACCAATTTTTTTTTCTGAATAGTTACTTTAATTTAGAAGTTATTTCCTCTCTCACAAAATTTTAGTTGGGTGAACGGTTTAGCCACAAAAAATATTTTCTAAATTCCTACAAGCCTAGTGTTACGTTACAATGACTGATTCAGGCTTGTAGAAATTTATAAAATATTGTTTTTGTGGCTAAACCGTTTATCCAACTAAAATTTTGTAAGAGAGACAATAGCTTCTAAATTAAAGTAGCTATTCAGAAAGAAAAATTGATAGTGATTATACAGGGGCTTAAAAAAATATGGATGGATACTTTATTGTGACAACGTTTTTAAACACCCTGTAATTTTCGAAATTAGGATTTATTCTTTAAAAAGCTGTGGTTTACTTGTACAAACGCATGGCCAAAAAATGAATAAAATCTATCAGAGATTTTTCGACTTATTTGGAAGAATTTTAAAAAGTTAATCGTTTTCAAAGCCCTCTAGCGGCTAAACTAAGCAACTTTGTATATAAGTAAGTTGAGTTAAATCATCATGTTTTTGTTCAAGGAATATGTGATTAACAGATTGACCTCCTTTTTAGGGACACCCTGTATAGTTTTCATGATACAATACTGTTACAAATTTTAGAAAAATAATTTATCGAATTTTATAATTATAAGACAATATAGGTATTCATTATTTATTTTTCATGGTAATGTATATGGAAATTAAATTCGCAGCCGCTGTTGCTCGAAATCTGCAAACCGTCTAGAGGAGACTTGCTATTGCTACTTGCCATGGTACTCGCTGTTGTACTTGAAGATGACATAGCTTTGGTGTTTTGAGTCTTAAACAGTTGTTTTGTAATTTTCATTCGCTTTGAGACCGACTTTTCAATGTACGTCTCTGCCACTGAGGAGGAGTCCCAACCACCAAGCTCCTTCATGGACAGCAGGTCACCATCATTTTCAACTAGCATGGTAGCTGAAGACCTCCGGAATGAATGCCCTGTATAGAGTTCAGGATCCTCCAATTTCAATTACGTTGCAATTTTCTTTGGCACATTCCCAATGGTATGATAGCCCACAACTTGCTTAACACATTTACCGTTTCTGTATCCAATAAAAAATCGACGAGTTTCCAGGTTTACGGGACGCAGATCAGCGTATTTTTTTTACAATCCATATGCATTGAAAGGAGTGTCTTCCTTTGGAATGACAAATGATCTACTTTTCTTGTTTTTGGTGCACCTTAGTGTAATAAGAACATGCTGGCTAGTATCTTCGAAATCGCCCAGGGTTAGTGACGTAAGTTCATTACGCCTACAAGCACCAAAGATTTCAAGGATTAATATTATCTTTTCAAGCAACCACTTTTGATCATCTACCTCCAACAAGAACTTAGTCATTTGTTCTTCACTTAAAATCTTTGCTTTTTACTTCCTTTTACAATAAAGGAAGTATTGGATTCACCCCAAAAATTCGAAATTGAGTTTTCAACGGATCTTCACGTTTTAGAGTCCCCTGATCCCAAAAAAACATATTTTTTTTCATTGGTCTGTCTGTCTGTGTGTCTGTGTGTGTGTCTGTCTGTGAACAGAATATCTCAAAAACGAAAAGAGGTATGGCGTTGAAACTTCATATATAAGTTTTGTGTACTATGTAGATGAGACAGCAAGCTTTTGAAGAAAATCGCATAACCGGAAGTAGGTGTTTACTCTTGTGATTTTTCAGTTTTTTTCGATTTTTTCAAAAACGGCTCTAACGATTTTTTTAAACTTTACATTTTTATTACATTTTTAATGTGTATTGATGTGAGATAGGTGATTTTCCAGTTGAATACTTCTAAAGTAGGTTTCTTTTGTTTTTTTTTCTATTTTTTTTATTAACTCCTATTTTAAATAAAACACCCGGTATATTATTACATTTTTGAATTCACCTTAATATTCTAGAGAAAATTTGTCTCTTCAACTAACACTCTATTTTGTACCGTTTTTGTAGAATTTGTAATTTTTGAAAATTTTAACAAATGGTTAAAAATTAAAAATGAAATTTTTGACTAATTATAAGATCACTGTAAAAGGAAGTTGTGTGAGTGTATTACACCAGATTTTTTCGGTTTATAATCATTACTCGTTCGCCTCAGAAACAAGAAAAGCTTGCCAAATCTCGAAATATCAATGTTTTCGAAAACTTTTAAACCCAGCTTCAGCATTGAAATCTTAGTCCACATGGAGTTGGGAGAATAGACCTCAGATTTTCCTTTAACATACGCTAGTAATACAGCTTCATTAACACAATTCACATTTTTACTTTTTCGCAATGTAACAAAATCTTCATATTCTTTCTCATAACGCTCTTTAGTTTTCTTGGGTAGCAAATTAATGCTTTCTATAGATGCTTCTTGTATTATTTCAGCAGGAATTTCAAAATTCTCTTTTTCATTCATAATTACTGCTTGCAATAATGATAAAAAACGAAAATGACGCTTCTGTAATTAATTTGTTTATTCTCTCCTAGGTAACACTTGCGCTGATATTGTTACTGTGATTGCATATGTCTAATTACTTTTTGGTAATAAATTTTATCCAACACTGTGAGTTATTAAGCCCATAACTATTGTGGTTTTAGGAATTTAAAGTGGCTTATAAGTCACTAGTGAGTTATAAACCATAAGTCACTAGTGTGTTATAAACCATAAGGCACTCTTGATAAAAAAACCTATTTAAAATTAACATTTTATTCAGAACACGTTACAGAACATATTACATCCATAACACAATATTACATACTCAATATAATACATTTTAGAACATTACTTATTAATATTAATATTTATATAAATGTTGCATAGTTGTTACTTCTAGTCATTTGACAATTTACATTATTATTGGAAATTTCATTACGTGATTCTGCGCTATTCACTACAATACTTAGAACAGTGGCGGTGGTGAACTCAAAACCTCCTTGAATTTTTCTTGCCGTGTTAATTTTTTCTCCTAACGACTTTTCAATGTACCCCTCTGCCACAGTAGACGATTTCCATCCACCGTGGCGTTTAAGCGCTGTTATGTCGCCTCCACCATTAACCAACAGTGTAGCAAGACCGTCTCAAACTGTGACCAGTGTAAGCCTCTGCGTGTGGTAGTTTCAAGTAAGATGCGATTCGGAATGGCACCTTAGACAATGTGTTTCTTCCAACTGGTTGAATCGTGCATTTTTGATGTTTGTAATTCAAAAAAAAAAAAATCTACGGTGTGGTACCTTGGCAGGTCGTAATGAAACATAGTTTCTATAGAGATCAATAGGACTGACAGGATATCCCCCGTTTATGACAGTGAAATTTCGAGGTTTGTTGGTTTTTGTATCAGGAATGGAAATATACAGATATGATCCCTCGTCTTCGATGTGCTCAACATTCAAATTTGTCAGCTCATTACAACGGCATGCCCCCGCAATACTCATTATTAGTGCAACCTATAAACATATATTTAAATAGGATTTACGGAAATCAAATAGGCACTATCTCACCTTCTCCCTCAGATATTCACTGTCCGGAGCACTTCTTAGAAACTGCTCAATATGTTCCTTTTCCAAAATCTTGGCTTTCTTTGGTTTATGTGCTCTTGACTCACTTTTCAAGAAAGATAGATATACGCCTACCATATTTCGATATGTCGACATTTTTATGAAATTTTAACGTTGCCTTCAACATCGAATATTTTGTCCACATTGACGAACCTACATTTTTCTTTCCAATTTCAACAAAATACGCCAACAATATTTCTTCGTTTATACCACTAACTCCTTTCTCTTCTCTCCAGGACTTGAATAGCCCGAATTCTTTTTCATAAATATCCTTCGATTTCTTGGGTATTATTTTCGATAATGCTAGTTTAGCATCGTTTTGAATTCCAGCCGGAACAAACACTTTTTCTTCCATTAGGTATTCGGCGTCGTTTTCGCGTGTTGACACTTTTGTGAAACCAAACACGATTATTGTTTCAATGTAAACAAAACTTTTATATGCCATGGTGATCGCGTCAAAGCCTTCCCATAAATTGAACTAGGTACTTTTAATAATTTGTCAAATAAAAATGTCGCAACTGTCAGCAGAAAAAGGATGCGTTTTAACGAAATTCTGAAAGTGTTGGATAAAATTATGTATGGAACTCGCGTGTTATCGGTCATAAATCACTCTTAAAAACAAAGCCACTCGCACAAAGTGCTCGTGGTTTACCCGTTTTTTCTCGTGACTTATTTCACTTATTACACACTTGTACCATGAATAACTATAATTCCCCCACTCGCACAAAGTGCTCGTGGTTTACCCGTTTTTTCTCGTGACTTATTTCCCTTATTACACACTTGTAACATGAATAACTATAATTCCCATCACGTGATTTTAAACGGCCGGCGGCCGTTAAAATAACGGCCTCCAGCCATTAAAGATGACTTATCATTCCTCTGTTTAGACAGGTTACAACAGTATAACAGTATTGTATCATGAAAAAAATTAACGATATTTTTTTTGTTGCAGCCGTTAAAATTTTGCATATTTAGCGTAGGTATATTACACCTTAAATACGCGCTCGTACTTAACCACATCACTGGGTAGTAAAACAGGTTGTTACATGTTGACTCTATTGTCGCCAGTTTTACATTCGCTTTATACCTAGGTACCTACGTTATAATATGTATGTAATGATTTGAATACCGAATAAATTATTACTGAACTAGAAGTGAGGTTTATTGTGAAAATGTCGGTCACCCTGAACTAATAAATAATCGTTTGTTACCCACCAACTGTGACATGTTATATTATTTATTGTATTCATGTAGAATGATCTAAATTATAAAAATAATGTTTGTGAGATATTAGAATCGTTGTATCGAAAATAGAAGAAATTTAGCAAAGTGTGTCAATTCCTACAGTTTCACGACACGACGTCGCATATGGGATCAGTTAAAAAGTTGTCATGTGTAAATTATACTCTAGTTAAAATTAAGTATTCAGGAACTGTCTTGAGTTGCATACCCTGCTGGTTCATTTCTGTGTGGATTTTTAAAAAATCGTGGGGCTAAGGAAATTTTGATAATTTTTGGAATATATTGCCTATATAGTGGGAGTGGTATCCTGTAGCCATCTTGGCGAGATTGAATGATAGTCGATTCTGGTGTGTTTTGGATCTTTTCAAAGACTCACATAAATGTGCATTTTAAATCCTTCATTATCGTGAAAGATCTATTCCAGCTTTCCAGTACCTATGTATTATGTGTGTAGTTACTGACATTAGTGACATTCATTCGGTTATGACAGGTTTAGCAAGTATTTCAGGAGCAAAATGTATTACTTCTGGCCGCTCCCCAACCTCCGGCTGCTCAATCTGGCTTTTGCTTTTGCTAGTTGCTAACGATTTGGTGATGTTTTAGGCCTCCTATTATCCCGCTCTGCATCTTCCCATTTTGAACCCTGTTGTCGCCACGTAAAGTACCTGGGGACAGAGTTATAAGTGGTTTTGAGTGTCCTGTACAGCTACGCTGGCACAATACCTCCCTCTGAGATGTTCTAGACCTTTCTCTCATATAATTGCAGAACTCAGCCATGCCGTTTGGGTACACGGCTTCTGTGACTTCTCCATGGTCACCATCTAGGCGTAGACATCTCCAGATACACCTTTTGCGATTCCACTCGTGGGCTAGCTATTTTGTGGTACGCAACTATCATCATCATAATCATCATCATAATCATAATCATAATCATAATCATAATCATCATCATAATCATAATCATAACTCTATAATAAAGCAGAACACGTCCCAAGGTCAAATACGCATGCGCTTGGTCTATGTGTAGTTCGATTGTGGGCGTGGTATTGATATTTTCTAAGAGCCAGTAATATGGAAGGAGAGAACAATTAATGCTCTTGTTAGGGCCTACACACATTTTTTACATTACACAGGAATGTTTGTACTATGTACACATAAATATTAAATCTGCAAATAACCTAAATTCGGAGCTTTGTACAAAAATATGGTTATAAACTTTTTGCAAGTGGACTTTACTACCTCTAGGAAGAACGGTGGTTACAATAATGGCGTCCGTTCTACCAAAAAGAATAAAAGTAATAATTACTGTTGTGTGTTGCAGTGTAAAAATTATTGCACGGACAATGTTCCTATGCACGGTTTTCCGCGCAATAATAAAAATTTGTGCAAAACATGGGAAATACGTCTAAAAATAGGGAAACCCGTGTCGGCCCATATGAAAGTTTGCAGTAAGCATTTTGTGAAGAAAGATTTTATATTACCCGGTGAGTAGGTCTTGCCAGTTTGTATTTTCACTGGGTTGAAATAATCATAAATATGCTGCCTTAAAGATACATGTTAATTAAGCAAGTGCCACTTGATGTTAAACATTGTTAGGGAAGAAAGACGGTCGGCCTTACCTTTTGGCGAAAGTTATAATTGATGTTTTGCCGGCTGGTAACTATCGGCCTAATTGGGCTAGCTCGCCGCGAGGGTCGCAGGGTTCCAGCTATGCTGAAAAAGTATAAAAAAAAAATAGGGCGCCAGGTCCACGACTCAAGTTCTAATCCTTATGCCGGACCGTACATAAGGTCAGGACAATTTCCAGCAGCACAAAGAAAACAATCAAATCAACCACCAAAGAAAATATCACAGCTTTATTAATAAAAAGTTTGGTGCGTACTATAGTGCAATGCTAACATAAACTAAATACAAATATCACAGCAGGCAATATTTTTACCAACATTAAAGAACACACAGTATGCGACATGCAATAGTAAATGTATATACAAATTCAAATATAAGTATTGGGCAAATAGTAGCCCACGAGCAGCAATGACTATGAACTAGCACATTAAAACATTGTGCGGTTACAACGGAGCGTAGCGAGTATTAAGTTTAAAAAGAAAATAAATTGATCAAGCGCGAGTCGCGGAGCGAGTTTAAAATTTTGCGTATACCGGCTCAGAGCAATACAAGACCACCTCGGCCAACGTTTTAACCCCGAAGGTTAGCCCTAAATGACGCTATATCTATATTCAAAATTTTCTAAAGGGCGGAATCAGCGTGCGCTTGCGTGGCCACACATGAACGACGGTGTCCATATTAAAAATGCATTAAGTGTACTTATGTATATTTATATGCTAAAGAAAGCAAAGGCTTGGATTTGCCCCTTACTCGGTTAACGGAGATCTACAATAACCACAACGCTCCCGAAGTCGGCTTACGAGACACGCTACTGAAGTGTGCCTAACTTCGCGTCGAAGGTTTGACATGAAAATATTAACTATTGTTTTGGTGATGAAGACAGCGAAACTTTAAGGCGTCCGAACTGTGTTATGCAAGCTGGTGAGTAAACGCGACGTCCAGAAAGGACACAAGTGAAGCCCAAAGCTACAAGTTCTACTCTATAAATTTTTCAGATAACGCAGAGGTCAATAAGGCTAGGAGACCCGAATGCACAAACGGAGCAATACACAGGTAAATCTTACGACCTTAATTTAGCAAGTAGCAGAGGGTAACCGCATGTCATTGCGCGGCGGCCCTAACATTTAATTACACAAATTCTAAATATTACTAATCTAACGATGCACGAAACCTATCACCTAAATCACATGCCCGAAGTGCTAACGGCATGAAACAGTATGATTCAATTATAAAGTACAACAGGCGCAATGCATATTATCTACAATAACGTCTTGCCTGCAGGAAAGTTTACCAGAACCTAATCTCTTCGTTCGCTCCCCTGGGGTTGGACGTAGCTAGAGAGAAGCAACGATGGCGGCTGCAGCTGCGGGGTGCAGTGCCAGCTATGGAGGTTGCAAGATGACTTGCAGGTGAGTGTAAAGCAGTTGCTCAAACTTCAGCGTGGCCCACGAGAGTTGAAAAATTCGCAGGCGATGCGACCATCTTAGGGGCCCAGTGCATCGAACAGGATTCGAGCAGGGTGCAGTCGAACGGGGTAGGTCTACTCCAGACAGGAAGGATTTCCAGCAGATGGGGAGTGTTTTAACTCCCGCCAGGAATTTTTGGCTAAAAACGCACAGAACCCAAATGTATTCCCGATTAAGAAGAAACTGACCTAGTCTTACCTCCAGCTGGGGGTCGAGCCGAGAGGAGCGCGCTAAAGTAGGCGTCCAGGAGATCCGCCAAAAGCGAAGGGATGCAAGTAAGTAGCTATCTAATCATTACGAACATCCACGATAACGCAGAAATGCTTCCAGATCCCTCAAACAATCTATTCGAAGAGGCGAGCCCTACCAAAGGGCTATGAAGCACTTAGCTGCAGAGGAACACCTACTAGCACGACCGTTTAGCTTGGAAAGAAAGCCGAAAAATTCAAAAACCCAGCCCACAGGTCATCTGATAACCAAAAATTTGGGCCAGAAGAAGCAAAAAAACCCAGTCAGGCAAGTTTGACTGCAGGAAAAGATAACATTGCTCTAGCAACAAATGGAATAGTTAAAAACAATTTGTATCACCGGTTGCCTAGCGGCCATACCCAAATATTTGTAGAAATATAGCAAGAATAAACCTAATTTGCAAAATATGAGTAATTAAACGAGGGATTGCTTACGAAACTGCATGATAATTATAGGAGAGTAATTAAAAATAAGATATAGCCAATTATACCTAGTTTAAAGTTTGCAAAAATTGACAAAAGCCAACCATAAATATTCAAGTTCAGAATTCAGCTAGCAGAAGTTCAATACTACGGGGGGCACTCCAAAAGTATCGTAACAAATCCTCCCCCAACAAAAGGGAGGGTAAATCACCCCAGATTTACCCGACCATACAAATGCCAACAAAAGAAATCGCCCTAAGAGACAACAAAAAAAAAACGATGCCTGCCGGAAGGAAACAAAGGGAAGGAACAAAGGATCTAAAGAAGTAGACAAGAAGAGAGGATGTAAGAGTTCAAGCACATCATCGAAGACAACTAGACACCAACCTCTTCCGTCGCTGCAAGATGATGTGAGCTGCGCCGGTGGAAGGGAAGGTTACGTCAGGTTGCAACAAAGATGCACCCGAAACGCAAACACCTCGGAAAGATGCGGAGTGGGAGACAGGAAAGCGAACGACACAGAAGAAGGAAGGGAAAGGAAAACCAACCTCAACCAAGGGTTAAGTACTTAGGCCCAGGATCGACCTACAGCACTGAAGCTATCTCCAAATGACGGAAGATAGAACTAATATCCAAAATAACACGAAGTATAAAGAGAACGAGCACAGCAAAAAGAGGGAACATCCCTTTCAAACAAGAAAAAAAAATGAGACAGAGAAAGATGCGAGAAATGAAGGGACCAGATGTTTAGGTCGGGACTCCAATTCGAGAAAAAGGAAAGGTGAGTTGGGTCCCAAAGATTCCGTCCGACGTCCCCAAACCAGCCACCCAAGAAGACGTAGACTAAACCAAATCATCATCATTGTCGACAGCGTTGTTGAGCTTCAAGTCTTTGGCATGCCAATTCCCGCGTAGACGTCCGTCTGGATCCTTAAGTTGATATATGAAGCGAGACAATTTCTTATGAATTATAAAGGGTCCAATGAACTTGGGTGCCAATTTAGCAGTATAGTGGTTAGCAGCATCCGATTGCGTGAAGTTTCTTCTCCAAACGGAGTTGCCTACCTGATATTCATCAGGTCGTCTTCGCAGGTTGTAGTAGACCTTCGAACGATCGTAGGCCCTAGCAAGACGAACTTTTACTTCTTTGTACAATCGTTGCAGCGCTTGGGCTCTTATATTGGGGTTTTCATCCCTGATGACACGAAGTTCGGGACCTTCATCTTCAGGTCTTTCTTCCGGATTCCCGTCGAGTGTAATTTCTCGGCCAAAATTCAAAAAGTAGGGGCTATGACCAGTGACATCATGCTTGGAGGTTCTTATGGCACAAGCGACTTGTTGTAAGTATTTATCCCACTCACGTTGTTTGTCGGACACGTACGCTGTAAGCATTGTTTTCAGAACACGATTGATGCGTTCCGTTGGATTTGCCTGAGGGTGATACAACGCTGTAAACGCTATTCTGCAGCCATAGTTCCTAGCCAAGGCAGTAAATTCGCGACTCTTGAACTGGACACCATTGTCGCAGATAATTCTCTTCGGAGCGCCAAACAATAAAAACACGTTTTCTTCAACGTGACGTACGACTGCAGCGGCCGTAGCCTTACGAAGGGGAAATACAAGAGGAAGTTTAGAGAAACAATCAGCCACTACGAGTATATACTGATATCCCCGAGAAGAACGAGGTAGAGGTCCTATGAGGTCCATACAGATAACCTCCCAGGGCTTCGAGATGTTTGTGTGACCTCCCATATGTCCAGCGGGTGGTCGTTGGTCAGGCTTAGTGCGGGGAACACACCTTGCAGTTGCGAATGTAGCGCAGAACGTCCGTTCGCATCTTGGGCCAGTAGTACCTCTGAGCTATACGACCTAAGGTTTTCGAAACGCCGAGATGTCCTGAGGTAGGATCATCATGATTACGTCTAAGTACTTCTGAACGTTTGTCCTTAGGTAGAACTATCTTCCAATCTTCATTGGCCTGCATGAGTTCTGGATACGGACTCCTAACATGTTTGTAGAGTTGCGAATTCGACTCGCGCCAAGCAGGATAGTGCTGTGGATCGTTTCGGACTTTTAGGCGCATCCGAGCATACCAGCGATCTCGAATATCGTCGTCCTCAGTGACTTCATCGACAATAGGTACGGACCTGGATAGAGCGTCAGGTACGACATTGTCTTTGCCTTTGCGATGGATAACATTGAAATTATATTGTTGTAGGCGTATGGCCCAACGCGCAATGCGTCCTATGGGGTCTTTAATATTATGCAACCACTTGAGGGCGTAGTGGTCGGTCACGACGTCGAACTTAGTTCCCTCGATGTACGGGCGAAGTTTTTCGATGGCGAAGAGTACCGCGAGACATTCACGTTCCGTTGTGCTGAACTTCCGCTCATTCTTCGTGAGTGAACGGCTTATATAGCAGACGACCTTCTCTCCCTCAGGATACGTCTGGGACAAGACGGCTCCGAGTCCATAACCGGAGGCGTCCGTCTGAATGGTGAAGGGACGACTGAAATCTGGGCAAGAGAGCACAGGGGCCGAGACGAGGCAGTCTTTAATGGTGTCAAATGCGGTTTGACATTCCTCAGACCAAACAAACTTCTGGTTCTTGCGAAGCAGGCGAGTCATAGGTGACACAACTGAAGAAAAGTTAGGCACAAAGCGCCGATACCACGATGCCATTCCCAATATCCTTCTAACCTCTGGTACCGTCTTGGGGTTAGGGATGTTCAAGATTGCTTCGACCTTTTCCGGGTCGACGAGTAGACCTTTGGAGTTCACGACGTACCCCAGGTACTTCAGTTCGGGCTTGCAAAAATGACATTTTTCCCGGTTCAAAGTTAGGCCGGCCTTGGCGATCCTAGATATGACTTCCTTCAAGACCTCCAGGTGTTGTTCGAAGGTAGGAGTGCAGATAATAATGTCATCCAAGTATGTGAAGGCGTAAGGTTCTAGGTCGGCACCAATAACTCGGTCGATAAGACGTTGCCAAGTCGCCGGGGCGGTATGAAGGCCGAACGGGAGGCGACAAAATTGGTACAACCCACGATTAGGGACAGTGAATGCAGTTAGCGGACGGCTAGCGACAGAAACCGGCACCTGAAAGTAAGCTGACTTGACATCTAACGTGGTCAGGTATTGTGCATCACGTAACTTGTCCAAGATGTTGCTGATGTACGGAAGTGGATAGGCATCAGGTTGGCTCACCTTGTTGAGCTTCCGATAGTCTACGCAGAAGCGGTAGGAACCATCCTTCTTCTTTATCATAACGATGGGCGATGACCATGCGGATGTTGAGGGTTCCACAATGCCTTTTCTAACATATCGTCGAGCTCTTCATTCACGTGCTTTTGCAAAGCAGGCGAGATTGGATAATAGCGCTGCTTAATTGGTTCAGCATCTGTCTTGATTACATGCTCCACTAAATGGGTGCATCCTACACCATCTCCTATCAAAGAAAAAGCTTCGCTGATAGTCTGATCAAGCACAGCTTGTTCGTCGTTCGTGAGGTGTTCAGTTGAGCGGATCGCAGCGATTTGCTCATCAGCCGAGGCTTTGGAGAAGGTCCATTCCCCATGGCGAAGATCTGGCACAAGGGCCATCCTCTTCCAGAAGTCGGTGCCCAAAATTAATGTATGTGGGAGTGAAGGAATAACCAGGACTTCGAAAGTTCTCACGCGATCTCTCAGTACGATGGGGACGGTAAGTGTACCTATACTATGGCATTTATCACCATTGGCGACGCTGCAGGTGGTAGATTTAGCAGAGCTTAATTTGCAGACGTCCCTCAATACTTCCCATCCTTGTCGACCTAAAATGGTACGGCTTGCGCCGGAGTCCAACAAACCAAGTAGATCCTTGCCATAAATAGAGACACGAAGATAGGGCCTCTCATCTTTGTTGGCGTGACCTAGGATGAAATCGAGCAGAATGCGATGTTCGGTAGGTAAATCGGTCGTTGTTTGTGACTGTTTGACAATATTAGCTTCAGAGTTTTTCTTCCTAGAATTGCGAAGTGATGGGCACTGGGCCATGCGATGATCGGGCTTTCCGCAGTTCCAGCAAACACCAAAGGGTCGAACAGCTGTAACCTCGCAGACTTGTTCTTCGGCAGAGGGACTAGGAGTGTAACTAGTTTCCTCAATGGCAGCAGCTCTAGCTCCAAAACGGGGCTTGTGATAAGCCCAGTCAGGTTCGAGGGCTTGATAAGGCGGAGGTGGATTCTTGAACCTTGAAGATCGCACCTTAGCATCCTCAATCAGTTTGCCAAGTTGTCTAAGCTGAGCGATACTCGTTGGAGAGTAGAGAGCCAGTTGTGCCTGTAAGTATGGTTGCAAGTTCCTACGCATAATCTCTATGCGCTCCATTTCCACAGGTACACGAGAAAGGCGACTAAAAAGGTTCTCCATGACAGCGACGTAGACTGTTACGGGCTCATCGGGTCCTTGGGTTCTACTACGGATTTCATCCCATAAGCTAGTTTCGTAGTCGCAAGGCAGAAAAGCGGCTTTCAAGGCGATGATCAATTCATCCCATGAACGGATAGTGTTGCGAATGGAACGAAACCAAATTCGAGCGTTGCCAGTGAACAATTCGATGGCAGCGGCAAAAAGTTGATCCTTGGATACGTTTCGAGCTAGACGAGTCTCTTCTATCTCTTCCAGGAAGCTAGTCAAACCATTTCCTCCATCGAAGGTGATCCTCCATTTATTGATGGCTAAATAATTGGCTGAAGTGTGTCTATACGACGCAGAATGATTGACTTCTTCAGCAGCAGACGAGCGTCGATTGACGGCATCGGCAAAGGGTGGATAATCCAAGTACATGCCAGGTTGAATGGCTGAGCTAGAGGGAATAGGCTGAGGGGCAGAAAACTGTGAAGTGAACAAAGGGTGACTCCACGTAACCGAATTAGCAGTCGAACGAACAGGCAAGGCAGCGTCTTCCTGAGACGTAGTGACAGCAGAGCTATGGGGGCGAATATGAGTTTCCGAAGATAAAACTAACGAACCATCCTCCGAGCTTGAATCACTCGGTGCAGCGGTTGTGTCGTTGCGAGCTTGGGTATCAACGTGAAGCTGAAGTTTCGCTTCCAAGGCGGCAATTAATTGTTCGCATCTATCCTTCAAGGACTCCAACCTAGAAGCGGAATCTGGTTCTGCTATAATATGACCTAACCGACCTTGAACATGAAGAAGGCGAGTACCTAATCGTTGTGCATCATTGTCCAAGTTCCTAGAGGTGCAACTGTCAATTTCGGCAGCTAAAATAGAGAGTTTGTCTTCACAGATCGCAAGTTCTTCAGTAGCGTCCAGAGACACGGGAGTGAAAGTGACATTCATAAGAAGATCCATCTTCAGACGGGCACGAAGTAATTTACGTTTGTCCTGGGCATTGCCCTGAATGACAATGTCTCTAACTCGAAGCTCATAATCGAGTTCATCGACGAGCAGTCGATTAACATCTAATTTAAATACCATCTTGCTGTTCCAACAGGACAAGATGATCACAAAAACTTATTTAAACTAGGCTTATAACTAACCCAAGCAAAACCTGTAAATAGCATGCAATAAACAAACCTATAACTAGCAATAATCAATTGTAAATACCCAACAAGTATCGACAATAAATAATACCAAATGTAAATCACCTAGCCAATAATAAATTCTAACACCCTAACAATTCGATTTGCACTATAGTACCACCAAGTATCCTAATAACGACGTAGTCAAAAATCCTTTCAAGGCCCCAAAGCGTTGGGCGTCAAAATCTTCTTGTTAGGGAAGAAAGACGGTCGGCCTTACCTTTTGGCGAAAGTTATAATTGATGTTTTGCCGGCTGGTAACTATCGGCCTAATTGGGCTAGCTCGCCGCGAGGGTCGCAGGGTTCCAGCTATGCTGAAAAAGTATAAAAAAAAAATAGGGCGCCAGGTCCACGACTCAAGTTCTAATCCTTATGCCGGACCGTACATAAGGTCAGGACAATTTCCAGCAGCACAAAGAAAACAATCAAATCAACCACCAAAGAAAATATCACAGCTTTATTAATAAAAAGTTTGGTGCGTACTATAGTGCAATGCTAACATAAACTAAATACAAATATCACAGCAGGCAATATTTTTACCAACATTAAAGAACACACAGTATGCGACATGCAATAGTAAATGTATATACAAATTCAAATATAAGTATTGGGCAAATAGTAGCCCACGAGCAGCAATGACTATGAACTAGCACATTAAAACATTGTGCGGTTACAACGGAGCGTAGCGAGTATTAAGTTTAAAAAGAAAATAAATTGATCAAGCGCGAGTCGCGGAGCGAGTTTAAAATTTTGCGTATACCGGCTCAGAGCAATACAAGACCACCTCGGCTAACGTTTTAACCCCGAAGGTTAGCCCTAAATGACGCTATATCTATATTCAAAATTTTCTAAAGGGCGGAATCAGCGTGCGCTTGCGTGGCCACACATGAACGACGGTGTCCATATTAAAAATGCATTAAGTGTACTTATGTATATTTATATGCTAAAGAAAGCAAAGGCTTGGATTTGCCCCTTACTCGGTTAACGGAGATCTACAATAACCACAACGCTCCCGAAGTCGGCTTACGAGACACGCTACTGAAGTGTGCCTAACTTCGCGTCGAAGGTTTGACATGAAAATATTAACTATTGTTTTGGTGATGAAGACAGCGAAACTTTAAGGCGTCCGAACTGTGTTATGCAAGCTGGTGAGTAAACGCGACGTCCAGAAAGGACACAAGTGAAGCCCAAAGCTACAAGTTCTACTCTATAAATTTTTCAGATAACGCAGAGGTCAATAAGGCTAGGAGACCCGAATGCACAAACGGAGCAATACACAGGTAAATCTTACGACCTTAATTTAGCAAGTAGCAGAGGGTAACCGCATGTCATTGCGCGGCGGCCCTAACATTTAATTACACAAATTCTAAATATTACTAATCTAACGATGCACGAAACCTATCACCTAAATCACATGCCCGAAGTGCTAACGGCATGAAACAGTATGATTCAATTATAAAGTACAACAGGCGCAATGCATATTATCTACAATAACGTCTTGCCTGCAGGAAAGTTTACCAGAACCTAATCTCTTCGTTCGCTCCCCTGGGGTTGGACGTAGCTAGAGAGAAGCAACGATGGCGGCTGCAGCTGCGGGGTGCAGTGCCAGCTATGGAGGTTGCAAGATGACTTGCAGGTGAGTGTAAAGCAGTTGCTCAAACTTCAGCGTGGCCCACGAGAGTTGAAAAATTCGCAGGCGATGCGACCATCTTAGGGGCCCAGTGCATCGAACAGGATTCGAGCAGGGTGCAGTCGAACGGGGTAGGTCTACTCCAGACAGGAAGGATTTCCAGCAGATGGGGAGTGTTTTAACTCCCGCCAGGAATTTTTGGCTAAAAACGCACAGAACCCAAATGTATTCCCGATTAAGAAGAAACTGACCTAGTCTTACCTCCAGCTGGGGGTCGAGCCGAGAGGAGCGCGCTAAAGTAGGCGTCCAGGAGATCCGCCAAAAGCGAAGGGATGCAAGTAAGTAGCTATCTAATCATTACGAACATCCACGATAACGCAGAAATGCTTCCAGATCCCTCAAACAATCTATTCGAAGAGGCGAGCCCTACCAAAGGGCTATGAAGCACTTAGCTGCAGAGGAACACCTACTAGCACGACCGTTTAGCTTGGAAAGAAAGCCGAAAAATTCAAAAACCCAGCCCACAGGTCATCTGATAACCAAAAATTTGGGCCAGAAGAAGCAAAAAAACCCAGTCAGGCAAGTTTGACTGCAGGAAAAGATAACATTGCTCTAGCAACAAATGGAATAGTTAAAAACAATTTGTATCACCGGTTGCCTAGCGGCCATACCCAAATATTTGTAGAAATATAGCAAGAATAAACCTAATTTGCAAAATATGAGTAATTAAACGAGGGATTGCTTACGAAACTGCATGATAATTATAGGAGAGTAATTAAAAATAAGATATAGCCAATTATACCTAGTTTAAAGTTTGCAAAAATTGACAAAAGCCAACCATAAATATTCAAGTTCAGAATTCAGCTAGCAGAAGTTCAATACTACGGGGGGCACTCCAAAAGTATCGTAACAACATCTTCAGCTTACTCCATTAATTTCATAATTTAGGAGTTTCAATATGATTGTTTACTTGTAGATTATGTCAACAAGCGCAGATGCCTGAAAAATTTGCCCCGTGGAAGTGTCGACAAACCGCCATAATTTAAAACGGTCCAAAGCAAACAGGCGCGTTTGAATAGGCTCCAAAAGAGGAAAACGGAGCAACTCACAAATCGTGTTACTACTGTTACCACAAAACACAGGCCCGTCAAGCACCGGACAACCTGAGATGGAAGCAGCTAATGCTCTGTTAGAGTTGCACAATATGCAGATTGGCAGTAATAAACTGCATGAAGACAAAGCGGAGCAAGTGAACACATTTGTAGATAGGTAAGTGGTTGAAGTTTGACATTGCCGATATTATAAATAATGAATATAGGGTAAAATGTTGTAGAGGTATAAATAATTTAGCCCTTTTTATCGTAATTGTTGATGTGGTGTCTAAACTATCACTGTCGTCAACAAAGTTCTGCATTAGAAAGCAGGTTTTATTAACTACAATAAAAATTAAATTGGGGCTTACATTTAGATTTTTGGCAATTCTTTTTAATGTATTCAGTTTCAATATGATTGTTTACTTGTAGATTATGTCGACAAGCGCAGATGCCTGAAAAAAACTGCAATTCCTTTCCAAAATTTGCCCGTTTGAAGTGTCGACAAACCGCCATCATTTAAAACGGTCCAAAGCAAACAGGCGCATTTGAATAGGCTCTAAAAGAGGAAAACGGAGCAACTCACAAGTCGTGTTACTACTGTTATGGAGGAACCACAAAACAGAGGCCCGTCAAGCACCGAACAACCCGAGATGGAAGCAGCTAATGCTCTGTTAGAGTTGCACAATAGTATGCAGATTGGCAGTAATAAACTGCATGAAGACAAAGCGGAGCAAGTGAACACATTTGTAGATAGGTAAGTGGTTGAAGTTTGACATTGCTGATATTATAAATAATGAATATAGGGTAAAATGTTGTAGAGGTATAAATAATTTAGCCCTTTTTATCGTAATTGTTGATGTGGTGTCTAAACTATCACTGTCGTCAACAAAGTTCTGCATTAGAAAGCAGGTTTTATTAACTACAATAAAAATTAAATTGGGGCTTACATTTAGATTTTTGGCAATTCTTTTTAATGTATTTAGTTTCAATATGATTGTTTACTTGTAGATTATGTCGACAAGCGCAGATGCCTGAAAAAAACTGCAATTCGTTCCCAAAATTTGCCCCTTTGAAGTGTCGACAAACCGCCATCATTTAAAACGGTCCAAAGCAAACAGGCGCATTTGAATAGGCTCTAAAAGAGGAAAACGGAGCAACTCACAAATCGTGTTACTACTGTTATGGAGGAACCACAAAACACAGGCCCGTCAAGTACCGAACAACCCGAGATGGAAGCAGCTAATGCTCTGTTAGAGTTGCACAATATGCAGATTGGCAGTAATAAACTGCATGAAGACAAAGCGGAGCAAGTGAACACATTTGTAGATAAGTGGTTGAAGTTTGACATTGCCGATATTATAAATATTGAATATAGGGTAAAATGTTGTACAGGCATAAATAATTTAGCCCTTTTTAACGTAATTGTTGATGTGGTCTTTAAACTATCACCGTCAACAAAGTTCTGCATTAGAAAGCAGGTTTTATTAACTACAATGAAAATTAAATTGGGGCTTACATTAAGATTTTTGTAAAAATTGGAGGTTAGCAGGTTAGGTTTTGCATCAGTTTTGACCAAGAACACTATACTAAGGAGATGCAACTTCCTATGACGGCTGTATATAAAAGCGGCCCCTATGCCGGGGATAGCCGTCGCGGCACTGTTGACAGCGTGTAACTACTTCGGTCATTTTCGTTTGTTTTCGCTGCTGTTCGAGAGTTGGAAGCGAACTAAATTAATCTGTAATCCCGGTTAAAAGTCAGTTTACGGTTGTTAATCCAATGGAGTGTATTTCAAGTGTGTTATTAATTGTTAAAACATGGTCCGAATTTCCAGCTACACTCAGTAAATATTAGACATTGACAGTTCACGAGTTTTGTGAATAAATAAAGCTACACCACGACCGCCTTATTTGTCAACTTTTAGCGGTTCGCTTCGAAACGGGAGTTGCGTCTCCTTAGTATAGTCTTCTTGGTTTTGACACAGACCGATGCAAAACCTAACCTGCTAACATCGAATTTGACATAGACTTACAGTGCCACCAACATATTATTCTGCTGCATAATGTCACATTTTACTGACGTTTGAATAAAAATACATTTCTATCGTGCAAAAAACCTCATGAGCATCACGAACGTTAGGGAATTACCAATCTCAGACAATAATTGGAGTCGTCGCTTCACTCCTCTAAACAATTGTCTTTCATCGGTAAAATGTCCTTACCGTTCTTAATATTTAATATACTCTATAGGAAGTATAAATTGAATGACAGAAATAATAATGATAAATGGCTACAAAATCGTTGATATTTTAACTTTCTCTTATGGCAAATAGTATTTAAACGTTTTCTAAGTCATGGAATTGCCATGTTTCGTACAATTTTAGGCAACCTCTATATAAAAATGTTTATTGCAAGCAAAATAGTAATTGTTTTATTGAATTAAAAGTGTCACTTTGTTTGACAAGCAATTATTTTAATTATATATTAACTCAAAAATTGCAAGTCAAACAGAGCCACTTTTAATCCAAATAATGCATACTATTTTTTGTGCAACCTAGAAAAGTAAAAATTCAAAATTTTAGATTGCTTTTGACGTTACTCATTTAAAAACCATTATGACAAGTGCATCCATAGACGACCAGTTAGACCTTAATTTTAGTTCATAGGAAATATAGGCTATTTATGTTACAAGTATGAAGTTAAGGACTTCTTTTGGGTGAACCGCAGTGTACGGTAATGCGAGCGATGTACATAAAGAAGGCCAACCTTAATGAAACATTGGAATTGTATATATATATATATATTTATTTTTATAATTAATAATAAAATAATAAGTACATTTTATTGTTACAAGGTTTTTGAATATGTACTTTGTAAATGCGATTATATTAATTATCGTTATGAGGCGGCAGTATTATACCGGGTGGCCATAAACATCTGAGATCCCGGTAGCCATGGAATTAGCTACTTATAAATGTTGGTTAGTATTATACATATTTCAATTTTAATAAGTATTGATATGAAATGTAATAAAATGCAAATAAGAGGAGGGGAATGTGCAACAGATTCTGCAGTTTAGCCTACGACTCGATTATAAAATTCTCCTGTTCTAACTTCAATACTTATTGCAATCTGTAATAATTTTTGACAGATAGGAATTTTAGTTGTGATGACATTAATGACATTTAGTTTAGTTGGATTCATCACTTTAATAAAGCGGTGCTGATTCCAAAGGTAATGTGATATCAGATATTTATGGCCACCCGGTAGTACCTTTGAAAGAGGTTTTAGTAAAGTTTTCGAGAATTAATTTGGAAGGATTCCAGAAAATCAGACTGATTTACAGTTATCAATTGAAAAAAAAAATGCAATAATACTAGCAGTCTTTTTTAAATCTCGTGGGTAGAATATGTTCAGGAAATTTATTGACAAATATAAATGTGTAATAACATTAGTTAAGCCAATTAGGTATTTTTTTGTAGAAAAAGTAAGTAATATGATGGACATTTTACTTACCATGTTGATTCACACACCACTTATAAGAACAAGACACCAAGCTAAATAAACAATATACCAAGACAAAATTACAAGAGCGACTGAACACCAAGAACTTTAAGCAATAATGTTGCTGATATCAGGTAGTTTTACAGGTGGGGTTGATTACCTGAGTTTTTGGAATAGGAAGTAGACACTTAAATACGTTTACAAATTATCCATCATAACTAAAGCTGATATTATATGGCAAATGCATATTTTGTATAATTGATAAACCGGATAAACTTTTCGCATATGTATACTAATTATGTGAAAACAAATTGTTTAAGCCAAGTTTCACTTTGCATATTTTGCATATTTATACGTTTTTGAGCATACTTTCTGGATTTTGCATATTTGGTTATATTTAGCAATAATTTGTAATGTATGAACTTTTAAAGATTTTTTTGTTAAATTTACTATTTCATGAAATTTATTAATTAAATGTTTGTGTGCAATTGAGATATATACTTTCACTTTCTGCCGCTGGAGTGCAGTGCGCATATCGAAATAAGCAGAGGAAAGGGAGAGTCCCTATTAAAATCTTTGACTATATCAACATAGACTGCCAGATACCCCCACTTTTCCCATAGAAGTAATGTATAAAGAATCAGACAATATAGAATCCACTTCAAGAGTGTTGGGTGAATAATAGTCTGGCGGGGTTACGGGAAATCTCATTCTTATGTTGATTACAACCTGAAGTTGGCGTTGGCTGTCTATGTTTATATGGCCAAACGTTAAAACGAATGTCGTCTTTGAATAAATATTAGGGAATTAAATAAACTCATACAAAATAATTAAAATTTTTACATTATTTAGAATACTCCTACCTATTTTCAAAATAAAATGAGGAGCATATTATGTGCATATATTATAACTTTGGGTGCATATACTCAACAAAATATATGCATATATATGCGCATATTTTCGTAAATTTGATTGCATATAATTATCAGCTTTAATCATAACAATAAAACATAATATTTCCTTTATATTTGGGATATTCCAAAAGCAAATAAGTACTTATTTGTCCCTATTTTCAGAAAGTTGTAGGTTTGTCTAAATATAGTGCTTTTAGATATCAGCGAACGGAGGATATAAGATGGGGAATAAAGAAATAAAAATAGTGTGCTACGCCTAGTGATGTGGGTCGGGTAAATACCCAGTGGGTACGGTATTTACCTGGGTATTTACCCCTGCCTCGGGTAAATACCTAAACACTGGGTATTTATCAAATGTGTAATATTTAGAAAGTAAGCTAAACTTTTACTCACATCATAATGTTATCTTAATAAATAAACTACATATAAATGCACTGGAATATTTTATGTAAAATAACAATTTAAATGTAACATTGAATAAGCATTCACCCAGGTAAATTACTCATTTATCGGGAAAGAACATTGGCTGCCGAAGTTTGTGGAAATAAACAGTTAGACGCAATAAATTGCGCCTGTTAGAGATTACAAAAAACATTGTGACGGCTCTGACTCCATTTTTAAAAAATGAACATAACATTAATTTGAAGAAATAATCCTTATAATTATTAACATTAATATATACTGATAGACATATTACGAAACAATCTTAATAAGGCAAAAAATATCACAAAATAATATAAACAACGCTGTATACCGATGGGACCATAAGTATGCAACAGCAATAAGATAGCATGAGCAAAAACACATAATACTTGAATAAGAGATAACCGTAAAAAAAGTTATTTTAGTAGGCATATTTTGTTGACATATGCCATAATTAAAATGAACATTAAGTTTACTCAAATATTTGTTTGTATGTTCATCTCTTTCTTATTCAATCATTGAATTCTGTTTCTTCTTCATGCTATCTCATTGCTGTTGTATACAGGTTGCCTAAAATTATATGGAACATGGCAATTCCATGAGTTGGAAAAGATTCAAATACTAATTACCATAAGAGTAACCGAAATAGAAAATGCAATAATTACTTTGGTAGCTAGGCAACAAGTAGGTATAATAGCTACTTGTTGCCTAGCTACCAAAGTATTTATTGCATTTTCCATTTCGGTTACTCTTATGGTAATTAGTATTTGAATCTTTTCCAACTCATGGAATTGCCATGTTCCGTACAATTTTAGGCAAAACCTGTATAATTATGTCCCCATCTGTATTTTGGGCAGTAAATGTTCTCAGTTCAGCTATTTTCTTAAACATTTTTATAAAATTCGAATAGAGTACCTTCAGTTATGAATCAATTATACTCATTAGATAGATACATTAGATTATAATATTTGTAAATGAGTCTATAAATATCCGCTTAAATACCCATTTTGGGTATTTACCCGGATAAATACCCCAGGTATTTACCCCTAAAAATAAATACCCGGGTAATTTACATCACTAGCTACGCCGATGATGCCGTGCTCCTGGCAGAAAATGAAAATGACTTGCAACGACTATTGTTTAGGTTCAAAACAGCAGCGGAAGAATTTAACATGAGAGTATCAACAGAAAAAACAAAATCATTGACTATCTCGAAAGAACCTCTTCGATGTAACTTGGCCGTTGATAATAATATGATTGAACAAGTTATGAACTTTAACTACCTAGGTGTACACACATCTAGCATGAGAAACCTAAACGAGGAAGTTCGCAATCAAGCAATGAAAGCGGCTGCGATATCAGGCTACCTACGAGACGTGATATGGACAAATAAGCACATGTCGGTTGAAAGTAAAGTACAGGGTTATTAATTATAAATTACCCACCCCTTATCATTGTTATTATTGCCTATAGAAAAAAAAGTTTTAAATAAAAGTTATGTGGTTATAACTGAATTTTGTTAAAATGCTATCAAAAGTACAGTGGCGTGCATAATTAAGGGGATACAATGTATGCTCTTTTTGCTGCACGTTTATTTTTGTTATTTTGTATATAACAAGTAAATATTTGAACTTTTTCTTCCTCACTATAAACCATTTTGATTATTTCATTAAAGAAATGTCACTTATCAAACAAAGTAGTTGTTATTTTCATAGCTTACTTTAATAATGTTAATGATATTCGACGTTTAATAACTCAAAAACGGTATAAGGTAGGGGTAACATATGGTATATTTTTGAAATCAGGAAAGAAAGATCATTCCAAAAATTTAATAATATACAGGGTGTTCCATTTAAAAAAATATATTACTTTTTTGTATCCCCTTAATTATGCACGCCACTGTACTTTTGATAGCATTTTAACAAAATTCAGTTATAACCACATAACTTTTATTTAAAACTTTTTTTTCTATAGGCAATAATAACGATGATAAGGGGTGGGTAATTTATAATGAATAACCCTGTACAGATCTATAAAACCTGCGTCAGACCCATCTTAACTTATGCCGCCGAAACCAGAGCTAAAACAGCCAAGAAGAAGAAGAAGAAGAAGATATCAGCAAATTCCAGGAATTTAGTTTTTGGAAACTGTCCCAGTGACATTTCCACTAATTCAATGTACAGCATTGTAACAATAATCATTATCATTTAATACTGAACAGAAAAATCTGGTGTGATACACGCACACAACTTCCTTTTACAGTGATCTTATAATTAGTCAAAAATTTGATTTTAAATTTTTAAGCATTGGTCAAACATTTTAAAAAATTACAAATTGTACAAAAACGGTGCAAAATAGAGCGTTAGGTGAAGAGACAAATTTTCTCTATAATTTTAAGCTGAATTCAAAAATGTAATAATATACCGGGTCTTCTATTTAAAATAGGAGTTAATAAAAAAATTTTTAAAAAACAAAAGAAACCCATTTTAGAGGTGTCCAACTGGAAAATCACCTATCTCACATCAATACACATTAAAAATGTAATACAAATGAGAAGTTTAAAAAAAATCGTTAGAACCGTTTTTGAATAAATCGAAAAAAAAACTGAAAAATCACAAGAGTAAACACCTACTTCCAGTTATGCGATTTTCTTCAAAAGCTTGCTGTCGCATCTACATAGTACACAAAACTTATACATAAAGTTTCAACCCCATACCTCTTTTCGTTTTTGAGATATTCTGTTCACAGACAGACACTCACACAGACACACACACATACAGACAGACCCTCACACAGACACACACACACACAGACAGACCAATAAAAAAATATATGTTTTTTGGGTTCAGGAGACTCTGAAACGTGAAGATCTGTTGAAAACTCAATTTTGAATTTTTGGGGTGAATCCAATACTTCCTTTATTGTAAAAGGAAGTAAAAAAGAAGACACTATTCAATTCAGCAGTATCGGCTGTATCCAATATGTAAGAAAGTGGCCTGAAGGCTATCCAAAAATTTCCAATCTCTAGCGTGCTTTTAAAACTTTCTTTAGTGCAACAAAAGTTATTAGATTCGTCCTACATTTTAAATGCGGCATATGCCGCGGGCTTCAGCTAGTATTATATATCTCGTGAATATGTTATACCTTATCGTAGTGTTTTGCCTACGGTTTGCAGTCGCGATTCTAAGCAGATCGTTGATGAACAAATCGGCTGCGACTTTACTTATTGTGGGCCTCGTGCATATCTAGTTATTTCTGACACACTAGTACGTTTTAATATTTTTATAGTGGCTGTCAGATTCGACGATTTGGTCGCAATTAACTCTTGACTTAGCGCTGATCACGCCCAACGATATTATTGTTCGTGCTAATGTTCTTTATGAGGGAGTACTGAAGCTTTTCTCCGTTGCTCGTTGACGGCTATTACACGAATTAAAGTGTAATACAATCAATCAGATGCAAAGGCATATTGCGTGAATTTCCGTAAGTAACGCAATTGAACCTCATATGTGAATTTTAGCCTGCGTATTCCGCTTTTGCTCGTTTTTACTAGCGTTTAGAGAAATGTGTGCTATTGAAGGGCATTGTGAGAAAATCGTACAACTATTTTCTCTTTACTCAGTTTATTTGAATTTAAATTTATCAATAGAACTGTGTCATATATAAACAAGTTCACATTTGCAACTAATAAATTTAATATAAAACTTAGAATAAAAGCAACGTTACAAAATCATAGGTTGATACCTCTCATAATTTAATTTGAGTTTTTATGAGTAGCATTGGCCATTTCTCTTGTATCTCCCGAATATTTGTGCTTGTGCAAGATTTATGTCCTTTTTGGAGCTGAATATAGATATATACTGTAAATAAATAATTAGGTTATAGCCACTTATGCTTTTTATTGCTTTATGGGAAATGTTATGTGGTTTAGGGATTTCCACCTTCTGATTTGAACCGTCTGGAACCAGCGGCGCTTCCGAACAACCCACCCCATCCGGCCAGGAACTAAAGTACATTTTTTTCCTATAAAAATTTTCAAGGTCGAGATAAAATTGGCAAAACTGCTTTTTTTAAATTATTAGGAAGTTTATTTTCGTCAGGTTTTTTTGTAAACGACTTGTGTCATTTTGTCATTTAAAATTAAATTGTCAACTTTTCTTTTTTGAAAATGAATATGCGTAAAAAACAAAATATTTTAAAATTAAATGCAAAAAAGCAATTCTGAATTGTGCAGAGGAACTGTTGGATCTGCAACCTAACTGGCCAGAAGAAAAAGTTTACGAAAGATTACCTAAAAACAAAACTCTTTGAATACCAGATTTTAAATTTCCCACCAATTTTTAGTTCTAAAGAGTTACTAAAACAAATTCTACCAACATATATTTTTTAAAGGAATCCAAGTAATGCCAACATAAACCCTAAATTCTTTAACCTTCCGAATTTTTATGGGAAAGAAACGTACTATAGATGAGAACACTTTGCTACATCACAAGACAATTCTTGAATCACGGTGTTTTGTTCCTCGTGTAGTTTTCCCACCCGTTATAGGAACATCCAATAGAATTTAAAGTCCAAAAAAAATATGCAACTATTTAGCTTAAATTAAAAGTTTTTAGAAAAGAAACGTCTGATCTATTCTGCATGTGAAAATTGCAATTGCGAAAAATCGAAAAAGGTACTTCAGAGTAGTGATGGGCATAATCGGATGATTTCAATAATCGGAATGTTCCATTTCGGAATGTTTATAAAATCGGAATATCATCCGATTATTTTACATTCCGTAAATGCAAGCAAGAGAAAACGAGCGAAACAATAAGCGGAAGGAAGATGAAGTGCGTGCAAATTTGCGACACTCGCCGTCGCGCTGTAAGCCTTTATCTGCGTTGGCATCTATTGTTTGGGTTTGCAGGACGGCAACTAAAACAATTTATGAGTTTGAGTCGCACAGTGGCATATAAGAGGAAAAAAAAATTTTTTTCAAATTATTACAGTAGGTAGTTACCTTAATAGACTTTCGGAAAATGGTAGTGATATTTTAAAGTTTAATGGCACATAAAGTACATACTCGTAACCAGGCAAGCTTATCCCACTAGATTTTGTGTCACAGGGATTTTAGCGCCAAGCCATTGGCTGCGCTGACCAGTAACCGTGCGTTCTGTCGTCTGTCAACCAAGCAAGACTAGAAACAGTTGGGAGTACGTACTATCCAATCCAGACAAACATTGCATGCTGATTTAAATCTTGGTGCATTCCATTACGATGCTAATTAAAATTACAGTCTTCATCCAAGTGTGGTTATTGAAATCTATATACAGTGTGTATGTGTTGTTCTGTGCTGTCAATTGTGTCTGTCAGTTCTATTGAGTTCTGTCACTCGTCACTGTTGGTTGAACTAAGGTACTATTGAAGCTCTCTAGTTTGAAGCACTTGCGTGTTATTTAACAGTGTTTTATGTTTCGATTTTGTCTGTTTTCTTTTTATTTGTTTAAAAACCAATCTTTTTTAAGAAGGTACAATTAAATGATATGATCGTTGTTATTCCGACTTACCGTATGCTAATTGGAAAGTAACTAGAATTTGAATTTGCCGCCACTGCCAGTGACTCAAAATGGCGGATGAGCTTGCTCGTATAAATATAGTACCTTAGTGTAAACCAATACATGAATTTGAAGTCTGTAAGTTGTACTATCTAATAATTAATCTATGAAATACCACTGCCATTAATGCCATTCACGTATCATACACGGCGCGACCCGACGGCATTCGCCAACCAGCATATAGCAGTCAAGTGAGTCAACATATCATTCGGTATTCCGTTCAGTTCAAATTGGCATTTCGTTTTCTCATTTTGTGTTCCGAATAGTATAATAATCGAATTCCGAAAGTTCCAAATTTTGTGCACCGAACAGTAAAATAATCGACTTCCGAAAAGTTCCGAAACGTTCCGAAATAATCGGAACCTTCCGATTTTTTAACAATCGGAAACTTTCCGATTATTCATTCCGGATAGGCCCATCACTACTTCAGAGAGCGAAAATGTCTGTTAGACCAGAGAACCAATAAGATCATGGGTATAGGGATCGTACATATAGAAGTTACCAAAAAAGAGAAATAAGGTACATTGCCATCGTTTAAAAAAAACAGATAATTTTAGACATAGACAAATGAAACTTAAGATACTTTACTCTAAAAATTGAGTAACTTTTGAGTTTTGTTTTTGTTGCAGTTTTTATCATATCAGTCAGTTTTTTTAATAAAATGTTTGTGTGGAGTTTTTTTAAATTTTTGTTTTTACGATAAAACGGGATTTAAAATAATTATGGTAAATAGTGTAAATAATTACATTTGGTAAACATTTACTTTTGAACGCACACTTTAAGTCTCTTGAATAACCTGAGGATGACAAAATGTCGTTTTTAGTTTTTACATAGTGTTCAATGACTTCACTTGATAATGACAAAATGCACCTTTACGTAAGTATGACATTAGTTTTATTTAAAAAATAGAAAAACCTTAAAAATTACTTTTTTAAAACTTTGACTCTTTTGAGGAACCTAAAAATTCCAAAATATCCACTCCAGATTTTGCACAGTTTGTTTTAATTATAAAATACACCTTTTGAAAACTAAACAATATAATTCAAAAAAATAAAACTCCTTTTCTTCCACCGAATTGGACAGAGCTTAAAACAATTTTAAGTTAATTAGCTTGTCATCTCTCACCAGTCACGTAGCTGGATGTGTAGACATCAATAGTTGAGCATACAATAATTTCCTAATGTTAATTCGGTCGCATCTGATAGTTGACGAGATGTAATTTTTAAATAATATTTTGTTGTTCTTGTTATTAAAAACAAAATGATTTGCCTAAAGTTTTCCCAATTATTGCATTATCTTAGGTTGTAATTCAGAAAACGTAGATGGTCGATAGAGAAGGCTAGATTAATATAGTAGATATTTACTGAAGGGTTGAAAACTTGTTGAAGGAATGGAAAGGTTGAGGTTTTTTGTGAGCAGAAAAAACTTTTCTTTTAAAACAATTATAGCCTACGTTAACTCATACAGTGGAGTTTATTTAAACTGTATTCAAAATTAAATGACTTACACTCTCATTTATACATAAATTTCAAGTTCAAGTCTACGCTATTTTGCGGATTTAGCTAACTCAGCGTTTTTCTGGACTAGTCATTCTATTGCGCAAGCTTACGTACGCATAAAGCCATTATTTAATTACAAACGCACATAAGCAATTGCAGTTCGACCTAATAAATGAGAATGCAATGTTTAGAATGAAGTAGGCCGTAATATTACAAACTATAAACTAGATCCTACATATTATTTTCTAAAAAAACTACTAAAATATCCTAAATTAATTATGATCCAGCATAGTTTGAACATTAGTGTGACCATTATAAAAAAAATTTTTATCCCATTGGGAACTCTTTGTTTATTTAGTTATGCAGAAAAATAATTTAATCCCAAATTTATTTGCTGAGTCAATGGCTTACAAAATTAGGCAATACATTTAGAAATGTTTGTATTGTATTTTGTGTTTCATTTCCGTAGTAGAATATTGCAAATTCGCATTTTGAAATTCATAATTTAAGAACCCTTTCGATTCCTACTTATTATTCTTATCATACTGGTTAGTACTTATTTTTAGTGTCAAGGAAATCTGAAAATTTAACAAGTTCCCATTTTATAAATAAATTGTATTTGGGAATATCCACATACAATGGCGGACAATAAATTTAGGCCGGTCTGTCATTCGCTTGACATCTACTACTACTTATGTCCAACTAACCTCAATTTATATTTTTCTGGCCTAAATTTATGGTCCACTATGCTATATTTCGCAAGTCACAAGTTTTTAGTGCGGTTTAAATCGACCATATACCTGGCCAATAGTTCGTAGATGACCTATACATTATAGTAGTTCTTTTGAATTACGTTTGACCTTATCTCACCTTCATGCAAATTAAATAACAAGTTTGCATAGAAAATTTACCTTAAATATACAGCATTATTTGTTACGAAGCTATCCTCTGTACGATTTACATATATCAATTTCACATTACAAAGTTATATTCCGGGTAAGTAAAAGAAGTAAATACAGTTATGACATTTTTGAGTAATTTTAAATAAAAAACCAACTTCATCAATACTAATTTTATATTTTTTACAGTTAATCTATTTGATACATTGAGCTTTTCCCATTTCTAATAATGGACGTAAAACAAGAAGTAGTTGATGATTTTTGGTGCGACCCAACGATCAGTAAAGTTGATGAAAATGAAACAGTTGGAAATACCTCACAGCAGATCGTCGAAGGATCTTTTGACACTACTTATCAGCTGATGACTATTAAACGGGAGGAAGTTCACATAAAAAATGAATTGCATGATACATGTCCAGATAATAACAGTTTTGAGGGGAAATCATTTGTGGGTTACAAAATCTCTGAATATAAAACAGACGAAAGTAATCTTTTGGGACATGTGAAGATTCCTACTGTTTGTGAGTATAAAGCAGACGGAAAAAATAAATTAGTTCGACATATGAGGACATATACAAAAGAAGAACCTTATACTGATTCAATTTGTGAGTATAAAACAGTTGACGGGTGTAATTTAATTAAACATATCGAAAAATATACTGGAGAGAAACCTTATGCTTGCTCTGTTTGTGAATATAGAGCAAAAAACAAAACCTTATTAGTTGCACATACGAGGACACATACAGGAGAAAAACCCTATTCTTGTTCTATTTGTGAGTATCGAGCAACCAAGAGTAGTCATTTAGTGAGACATATTAAGATTCATACAGGAGAAAAACAGTATTCTTGTTCTATTTGTGAGTATAAGTCATCTGAAAGAAGTAATGTAGTTAATCATACGAAGACTCATACGATGGCAAAACCTTACGCATGTTCTGTTTGTGAATATAGAGCAACGCAGAAAATTACATTAGTTGCACATATGAGGATGCATACAGGAGAAAAACCGTATTCATGTTCTGTTTCTGTTTGTAAATATAGAGCAAGAAACAAAAGTTCTTTAATTGCACATATGAGGAGGCATACAGGAGAAAAGCCGTATTCTTGTTCGATTTGTGAATTTAAATCTTCTGATAGAAGTAATGTCATTAGTCACATGAAGACTCATACGACAGAAAAACCTTATTCTTGTTCTTTTTGTGAATATAGAGCAAGAAACAAATTCACATTAGTTGAACATATGAGGACGCATACAGGAGAAAAACCCTATTCTTGTTCAATTTGTGAGTATAAAGCAGCTAAGAGAAGCCATTTAGTGAGACATATGAAAATTCATACAGGAGAAAAACCCCATTCTTGTTCGATTTGTGAATATAAATCATATGAAAGAAGTAATGTAATTAGTCATATGAAGACTCATACCACAGAAAGATCTTATTCTTGTTCTGTTTGTGAATATAGAGCAAAAAATAAATCCACATTAGTCGAACATATGAGAATGCATACAGGAGAAAAACCGTACGCGTGTTCTGTTTGTGAGTATAAGGCAACACGAAAAGATCTTTTAGTTGCACATACGAAAAAACACACTGGATGAAGTCCAAATTGATCGTAAATGAAAAATATGTCAAATTTGAAGAGAAGATTTACGTATTAATAAACAGTGAATATCTGTATCTATCTAATTTTCCAAGCATTAATGCTTAATTTTAAGTTATAATTTAAATCAGAATCTTAAATTAACCACATTTTTTAATACTGCTGGACATATGTCACTATATATCGAAAAACTATGAAACATTCCTGTGTTTAACATTGGGTTACTAATAATTGTAATGATTATCAAATTTGGTAATGGGAATAAGTATATAATCACTTATAATACCATGAGTAGTCAAAGTTATGTCGACTATTTTTGCTGTGGTATCACGAATGTTCATTGTGCTTCAACATGATTGTGCAATTGACATGAGTAGTGATAACACCACAAAGATAATCTACAAAACTTTGACTAGGAATTGTATTCGAGGCACTATTCAATAAATCCAACCATTTTTTAAAATTCTTTTTTGGTAAATCTAGTAACGAGCCATGCAATTTTTATTTTTTCTATTAAAAACTATATTTGCTTAAAATATTCGCTTCAATATTTTCTAAGAAGATATATTCTGTAGTTATATCCCTAGTGCATTCTGTATATTCGACTATTTCTCTTGAACGCGAAGCATTCTCGAGAAATACAGAATTATACAGAATGCACGCGGGGAATATTGCAAGACTATTACTCGAAGAAATTTCATCATTTGTATACCATATTATTGCTTTTTAAAGAGTTTTCTTTCTGAAATACCTAGCTGGTTGGTTTTCTTCCCACAAATGCTCGAATATGCACTTGTGCAACTACCCTGGTATTGCACTTATGCAAAATATTCGCTGTATTCAACTCTGATTGGTTCAAATTTTGAAAATTGATTGATGGGATTGGTTTGTATTATATGAGGGGAATAGTCACTCTTATTTTTTTGATTGACCAAGAAACAAATTTCTGGATTTTTTCTGGTCAATTTTTGACAGACAATACGTAAATTGAATAGTAATTAAAATGATGCTCAATATGTTAGCTTAAGTAATATTAAAATTGTTAAAAAGGAATTACAGCTTAGACCGCGTAACCTTTGTAGGTGAACGCCCAGCATTTTCTGGCTTAATGTGCCTGGAACCTTATGAATTTGAGCAAGGATCCATGCAGGACGCACTGCGACTTTTACTCTGACGATGCAAACTTGCGAAAGGTTAGTCAATATTGGTGCATAAACAGCAACAAGGCCAAATCTGTCTACGTATCCTCGTTCTCAAGGTACTCAAACAACACAAGCCATCACGTGGATCCTTGCTCGAGTTCACAAGGTGCAAGGCACATTAAGCCAGAAAATTCTGGGCGTTCATCTGCAAAGACTACGCGGCCTAAGCCGAGATTATTTTTAACAAGAATAATTTGAGTAACCGCGAAAGCCTCAAACAATATACAATATTAAAATTACAATAAAAATTTAATTTCGGATATTAATCATATTTAATTGATTCGGAAGATATTGATTTATGAAGTTTTGAAATATTTTATGATATGGATATGTATTCGATGTATTTTGGAACTGAATAAAATTGTGGTGGCCAATGGTAGTTTTTCTTGGATGATTAGCAATAGAAGTGCAATTTAAAAGCAGAAGACTGTGTCATGAAATGACATAATTAATTTATATGAAAGACCAACTGCATTGTGAATTTTTAACGTAAAACGGTATTGAAATGAATTAAACTTCACACATGTCGTGAACTGAGAGAGAGATAATCATACTACTATAATTGACGACTGAGCTGAGCTAAAGTCTACACATTACCCTTGTTCTGTGACGTAATAATTTTCTATATTTAACTATAAGGAGCTGGGCGAAACAAAAAATCTTCAAGTTTTAGTCAGGTCAACTTTAAATAGCTTATTTTATTATGCTGTCAATGTGACTTCTTCTAAGAGGAGAAACGTCAGTCAAGCATGTCTTCGTATGAATAATGTCGTATTTAGAACAATACTCGTAGAAATGGTTTGGTCGTAGTGCAAAAAAAAATATGATTAGTTTACTTTTGCAAATTCAAAACCAGAATTAACTATTTGCCTTTGGAATAAGTACACTTACTGAAGTTACTATTGACCACTGGAGGAACTATGTCAATCATGTTAGAAAAGCAATTGGAGAAGCATGGGATACTATGAAGGTTTGGCACAGTTCTAATATTGACCAAATAGATATAGTCTAAGAGCTGGTGACATTTTCAGTGATCATTTAGTTAAGGCCTATTTTTGAGAGAATGTTGCTGGAGGCATGTATAAGTGCCATCTGTAAGGATTCTCCTTGATAGCGGTATCGAAGGGAGGCAGAACACCCCCAATTTTCACTGTCAGTATATGTCAAATTCGAGGTTAGCAGGTTAGGTTTTACGTCATTTTTGACACAAACTGACGGAAAATCTAACCTGCTAACCTCGATTTTGACATAGACTTACAGTGCCATCAACCTATTATTCATACGTTTCAATTTCCACAGACTTATGGACTTTTTAATGTAAATTTATGTCAAATTCGAGGTCAGCAGGTTAGAATTTCCGTCATTTTTGACACAAACTGACGCAAAATCTAACCTGCTAACCTCGAATTTGACATATACTTATAGTGAAAATTGGGGGTGTTCTGCCTCCCTCCGATACGCTATCAAGAATAATCCTTACAGATGACACTTATACATGCCTCCAGCAACATTCTCTCAAAAAATAGGCATTAAGTAAATGATCACTAAAAAATGTCACCAGCTCTCCTACTAATACTAATGACGACAATTCATCAGACGTATTTGATTTGAATCTTCGAGTGACTAAAGTATTTAGTTCTTGTACTTGTACTTGTAAAATATCGTGTTTTTCAGACTGTAGCTACAGCAAATATCCATTTACTTGACATCCACACTGTCAGTGCCAAATTTAAAAAAAATTGTCTTGACTATACTTCCAAAATAATGTGTTTTTGATTAGACTGTACAGTAATTAATTGTTAAAATGTGAAAAATAGCAGTGGTGCCAACATAATGTCAGTTTGACAGTGCGGATGTCAAGTAATAAGTTACGAAAATGCCAAAGAAGAAAATGAAGGTTATGATTTAAATATTTGGTTAAAGTAAAATAGTTAGTGAGTGAATCACACAATCAAGTAGGTTCAACTGTAAGTGTTGTGCATCTCCACCCTTCTACATACTCCATTACAAGAAACTTTGTAAATAAATTGGCAATAATTAATTCGAAATTTGGATATGTGTGACAGATAAGAGCTTACAAGTAGCATCAATACGATACACTAAAAATTACTTAGTGAGAAAAAGCAGTAGTGCCAACTTACCACCTATTTGACAATGTCAATGTCATATATGTCAATTTCCTTCTGATGTCAACTTTTAATTTTATTTGGGTACACTTTCAAAGTAGTCAGGCCGGTGCCCCGCCTTTCGGCATTACACCTGCTTTTACGCTACATGTCTTTGCTCGAGTATATTTAATCTTGCAATGTTAATTCTAACTTATTAGTCTAACCTAAACTTAAACTAATCTTGCCTAGCGTAACCTGTCTTGGCTCTGCATGTTCTCTCAAATTGTTCTGTTCCTACTAAGCTAATTCATACTTAACCTATACGTAAACTACCTTACTCTACTTGGTCCTGTGCGCGCTAGTCCCAGCGACGCGCGCGCACTGCTTTAAACTACGCCTTAAACTACACTTATCACTACCTAATCTAACACTTTTCAGCGTTTAATGTGTCCACTATCGCGTCCAAACACTCGCCTCCCGATCAAGCAGCACCCACAACTCGCGCATCACTCGCAGCCGCTGCACCCTGGAGGCGAACTCGACCAGGGTCTTCCATCAGAGGGGGCCCCTCGAAAGGATCCTGACCTCCTCCATATCCGTGGGCCACCTCAGTCCCTGGGTTGCTAGCCTCGCGTCTGCCAGTCCCTGGTGGTAATCCTCCAGTGGGCAGCGCAGGATGACGTGGTCGGCCGTATCTGATGTCAACCACTTATCTGTGATGTATAGTTTAATATAAAACATACGTTTTTAACGCTATGTTTTGTTATTTCTGACGTCACAGAAAAAGGGTAATGTGTAGACTTTAGGTACAGTAACACCTCTTTTACTGAAAGTGTCAGGGGAAGACAAAAAGTCGAATTATTGAAAATTCGGGTTATTGAAAATTCAAGTAATTAAATTACTAATTAAATTCCTTTTTGTTGATTTGCCTTGGAATTGAACTAGTACTTTTCAAAATAACAGTAATTATAATTGGTAATTGCCATTTTTGTTAAAAGTAATTGACAATTACTTTTCGAAGTATTTAATTACCTACTACATTCAATTACTGGATTACTTTTGAGGAATTAAATTACTCTGAAGTATTTAAATTACGTTACAAGTATATCAATTACTAAATTACTAACCTCGATTGGGTATTAAATCGCCAGGACCCAAAAAATAAGATAAGGCCTTATTAAGTTACACGTTAAACAAATCACAAGAAGCAATTCCTTGAACAATGCAAGTGTAATTTATGATTTCCTATGGCTAGTCAGGTAACAGCTAGTTTTGCGCAAGAGCAAAGACATATTTGGTGCAGGCGTGTATGTTTGTAGATGAGATGTGCATGTGTTGTGTCTTGTATAGTGCATGCTGTGTAGGCTGGAGCACTGTAGCTTGCTAATAATGATTGTGTAAGAAGCGAAAAATATGTCTGCAGTATATATCATATCATATAAATAAAGGAGAACGATCGAAATGTGTGTGTCCGTCACGACAATTGTAGACGCGATGACCCCCATTTGCGTTTGTTTGCATTTCGCCGTGGCTTCGATTTCGTGACCGGGGCGGAGCCCCGAGGGCCCTCTTGGAGAGGGGTGGATTCCCGAGGGCCCCCTTGGAGAGGGGTGGATTCCCGAGGGCCCCCTTGGAGAGGGGCGGAGCCCTGATGGCCCCTTGGAAAAGGGCGGATCTCCGAGGGCCCCATTAGAGAGGGTCGGAGCCCCGTGAGCCCCATTGGAGAAAGACGGAGGCCCCGTGAGCCCCCTTGGAGAGGGGCGGAGCCCCAAGGGCCCCTTTGGAGAGCAGCGGAGCCCCGTGAGCCCCCTTGGAGAGGGGTGGAGCCCCGTGAGCCCCCTTGGAGAGGGCGGAGCCCCGTAAGCCCCATTGGAAAAAGGCGGAGCCCTGTGAGCCCCCTTGGAGAGGGGTGAAGCCCCGTGAGCTCCCTTGGAGAGGGGCGGAGCCCCGTGAGCCCTATTGGAAAAAAGCGGAGCCCCGTGAGCCCCCTTGGAGAGGGGCGGAGCCCCGAGAGCCCCCTTGGAGAGGGGTTAAGCCCCTAGAGCGTCTTGGAGAGGGGCGGAGCCCCGAAGGCCCCCTAAGAGAGGGGCGGAGCCCCGAGAGCCCCCTTGGAGAGTGGCGGAGCCCCGTGAGCCTTCTTGGAGAGGGCTAGAGCCCCGAGAGCCCCCTTGGATAGGGGCGGAGCCCCGAGAGCCCCGTTGGAGAGGGGCGGAGCCCCGAGAGCCCCCTTGGATAGGGGCGGAGCCCCGAGAGCCCCGTTGGAGAGGGGCGGAGCCCCGAAGGCTTCCTAGGAGAGGGGCAAAGCGCCGTGAACCCCTTGGAGAGGGGCGGAGCGTTATTTGAGCGGAATTGCGATTAAATCGATGCGATTTTAGAAAAGGACCCTAACCAATTCGCGTTTCTTTTTGAAATAAATGAGCAAAGCTTAAAACTACTTCTCAGTGGTGACACATAAAATGTGCTAAGCAGCTCATACGAAAATACATCAGAATAGACAGTGCAATAGCGCGCGCAGCCACGTTTATTATAGAATAAAGTACGATAAAAATTTAATACAGTTTTTTTCCTTAACAATTGACAACAAATAGCTTTATTAGACGATATTGGTTTATAATAATTATTTATTAATTTCAATTTATTTGACACAATTCTTTAAAAACCTCTAAGGGTTGTTTCGTAAAGCTGTCAAATACTGAGTTGATGTAACAGATGTAATTTATATCTGTCGTTGCTAATGCCTGATGATACAATATCTTCTTGCTGGCTCCATTAATTCTTCTGAACTTCATATGGAAATATATTGTCCCTCTTTTAACTCGACAATCTTGTAGTTTTATCATTGACCGCTGCTTAGTTATTATGTAATTTAAAATAGATTTGTGTTCCATTGAGAGTCGTTCCCTAATTATTGAGTGCTTTTATGACAAGAATGAGTATTACGTATTTATTTGTGACCTCTGTTACCGTAAGGTGTTGAGGTAACTGATGGTTAATTTTTGCAAAATTGTCTCCATGTTTATTCAAAATTTTTGCTATTTTACTGTTCCAAATTTTTTCGACCTTGTTCGCTTTCTTTCCTTGTCTGTTTCTGCCTCCCATATTATTTTTACTAGATTCTTATTTCCCATTCTTATAAGGTGTCCAAACCAGCTTAGTTGTCTCTCCTCAATTGTGAATTGTGGACCAAATCGGTGACACCTTGAGTCTGTTTGCCGCGATATCCCGTCTGTACAAACCCACTGCTAATTAGCTAATTAATTGCTTATTCAGCCCTTGCACATAAGGGAATGCCTAAATGATTTTACACCTTACCTGCAATTTTATTAGCTTACGAAGCGCAGCCTTGGGATAGCACAAACAGCCCTTATTTGTTTACTGAATAATCTGCATGTGACTCAATTTGAAATGGAATATTCTCGGAGTTATAGAGATTTACACAGAATTTGTTGCTTTTATATATAACAATTCAATCTCTTACGCGGATTCCTAGGGGTTAATGGTCAAAAAGATGATTGCTTAAATGTAATATTACTCTCAAATCATTCCTTACACGTGTGTAACGGCATTCAAACCAAAATTTGCGGGCTCTTAATTCGTGCAGTGCTAGAATAATTCACAGAACCTGCTCTTCCTCAATTGCTGCGGCGTTGCTAGCAGTTTTCTCCACAGCCGGAAATTGCCGACACCCGATGCAGACAGCAACAGGTACAAGTAAAAGGGTTGAAGTGATGGTGGTTTACATGTGCAGCGTTCGAATCGTGCTTCGTCTACCTAGGACCTTCATACGCTTGTTTTCCCAGGTAACCCGACTTAATATCACTCCCGTAGAATACAACTCAACACTTAGACAGACAACTTCTTCATTTGCTCTGCTAATCTCGGTCATGAATTTTTAACAACAAGTAAACACACGTTAATCGGGTTAAAACAGAACAGCCCCCTCTAAAGACTTCGAAAAAGCTTATATAGCGCCTTGGAGGGTTGAAAACACCTTCTGCCTTGGCCTAATCCACTAATTGGGTCCCATACTCACGTGACGCAATTTTTGACCGTTAAAGCAAAATTGGCGGGAACACACGCTAAACTTGTCCGTTAGAAAACACGCGTGCGTCTTCCCGGAAACAAAAGTCCGTTAGTACGCACATGTGGGTTCTTTCTGCACATTGTGGAATTTGGCGTGCTTTTATGCAAGCGACGCCAACAAAAATAACGCGGGAAAAATTAACCTAGAAGCTAATTACATACAAGCTTAAATCTATAGGAATGCCTAACTTAATTCTATGTACAGGTCGCCCTAATAACTATACGCCCTTGGCACACCTTTTGGACCATACCTTGTTGTCAAGAGGACCGTTAACAAGCACTTCTTTTCGGATGCGTTTGAATTTCTGACGAGCAAATGCACCTGGTGATCCTGTTATATTGATTTGGAGGAACTCTAACTAACACCCCTTTGTGAATGCGTTTGGATTTCTGACGAGCCATGCACCTGGTGATCCTGTTATATTCATTTGGAGGATTGCTAATGGCAACGGCATTCAGGCCTTGTTCGTCCCTGGCGTTGATATCCTAGTTTAACCAAGCTGTTGATACAGGTATGATTGCCGCTGTTGGTGTTCCTGGCTTTTACACGTGGCTATTGTTTTTCAGGAAATTTTGTCCTTGTTTGGACCTGCTCCGTGTTGCCGCAATGCGATCCAACGCCCGATGTCCTCATATGGCCTGCCGTTTGCATCCGAGCGTCCGGACCAGATTCTCAAGTCGTCCAGATCCTGCGCTTCCTGTTGTGCCTAGAATATGTGCCGTTCCATCTGCAGATGGTTCCTCCAGCATGCTCTCGATGTGGGATTACCGCACACACACTCCGCATTGCTCCGTTCATCAAAAAACACTTGTTGCACTAATTCACAGGTGTTTTGCACATCATTTTGCCTGCTCTATGTCCATTTGCAATATGGTGTGATCGAAGGCTCATTTAATTGATTGATTTAAGACTATTGTCTGCATTATTGTGTAATCAACATACACTCGGCCGCAAAATTAACGCACCAAAAAAAAGTAGCCAAAAGTTTAAAGTTAATTATTGTCGAAACCACTTATTCGATTTGGACGATTTTGTTTTACTGACACGTCGTCTCTTTCAGAAAGTTATTGTACTACTCTATTCGCATAGAATTTTTTTTTATAAATACCGGGTGTAACAATTATAACGTGTTTTTTCCATGAAATTTGTAACACCCTGTGGGGTTCAAAGTTACAATATCAAGTTATAATTCAAAGCAAAATCTAGCTTTATCTTTTCCTAACATTTTGTTTTTTGATTTACTCTTTTATCTACGCTACTCCAAGAGAAACACAATTTTATAGCATAACATGTTTTTATTGACTTTAATGTGCATTAAAAACACTAAAGTAGCAGTCTATGGAAAAAAACAGAAAGAAACAGTAATTGTCATCAGGTAAATACAGCTATCAAAAAGCAGTAGTTGATAGAAGTGTGTTTTCGGTGTTAGTCCTTAACGTTTTTCTTGAAAAATCTTTAATTTGGTCAGTATGCAACGTGAAACACGAAATCTTACTCGCGAAGAATGTGCTCAAGCATTAGTTCTGTTTGAGGAAGGTTGGAAGTTATTCGTGCCAGAGGCGAAAATACTCGCTACTGAGACTTTCGTTTACCTTTTTTCTTTACATTTTGTTTTTTTTTTGTTGTTAAATTTAGTTCTCCATAAACACATGTTATGCTATAAAATTGTGTTTCTTTTGCAGTAGCTAAGATAAAAGAGTAAATCAAAAAACAAGATGTTATAAAAAGATAAGGCTAGAGTTTGCTTTGAATTATAACTTGATATTGTAACTGTTCAACCCCACAGAGTGTTATAAATTTTATGGAAAAAACACGTTATAATTGTTACACCCAGTATTTATAAAAAAATAAGTTTCTATGCGAATAGAGTAGTACACTAACTTTCTGAAAGAGACGACGTGTCATTAAAAAAAAATCGTTCAAATCGGATAAGTGGTTTCGACAATAATTAACTTTAAACTTTTGGCTACTTTTTTTTTGGTGCGTTAATTTTGCGGCCGAGTGTAGTTACGAAAATTTAACCCTCTGGCCTTGCTATGAAATATTAATAGTATATTATTATATGAGCGATTATGATAGCCATTATTCACGAAGATGACATTTGCGCCACAATCCGAAGGCGCGTGGCGAAAGTCATCTGAGTGAATAATGGCCATAATCGCGAATATAATACGATAGTTTATCTACTCCTATGCAATAGGAGTCTTGGGTACATATTTCCGAATTATGACATTTTTGACAGCTGTTAACTTCAAAAGTCATTTAATAATAAGTATGAATTTTGTGATTGGCTACAAGCTATTGAATAATGAAAATAGAATTTTCTGATTGGTTGCAACTTGCAAACTATTGAATAATGAAAATAGAATGTTATGATTGGCTGCAAACTCTGAATTATGAATCATAATTAATGGCCTTGTACAGTAGGAGTAGATAAATTGTATTTGTTTATGAACACTGACGTTTAAATTAATGTTATAACCCTTTCACATTGAGTCATATGCGAGCAGTATTTTTATGCATTATTTAATTTGAAACATATCGTTTTAACTTAATACTATTTGCTAACAAAATTAAAATGTTTGACCATAAAAGGCTGCAATAATTCGTGACATGTGAATATATATATAGAATAGTTGACTGGGAAAAGGATGATCATCCAACCCTCAGTACTGGGCACAGTATTCAGAGCTTTATTGGTTATAGGAAATTAAAACCACATTGTATCTTGTCAGACGTTTCAGGATTCTTTTATTCCGTTATCAATGACCTAAGCAGGACATTTACAATAGTACAAAAGTGATCTAACAAGCAGTTTATGAACTTACCGCAAAATACTAGTGCATAACCTTAATGCTGTTAACATGTGTTGATGGAAAATTTATAATTTGAACAAGAAAGGAAGTGGTGAGGCCGCATTTTTCTTAATCTTAGGAGCACACTAAGTACTACTGATTGGTATAATAACACTTTCAAATACACAGACACAATTAAAACCAGTTTAAAATTTGTTAATTTATAAAATTTGGGCCATGGCCGGCAAGGTCATGAACAGGTGTAAAATGTGAGAAATTCCTGCATGTTGATAGTTCGCGCATGCGCAATCACAGTCTATATACAAAACAGTCGTCTCACTCGGCCAAAATTATGTCCCCGAATTCCAGGACGCATATTCCAACATTTCGACTCCCACGCAGTGAATAGAGCGATTGAAAGCGTACAGGATAGTGAGGCGAAATACGTGGTAGCCATCTTTATAGACATTTCAGGGGCTTTCGACAACCTGTGGTGGCCAGCCCTATTTCAAAGATTGAAGGACATCAAATGCCATCAACAGTTATATTACAGCTTTAAGAACTACTGTCAAGACAGATACGCCAGCATTACATCACCTAATGGTAAAATCACGAAGAAGTTGACCAAAGGATGCCCTCAGGGATCAGTATGTGGACCAGTTTTCTGGGACATAGTACTGGAGGAACTACTACTCAAACTAGACGAAGACCGAAATATAAAGATAGCTGTCGCATATGCAGACGATCTGCTACTCTTAGTGGAGGGAGACTCCAGGGCATGCATAGAGGAAAGAAGCAACAACATAATGAAGACGGTATCCGACTGGTGCAAAAATTGGAAACTTAAAATCTCGGCTGAGAAGACAACTTACGCACTTATGAAGGGGAATCTGCAAAGAGACCCCCTAATAAAGGTGGAAGATAGAAGCATTGCTAGATCCAGAAGCACCACGTACCTTGGCATAAAAATGGATGAAAAGAGAAACTTTCATGACCACATCGAGATGGTGTGTCAGAAAGGATCTACTCTAATGAACAAAATAGCAAGAACAGCGCAAAGACAATACAAAATACCGCTAGAATGTGTCAGGGTATATTTTAATGTGGTGCTAGCATCCATAGTCGGATACGGGGCAAGCGCATGGGCCCACAGGTTGAAGAATGTAAAACAGAAGGAAAGAATAGACAGAGCTCAAAGGGGGGTTCTGCTACGAATGACGGGAGCCTTCCGTACTACATCTACGGAGGCACTCAACGTTGTAGTAGGAATTCTACCATTGCATTTAGAGATAACGAAAAGAGCAGCTATGTACTGGTTAAGGAAAGGTGAATTAGAGAAGGTCAACTGCTTAATGGGAAGACCACTAGACAGCAAGAAACAAATCAAGGAAGCAATAATTGCGGATTGGCAAGCGAAGTGGGAATCATCAACCAAGGGAAGAAGAACCTTTAACTTCTTACCAAGCATAAACTTGCGAATGCAGAAAAGGGAGCTAAACCCCACGCAAGGACTGATTCACCTACTAACCGGACATGGACCATATCCAGATTATTTGCATCGCTTCAACCTGAGGGAAAGCAACATATGCGAGTGTGGGGTAATTGGAACACCAGAACATGTAGTCCTGGAGTGCCCTCTGCTGGAGGATGAAATGGGAGACCTTAGAACACCACTAAGGAATCTAACGATACAAGAAATACTTAACAACGAAGAACAATACGAATGCCTAAATAGACTCTCACAGAGAGTCTCATTACATCAGAAGGACAAATACAACAGTGAAAGACTTAGAGCCAATAACGCCTAAAGCCCAAGCATCACCAAATGCATGACGATGGAGCAAATCATCTACCATCAAACACATAATATGGACAAACAAGCCACTGGGTTGGGATTGGAATACCGACCCAGCCAGTGACAACCGGAAGGACGAAACCTAGAAACAAGATAGGTTAATTTTAATTTTAGGATAGATTAGAAAGGTAGTGCAAAATAATGTAAGAACACACTGTCAACTGAAGTGGGATCAGCAGAGGCAGGCAGTTCCCGGAGGTCCTCAACACTAAGTGCTCTGAGTTGAGGAATGAAGGGTCTGCTGAAATCTGCTTCCCAGAAAAGGAACAAGTTAAGAAAATAGATGTGAAAAAGGACAAGATACAAGAACAAAACTGTTAGAAGAATAGGGCAATATTACTGTAAATGCAAAGAAGAAAAGAAACTACCGAATAGTAAGTAGTGCATGTATATATGTTTTTTTTCCTTATGTGCATGTACCCTGGAATGGTTTAGGATACACATTTTATTTTATTTTGTTTTTTAGCATGTAGCATGTAGCATGATAGGATTATAGGTATTAATTAGTAAGTAGAAAATAAGAAATGTTGAGAATATAGTAATCGGATTGTGCATGGAAGTATCAGCATACAGATGTAATAATAATAGATAATTAGAAATAAGAAAGCATGTCAGAATCAACAAGCAGCATGTCTTGAAAAATTGAATAAAATCCGGCTCGATTTAGAATACTAGGCATCGAGCCATAAGAACAAATAGTAAATGTAAAAAAAAAAAAAAATTCGACTCCCAGCATATGCGCAGTAGCTACAGTAGGCGTGTTCTTGATATTGGCGGTTGACGGTTACGTCCCAACAACCGTAAACTTTTCGAATTCGTAACTTGCGCCACCGGCACAGCTTGCGCGCGCTTTATTAAATTGGTAACTCCTGCCTCCGTGAGCCACTCCTGGCATATGCGCAGTAATTTTTCGGGGACACCAACATCAAAGTGCCGATAAAGGAGTGACCTGACTGTTTTGTATATAGACTGTGGCGCAATGATGCACCCGTCTAAATATTACGAGAGGAGACCAAGAAGTGGTTGGACGGTCCACCTTATTTAACAAAAATTTAAAGAAAATTTATTATTGGCCATAGATAGCAAAAGGTGATAGGAAACACTTAAACTGTCAATATATTTTTTTGAATTTAATGCATTCGAAGTCCCGAAAATGCTACACATCTCTATAAAAGTACGCCTGCTATTGTTAGGTTCAGTAGTTATGATTTTGGGGTTTGCAAAATCCATGCTATGGCCAGTATTGCTGACATGAGTGGCTAACGCACAGGCCTTGGGTTTGACTTTGGAGTCACTCTTGTGTTGGGTTAGCCTAGCATTGAGTCTTTGGGCTGATTGTCCGATATACGATAAGTCACAATTCTGGTAATTAATTTGGTAGACTGCATACGAAGTTAAAAGAGTTGGTGTTTTGTCTTTGAGTTTAGAAAATTAGTCTTTCAAGACATGCTGATGTTTGTCTGCAATGGAAATTTGAACCTGGTTACGGAAAACTCCTTTGATTATAGCTAATAGCTCGGGTATGTAGGTGAGACTTTTGTAGACAGGTGGCTTAGGAGGTGGTTCTTCTATGTTAGCAGAAGTTTTATTGTTACTTTTCCTGTTTTTGTTGTTAGCAGATATAATAGAGTTCAGTAGAGCTACTGGATAATTATTCAATTTAAGGATAGTTTTTAATTTATTTAAGTTAGTATTGTGAAAATCTGGATGCGATATTGTCAGGATTCTGTGTTTTAGTCCTTTCACCACATTGATTTTGTGGCGGATATTGTGAAGGGAACGAAAGTTCAAAAACCTTCCCGAGCTGGTCGGTTTTATGTACCAGTCCAGTTTGATAATGTTGGAATCACTCCTGATGACTAGGGTATCCAAGAAGGGAACGGATTTCTCTGTTTATTTTTCGACCGTAAATTGAATGTGTTGATTATATTGATTGAAGACTTCTAACACTTTGTCTATTTCCTCCGCTGGTGCTGCACAGATTATATCGTCTACAAACTGGCATAAGCATGGAAATTGGAAATCCAATTTTAAAGAACAGTCCTTAGTGATGGTGTTCACAATAATTTCGACCAAAATGGGAGAGAGGGTGGAGCCCATGGGAGACCCAAAAATGTGTTTATAAAAAGAATTATTAAAAGTGAAATATGTAAAATCAAAAATAAATTTTAATAAGGCTAGAAATTCAATTTTGGGGATTTGAGTATTAGGTTCTATTAAATTCCAATTTTTGTCTATTATTTGTGTGATTAACTGAAGTGGTATGTTAGTAAAGAGTGACACTACATCCAAAGAAAAAATGACATAATTGGGTGGTAATTGAAAGTTATTAATTAAAGTGCTGAAGGCAAAAGTATCTTTCACTCTATAATTGTATATATATATATATATAATGCAGGTTTTTTACAGCCTTATAGCCGTTTCCTGCTTCCTAATTGCCAAAGTTTTCTATCGCGCCAGTCTCCTTCGTCTTTCTGGAGGCACCCATTCCCATAGTCTTTTAGGCCACCGTGTGTCATCCATACGGCACATGTTACCATACGACATTAACTTTTGTGTTTCGATCGTGTTTACTATGCTGTCTTCAACGTTCATTCTACGTTTTATTTCGTCATTCCGTATTCTCTCCAACCTAGACAATCTACAGCTTCTTCTCCAAAAATCCATTTCTACAGCAGAAAGTTTTTCTTTATTTCTTTTACTAAGCTGCCATACTTCAGATCTGTAGGTAGTAATACTTTCTACAATTGTCTTGTAGATTCCGGTTTTTGTCTGTTTGTGAATAGTGTTATTCCATAAGACCAAATGAAGTTGCTTAATCGCTCTTTTACCCTGATTGATTTTGTTTTTAATATCCTCATTACTATTTGGAAACTTTAAGAACGTAATCACTAAATATTTGAACATAGGGCCATTTTTATGAGTCCGTTTTCTAGAAGTAGATCATGTCCTTCTTCACCGGCTACTAGATGCTCCGTCTTGTTTAAGTTTATGGTAAGGCCCCACTTACTATATTCTTCCTGTAGTTTTCTTGTCATATACGATGCGTCATATTCGTCGGTCGCTATAAGGACCTGGTCATCCGCAAACAAGAGTGTGGATAGGATATTATTGTCAATAGGGATTCCCATGTTACCGCATTTTACCTTTCACCCTCTTAGGGCTTCGTTTATATATACCTTAAAAAGCGTAGGAGCGATACTGCAGCCTTGCTTTAATCCCTTAGTTATTTTAAATTTTTGGGAGACTTTATTTCCTACTTTTATCATACTTGTAGCTTCTAAATATAGATCTCTCATTGCATTGATATATTATAACTTACTTATTCCAGCGTTTTCTAGACTAGGCCACAACTTACTTAATGGCACACTATCATATGCTTTGAGAAGATCGATAAACATTAGATGTACAGATCTTCCACGCCCAAGCCTTTTTTCCAGTAACTGTTTTATAACAAATACATTGTCGATGCACGACCTTCCTGCCCTGAACCCGCTTTGCTCTTCAGATTCTTCTATTTGTTCTTCTATCTTATTTTTTATAATTTTACCGTACAGTCGTGCAATTGAACTTGTGACACTAATGCCTCGATAATTGTTACACTCCAGTCGACTTCCTTTCTTATATTTATACTGCTGTAGTATACGACTTCTTCCATTCTACTGGTATCTTGTCTGTTTTCATGCATTTATTGAATAGTATCACCAATAATTCAATAATGTCCATAGGTGCTGATTTAACTAATTCAATAGGAATATGTCCCGGTCCAGGTGCTCTCCCATTTTTCATTGTTTTTAAGCATTTTGTTACTTCTATACTAATATCTTCCACATTCTGTTGTATAGGTTGTTCTTCATATTCACTGAGTGTAAAGTTGGCTCTGTCTTCATGCAGTAAGTTTTCATAATAATCTTTCCAAGTATTCAGCTTTATGAGACTAATTTGTCCTTTGTCCTAAGTGACTTTAATGTCTTCCATGCTTTATTTGCTCGTGTATTTCCAAGGTATTTATTTATATCCCGACAGATTTTGTCCCATTCTTCGTTTTTCGCCTTACTCACTTCATGTTTTACTTCCCTTGATTTTCTTATGTATTGTTTTCTATCTTCGGTGTCTTGGGTTGATAGCCACGCTAAGTATAGATATTTTTTTCTCTTATGAGTTCTTCAAGTTTCTCGTTCCACCAACTATTTTTCCTATGTGTTGTCTTAGGCTGCACCCCTAACGCTTCATATGCAGATGGCTGAATAGCCTGTTTAATACTGTTATATAGCGTCTCGGCATTACCCTCTCGATCTATTTGCTGAGCTCTGTGCGCCAATCTTAGTTGGTACAGGAATTTTATGGAATCGTCTTGCAGTCCCTGAATGTTATATTTTTGTTCGTGTATTACGTCTTCTTCTACTTCTTGGTTGTTGTCACTTTGGTGTTTTTTTATTGTTTCTGTATGGTAAGTTTATTTTAGCAGCCAAAAAGAAATGATCAGTATCGCATTCTAAGCCTCTTTTGATTCTTACATCAGTTATGTTAATTTTAGTCCGCTGTCTCACTACTACATAGTCTATTATTGTTTTCAGTTGACGTGTCGGTTGAGCCCAGGTATATCTATGAATGTCCTTATGTTTGTACCATCCATTTGCAATTTTTAGTTCATGCTGCTGACATAAGTCAATCAATCTCTCTCCATTATTGTTTACAGTTGGTTCTCCAAACTGACCAACTACAGGATCATTTTTCCGGCATCCGATTAGACCGTTAAAGTCACCCTTACGTTCACTAACTGCATCTAACACTTTACTCAGTTTGTCATAAAATATATCTTTTTCGTTTACACTGGAGTCCTCGTTTGGGGCGTACACGCCCATGATAACTATTCTGTATCCTCTTATGTCAATTTCCACTTGGAGTATACGTTCATTTACTTGATTACAATTTTTTACAAATTTTTGAAATTTCTTATTATCACTAATGAGACTCCTGCTTTCGCTCTTTCTTCTTTGGGTACTCCGCTGTAAAAGTGTATGTAATTTTGTGATTCTTCTACTCCTTTCCCCTTCTTTTCTGTCTCGGATAAGATAGCAATGTCAATATTGTGTTTGTTTAATTCAGAGAGAATTTCGGTATATTTATTTCGTAATCCTCGGATATTCCAGGTGCCCATATTCAAAATCCTTTTTCGTGCGCGTTTTTGTCTTCTATTTGATTCGTCCGGCATATCATTATTGGGAATTTTAACGTTTATAAATGTTTTTAAGGAAATGGGGTGCTGGCCCATCGCCCAACCCCCAACCTGGAGGACCAGGTGCATTATATCAGGAGATCTATCTTCCCCATGGTAGCTCTTCCGCTTTCCTAGTTTGGAAACTGTTGGCCGGTTTTCACTCGTGACCCTGAGTAGGGACCCTTACAGGGTACTATCAGCCGGGTCAGCTGAACCCTGGTTTTTTAACGAGGTTGTTACTCTATAATTGTTATACTCTGTAAATGACTAGCTTAATATTTCTGCTATAAACTTAGAAAGGTTCCTGTCCGGAGATTGAGGTGATGAAACAATAGGTCTGCACGGTCTGCACTAGTATTTTGCGGTAAGTTCATAAACTGCTTGTTAGATCACTTTTGTACTATTGTAAATTCCTTCTTAGGTCATTGATAACAGAATAAAAGAATCCTGAAACGTCTGACAAAATACAATGTGGTTTTAATTTCCTACAACCAATAAAGCTCTGAATATTGTGCCCAGTACTGAGGGTTGGATGATCATCCTTTTCCCAGTCAACTATTCTATATATATATATTCACAAGTCACGAATTATTACAGCCTTTTATGGTCAAACATTTTAATTTTGTTAGCAAATAGTATTAAGTTAAAACGATATGTTTCAAATTAAATAATGCATAAAAATACTGCTGACATATGACTCAATGTGAAAGGGTTATAACATTAATTTAAACGTCAGTGTTCATAAACAAATACAATTTAATATTTCATAGCAAGGCCAGAGGGTTAATTTTCAGAACTATTTTGATTACACAATAATGCAGATAATAGTCTCAAATCAATCCATTAAACCAGCATTCGATCACACCAAATTGCAAATGGGCATAGGACAGGCAAAACACCTGTGAATTAGTGCAACAAGTGTGTTTTTGATGAACGGAGTGTGTGTGCGGTAATCCCACATCGACAGCATGCTGGAGGAACCATCTGCAGATGGAACGGCACATATTCTAGGCACAACAGGAAGCGCAGGATCTGGACGACTTGAGAAACTGGGTCCGGACGCTCGGGTGCAAACGGCAGGCCATATGAGGACATCGGGCGTTGGATCGCATTGCGGCAACACGGAGCAGGTCCAAACAAGGGCAAAATTTCCTGAAAAACAATAGCCACGTGTAAAAGCCAGGAACACCAACAGCGGCAACCATACCTGTATCAACAGCTTGGTTAAACTAGGATATCAACGCTAGGGACGAACAAGGCCTGAATGCCGTTGCCATTAGCAATCCTCCAAATGAATATAACAGGATCACCAGGTGCATGGCTCGTCAGAAATCCAAACGCATTCACAAAGGGGTGTTAGTTAGAGTTCCTCCAAATAAATATAACAGGATCACCAGGTGTATTTGCTCGTCAGAAATCCAAACGCATCCTAAAAGAAGTGCTTGTTAACGGTCCCCTTGACAACAAGGTATGGTCCAAAAGGTGTGCCAAGGGCGTATAGTAATTAGGGCGACCTGTACATAGAATTAAGTTAGGTATTACTATAGATTTAAGCTTGTATGTAATTAGTTTCTAGGTTAATTTTTCCCGCATTATTTTTGTTGGCGTCGCTTGCATAAAAGCACGCCAAATTCCACAATGTGCAGAAAGAACCCACATGTGCGTACTAACGGACTTTTGTTTCCGGGAAGACGCACGCGTGTTTTCTAACGGACAAGTTTAGCGTGTGTTCCCGCCAATTTTGCTTTAACGGTCAAAAATTGCGTCACGTGACGTATGGGACCCAATTAGAGGATTAGGCCAAGGCAGTAGGTGTTTTCAACCCTCCAAGGCGCTATATAAGCTTTTTCGAAGCCTTTAGAGGGGGCTGTTCTGTTTTAACCCGATTAACGTGTGTTTACTTTGTTGTTAAAAATTCATGACCGAGATTAGCAGAGCAAATGAGGAAGTTGTCTGTCTAAGTGTTGAGTTGTATTCTACGGGAGTGATATTAAGTCAGGTTACCTGGGAAAACAAGCGTATGAAGATCCTAGGTAGACGAAGCACGATTCGAACGCTGCACATGTAAACCACCATCACTTCAACCCTTCTACTTGTACCTGTTGCTGTCTGCATCGGGTGCCGGCAATTTCCGGCTGTGGAGAAAACTGCTAGCGACGCCTCAGCAATTGAGGGAGAGCAGGTTCTGTGAATTATTCTAGCACTGCACGAATTAAGAACCCGCAAATTTTGGTTTGAATGCCGTTACACACGTGTAAGGAAAGATTTGAAAGTAAGATTACATTTAAGCAATCATCCTTTTGACCATTAACCCCTAGGAATCCGCGTGAGAGATTGAATTGTTATATATAAAAGCAACAAATTTTGTGTAAATCTCTATAACTCCGAGAATATTCCATTTCAAATTGAGTCACATGCAGATTATTTAGTAAACAAATAAGGGCTGTTTGTGCTATCCCAAGGCTGCGCTTCGTAAGCTAATAAAATTGCAGGTAAGGTGTAAAATCATTTAGGCATTCCCTTATGTGCAAGGGCTGAATAAGCAATTAATTAGCAGTGGGTTTGTACAGACGGGATATCACGGCAATATATATGTGATAGAATAAGAAATACGGAAATTAGAAACAGACTCAAGGTGTCACCGATTTGGTCCACAATTGAGGAGAGACAACTAAGCTGGTTTGGACACCTTATAAGAATGGGAAATAAGAATCTAGTAAAAATAATATGAGACAATTTTGCAAAAATTAACCATCAGTTACCTCAACACCTTACGGTAACAGAGGTCACAAATAAATACGTAATACTCATTCTTGTCATAAAAGCACTCAATAACTAGGAAACGACTCTCAATGGAACACAAATCTATTTTGAATTACATAATAACTAAGCAGCGGTCAATGATAAAACTACAAGATTATCGAGTTAAAAGAGGGGCAATATATTTCCATATGAAGTTCAGAAGAATTAATGGAGCCAGCAAGAAGATATTGTATCATCAGGCATTAGCAACGACAGATATAAATTACATCTGTTACATCAACTCAGTATTTGACAGCTTTACGAAAACAACCCTTAGAAGTTTTTAAAGAATTGTGTCAAATAAATTGAAATTAATAAATAATTATTATAAACCAATATCGTCTAATAAAGCTATTTGTTGTCAATTGTTAAGGAAAACAACTGTATTAAATTTTTATCGTACTTTATTCTATAATATATACCGCAGACATATGTTTCGCTTCTTACACAATCATTATTAGCAAGCTACAGTGCTCCAGCCTACACAGCATGCACTATACAAGACACAACACATGCACATCTCATCTACAAACATACACGCCTGCACCAAATATGTCTTTGCTCTTGCGCAAAACTAGCTGTTACCTGACTAGCCATAGGAAATCATAAATTACACTTGCATTGTGCAAGGAATTGCTTCGTGTGATTTCTTTAACATGTAACTTAATAAGGCTTTATCTTATTTTTTGGGTCCTGGAGATTTAATACCCAATCGAGGTTAGTAATTTAGTAATTGATATACTTGTAACGTAATTTAAATACTTCAGAGTAATTTAATTCCTCAAAAGTAATCGAGTAATTGAATGTAGTAATTAAATACTTTCGAAAAGTAATTATCAATTACTTTTTAACAAAACTGGCAATTACCAATTATAATTATTATTATTTTGAAAAGTAGTTCAATTCCAAGGCAAATCAACAAAAAGGAATTTAATTAGTAATTTAATTACTTTAATTTTCAATAACCCGAATTTTCAATAATTTGACTTTTTGTCTTTCCCTGACACTTTCAGTAAAAGAGGTGTTACTGTAACTAAAGTCTACACATTACCCTTTTTCTGTGACGTCAGAAATAACAAAACATAGCGTTAAAAACGTATGTTTTATATTAAACTATACATCACAGATAAGTAGTTGACATCAGATACGGCCGACCACGTCATCCTGCGCTGTCTACTGGAGGATTACCACCAGGGACTGGCAGACGCGCGGCTCGCAACCCAGGGACTGAGGTGGCCCACGGACATGGAGAAAGTCAGGACACTTTCGAGGGACCCCTCTGATGGAAGACCCTGGTCGAGTTCGCCTCCAGGGTGCAGCGGCTGCGAGTGATGCCTGAGTAGTGGGTGCCGCCTGATCGGGAGGCGAGTGATAAGTGTCTTATTGTATTTTTACTGGTTTCAAAAGAAATTAAATATGACTCGCTTAATTATTATTACTTCTGCAAGCCTCACGCTTGGTCATTAATCATGGTTTATCAATTACAATCTCAATTTGCCCCACAAATACTTTGCTAAGCCCCACGTTGCTTCGACATTATATATGCACTGGCTACTCTATTTTTAATTGAATTATACTTTTTATAGGTATATGCAAACGTTAAAATTTTTAAAATGATTACATCGTTCGCTGAATGTCATTTGTTTGGCAGTGGTCTATTATGATGTGTTTTTATCGGACTTTTTTCACTGTCTAGGCTGTATATAACACGACGTTTTGGGACAGTGGAAAAGTCCGATAAAAACGCATCATAATAGACCATTGCCAAAAAAATGACATTCAGAGAACAACTTCATAATCGGTAGGGACCCGAAATCAATCATAAATTTCGAAAGCTTGAAAAGACATTAATCAAGCTGGCCTTAGAGGAAAACCACCTTAAATTCCTCTGTAAAGCCCGTGACAACAACGAAATTCCGAAAGGACTACTTCTATCGGTTCCGATAAACAGCCAACGAGCAGCCTGGATTGCGAGAAGAACGAGAGAAGCACTAATTAGAGAACGAATTAACTATTACCGGTTTTCTAAACAACAACTCAAAGTGCAAATCGAAGACCTTCACACCACCATAAGGAACACAGACAGTGAAGAAGACTTTGTGAGAATAAACGCGGCTACAAAGTTAAGTTACAATAAGACTGGGGAAAAACAAAAACAGGTACACCTACGAAAGTTGGATCAATTAATCAAAACCAAGCAACCAGCAAAAAGTAGAGGAAAGACCGTCATAAATATATCCAGCAGACAGCTGGACGAAACTGAAAAGACGGTACTAGAGAAAGGACTAAACTACGCGGCAACGCCAAGTTATATTCCGAAATTCGATCTCATAACCGCTGTTGAAGAAACAGCAGCACGCCTAAGACTAGAAGCGGCAGAAGAATATCGATGGAGAGCAAGGGAAGCCTTTGAGCCATCAAGGAGAATTAAACCTAATCTCACCAGAGCGGAGAATAGAGCGATCATCAAAGTTCTCAAAAACGAAGCTACCATCAAGATACTACCTGCAGACAAAGACAATGCAACAGTGATCATGGATTCAAACACCTACTCAGAGAAAATCCAAGACCTGATCAACGCGGGGGAATACAAAAAACTTCCCACAGTACCAACACCGAAGGTCGAACAGAAAATATACCAGACGTTGTTTAAACACAAAGTGGAACTCTCAAACTTCCAGAGAATGAAACTTACTCCGCATTACAGCAAACCGCCTCACCTATACGGTCTACCCAAGATACACAAAGAGGGAATACCCCTAAGACCAATAGTTAGTTCCATAAATTCACCATGCCATCCTCTATCAAAGTTCCTGTTAACAATAATATCCCTACTAACGGCCAAAACAACATCAGCCGTGAAAAATACTGAACACTTTGTAGACAAAATCAATCAAACTCACATAGCTCCGAATGAGATGATGGTGAGCTTGACATAGTAAGCCTCTTCACAAATGTGCCGACAGATGACGCACTAGCAATCATAAGAAACATGCTGGAATTGGATGACACTCTTGCCGAACGCACAGATCTACAGGTAGATACAATAATGGAGCTGTTAACGATCTGCATTAAGACCACATACTTTCAAGCAGACGAGCAGTTCTACCAACAAAAGTTCGGAGTGGCCATGGCATCTCCACTATCTCCAGTAGTTAGTAACATCTGCATGGAAGACTTTGAAGAACGAGCTATATCTCAATATGAGAACAAACCTAGTCTATGGCTGCGATACGTAAATGATACGTCCGTAATATGGCCCCATGGAAGGGAGACACTGGACGGCTTCCTGGAACTTCTCAATAATCAAGTCCGATCAATTAAGTTCACGATGGAAATAGAATCGGAAGGCAAACTCCCATACCTAGACGTACTAGTCCAGAAAATGGTGACACGGTACAAACAAAGGTATATTGAAAACCAACCCATACGGGGAGATACATACACAAAAGAGATGGACAGAAATACAACACCGGCAGGGGATGAGAAAACGGAGCCAACAACTACGGCCGTAATAATATACATCCGAGGAGTTTCCGACAAACTGAGAAAATCGGAAACAGATTCAATATAAGAACTGCCTTCACGTCCACAACAACTCTAAGAGGCATGATGACGCATACCAAGCCTCAGAACAAAGATCAGAGTTCAAAGAACTGTATCTACAGCGTACCGTGCGAGTGTGGAAGACAATACATAGGGGAAATACAACGACCTCTACGAGTGAGATTATCGGAACACCGCAAAAATATTAGACAGGGCAAAACCATCAAATCCAAGATCGCAGAACACGTCTGGAAAGAAGACCACCGCATACAATAGGATAACGCATCAATTGTAGCTAAAGAAGAAAACAGGTTCCGTAGGAAGCTGAAAGAAGCTACATACATAGCGCTGACAGTAGAACTAATTAGCCAGGCTAGCGCAGAACTAAAGCCCATTTGGATGCTACTACTGCGCAGAGAACTACAAAAATAGTCTACTGTGCATACAGCGGTAAGATATATATAAGTTTATAACTAAAATATATATAACCGCGCTTGTGGCCTAGTGGTAAGAGTGACAGACTAGTGCGTAGCGGTCTCGGGTTTAAACCCCGGGAAAGGCAAAAGGTTTACGAATAAAAGCTTACAATATCAGTCCTCCTCAGAACTAACCAGGAACACCTGAAGACGGGAGTAGATCAAAACTCCCGAAACGTGTAATATACACCCTAGACAGTAGAAAAAGTCCGATAAAAACACATCAAAATGATTACACTTGATACTCTTTCAGGGTTTTGGGTTTATTTATCTAGTTTGAAACCAGTTTTCGGCTTCTCTCGAATGTTTTCTCCATATACCAATTATTTCAGAACCAGCCTGTATATTGTCTTCGTATAATAATCAGCTCGTATTTTGAATTATTTCAATTTACCAGTTCGCTCAATTCGTACCAATATCTCGGAAACCCAAAAACTTCCTCCCGTTCAGCTGTCTGCGTTAGTTGGCCGAATGTGCTTGCATTATTTTCCTGCACCTCGACGAAGCGACTTGCTTCTAAAAAGGTTCCTTTCGTGCTTTATTACGCCACGACGATTAATTTTGAAGGGCCGATAGTTCTGATTCAGGTACGATTAAGATTTTCTGTTTACTATTCTCGTATTAATTATGTTTTTTAGCTCGTAATTCACAGTTTTACCCAAGAATTTAATCTTGGAAGCAAGGTTGCTGTCCTGATTTAATTTTCAACACCTGCTAACGTCCTACCTAGCTCCTGCAGTTTGGGAATGGCTTCGCTTCGATTACTGACGCATCCACACGCTTTTAACTACCGGGTATAGCAGCTCCCGGCCAGCTTTTGTATAACAGCAACTTAGGGGGTTGGAGGTTAGTGATACTATTGTTGTACTACTACACTAAAAGTGGACGGATTCCCTGCTTTCAAGCAGATTCGGGCTGGCTATTTCAGGATTAAACTTTATATATTTAATTATCACCGATATTTGAAATTTAAATTCGTACATTCCATTATTATAAATATTTAAAGTTTAAATTTGTACTTTTAATTACTACTAACATGTCAAGTTCAAACTTATACATTCAATTATTTTTAATATTTGAAGCTTAAATGCGTATATTTAATTACGATTAATATTTAAAGCTACAATTTGTATGTGTAATTAAACCTTTGTAAAAGGAGCATTCACGTTTTTTGCTTCTAATAGCCTGAACAGAAAGGTTTTATTAAATTACAGCGATATGCATATCACTCGATTTACCTTGTGGTTACAATTAATTTAATAACCCAAAAGGGGTTCTTGATCTTGGTGTGTGTTGCAACCTTCAATTAATTTGCACATTTCTATTATTATTACATTATTTATGATCAAATTATTTTAATTATTTAATATTGAGTTACCATTATAAACTACAAGATTATTTAGTAGTTAATAAATAAATGCTAATCACTTGTAGTTAATTATATTATTCGAAATCATCTGATTGCTGGCGCCCATATCTTTTTTGAAGACTTTGTAGGGTACACAGCTGGTGGTTTAAACCACGACCATATTGCCAAATTTGAGTTAGTTCAGCCTGCACGGTAAGTGAAAATTTTTAGAGCTTCCGTGTACTACTTACTTTAAGGAGGTTAATCTGCGATTTTTACTACCATTGATTATTTTATCAAATTAATTGCAGGTCAGCTTCTTTATCGTGACAAGTTGCTCTGTTCTGAAAGTTTGATTTTCAAATATTTTTCAACTGTTTATTAAAAATTACTTGTCATCTCCAATGTCAACCAACTGTCAACATTAATTATTAAATTTCAATGACAAATGCTCAATTCTAAGAATTGTACGTTATAACTTTATATCATACGGTAAGTAATTGTTTCTAATTAATTGCATTTTTTATATTGTCTTTTATTTGCTTTAGTATTGGTAGAACTAAAGAATTACCCACCTTGTATTGTTCTCACACTACCTCCATGACAGCAATCCACTTGAAATCAGCAGCTTGGATCTTTTTAAGTTCCTGCTGCAATACACCGCTCTCTAACAGACAGCTAACTCCCACTGACCAACCGCTGGCGAATCTCAAACTCCCGGCAGCTATCAACATAAACTGTGCTTCACTCTGCTCTCGTACCTGCTACCTTCCAGAATGGATCATCTTCAAACAGCTCTATGCCAGGCAGATGTCATAGACGACCTCCCTGTGTTACACCTCCTCCGACGCTCAAAAATTCAAAAGCCTCTGTCGTCAGTAGCCAACAGAACACACCAGATCCGGTCCTGCCTCTGCTATCCCCTTTGAAATGGATCCTCTTGATTCCTTGATGCTTCCACGAACTCTCTAATCAGCAACACTCAAACTAATGTAATCACTTGTCACTTGAATGCTTCACAATGCAGCTATTTCAATATACATTTTTCATTCTTCACTTCTAAATAACAATTCTTGCGTCCATTTAGTTTTACCATATACCAATTATTTTCTGTAGCTCATTCTTCGGTTCTCTTACTTATTTCTTAATATTTCACTTTTCTATTCACCACGTAGATTTAGTTATTACCCTTTTTAAAGTATTCAAAATAATTACAGGAAAACGGTTAAAATTCCATATTTTTAATAAAACCAAAACATTTTATTACCGGTTTTTCAAGTTGTTATTTTTCTTATTATTGGAACAAAATTACTTAACTACGATATTTCATTCTTAATGCCTTCTATTTTATAATATTATTTGATCTTTACCTACTTTAATAAATTATATTCTTATTAGAATCTGCATTTGTCATTACTGATACTACTATCTCTTAAATATCCGTTTTATATTTAAAACACCTGTAAACGTTCAATAGCTATTATTTCCTTAATAATTTGCTCCAATTCAGATTTATTCAATAACTTTTTTAAACATCCTCTACCTTTTGAATGGGTCAAAACAGATTGTATTAACATCCCAAATTTAGCCAACACCAACGCATAGTGTACCATAACAATATATATTTTTATACAATGGCTTATAAGCTCCACGTTGGGCTAGCCAATATTTTACAATGGCTATATAAGCTCCACGTTGGACTAGCCATATATTTTATGAAATGTAATGCACCACTTTAAACTAGCCCTATATTATGCAATAATACTATCTGCAATTACTACTGCATAACAACATTTATTATATATTTTATATTTTACTTAAAACTTGCCCTTTATTAATGCAATGCCCTTTCTAATTAAATAATAATTCCTTTTTAAAATCAAGTTCTCTTATCTCAGGTGGTGCGCCAAATCAAGATCTCTATTAATTGCATTTTAATATTACAGTTAATGACATTTGCTGTCAAACCGATTTTCAAAACTCATCAAGCCAGGTATTGACAATTGTATATTATCTTGACACACATATTAATCAATTCTCCTAATAAGTAATAAATCAAGTCTATTTGAACACCTTTTTGTACTAATTGTTATTTAAAAAACTTTCATTAACTCTTTACACAAACCTTAATACTTTCTCTTGCTTTTTCTGCCAAACTCCAACCAACAACGGATCCCAATATCGTCAGACTGCAAAACTTACTGCTCACTCCTCAAACAGTGGCACCCAGGATGGCACGTGAACCCCTTTGACTGCATCCATCCAGAATATCACCCGCACTGCTTACAGAATCCAATCCTCCCTCCTTGCAAACGTCACCATCAAAGCATTCTACCTTTGGTAAGTTCCAATATTATGAAGTTCCAAATCTAACCTTGTGCCTTTTTGTAGCTATTCCGATGTCTACAGCAACACTTACAACTTATCCAAATCAATTAGTTACTTGTAAGAATCTCCAATAATATCTTGTATACTCTCCAATCCAAATGTATTCAATTAATATAACCTTCTGTATGTTTATTTCCAATTGACTTTACTTGTATAATATCTTGACCGATTATGTACCTCCATAAGTTCCAATTAACATTTTCATTTTATCTCACCACGCAGATTTGTTTAAGACCCTTTTTCAATTTGTATTTACCAAAATAATACAAATTTAGGCATAACTTTCTAGTTTTATTTTACAAAATGCTTTAATTCCGAAAATACATGTCTGTTTTTTATGAGTTGTTTATATAACTAACTTAAACGAAATTTTCATTTGTTAGATACAATTCTTATTGCACACTTATTTATTTTAAAAATCCTATTATTCATCATCATCATCATCATTTACAGCGTTTATATATTCCATCTCTGGATGTACGCCTCCCCAATTTGTCGCCATTTTCTGCGTTCGGTGGTTGATCCCATTCATTGTGTTCCGGCTATTTTGCATATATCGTCTCTCCATCTGGTTCTAGGCCTGCCTCGATCTCTTCTTCCCGTTCTTGGCCTCAATTCGGTCACCTTCTTGCTCCATCTGTTGTCGTCCCTTCTCGTAACATGTCCCGCCCATTGCCACTTTAGGCTTGCGATTCGTCTTGCCACATCTTCTACTCTAGTTTTATTTCTTATCCATTGATTTGTCTTTCTTTCCTGTAGCTGTACTCCAAGCATTGATCTTTCCATTGCTCTCTGGGCCACTTTCATCTTTTTTATTATAGTTTCAGTGAGGGACTACGTCTCAGATGCGTATGTAAGCGTTGGGAGGACGCACTGGTTGAATACTTTTGTTTTGAGATATTGCGGGTACACATTAGAATTAAATACATTCCTTAATTTTCCGTATGCCGCCCATCCCAGTTTGATTCTTCGATCAACTTCCGCCGCTTGCGTGTCCGACGCAAAAGTCAGTTTTTGTCCTAAGTATATATATTCTTCTACTACCTCTAGCAGATTGTCGTTAATTTGGAGGGGTGGTACATTTTCTCTATTAGACATAATTTTTGTTTTCGATAGGTTCATTTTTAGCCCAACCGCTTGTGCTGCTTTCCCGACATCCATTAACATTGTTTCCAAGTCCTCAATATTGTCTGTTAGTAAGACAATGTCGTCAGCGAACCGTAGATTATTGAGGTAGTCGCAATTAATGTTGATACCCTTCTCGTCCCAATTCAGAGTTTTGAATACATCCTCTAGAAGATTAGTGAACAGTTTGGGTGAGATCGTGTCGCCTTGTCTGATGCCACGTTTAACATTCACCGGTTTTGTTTTTTCGAATGTTTGTATTGTTATGGTTGCATTATTGTATATGTTCTCAATTAATTGGATGTATCGATAATCGATTCTGCATCTTTTCAACGCATTAACAAGTGCCCAGATTTCCACTGTATCAAATGCCTTTTCGAAGTCAATAAAGGCAAGGTATAGAGATTGGTTATATTCATATGATTTTTCCATGACCTGTCTCACAGTATGGATATGGTCTATGGTACTATACCCCTGTCGAAAACCCGCTTGTTCCGATGGTTGGAATGCGTCCAGACGGTTTGTTATTCTGTTTGTTATGACTTTTGTTAGTAATTTATATACATGCGATAGCAGTGAAATCGGGCGGTAGTTTTTTAAGTCTCTTTTGTCGCCTTTTTTATATATTAGGATTACATTCGCGTTTTTCCATGCTTTAGGTGTTAACCCTGTGTTTAGGGACTTATTAAATAGTGTTACTATATGTTGTAGTAGTGCTTTACCTCCTACTTTTATTAATTTTATTACTATACCGTCCGATCCTGCGGCTTTGTTATTTTTCATACTTTTTAGTACTATTTCTATTTCTTCCTTGTTAATTGGCGGTATATCCTCGGTGTAGTGTTTGGTCAATGCTGCTCTTTTTTCATTGGGACTAATTGGTGGTTCATTAATCTTTCTGGAATATAGATCTTCGTAAAATTTCTCTATGTGCTTGAGAATATCTTCTCGATTATGTATTATGGTTCCATTTTCATCTAGTATACTTGTAATTTCTCTTTTTTCCTTCTGCGATTTTCTTCCTAAATACTCTTGGTCCTCTATTTTCTTCGATGGTTTTGGTTATAATTCTTTCATTGTATTCTTTTATGTCAGTTCTTACTTGTCTTCTAATACTCTTGTTTATTTCTTTTAGTTCTTCTGCTGACATATTTATTTTATCATTGTTTCGTTTGACTATTAACTTTTTCGTATCTTCGCTGAGTTTTGATGTGTTTCTTCCTTTCGTTTCCTTGGATATCTTGTTTGCAGCACTTGTCACATTACTGGTTAGATATTTGTAAAGATCTTCGATGTTCGACATTTCACTAATTGGTTTATTCGAAAAATTAGCCTCTATAGTATTTTTATATTTTTCCATTTGATTCCATATCTCTGTTTGGTCTATTCGTATTCTTTCCGTTTTAATTAGTTTTTTCCTGGCTAGTTTTGTATTTAATATTATCCGGGCTCGTACCATTCTGTGGTCACTAATATTGATCCTGTTGAGAACTGTTACATCTTGTACTGTCGTTCTATTGTCTGTGATGATAAAGTCTATCTCGTTCTTTGTTTTCCCGTCCGGGCTCCGCCACGTCCATTTTCTTTGATGTTTTTTGTTGTAAAATGTGTTCATGGCTTTTAATTGATGTTCTTCGAGGAAATTTATTAGTGTTTGTCCTCTTTCATTGCGTGTTCCTATTCCATGTTTTCCAACGCATGTCTCTCCCCTTTGTTGTCATCCTAACTTAGCGTTGAAATCGCCCAGTATTATCGTGTAATATGTTTTGTTTTCACTGATAGCTTTGTCTAAGTCCTCATATAGTTGTTCTATTACGTGGTCTGGGTGTGTAGATGTAGGTGCGTATACCTGGATGATCTTCAGGTAGTATCTATTAGATATTTTCATTGTAGATTATTCTTGATGATATACCTACCACAGAGCAAATGTATTTAACCATCCTTTTATGTACTAGGATTCCGACACCATTATTGTTATCATTTCCTTCTTACTCTCCTTTATAATATAGCACATTCCCTGTTCTCAGGGTCAGGAAATCTTCTCCTTTTCTTCTCACCTCGCTCACTCCAAGACAGTCCCACTTAATATTCTGTAATTCTTCTTCCAGTTGTACTAATCTGTCTTCCGTACAGAGTGATCTTGTATTCAATGTTCCGATGTTTAGTTTTGTGCAGTTTTTAGAATTGTCATTTTTCCATTTCGAATTTTTGCCTCCCCCAGAATCCGTGAGGCTGACCGTGTAGCCGGTGTGGGAGTGTGGGTGATTGACCCTACCCACCTGGGGTATTCCATTTTTGAAATTCGTATTCATGTTCATTGGGGGTTATTTAGCATTAAAACGCCACGCTTGCTAGGCGGGTTGGTGAGTTTTAGTATGGATTGGTAAGGATTGGACGGTGAGAAGTAGGATTAGGGTCGGGACTTGGTTTACCCCCGAATCCTATTATTACATGCTATTAATGATTATCATTCTAACAAATACATTTGTCAATTGTAACCTTGGCTTGAACTTTATCAAAATTTTCTGTAACCATTAAATTAGTATTCAATCAATATCAAAATCTCCTCTCTCATTGTCTCAATTAAATTTATTTATAATGTTTAAAATTTAACACCCATCAAGATTTAATTATAGCAATCTTCCAAATTTATTTGTTTTAAATATTTCTTTAATGTATTTGATTACACTGCCTCATGTATCATAACAATAGTCGGCATAATATGGGAAAAAAATTATTTTTGATTTTTCAAAAAACCTTTTATGTCAATAATTTGTGCTTGTCTAAAAACCTATTTAGCCCCTATCATATACACCGAGTAATTTTTACCTGTTTAGAAAATGGAGTTTCTCGAAATGGTCAAAATCCAAAAAGTGAAATTTTTCCGAAATTAAGTATGATTTCATTGAGATTTTTTTGGAGTGTGTTACTTTTAGCTAACTGAACAACCTCAAGGCCAGAAAATAAGTAATTTTTATAACTTTAGCTAAAAATTAATATTTTAGTTTTTTGAATTTTTTTCAAAATTTCACATACATATAGTTAAAAATTTTTTATATGAACACTTTAAAAATGTATAGTTGGGAAAAATAATATAAAATGTTAATTACTTTTTTAGAATGTTTATTATTTACCGAAAAGTAGTATGTTGGCATAATTTTTACGCTTTTTATGCAAGGCGATTTTTAAGAGAAATATTTTTCAATTCTACTTAATAGCTATTTATATGGCTTCTAAAAACTTTAATCTAGCCCTGTTAATAAATTACTGTTACAAAAATCCTCTAAATATTCTTTTACAGTTGTCTAAATGAGGAGATTTTTCTTTATCCAATTACATGTTCTAAAAAATCGCCCCATTTAGACAACTGTAAAAGAACATTTACAGGATTTTTGTAACAGTAATTTATTAACAAGGTTAGATTAGAGTTTCTAGAAGCCATTTAAATAGATATAATTAGAATTGAAAAATATTTCCCCTAAAAATCGCCTTGCATAGAAAACGTAGAAATTATGCAAATATACTACTTTTCGGTAAATAATAAAAAATCTAAAGAAGTAATTAACATTTTATATAATTTTTTTCACTTATAAATCTTTAAAGTCTTCACATACAAAAATTTGAATTTTAATATTAAGTCTTGAAATGTGAATATTTGAAAAATATTTAAAAAACTGAAAAATTTATTTTTAACTAAAGTTAAAAAAAATTAGGGGTTTTCTAGCCTTGAGATTGTCCAATTAGCTAAAAATAACACACTCTAAAAAATCTCATTTAAATCTTACTTAATTTACGAATAATAGCACACGAATTTTGACAATTTCGAAAAACTCGATTTTCTAAATAAGTGAAAATCACTCGGTATATATGATAGGGGCTAAATAGGTTTCCAAACAAGCACAAATTATTGACGTAAAAAGTTTGCTTGAAAAATCAAAAATAAAAGTGTTTCCCATAATATGCCGACTTTTTGGCGGACACTGTATATACCCCTTCTATGCTCCGAAGGACTTTCATCTCAGCTGCCTGGATTTTAAACTTTAGCTTTTTGTTAAGTGTTTACGATTTCCTTTTATAGGTCAGGATTGGGACCAATATTGATTTACAGATTTTGATCTTGGTACTTTTTCCTATTTCTTTTTCCTTGAAAAACGGTAATTTTAGTGCGTTGAACAGTTTATAAGCCTATTTTATTCTGTTGTTTATATCATATTCTATACTTTCCTACCCATTAAAGATTGAGACTAATTGTTTCATTAAGGAGGTCTGCTTTATTATTTGGTTGTCGATCTTGACTTTTATTAGCTCCTGATCTCAGGCTTTGCCGTACATATATCTTTACACAATAACCTGAAAGTGGGTATGCACAGACTCGTCGTAAATTATAAGGCCTCGTTTAAAATACCGGTCTATTGGTCTCACACATGTAAAATTGGCGATACACAGAACAACAAAAGGTTAACACACAGATATGGACTAAACTAAATATGTATCCCAGCTGGGAGACGCTTTACCTCTAATTATAATTAAGTGGTCACATGAACTCAGTTGTACAGCAGGCCTTGGTAGGCAGTTATAAATTTTGTTATACAACTGGTCTTGGCAAGCGGATGAATAATGAATTTAGTTATACAACAGGCCTTGATAGGCCGTTATGAATTTAGCGATACAACAAGCCTTGGTAGATAGTTATTAATTTAGCATATATCTAATACTTACTATATTGCTAGCGGCTATGAGTGGGAAACTCACCGATGAAGTGAGACACACAACCAACTCCTTCATGTATACGGTGAGCTGTGCGCAAGCGCGGCGCCGTCGTCCGCCCAATGAGGAAGTGGTCCACTTTAAAATTCGCTTCTGAAGGCGGAGTTCAAATTCCCACGCATGCGCAGGAGACGCGTTATACTCCAAGTGATACTATGTCGGCGCCGTAATGTTTTCTGAAGTTTCCAGGCCCTACCAGCAATATATGTGTACTAGCTTTTACCCGCGACTTCGTTCGCGCGAGGTTCGTTATTTGTGTATTAAATAATAACTAATTATTTTCTGTCATCCCATCACATCCCATCCCATCCTATCCCCGTCCCCGTCCCTTTCTCCGTCCCCGTCTCCGTACCGTCCCATTCCGTCCCGTCCCGTCCCGTCCCGTCTCGTCCCGTCCCGTCCTCTCCCCTTCCATTCCATTCCTTTCCTTCCCTTCCCTTTCCGTCCCGTCCCGTCTCGTTCCTTTTCGTCCCGTCCCTTCCTTTTCCGTCCAGTCCCTAACTGTTCAGTTCCGTCCCGTCCAGTCCCGTCCCTTCCCGTCCCGTCCCGTCCCTTCCCCTTCCATCCCATTCCTTCCCTTTCCTTTCCGTATCATCCCGTTCCGCCCCGCCCCGCCCCGTCTCGACCCTTCCCGTCCCGTCCCGTCCCGCCCCTTTCTCTCCCGTCCAGTCCCGTCCCTTCCCGTCTCGTCCCGCCCCTCCCCTTCCATCCCATCCCCTCCCCTTCCATTCCATCCTTTTCCTTCCCTTTCCGTCCCGTCCGTCCCGCCCCTCCCCTTCCATCCCATCCCCTCCCCTTCCATCCCATCCTTGTCCTTCCCTTTCCGTCCCGTCCGTCCCGCCCCGCCCCGCCCCGTCCCGCTTTGCCCCGTCCCGTTCCGTCTCTTCCCTTCCCGTCCAGTCCCGTCCCGCTCAGTCCCGTCCCGTCCAGTCCGTCCCGTTCCGTCCAGTCTAGTCCCGCCCCGTCCCGTTTCTTCCCTTATGTCATGTTCACCGTCTTGGACTTAAAAATAAATGTAATTTTCGCAATCAACGTCCCAAAAAACCTCAATAACGACACCCATATCGATTTTTAGGCTTACTTACCCCATTTCACCCCCTAAGGGGTTGATTTTCGGAAAATCACGAAATATGTGTTTGATTATTTGTTTTTAGGAGTACTCCTACGAAGTTTCAAGTCGAAATATCTGTTTAATATTATTTCTCCATACAAAATTGGAACCCCCATTTTACCCCTTTAGGGGTTGAATTTCGAAATATCCTTCCTTATTCCTTGTATACATCATAAAGGAAACCTCTGTGCAAAATTTCAGCTTTCTAGGTCCACGGGTTTGGGCTGGGCGTTGATGAGTGAGTGAGTGAGTCAGTCAGGGCTTTTAGAAATATATATAAGATTATATATATGGAATTTAGTGATACACCAGGCCTTGGCAGACAGTTATGAATTTAGTTATACAACAGGCCTTGGTAGGCGGTAATAAATTTTGTTATACGACAGGCCTTGGTAGGCGGTTATGAATTTAGTGATACAACAAGCCTTGGTATGCAGTTATGAATTTTGTTATACAACAGACCTTGGTAAGCGGATGAATAATGAATTTAGTTATACAGCAAACGCGCTCAAATTAGGCCAGCACAGATAAATGAAATTAGTTATGAATGACATCGGTCAAGTTACGCTGCGTTCACAGCAAATACAGTTACAAGAGTTTCATTATTAATGCTAATTACACACACACTGCCTTATTGGGCCCGCTGAGCTATGGCATGACGGCGGTTAGCGGCTTGTCCACTGCAACGGACGCACAAGGCGAAGGCGTGGGAGTCGAACGGCACCTACAGATATTCCAGCAACGTGGCGAAGAGTAAATTACGTCCCCACTCGGGACAAAGAAACGGCGAGACAGAAGATTTGGACAGCTCTGCGATATTAATCCCCAGTTTGGGAGAATAGAGCAGTTCTACTAAACCTTTTAGGAAACCAAAATCTGTGTGCGCGTTATAATTTTTTATGCAAAAATCTGAAGTGTTATATGATAAAATATGACTGAAACGGAACCTATATACAGGCAGACTCTCCAAGTTTGTACCAAAACTGCTCCAATAGGCTACGTAACTATAGAAACTAAAGAAAAATAAAATGGCCTGACGCCCTGCCTTGAATTTCTTTAGAGCCTCCATGACTTCATCAAGTGCTGTGTTTGTATTTTCTCTCAAGCTTGTTTTCTCAACTCGTGTCCCCTCCATGTCCTCATCTTTCTTTCCTTACACTTCACCTTGTAGTACATATTTAAAGTATTCATATAATCTACTGTTTATATTTTCTTCAGATGTTAATAACGTCCTGTCTTTATCTTTCACACATTTAATAACTCCATCATCTTCTTTTCGTAGGATTTTGAGAGATTAGTATAACAGTGTAGCATTTCATTGTCCCTGAGTTTCCATCTTATTTCTTAAATCTTCCCACACCTTCTGTTTAGCTACCTTTATTGCCTTCTTAACTTTTATTCTGTTTGTTTTGTACACCTCGCAGTCTTTGTCATCCATAGAGTGCAAATAATTCTTCTAGCTTTTTTTCTTTTTTTACAAGTAAGTATACTGATTTTTTCAGTCCAGCACGCTGTTTGTTTTTTTCTGGTTTACACATTTTGCCACTCTTCCATAGGGTTTCTATGCTCTCTTCACACCTTTCTTTCTTTATATCATTGAACTCTTTTTCAATATTTTTTTGATATGTTTGTCTGCCTTCCACTATTTGTAATTTATAGCTTCTAATGTTATTAAATTATTTATTTTCCTTTCTTGGTAATTTTTTTTGTTGCGTCCAATCCTGTGTATCTGGTTGCTACTAGGTAGTGATCGGATTCTAATTCTAACTCTAACATCCTTAACTATTCGTAGAGTGGTCTCTTAATCAGCATTAAATCAATTATTGACTTTTCCCCTAAAATTTGGTCTACTCTTGTACATATGAATATCTTTGTGATGGAAATAAGTATTCGCTACTGCTAAATCATTAAGTCGGAATTTCAATTTGCTTGCCACAATTCGTTAAAAACCTCTAGGGGTTGTATTCGTAAAGTTGTGTAATACGGAGTTGATATGACAGATGCAATTTATATCTGCCGTTGCTAATGTCGGATGGTACAATATCTTCCTGTTGGTTCGATTATTCTTGTGAACTTATTGTTATTGGGTGCTTTTTATGACCAGAATGGGTATTAATAATTTTAAATTGATTTTCTTCACGCAGTTCAATTAGATTTTCTTCAAACTCATCGACAACAATTTTACCATAGCTCCTTACCACTTCATCATTAATTTTTAAATCCCTCTAGCATGAAAATCTCTGGTTAATATAATTTATTATCTGACAAGACCAAATATGGTAAAAGAAGTATATTGCTTTTCAGTATTCTTTCTCCTGATGGTTAGAAAGTTTTAAAATTATATTTCTATTTTCTACCAAAAGGTCCTGGATCCATCTTATACTTCTCTGTCAAAGAAATTTGACAAAAGTTGTTTTGAATCGACGGCAAAATCTAACATAATTAATATAAAGACAAGAAAATGAACAGCACAAAACCTATTATTCTACCGAAAAGATTATTTTCATTATGATATGCCAAATAAATTTACAAGCAACAGGAAGAAGATTTTTTCATGCAAATCGAATTAAATGACCACACATCTGTAAAAATGCAGCAATAAAAATTATTAGAAGAAAATAAATCATGTAGTTAAATCACCACCAAAAAAAGTTATTTATAGTATATCAAGTCATGAAAGTTATATTTTACTGAACGAAGAGGCATATTGCACGAGGCTGTAAGACTTAGTACTGTTAAGCTGCCGAGTCCAGTAGAAGCATAAAACCGATTCATAACCTTCAGGTCGATTAAAAAACATTAGGTTTCTATAAAGTTAACAATTACACCACTAGTACAGTAATAGCAGTCAGGTAAAAATATTACTGTACTGGTCGTGTAATGGTTAACTTTCTAAACTCAAAATAATCTTGAAAGTTTGACTTTATTGACATTTTCAGGTAAAAATAGAGGTAAAAGTAGAGGGTTTGTACCAGTTCTAGCGCCTAACCTCCTCACCTCTACTACAAAGGCTTGTTGCAGGTCTGTCTCTCTCCAACATGTGTAAAGGTATATGTCTATCTCTATCTACAGAGCAGTCTTACCAACATACAGGGTGTTCCTTAAAAAGTATATGTAACTAGATGAAGTCCCTAGATTAGTTACTAGATTTGGGTGGCAAATTTAAATTTAGCACGTGTAAAAGTGTATGTCTATCTCAGTCTAACACGGAATGCTACCAATATACAGGGTGGTCCATAAGAAAGTACATGTAACTAGATAAAATCCCTAGATTTAAAAAAGTCACTAGATTTGGGCGCTTCTGCGGGAAGTGCATATAACTAAAAAAAGTTCCTAGATTTAAATAAGTGGATACGTGGGTACGTCATTAACCTAACTCTACATTCAAATAAATTGTTAGATATTGGCGTGGCAATATCAATGACCCGTAGATTTGAAAAATCACTATCTATCTGGTGAAAACATGAACACACTAGATTTAAGCGATAACTTTAAATTTAGTAGTCTCTGTTAGCTAATAACTTACTCAGACATATGTGCATCATCCCACAACTTTAATGCATCAATACAAGGACCAACCAGCGAAATTTCAAGTAATTTCAACACCTGCGTAAAAGTGTCTCAACCTCAAGCTGGTCAAAGCTGTGTGGTATTAGCTTCTGCACACAACCGTATAATTTACTTATCCTTAATATAGTATATGCAACAGGCTACACTTAGCATACTCGAATAGATAGACATTCACCCAAAACGTTCACAACCAACACCAACAACTACTGTCACAACTAACACCAACCAACCAACAGTAATCTACACCAACAACTACTTCTACAACCAACCAACACCAACAACTACTATCACACCTAACACCAACCAACCAACAGTATTCTACACCAACAACTACTTCTACAACCAACTAACACCAACAACTACTATCACAACTAACACCAACCAACCAACAGTAATTTACACCAACAACTACTTCTACAACCAACTAACACCAACAACTACTATCAGAATTACACCAACACCAGTATAGACTTTAATCAACGATAATTCAATAAAACACAGAATACATACAACGTCTTTATTTTATTTATCTATCATACACTTCAAAAGTCGTAAGCATCTATTATAACATATATTCAAAAAGTAGCTGAACCAGAAGAGGCTATTTGAATATATGATGAAGCCCTTAGAGGACTATATTTGTTGATATTCAACTCGATAAACAACAACCTTTCCAGAGCCCATCCACTCTCTCTTTCTTGAAACTCGCTAACTTTATGGTCGATGATATCGATGAAATAATTATAAAGTTCGTTTAGGTATGTTGATGAAGTGCAAACCTTGAGTTTGGTGTTAAATAATTTTACTTCTTTCAGATCTTTCGATTGTAATGTGAAAAGTCCCAACTATTCAATATTAATCTTCACAGCACCATGCTTACCCAAACTTGCCACAGTGGAGTCAACAAATTTTTGCTTCAAAATCTTCATATATTCCTTCACATCCACATAAATTTTTGTATCGGCTGTAGTAATACGATATGTTACTATTCGGTGTTTAAAGGATTGGTTTATTAGTGTAACACCATTTCGTTCGCCCACATATGTCTTGTTTTTATGTTGCAGGCTTCTACAATGTTGCATCATGTATTTTTTCAAGACTGATACATCACATAATTCACATCTTGTTGTATCGCCTTGAATTTTAATGCTGCCATTATCAACACAAGTTTTTTTAGGTTTAGGTGATTGTTTAACACCATCTTCTAACTTTCTTTTCCGCAAACCATGTTTTTCAACTTGATGTTTTCGAAAATGCCCCAAACTTGAAAATGTAAGCCCACATACTTCACATAACTGAGATAGTGGTATACAATAACCTTCTTGATGTCTGCGTAGGTTATCTTTCCAAGTGAACTGTTTATTACACATCTCACAAGTAAATTGCTTCATCTTCACGCTAAAGTACTAAAAACCGAATGAAGTGAGAGCTCTGCATTAACCCTCGCACACTATATTATTACCTGCTATAGTTGAATATAGCCGACCCTTCTGATATTATATGAAGATGCTGTATCCCCAACTGTTATTCGCCATACAACTATCAGTAAAGCTATCGATGCAAAGCGGAACTGAAACTAGTGAATACGTCTTCAATTCAGGAAACAATAGCTACAGCAATGAATACGATATTAGTATTAAGCTTTAACGTTGAATGGATAAATAGGTACAATGAAATTTTCCCAAGTCCGAGCTGATTGCGATTGTCTGATATCAAGGTCAACCAGGCATTAAACCCATCTTACTATCACATGCGAAACGCTTGAACACCCGATCCACCCCTCCCAATTTTCAACCCGACGGCTGCTTACCACAATTTAATAAACCGCAGAGCATTCGAGAGCACCTGTGACCACCACCGAACGATTGAAGCACAACTGAGAAGTATTTCAAGGATGATATGTCTTTTATATACTCAGTTACACTGCACCAGCAAGCAAGGACAGTTCTGAAACCGCCCCCCCTCCCCCGCCACTTATCATCAAAATTAAAATTAAGGTCAACACAAACTCCAATGCTCTAGCGTTCTCAGCAGCTACTACAGCGCAAATTAATCTAAGTCAAACAATAATAACTGGTTTTACAAATATTAGTGAAACTGCGCGAATTACAAAAAAATCCCCTCGAAACCCCTCGGTAGTCCAGATTTGCCTCCTTTATCATAATTCTTAATACAGAGATATCAACCCCAAAATCAAAGTTGTTCAACCACTCCTATATGAGGAGCAGTAAGTACAATGAAAGTTTTTCCAAGTCCAGGTTTTAAAAAAAAATTAGATAATTCTATTTGTTCCATATTCCCCCATGTGATACCAGTTATTTTGATACGTTAGTATCCTCATGAATGCAATTCTAAATATTATTATTATTATTAATAGTATTACTTTGCATTGGCAAAACTATACGCAACAGTTAATAATTGAGTTCTACGATTATTATTTTCATACAACTTTGTTCGCGTTTTACAACTATTCACTGGCAGTTCAACAAATAATGCTGACTATATCAATCTAGTATTACATAATAAACTAATATCGCATGTATGCATTTGTGTAGAATAGCTTTGTTATATTTTAATCGATTTCATCAATCAACCGATTAGTGACATCAGAAACATCAAACCCTTTAAAAGTCTGACAAATGTAAAAATATATAGTTTGAAAAGTGAGATTTAGGGGAAACCGACAATACTACATGAAAAGCAGTTGTGACGGTACCACCAAAAGGTTCTTAAGCACCATCATATTGGGTTTTACTAAAATACTCGCTCGAATAAAAAATATAAACTATAAACTACACCATCCATATATGTAAATACTAAACACAATCCTCAATGCTTTATGTTTATACTTAGTCCACATAATACGTGTCTCTTTATATAACAATTGCAACTAGCATCAATACAGAGCAATAACGTAAATTGTATGAGAAATCATAAATATAGTGTTTCTATACGTACACTACCAATACACACCACTTTCTATCAGTACATCACGATAAATTAAAGGTAATCTTATTGGCTGATCAGCAAGATCAATGCGCTGTTTAGGTTTAACAGTGTCTGCGTTGGATGTGTAGATAATTATTTGTAACACAAGATCGATCATAGGACCATTCCTTTTTGTAAGTGTAAATTTATTTAACGTATGTTGTTACGTAACACTTTTAGTTCTTAACATTAAAAGTACTTTTTACTTCCTAGAAACTAGAAGTAATTTCCATTTGATCGGTTGTGGATGTGGATGTCATTAGTTATTTAGACCGCAAGTGTTAGAAGTACCATTTATTCATCTGATCGATTTACTGTGTTCTATCTAGGTTTTTCTTTTTGTAAGTTCTAGAGTTGAATAAAAAATTCTAACATTTGATAGCTGCAAAATTTCCAACATTTGAAGTACGCTGCAAGTCTGAAAGCTTTTTTCACTACTCTAGCAGCCTGAGGGGGAGAGGGCTGCCTTTTTCAAACAGCTGTTAGAAGGGGGAAGACGCACCCGTCTATTCGGTTTTTCGGCGGTTTTGGAATAGAGTGGATCTATATGTACTAGGTAAGTGTAATGTCAAATAGACATGTTTAAAATATTAAGGGGTAGTGTTTTAACATTGATAAATAATAGTAGGTGCGTTTTTAAATCGGTTTAAATTTAAAAGAGGGTTTTCCCCGGTTTGACAGTTTTTAGTAGTGTTTTTCTGGTATTGAGACGTATATTCCCCATTGTATTTTCGTTAATTTGTATAAGTGGTTTGAATTGTTTTGCAATTATGTTCTAGGTATAAGCAACATCGATAGCGAGAGGTGTATTGACTTGGAGATTTACCGGGTGAGCTTAGCTGGTTTTAAAGTCAACATCAAGATTTCGTTTAGCTGTAATTATTGCATGAAGAGGTACGTATTACATAGAATAATTATGCACATAAAACGTTTTATCAGTATTCAACTACTCGTGTTGTCTTTGTATGTGGCGATCATGCTTTGATCTATAGCGTTGTGATGGCATGTTACCTACAAATTTGTTAACCAAGGCTGCAACCCTTGCAATTGTATATTAAAAGTAATTTATGCGTGATCTTGCTGATCAGCCAATAAGATTACCTTTAATGTATCGTGATGTACTGATAGAAAGTGGTGTGTATTGGTAGTGTACGTATAGAAACACTATATTTATTATTTCTCATACAATTTACGTTATTTCTCTGTATTAATGCTAGCTGCAATTGTTATATACAGAGACGCGTATTATGTGGAATAATAATAATAATAATAATAATAATAATAATGCCAATTACAGGACAAGTGAGAAAAAAAAATGTAAATTTATATGGGCGATACAATATAATATATATACACTAAATACATATAACAAGATACAATAATACAAAATACTAAATAACAAAATATGTACTAACTGTTAACAAGAAATTATTAACCTAGCAACTCTTATAAGTATTAATGTCTAATTTAAAGCACGCAGTAACGACGACAGGCTACAATTAAATATGTCACAGTTCTTACAGATTTCATTATACATAGAGCATATAATTACAACGGGTGACTTTTTTAGTAAATTTGTTTTAGCAACCTGAACGTAAAAAGTGTAATTATTTCTAGTATCTATTCTGGGGGTATAGAAATTTAGTTTAGCCAGTATATAGGAACAATCAAGCATATTGTGAGTTAATTTATATAATACAGTCAATCCTATTATTCTACGTCTATGTTCAAGAGATGGTATTTCAAAAGTATTGCAGAGGAAGTCATTGGAAATCCCTCGCTCGGGATACACAGCATGTGTTTTAAACCAGACATATTCTAAAAATTTCCTTTGTACACCTTCAATTTCCTTCTTGTGACATTCATAATATGGCAACCAAACCAGACCACAATATCCAAGTCGACTTCTGACTAGGGTACAGTACAGTGTTTTCAAAGTTTTAATATTTGAAAATTCTCTACCGTTACGCATTATAAATCCAAGCATTTTACTCGCAGAAGAAGTTATGTTCAATATATGTTTACCAAACGATAGGTCCTTATCAAAAGTAACACCAAGATCTTTGGTTTCATTACAGCGAACAAGTAATTGATTACTGATAGTATAATTATACAACACTAGATTTAGTTTTCTCGAAAAAGTAATTACTTTGCACTTAGAGATATTCAAGTTTAGTTTGTGCGTGCCACACCATTCAGAGATTTTATTCAAATTGGATTGTAGTTTAACACAGTCATTTAAAGATTCAATGGAAGTAAAAAGTTCTACATCATCTGCATACATCAAAACTTCACAATGGATATTATCACATAAATCATTGATAAACAGTAAGAATAGGAGTGGACCTAGATTCGAACCTTGGGGTGCACCAGATTTAGAAGAAAAACTGCGAGATATGAATCCATTATATTTGACACATTGGGTTCGATCTTGAAGGTGAGATGTAAGCAGCAGAATTAATGAATCACTGAAGCCATACGTTTTTAATTGTTGCAATAGTATGCCATGATATATTCGATCAAAGGCCTTGGAAAAGTCAGTGTAGATGACGTCTACTTGGCCTTGATTGTCGACAACTTCAGAAACAAATTGAGTGAAGCAGCATAGAGTAGTAAGGGTCGAGCGTTTCTCGACAAACCCGTGCTGGTGTGGAGAGATAAAATTTGCAATTTGTTTGTATACTTAGTTACACAAGATTGTTTCGAATAATTTAGAGAAGTTTGATGGTATGGCTATGGGTCTATAGTTGGTTATGTCTGCTGGGTCACCGCTTTTGAATATGGGACACACTTTAGCAATTTTCCAACGTGATGGAAAAGTTGAGGTTTTCAAGCAGAGATTGAAAATAACGTGTAATGGGTGAATAAATGCATCACGACAGCCTTTAAGCACACAACTAGGGACTTGATCAACGCCAGAAGTTGGTTTATTTTTGAGTTTGCGAAAAGCAAGGACTATATCTTCTTCGGAAATTGACTTAATATTTAATATAGGAAAATTGCTAACAGAAATGGGATTGTCAAAGTCGAGAGGACTGGAATCCTGATAAACGCTACTGAAATGTTCAGAAAAAGCATTAACTATGTCATTCGGATTATCAAAGAGCATTTCATCTTTACTTAGTTTTCCGGGTATTCTTGAAGTACCTTTTTTGGATTGAACAAATGCCCAAAATTTTTTGTTATCATAATTAATTCAGTCTTCTATCTCAGATAGGTATTGCCCATAAGCCGTTTTGATTTGTATCTTTATCAGTGCGCGCAGCCTCCTAAACTCTACCAAATCTTGGTTAGAGTGATATTTCCTATATTTGTTATAAAACGAATAGTTAATTTTAATGTTATTTATAATTTCTTGCCTAAACCACTTCTGGTAATTACATTTACTACTTTTGTTTTTAAAATATGGTACATATTCATCAAACACACTGTACAACATGTTATAGAAAATATTACATGCGTCATCGGCAGAGGCGCATTGATCTAATGCTGACCAATCAACTATATTTAATGCACCAGACAATTGCACAAAATTTGCTTTTTTGAAATTATATTGTTTGTTTTTGCAAGAAACAGGGAAGTTATTACAATTTTTGATCTGTAGATCAAACGAAATCGCCAGTGCTGGATGATGCCCATCTTCTTTTATCAAAGGCTTGGTATCATGCTCAACTTCATACATAAAACTAGCTAACACAAGATCCAGTAACTTGTCGTTTGAGTTATAAATGTAATTCGCTTGATATAAATTTAAAATATCGACATAACTTAATAGTAAAGAACTAACATTATCTGTAACATTTTTATTGTAACTATTAGGGATATTAAAATCCCCTAAGATTAACAGTTTTTTTACGCTGTATCTAGGTGCACGTTAACGTGTACCGAAAATAATATTAAGGTACACGTGAAATCGTCATTACAGTTTATGACGTAAAAAATGTACGTGTACCAAGTTAGCGGCACCAAAATATTCAAACGTGCACGTTGAGTATATTGAGGCAGAGATTGAGGTTAGGTTTGAAATCGGATTTGGAGGTAAGCGAGAAGTGCTTATGTTTTTTCGCATGCTTTAGTCAAGCGATTTAATTATGCGATTTAGTCAAGTATTCAGTTCATTTAATGAACTTCAAAGTGACTTAAAACGTGTTAAGTCATTTTGCTGTTGTAGATGCTTAATTGCATTGCACGCCTTTAGGGCAACTCGTTGCTATTTTAAAACCATTGTCAATTTTTGCGCACAAGTACAATCTCATCTTCCGCACATTTGATTCAGGTCATTTTGGTATTTTATTTAGCCACCTAGGCTTTAGGGCAGCGTGCCCGTATGCTAAACCCTTTTAGTTACTTATTTGGCTTCATCGCCTAATTCTATAATAATGATTTTGCACATATTTGGCCCCAAACGCAGTATTTCTCGTCAGTTGGAGCACCCCTTTGCTGCTACTTTGGCAGCCGGGTGTTATCGCTCGCAAGAATTCCGAAACTTCTAGAAATCACTCCGTTGAGGCGCTTCGCCATTGGCTGTCTTTGATACCGGAATTAATTTGTTTTATAGAGCGCATCGCCATTGGCTGCCGAGAGTCACGTGGCAATGCCGTTTGGCTCACGTCACTGCAGGGGCCATAACACGGCTTGCTTGAGGCATTCAGCCGAGGGCCGTTGATCGAAGAAGTCGCAGAGTCGTTTCGCGGCGTTCCCGCCTTGGCGGGGACGCCAGCCTGTTTTTCCCGTCTCGTGCTGTTTCAGCGAATGTTGTCGAATATGCCATCCTTTAAGAGGTCGCGTGTGGTTGTGTGAGTGGCACGTCTTTACGCCAAGGCGTAGATGTGTGAAGGGCTTCTTGGGGCCAGTTCTGCGTTGGCAGGACGAAGTAGGCCTCTTTGCCGCTGTAGTGGGCCCTCAGGAGAGCGTCCTAACGCCGCCATCTTGGCGGATTCCAGCCCGTTTGCCCCTAATGCCGTGTTTTGGCGATTGAGCTGCCACAGACTGCCGCCTTCTACCAACTGACTGCACGCCACTCTCATGGACCGTCTTCGGACTAAGGTATTTGTAATTGCTACCATTTAAACATAGTAACTGTCACTTGTGCGAGCGTTGGTGCTTTGTGCTCAACTTTATGTGGGCGGATGCATGCCCCTTGCTTGCTTGTCGCGGCTTTTAATGCCGGTTTGAGGCCACCATGCTGCAAGACGCTACTTTGGTAGCCTGCTAGTAAGTTCATGTGCGCGAGTTTCGCGTTTCATCGCCTAAATAGCTAAAGAACTCTGCGTCTATGATTTGGTGTTACGTTTGTGCTAATTTTTAATTCAGTAACGTTAGGTGCGCGAGCTTCGCTATATTGTACCGATTAATACCTAAATAGAATTAACGCCTCGCCGTGCTGAGCCTGGCGCGCCCTAATCTGTTCGAGTTTTTTTTGTTTATGTTTCTAAACTGTACTCTAATATGTAAAGGGTCGAGCCCACTGCGGCCGTACACCCATAGCGTGTTGTTCATTAGCATAGCGCGTTCATCAGCTGGTGCTTAACGTAAGCAGTAACATAAGCTTGGCGGCACGATTTGCTGCCCAGATGTAATTAGCGATTAATAGACGCATATTTAGTTAAGGGACGTATTATTCCTATTCGACCTGTGCATGCTTTGTTTCAGATAGCGCCTTTTACAGTGTAAAGATTGGTGCACGGCGAGACGTGTGAGATCAGAGCGTGCAGGTAGGTCCAGTGATTGCGCAGTCTCGGCCAAAGAGTCCCAATATTACCATTCCAGTACGAAATTGTTATTTGAGCTTGCAGCTCATGAGAATTCTTATCGACGGAGTGTCTTGAATGCTTCGCTCCCGTTTAACCGCCCAGGCCCGGTTATTCGAGTTAAGACAGGCTTGGTGGCGCCCTCATAATTTTGACGTACCATATATATATGCCTCAACACGCTTGCCCAGAACGTATCGTGTGACTCACGCCCGACTCCCTGAGCGTTCCAGCCGTGGACCTTTAGCCTGTTTCTAGCAAATCTCAGGGCAAGTGTGCCAGTTTTCCAGGACTGATTCCGTGGTGCGATGCTCACCTTGGGTGGGTGTCGTAAAGTTGTTTTAATACCGTAACAAACGATATGAAGAAGAAAACAAACAGAAGTATTTATTAGAAGCAGCCGATCTATTAGAACAGTTAGGAAAGTTTTAAAACGCGATCTAGATAGGAAGCTGAAGTACTATGAAGTACATTTTACTTGCATTCATGGTGGTAAATTAAGAGTTAGAGGGAAAGGATTAAGAAAATGTCGGAGGGTATATTTATTCCTTTTTAATACTTGTGTACGGACCCGATGCCATGTTTTTTTTAGAACTCATAAAATGAATTGTCCTGCAGTAATTAAAATTCGCGCTAATAAAGAAGGAGTCCTTGAGGTAAAAGAATTCGTCGAAAATCATTGTAACCATGACATGTCCCAGGTGTAGAATACACTTTTCTTTTTATTACTGTTTAATAAAAAATATAAACAGGATCTTTAAAAAAACATGCACTTTCTCATACCCGGGTAAAACGTGTCCAAAAATTAGATGAGAAACTTGTAAGAACATTTCTAACTTATATAATATTATAGGTGGTTTATAGTCATTTAACTGCAAATAGAACGTTGAATTTGAAAGAAAAGGCTCGAGTTAAAGATTTATTGGATGTACTCGGCAACAAAAAAATTATACAAGAAAAACTCTTTGGTGCTACTGGGAAAATGACAACCTTGAAGGATTTAAGTAATATTGCTTATAACATGAAACAATCTAGCAATGATTTATGTACTGTGGCTGAAGATTTGGAAGAAAATTACAGTAAGTATATTAAACAGTAATTACAGAATATGTGAATTTTTTTACCATTGTAACAAATTTATTAATTTATAATAATTATACATATACTTAACCGTATTTTGTTATGTTAGAGTGTCAAGTACATATTTTACAAGATGAAGAGGACACGTTTAAAGGGCTCTGTTTTTACAACTGACTCAATGAGAAGGGCAGCAAAAACATGGCGTCAGTTTATCTCCATTGATGGCACTTATAAATTATTAAATCTAGGATTCATTGTTTTTTATTTATTGTAGAAGATTCAAACGGATTCAGTGAAATTGCTGGGGTTGTTTTAATTTCAAACGAAGACAAGGAAACGTTTCGGTGGCTGTTAAAGACTTTTATCTTCATCGGTGTTGTTATAGACTTTTAACTCACCGCCTCGTTTTGGAAATCAAACTCGTTTGGTTAAGATGCTCATAATCAAACTTGTATCGTTAATATCTATTAAAGACAATATTGAGGAGGAGATAAAGGTCTTCTGCAAAGAAACAGTATCAACGAAATTTTTCCAGATGTTCCTGTATATGTTTGTCTGTTCCATACGCTCAAAACAACGAAAAGAGAAATTTCTAGAGATAAGTTAAATATAACCAACGATGAGAAAATAAAAGCCCTCGAAATTTTGCAAAAACTTGTTTCTAGTTATAGTGAGCAAGATTATGATAAACATTATGAAATATTACAAAAATCAGTTCCTAATTCTATACTTACCTATTTTAACAAAAACTGGCATTCCATAAGGAACTACTGGACTGTTTATTCTATGTGTAAAGGAAATTTACTAAACAGAACCAACAATCGTATAGAATCGATCAATAGTAAATTAAAACAGGTTATTCAAAAGAACAGTAGTCTTGCCGAGTTTGTGAAATATTTCTTTATCTTTCTGAATTCACATGAACAAGAGAGGAATGATCGAACTGCGCGATTGATTCCAACAAGACCTATCACAACGTTTCTGGAGGGAAGTCCTGAATTTCTGAATGAACATTACTTGACTTGATACGCAAATACATATGTTCAATCGCAAATAATTGCTGCAAAATATGTTGAAATAAAATGTGGTAACAATGGCTTCTATAACGTAATATCTAAAGGAGTTTCCTGTACAGTCACAATAACTAAATGCACATGTATAAAATTCACTTCAATGTTGCTTCCTTGCAAACATATTTTTGCACTACGCACTCTAATAAAACAGCCATTATTTGAGGAAAGTTTGTGTCATATAAGATGGACTAAGCAATATTACTTGAGATACCAGAGAGTTTCACAGAAAGTTGCAATACAATACCTCAATTAGTGTCAATAACGAAAAGTCAGCCCGCTAGCATACAATCTGTAAACCAAAAAAGGAAGCAGGCGCTTTTTGTTATACTAATTCTTTAGCAAATTTAGCGAGTCCTTCCAACAATACATTGTTTACTTACAAAATGAAAATAATGAAAGACATTGAAATGTATTGGAGACAAGGATTGGAGGTAGTTGTTCAACCCGTAAGTGATGAATCCTCGAGTGACACCAATGTTAGAAGTTTTATGGAAGAAGAATATGAACCCACTTCGAATATAAATACTTTGGTGCCAGTACCTAATCTTGTCATTGAAATCGTTGATCAAATGAATACTACATCATCTTTAGAGATCCTTAATACAAAGGAAAGCACGATGAAGCCAAAGACATTCTATTAGTTGGTAAGAATCATAGAACACACTACTCAAAACTTCTTAATGTACTTCTTTTTGTAGTTACCGAACATACAGCAAGACAGTTTCAAAACGGAGAACAGGATAAATTGAGTGCCCATTGTCACAGTTCCAGTTCGCAAATACAGAGTAAGAACTTTAGTGCAAAAAGAAATATTAAGTGATATCCAATCTGAAACAGAAGAGTTTCTGTCGGACTTGTGGCCGTCATGAATCGGAGTTTTTTTCTAGCGGCGGAAGAATGTTCACGACCAGTCTTAAGCTCGAAAGAAAACTTCTATTTCAGCTATTGGCCGCGAAAACTTGAAACATGGCATTAATTATTTTTATATATTTTTGTTTTAGTTATAAGTAACATAAAGTTGCCAGCTAAAATCAAATCAAAAGGAAGGCCTAGAGGTGCAGAGCAAACAGTTATAGGCAATAAACGAAAGCGCTTTAAAAAATAATTTTGTCTTGTCAGCCCATATGTAGCGATAGTTTTAGGTTCATTTAATATGAAAATATATTTTTGATGTGTATTATGGTTTGTTTAAACTAACAATACTAAAATAATAATAATAAATACGTATTATATTTTGTTTAAAAAAACAGCGTTAAAATAATAATAATAAAAAATTATTTCTCAAAAACTGTATTATTATAAATTTACGTACACGTTTAGGTACTTGGGCATCCCTAAGTCGGTGCACGTAAATTTTCTACGTCACAAACAGTGATGACGTTTTCGCGTGTCCCTAAATATTTTATTTGGTACACGTTAACGTGCACCCAGACACAGCGTTTTTTATCTAAGTGGTTTTGCACAAAGTATTCGCATAATATTTCAAGATTAGCAATTGATGGTGTTCGTGGTATATAAATAACAAACCCATATAAGCTACAACATGAAAAAATACAATAACAGCCAACAATTTCAAACGACGGTAAAATTTGTAGCAGTTGAGCTAAATCGAGGACCTCCGATACTATTTTATTCTTGATTGCGAGAAGCACACCACCTCCTCGAGTTGCTGCAGTTGTTTCAAAATTGCGATCACACCGGTAAACATTATACGTGTCCCCGCAAAAAAATTCAGAGCTATTAATATCATTTGACAGCAACGTTTCGCTTAAAGCAAGAATGTCGTACTCACAATCACTTACATTAGACACAAACTCAAAAAACTTTCCACGTATACTACGCACATTTTGGTAATAACACATCAAGACATTGCTGTTGGAGTAAATTAGTTTTTTCGAATAATAGTGGGCAGGCCATTGGTGTATTTAATTGTAAGATCTTTTTCCCTTTTTTCAGTGCGTTCTTTAAGTTCATCACGGCATTCTTGAAGTAATCGTCTTTGATAGGGCGTTTCATCTTTTTTGAAAGTTACGTTTTTGAATTCGGTAGAAGTATTTATAGGTAATTTATTACGAAGAATATCGTAAACTTCATGGCTACTGTTTAGAGTGATTCGAATAGGACGAGATATGCGAGCATTTTCTGTTTTCTTACCTAGACGCATAATCTTATCGCGGGTCACAGCCAAGCCTGTATTGGGTTTATAGTAATAAGTATAAACATAAAGCATTGAGGATTGTGTTTAGTATTTACATATATGGATGGTGTAGTTTATACTCGTAGTTTATATTTTTTATTCGAGCGAGTATTTTAGTAAAACCCAATATGATGGTGCTTAAGAACCTTTTGGTGGTACCGTCACAACTGCTTTTCATGTAGTATTGTCGGTTTCCCCTAAATCTCACTTTTCAAACTATATATTTTTACATTTGTCAGACTTTTAAAGGGTTTGATGTTTCTGATGTCACTAATCGGTTGATTGATGAAATCGATTAAAATATAACAGAGCTATTCTACACAAATGCATACATGCGATATTAGTTTATTATGTAATACTAAATTGATATAGTCAGCATTATTTGTTGAACTGCCAGTGAATAGTTGTAAAACGCGAACAAAGTTGTATGAAAATAATAATCGTAGAACTCAATTATTAACTGTTGCGTATAGTTTTGCCAATGCAAAGTAATACTATTAATAATAATAATAATATTTAGAATTGCATTCATGAGGATATACTAACGTATCAAAATAACTGGTATCACATGGGGGAATATGGAACAAATAGAATTATCTAATTTTTTTTTAAAACCTGGACTTGGAAAAACTTTCATTGTACTTACTGCTCCTCATATAGGAGTGGTTGAACAACTTTGATTTTGGGGTTGATATCTCTGTATTAAGAATTATGACAAAGGAGGCAAATCTGGACTACCGAGGGGTTTCGAGGGGATTTTTTGTAATTCGCGCAGTTTCACTAATATTTGTAAAACCAGTTATTATTGTTTGACTTAGATTAATTTGCGCTGTAGTAGCTGCTGAGAACGTTAGAGCATTGGAGTTTGTGTTGACCTTGATTTTAATTTTGATGATAAGTGGCGGGGGAGGGGGGGCGGTTTCAGAACTGTCCTTGCTTGCTGGTGCAATGTAACTGAGTATATAAAAGACGTATCATCCTTGAAATATTTCTCAGTTGTGCTTCAGTCGTTCGGTGGTGGTCACAGGTGCTCTCGAATGCTCTGCGGTTTATTAAATTGTGGTAAGCAGCCGTCGGGTTGAAAATTGGGAGGGGTGGATCGGGTGTTCAAGCGTTTTGCATGTGATAGTAAGATGGGTTTAATGCCTGGTTGACCTTGATATTAGACAATCGCAATCAGCTTGGACTTGGGAAAATTTCATTGTACCTATTTATCCATTCAACGTTAAAGTTTAATACTAATGTCGTATTCATTGTTGTAGCTATTGCTTCCTGAATTGAAGACGTATTCACTAGTTTCAGTTCCGCTTTGCATCGATAGCTTTACTGATAGTTGTATGGCGAATAGCAGTTGGGGATACAGCATCTTCATATAATATCAGAAGGGTCGGCTATATTCAACTATAGCAGGTAATAATATAGTGTGCGAGGGTTAATGCAGAGCTCTCACTTCATTCTGTTTTTAGTACTATTAGCGTGAAGATGAAGCAATTTACTTGTGAGATGTGTAATAAACAGTTCACTCGGAAAGATAACCTACGCAGACATCAAGAAGGTTATTGTATACCACTATCTCAGTTATGTGAAGTATGTGGGCTTACATTTTCAAGTTTGGGGCATTTTCGAAAACATCAAGTTGAAAAACATGGTTTGTGGAAAAGAAAGTTAGAAGATGGTGTTAATCAATCACCTAAACCTAAAAAAACTTGTGTTGATAATGGCAGCATTAAAATTCAAGGCGATACAACAAGATGTGAATTATGTGATGTATCTATCTTGACAAAATACATGATGCAACATTGTAGAAGCCTGCAACATAAAAACAAGACATATGTGGGCGAACGAAATGGTGTTACACTAATAAACCAATCCTTTAAACACCGAATAGAAACATATCGTATTACTACAGCCGATACAAAAATTTATGTGGATGTGAAGCAATATATGAAGATTTTGAAGCAAAAATTTGTTGACTCCACTGTGGCAAGTTTGGGTAAGCATGGTGCTGTGAAGATTAATATTGAATAGTTGGGACTTTTCACATTACAATCGAAAGATCTAAAAGAAGTAAAATCATTTAACACCAAATTCAAGGTTTGCACTTCATCAACAAACCTAAACGAACTTTATAATTATTTCATCGATATCATCGACCATAAAGTTAGCGAGTTTCAAGAAAGAGAGAGTGGATGGGCTCTGGAAAGGTTGTTGTTTATCGAGTTGAATATCAACAAATATAGTCCTCTAAGGGCTTCATCATATATTCAAATAGCCTCTTCTGGTTCAGATACTTTTTGAATATATGTTATAATAGATGCTTACGACTTTTGAAGTGTATGATAGATAAATAAAATAAAAACGTTGTATGTATGTATTGTGTTTTATTGAATTATCGTTGATTAAAGTCTATACTGGTGTTGGTGTAATTGTGATAATAGTTGTTGGTGTTGGTTGGTTGTAGAAGTAGTTGTTGGTGTAAATTACTGTTGGTTGGTTGGTTTTAGTTGTGATAGTAGTTGTTGGTGTTAGTTGGTTGTAGAAGTAGTTGTTGGTGTAGAATACTGTTGGTTGGTTGGTGTTAGGTGTGACAGTAGTTGTTGGTGTTGGTTGGTTGTAGAAGTAGTTGTTCGTGCAGATTACTGTTGGTTGGTTGGTGATAGTTGTGACAGTAGTTGTTGGTGTTGGTTGTGAACGTTTTGGGTGAATGTCTATCTATTCGAGTATGCTAAGTGTAGCCTGTTGCATATACTATATTAAGAATAAGTGAATTATACGGTTATGTGCAGAAACTAATACCACACAGCTTTGACCAGCTTGAGGTTGAGACACTTTTACGCAGGTGTAGAAATTACTTAGACGCATCAGTAAGCCAAGCCTGTAAAACTTGCAGTTGTGTTGTTATTGGCAGCTTTACTTCTCGATTTCGCTGGTTGGTCGTTGTATTAATGCATTGAAGTTGTGGGATGATGCACATATGTCTGAGTAACTTATTAGCTAACAGAGACTACTAAATTTAAAGTTATCGCTTAAATCTAGTGTTTTCATGTCTTCACCAGATAGATAGTGATTTTTCAAATCTACGGGTCATTGATATTGCCACGCCCATATCTAACAATTTATTTAAATGTAGAGTTAGATTAATGACGTACCCACGTATCCACTTATTTAAGTCTAGGAACTTTTTCTAGTTATATGCACTTCCCGCAGACGCGTCCAAATCTAGTAACTTATTTAAATCCCACTCATGAAAAGTTTGAGGTCCACAAAAAGTGAGAGGTATGCTAATAAAAATATACGTGTTAACTACTGCAATAATTAAGTAGGTATAATGGTATTTGCAGAAATAATAGCAAGGTTTGATGCATCTTTGCCATCAACTTCAAGGGCCACCGGTGAAGAGTTGAGCGTATTGCGATATGATTTGTCAAAGAGATACGAGACCGTAGCAAAGCGGAAATTACCATTAGCTGACCTACAAAGTAAGAGGACATATTAGATAAACATATATAATCTGCATTACTAATTTTTAAATTTAGCTGCAGATGAGATCACATCGGTGGGACGTGCTGGAAAGTTGACGAGAACAATGTCGACATTACCTGGTGCACCACTGGAGATCAATGAAGAACCAACATTAGGTATAATTTTAATTGGCTATCTTAAATTTCAATCCTGAATTTGGCAAGAGAATATAATTGGCACAGAATATGAAGTCATTAAAATCAAATAGGTACTTGTTGCCAGGAGGTATTGAATTTGAGGTCAATTTTTTTTGCTAGGGTCATCTTATGACGTATTTAAGCACAGTTGTAGAATTTATTACTTTTTGTTTTAAGAAGAAGCTTAAAATCCACTTTAAAAATAGCTCTTAGTGTAACTGTATCTATCTCACTTTGAAGAGTTACGGATTATGAGGAGAAACAACACCGGCATATTTGTTAATAGTAAACAGGGAAAACATTAACTGGAACTGAAAGGGCTGTAATATGCCAACAGGGCCGATTTACAGTCAAATCTTTCAAATTTGTATTTTGTTCTACGAATGAGCAGTTTTAATTTTCAAAAATTATATTATTTGAGAATTTTAACAAACTTTTTAGCATTTTGCTGGCATAGCTACACTTACAACAAAAATATAGGTTGTTTTTATGTTTTTAATGGTTGTTGATATTGTTTTAGGTTCACTAATAGCCAAGAGAAAAGACTATAGTCTGTCATTTGACATATGCGCTGTCAGATTAAAATTTTGTTGGTGGTAAAATAAATCCCTGTTGCTCTTAGGTTTATTAACTTAGCTACACTGCAGTTGTGATTTTTAAATGTTTTTCAAAAATATTGTTTCACACAAATGTCATATTTCATGTAGCATCACATGATAAAACTTAAACGACTGAAATGGAGGGCAAACGTACAAAGGCTTTGTTAACTGCTCCCGAAAAACAAGCTGTTATAAATTACTACAATGAACCAAATGTTTTTTTTCCATATTTAACTAAAACTGAAATTGGAAGAAGAGCTGCCAAAATCTTTTTGGTAATATGTGGTTTTACCAATAAAAGGTGTTTATAATTAATTTAACTTAAGGTATTTTAGATTAGCGAATCTCAGGTTGGTACTATTATTGATAATTATGAAAAGGGTTTGCCAACAACGGGTTCGAATAAAAGTGGTGCTAAAACGCAAAATCAAATCGATGATTTTTTGTACATTTTTAAAAACGGAAATTGCAAACAAAATTCACTCTTTTCATGAAAAAAATCAGCATTTTACAATAAAAGATTTATACAACTACGCTATGAATCACTTGGAATATACTGAATGTAAAACAACTTTATATAAAATTATCCAATCCATGGAATTTCACTATAAAAATGCGACAATAAAAAATATTATGTGAAAGCTCACATGTTCAAGTGGCAAGAGTAAAATTTTTACGGAAATATATTGAGTATATGCAGGCATCTGAAAAAATTTGGAAACCTGGATATACCAAAACGGTTTCCAGATTCGAACTTGAGCACATGATGATGACGAAAAAGCTCATCCAAAACGCATTAAAAGTGAAGGACGACAATTTACCGTGTTGCATGCAGGATGCAAATACGGTTTTTTAGAAGCTTGTAGCTTCCTTTTGGATACAAAAATAGAACATCGTGATTACCATCATACAATGAATGGTGAAGTATTTAAAAAATGGGTTCAAGAGCAACTTATTCCAGGTATGGATCAATGGAGTAGTAGTGTGAACGTTGCCGGGTGCGGACGTGTGTGAGTACTAGTACAAATCTACAGTGTTAATCTTTGGGCAAATATTGCCCATTGGGAAATGAAAAAAAAACCATTGCGGGAAATTGTAGAAAGTGTTTTTCTGAACTAAAAAGAACGGACAAAATATTGCCATGTGCTGGCATGTGCGACAAAAATTACCATCCAAAATGTGTGAACATTGGCAGTGACGATTATGCGCACATTACGAGCAAAAAGTGGATCGGTTGGTTTTGTGAGCAGTGCGCCGATAAGAAAAATCATAATATACAGAGTGTATTAGAGAAAATGAAGGAAGCTTGGAACAGCGTATGTGGAAGATTAAGTGAACAGAACGAGAAACTGAAGGATCAATCACAGAAATTAGTTGAGTTACACGGCATTATAAATTCGCGCAACGAACAAATACAAACCAGCATTCAGCAAGTAATTGAAAAGCAAGATACGGCGGAAATGAGTTATGCTGAAAAACTTTAAATTAAGAAACACGACCCAGTTGTCTTAATAAAGCCGAAGAATGAGGAACAAACAAGTAGGACCCAAAAAAGGAAATAAAAAAATCCATTGATCCTACTGATTTAAAATTTTCAGGACTTTGACATGTTAGCAAAGGTGGTATTGTAATAGAGTGTAAAAATAGAGAGGCAGTGAACAAAGTACAAGAAAAGATAGCAAGCAAACTTGGAAGTAACCATTCCGAAAAAAAGATTACTCAGGGTAAAAATAGTTGGACTAAGCGAAAAATTGTCATTTGAAGCATTAGAAGATAAAATAAGAAGTCAAAATAATTATTTAGATGTGCAAGAAGCTGACTTTGCAGTAGTACATATTAAAAAAAATAAAAGTCAAGCTGGAAGAAGATATTATACGGTGTATGCAGAAGTTAATGCGATGGCGTACAGGTTAATGATGAGAGAAGAAAAATTAAACATTAGTTGGGATAGATGCAGAATTTACGATGCTGTAGAGATCACCAGGTGTTTTTCGTGCAGTGGATTTAATCACAAAGCCAGCGAATGCAGGTCAAACAAAGCTTGCCCAAAATGTTCAGGGTCACATCTATTGAGTGAATGTCGAGCGACAGATAATGACCTAAAATGTGTAAATCGTGCACATGCAGTGGAAAAATTGAGAATGAAATTAGACACAAATCATCCAGCTTGTAGTACCGACTGTGCAGTTTCATAAACGTAAATTAGAACAAGCTAACAGAAAAATTGATTTTTTAGAGTAGGCGAAAGAGGTTCTGATATCATATATTTTAATTCCCAAAGTATGTTAAAACATAGAAGAATTGGAAATTTTAATCTTATGGAGCCGCCCAGCGTTGCATTCTTAAGTGAAGCTCACATTACAGATGAGATAGAGGATTGTGAAATACATTTTCCAGGGTATAATACAATAAGGTGTAATTCTCAAAGTGGAAAGACCGGGGCCGTAGTTATAGTGTGGAAAAACAATATCGAATTTAGGGTAATATCGAATATCACATATAACAAGAACTTATGGCTACTTTCAATCTGTATAACAAAAGGGTTTCATCAAGGTATGTGCACGGTAGTGTACTATTCTCCGAGCTCAAGCGATAGTGAATTTTTAATTAAATGTGAAGAATGGTGCGACGAATATGTATCAGACCGCAGCAAACATTTAATTATAAGTGATTTTAATATTGACATGTCCAAGGACAGTTTCTATGCGAAACATTTAACAAATCTAATGCAACATCTAGGCATGAAACAATTAGTTCGCGATTATACAAGGGTGACTGAAACTTCGAACACATTAATAGATTTGGTAATAACTAACATTTCGAATTTAAATGTTGATGTCTTAGATTCACCGAAGATCATTGACCATTGCGGTATAGAGGTCAGATTTCGTAAACAATGCATAACCAACGAGTTCAAAACGGTGCGTAAGAAATTTTTGATGATTATTTAGAAACTGCTTTATTGAATGAATTGGCTAATTATAATTATGATATAAGTAAACATGTACACATTGTAGCCGCAAACATTGTGCAGTCTTTGCATAATTGCTTAGCTGAGCTGATAACGTACCCCATTAGCAAGGTAAAGGATTTTTACACATGGTTTTCCACAGATTTGCAACAATTACAGAAATGTCGGGACACGTTATACAAAAAGACTAAATTATCTGCAAATGATTGGAAACATTATAAAAAAATCAGGAACAAATATAGCAATTTGATTAAAGACAAGAAGAATCGCCACTATGAAAATAAAATTAAAGAAAGAAAGTCAAGGCGATTCAAAAAATATGTGGAACATTATTAAACATATCATTAAAAAGCTGGAAGCAGAATTTACATCGAAAAACATTGTATTCCAAGGAGTAGAAGTAACCGATTCTAAAGAGATAGCTAAAAAATTTAACCAATACTTCATAAATAGTATTGTCGGCATAAATCGTGATATACTAAACACCGATTTTGAAGAGGCATTCATACCTGATCCTGTTAAACATCTTTAAATTTAAGGAGATTTCTGTAATCGATCTTGAGAAAACTATAACGAGCATAAAAAGAAAGGGTAGCACAGATGGCATTTCTGTTCAGGTTCTAAGAGATGCATTGCCAATTATAGGAAATCCTCTGGTAAAATTAATAAATGAGTCGTTCAAGAGTGGTATTTTCCCAGAATTCTGGAAGAAATCCAAAGTAATTCCTATCAGAAAAATTGTGGGTACAAAGGAATGTGAAGAGTTTAGACCAATTAATACGTGGCCGGTGTACGAACAACTGTTAGAAAAAATTGTCAAAGACCAATTGCAGGAGTTTAGAAGCAGATAAGATTATAAGTGGCAAACAATCAGGATTCAAAAGCAAACATTCGTGTGAAACGGCATTAAATTTAGTTTTAGCGAATTGGAAAAGTGACTTGATCAACAGAAAAGTGTAGTGGGAGGGTTTCTAGATTATAAGCGTGCTTTTGAAACAATCGATAGAAAGAAAATTGATTACAAAACTGAACAAATATGAAATACAGCGAATCGAGAAACAATGGTTCGAGAGTTATCTATTTTCGCGAACCCAAACAACTGTGTATAATGAAGAGGAATCGACGGAAATTCTTAACACATTGGGGGTTCCTCAGGGATCCGTATTAGGTCCATTGCTATTTCTACTGTAATCTGGAAATAAATATCAAACACTGCTCGCTAAATTTGTTTGCTGAAGACACATTAGTTTGGGTGACTGCGGAAAATACTACTGATGCCGTCAACAAAATAAATACAAATCTTGAGATAATATCACATTGGTTACAAATCAATAAACTAAAATTAAATATTGCCAAAACAAAATGCATAATGGTGTCAAATTAAATTAATAGTGAAAATATAACTGTTAAAGTAAAAATGAACGGTCTAAAAATACGAGTAGAACAAGTGCCTGAAATTAAATATCTGGGAGTTATTATAGATATTAGACTTACTTTTTGTAGTTATATAAATTTTATCATTAAGGAAGTTGCTAAAAAAATTGGATTTTTGGGAAGAATAGCTTAGTCTATAAAACCATTATTGCGATACACTTTGATTACTGTGCAAGTATCCTCTTTCTTTGTTACGAATCGGATTTACAAAGGTTGCAAAAACAACAAAACAGAGCGATGCGAAATATTTTAGGATGTTCTAAATATACGAATATTAAGTTAATGCTAAATACGTTACAGTGGCTAAGTATCAAACAACGTATTTATTTTAATACAGTGGTTTTGATTTACAAAGCTGTTAATAATTTATTACCAAATTATATGTCGGATCATTTGATACTAAATGCTGACGTTCATCAATATAAAACAAGGAATCGATTTGAAATTAGGCTGCCTAAATTAAATAAAGCGAGTACACAATATTCTCTGAACTACAAGGGACTAAAAGTCAATAATTCGCTTCCTCAAGATGTAAAAAAAATGACAAACATTTATAGTTTTAAAAAATATTTAAGCAGCTTTGTGAAACAATACTATTAATATTAATGTTATTAATGATAAATAAGTTAAGATATAATAATAATGATTTTATGTACTAGTATATTATACTAAATAAACTTACTTACTTACTCAATTACAAAAAAAATGTATTGTGATAATGGACAACGCCTCATATCATACAGTAAAACTAAAAAAAAGCTTCAAATTCTAATTCTTCAAAGCAGTCTTACAAAGAGTGGTTGACAAAACATGAAGTGCAGTTTGATGACAATATGCTTAAAAAATAATTATGGGACCTAATTAAGCCTTTAATTAATGATACTAAAACGACTTATGTTATTGATGAGTTATTAAAATTACACGGATATGAAGTCTTAAGACTTCCTGCGTATCACTGTCAATACAATGCCATAGAACTGGTATGGGGATGTGCTAAAAATTATTACAATAAGAATATCTTAAAAACAGAAACAGTATCAGATCTAAAAGGATGTACGCGAACCAAAAGTGTGTGGAAGGAAGGTTTATCCAAATTCACAGCTGTAATGTGGAATAACAGTGTTGTTCACTGTGAAAAATTAATTTTACAGACTGGGCAAAATATATGGGAGATTTTCCTGTTCAGAGTGTTCCAACTCTTGTTATTTCTTTAACAGGAGAATCAGATAATTCAGGTTTACCAATATCTCATTCTGAATAAAGGAATTTTTGTTATGTTGTTTGTTTACCAATGTATTTATATTAGAATATTAAATTCTATTTTTAACTAGATAAGTTTAAAAACTTACGTTAATTACATTAATCTGATTTTTATCAATAATTCATTTTTTGCACTACTAGTCTCAGAACGCACCGTTATTGGCCTATCTTTAGGTCGTGAAGTTGATTTTCTCAACCACGAGAGAGAAAGTAATATAAACAATTTTCACCGTGTTAACTAATAAATTGCTAAGTTGCCAAATATGACTATTTTAATTTTGACGTTTTAAAGAGCTGTATTGTCAGGTTGACAGTTAAAATATTTTCGAAATTTGTTGAGAATTTAGGTATTAAGCCGTTTGGTAGTGCAAAAAATAATATATACATCACGGTAGCGAATCGTCTTATAACCTTCGCGCTTTAGATACTTCGCGCTTCACGCTCAGTATATAATATGCGCTCAGGTTATAATACTGCGTTTCGCTACCTTGATGTATAATATACTATTTTTCACTACTACGCATGTACTATCTTTTGATAATGTACTATTGTGGAAATATAAAGCGGGACACTAAAATTTGCCCAAGTTAAATTGTCTGAATGAATTCATTGTCAAAGCTATCCCAAGCTGCTTATATTGCATTAACCAGTTCTTTTTGGTCCATTGGCATGTGGTAGATAAGGTTTCATAAACAATTAGGAAGGCACAATTGCAATATTCAAATAGTGAAAAATTGCCTTGCATGACTTGTCCCGGTTTATATTTCCGCGACTGTACATAGCAACTGAAAATCACATGCCTTCCTGATTAATAGGTGATAATCACACGCTTTCACAAACATCACGTTACCTGCTGTCAGTACAATTGGCATAACAACCACAACCAACTGTACTTTTAATATTTAAAATACACTATCCAAATGTTGTTTATTGACTCGTGATATAATCTAGCCGAATGCAACTCGTGTCTTCTTGATTATCAAATCATTTCTGTTTCCACTCGATATATTGTTTTAGGCAATCACGTTCGTCCTTCGGACTCGCGTAATTGCCAAACAATATATCTCGTGTAAACAGAAATGATTATTTGATAATCAAGATCCCACTAGTTGCATTATATATGATAATTAAAAAGAAACCATTTCATAATGCAATTATTGTAAGCCTCACAGATATCTTACCTAACCTCAATGAGCTTTTCTCTTGACACTAGTAACTAATTTAGCTGTACAGTCTGAAGGTATTCTTCAGGTACGTCCAATGATTTTTTTAAATTTTGACAAGTGACAGCGCAGATGTCAGATGAACAGAATATACCAGTAATTGTCAAAATACTACCAGCTAGTCGGACTTCATTAACACCTATTGAGAGCATCCTACGCAAAGAGGTGCTGAAGCTGAAAAAGGCAGCTGCTAAAATTATGTCCAAGAAATTATTAATGAGGAAGCAAATGCAGTTACTTCGTAAGAGCAAAACCACCCTTTCTTGTCGCAACAACGTACAGTTACGGACACCTCAAAGTGCACGGTTTTTTGTTACTATGGTTATTTTTGCGATTTTTCGGCTTATTAAATGGGGGTTTCTCCAGTGGCGTTGCTTGTGATTGTAAGAATAGGTATTACTTTTTTAATGTTTGTATTTTAGCAAAGTTTCACAAGTAAACAAACTATACATGTAATAATATGTATTTAATAAATATGTATCAGTATTCAATTGCTTAAATTGCTACTACGCTTTGCAGTTTGTTTCGCATAGGGTTGACCAATGTTTCCATATTGTATCCTCGCAGTTCCTTCCAAGCATTTATTATTCTTTCCCATAATTCATCTGCGTTGTTTGGTGCAAAATCCCTGGTATAAATTTTCGATAGGGTTCAAGTCCGGACTTTTTGCAGGCCATGGTAATAAATTGATATTATTCTCATCAAACCATCAATGAACAATCCCTGCTGCATGCACAGGATGTTATCCTGTGAAAATAATGTTATCAATTACGTTAACATAAACAAAATTAATTAATTAAGTAATATCTTGCCTGTTGAAAAGTAAATTGATTAGGAAAGGCCTCTCTTACAGATGGCAGCATCACATTTTGCAAAATATTGCGATAATTTTCAGCATTCAGTCGACCATTAATTCTATAGCATGCCCCAGATCCGTGAGCATTGATCCATCCCCATACGTTTACAGAGAATCGTCCACTACTTAAGGGTTGAACATAATATTGTTCCTCAAATCTTGAATTTTGTGGTCCATACACCCTTAATCGTCATCTGAGAAAACAGTCCTGTTCCAAAAATCGTCGATTTCATTCAAATAGTGGGTTGCAAACTGTATTCTTCGTTCTTTGTTCTCTGAGGTTAAAAAAACTTTTCTTGCAGAAGTCTCTACTGCCAACGATTTTTAATTTTGAAAATGCAGCTCTTGCTGACATGCAAATCTGCTGCGACTCGACTCAGCGACCAGTTCTCTTCCAGTTTTGTAATAGCTCGCATTTTCTCTGCTTCTGACAAATGTCTGGGAATTTTTCGAGTTTTCAGTTCTATGACAGTTGATGACAAACGTAAACGTCAAAACTCGACGTCTATGATTAGAATATCGTATTACACGCTAAAAATCTGCCGTGCACTTTGAGTTGGCCGTAACGGTACATTAAAGCATAAACCTAGAAGTAGAAGATTTACTTTAGATGACAAAGTCTTTGCTTGATCTTTGTATAAACAAAGCCGTAAGGTATATATAATCCATTTAGGAAACTCCTGTGTGACATTTACAGTGTCAAATGCAAAATTTTGAGTGTAATTGATAGGTACTAAGTACCTACCTACTATTTCAGCTAATTGTATTTAACGGTCAGAAGCGTCAAACTTGTAAAGTTACCTATGACAAATTATTTGTTATTTTGCTAAACTTAAATATGAAGCGTAGTTTTAGTGAAACAAAGTAAAATAGTAATTTATTATACAAGACGATAAAGTAAAATTTTATCCACGAGTGAATATTTTAACGTCGAGACGAAGTCGAGACGTTAATGATTCAAGAGTGGATAGAAATAACTTTATCGTCGTGTATAATACAATATTTTTTTCTATAGCAAGAACTTTAACAATTTCAAAAGAAAATAATGACATTTCAAAATGTCAGTGGCTAGATTGGATTGCTACGATAATACGAAGCTGCCATATTTAATTTAAACAAAAGTTAGAAAATTAAATTACTTTATCTATCCTTGATGTTAAAGTGCTACTTTATCTACCCTTGCTGTTAAAGTAAAACTTGACCATTGGTTTTGAGTTGATAAAAGCACACTTTAACATGTGATATAGAAAAAACATAATTTATTCATGACTTTAGTAGGTAATCTTGTATTATACAGGGTGAGTTTTTTTTAATGTTTAGCATGGGATCTCGGAAAGTATTGGAGATAGAGAGACGGTTAAATGGGAAAAGAATTGCAGTTTTACGAGCTCAATTTAATGAGTTTTTTGTTTTATGGAAAAAATGCAAAGCGAACTAGATATTTCGCAAAAATGATTTTTTTCTAATTTCATTCGGTGCCTATAGCTTTGTAATTATTGACTTAAAAAAATGTCTAAAGGAAAAAGTTGTAGATAATTACGTGCTTAATAACACAGTCTAATCAAATTTCTTATTTAAGCTATAATTTTTGAGTTATGACACAAACTTGTGTTTTTTCTAATGGAAACCATAGTCGACCATGACTTTATAAAAAAGGTCATTTTTCAACGATTATAACGATGTACCAATTGATGTAGTTGTTTTTATAAATAAATAAATTATGGCCATTTCTCTCTTTTCGATTTTAAACTGTTCAAGTACTAGGCTATGGAAACAATTGATAGATGCACATCGCGTTTAATAATAAAATTCAAGTTAGTTATTAAAAATTTTCTTTTAATTTCGAAATTATAAACAATTATTTTGGTGTGAAATATTTATTCCGTTGGAGTTACAGTTTTAAATAAAAATACGTGTAATTTCTGAGAAACTAATCAACAGAGAATGACAAACGATAAATTAAGAAACAATAAAGGAAATTGAAATACAAATAAAGTAATACCAAAACAACTAATTAAAGGAAGTAAAGTATTTAAGACTGAAGATGTTCAAAAGTTCCACCATTATAATTAATTCACAAGTTACACCTTTTTAAAACCGAATTTGTTGCTTTTCTAACGTCTAAGGTCATCTATTGTGTCGTACGACTTTTGATACACCCTACTTTTTACCATTCCCCATAAATAAAAATTTAAAAGAGATAGATCGGGGGATCGAGGTGGCCATGTAACCAGTGCGTTTCTTCCTATCCGTGAGTTCGGGAATGTTTCATTTAAATGATTTCGTACCGTTGGGTGATTATGTGGTGGTGCCTCATCGTGTTGAAACCATTTGAGCATACCACGTGCCTGTAAGGGTAATTCATCTAACATATTATCAAAATCGTTCTGCAGAAAGTGAAGATAACGATCACCAGTTAATGTATCGTAAAAAATGTACGGACCAAGAAGTGTTGAACCAATGACGCCGCACCAAACATTAAATCCAAACTTAATTTGGGGTCTCCTCTGTTCACCATGATGCGGATTTTCTTGCATCCATAGATGTTGATTATGTCTATCAAACATGTCGCAGTTTGTAAATCGTGTTTCATCCTTCCACAAAACTTTAAATGTAAACTGAGGGTCAGCTTCACAGATGTTACTAAACCAAGTACAATATTCAATACGCTGCTTATTGTAATCATTAGGGTGTAGTGTTTGTGCAACTGATAATTTATAGGAATGAAACCTATGCTTTTTCAGTACTCTTACAACAGTACGTTGTGACGTGCTTGCTTCCGTTTCAATTTCTCGTGTTGAAATCGATGGATTTTGCATTACACGTGCCAATACATTTACCTCTGCCTCTTCATGAATGTCTAATGCAGTCTTATTTGGTTTACAGAAAGAACCATACTCTGCCAAATTATTATACAGTCTCTTAAAGGTAGGTAGAGAAGGCTGGCGACGATCAAAATACCGTTCGAAATACTGTTGTGCAGCTTGTATAGGCCATTCAGTAAACACAAAAACATTTAAATTTTCTTGAAGTTGGCATATACGCAAAATTTTTGTGCTAGGGATTCTGTATTTTATTTTGCAAAGGTTTCCACACCTGCATAAAGGCTACTTTGAATTTATAAATGACAATTAATAAATGTCATTATTGCAGTGTCAAAGTACATATTATTCTGGAAATTCTTGCCTGAACTTTTATAAAATGTAATAAAAATACCTATTAATAAATGCTACATATATAGTATCCAACACAGTACTTGTTTAACATCCTTAATAGCTATTTATGCAACAAGTGCTAAAAGTCGACGTTTATGCCCGAGACTTGAAAATTATGAAACGAAGCCGAAGGCTGAGTTTCATAACATGTCTCGCGCATAAACGACTTTTAGCACGCGTTGCATACAATATTTTATCTACTCCAGTGGGATAAGTAACGCATTACGTCACTCATTTGACACTATTTCAGTTACGTAATAAAGCTCATTACACCACTCAGTTATGTAATGGTTTCATTACGCAACTGAGTTGTGTAATGACTTCATTACGTAACTGAAATAGTGTCAAATGAATGACATAATGACATTTGCCTACTAAAATAGTTTTGAAAATGACAGATCTGACATTTCTCTTAATGCACTTTTCTCAATTTTAGGCAGTCGTAGATAAAATTTTGTACAATACATGTGTGATAATGCATCATTAATAAACTTGTGTGCTTACATAACTCGTGCTACGCACTCGTTTGTAACTTACACACACGTATATTAATGATACTGTTATCCCACTTGTATAGTAAATAACTATTATCTACGACCTTAATTTTACCGTTATTAATCCATAAATATCGATTTAACAAAGGTTTGCATCTGCGACACTTTTAATTTATGTCATAATAAACAGTTGGCCACGCCGCGCGGGCGATTGTTTACCACGCCAGTACTGTCAAGGTGAGTTACGAAATGTAATTATTGATACTCCACATCTGAGTGTATTCATTACATAACGCTTTAATTATTTCAAAAACACTTTACCTGTAACGCAAGAAGCAACTAGAATAACTTTACAACTTCACTTCCAGTTCGAAATTGTAGTTTTATAACCTCACTTCACTTTTAGCACTAGAGCTAAAAGTAAACAGCTGATTTCTTTAACCACGGTAAACTATAAAACGTCACTTTTAGTGAAACAAGCTAGCGCTAAAAGGCCTACTTTTAGTAGTGGTCGTAGATAAAAGTAGTTATGACAGATGCTAATTAAACGTCACACCCTTAACCTATTTGTTTTAGTAACTTTCTGTAAGTACATTCCTAGACAAAAGATGAATTTTGGAATCACACTCATGAAATTTTAGGAATCAAAGGCCACTTTGTGTTTTTCTGTCTAGTGAACAGACTATACGTCATTTTTATGGCACAAAATGTAACACCCAATCATATCACGCTTTTCTTGATTAGAAAAATTTATATTGATAATTTACGAAACCTCAATCAACATTAATTAGAAACTAAATGATATGCACCTGTCAATAATTGTCGCTTGCATCTATTAATTGTTTCCATAGCTTACTACTTAAACAGTTCGAAAACAAAAAGAGAAAAATGGCCATATTTTATTTAATTATAAAAATAACTATGTCAAGTGGCAGGAGAGATATTAAAAACACCAAACCTTCCCCATGTATCACATTTAATAAATGCTAGGTTAATACAGCAGCGACATGTTTCGACTAAAAAGTCATCATCAGGCTAACTACAATTAATATTACAAATTAGTAAAATAGAACCGTTAAAAGGCGAGAACTTACATGTTAAAACAGTAGTTTAAAAGATAAAACCATAATTAAGCAAATCAGAGTTGAACCTTGAGGAGTTGCATGTGTTAAACCATATGTGTCAAGTCACATGGAAAATTACGGACCTAGTCGGTCGTGAAGGCGCAAATTACATGCTAAAAAACAATCTAATTAGTAAAAATAGCTTAATCAAAGGTAAAACTTACGGGAAAATCTTAACAAACTAGTTGAAAATAATTAAAACATATTTAAGGCATATTTAAAAAACAAAATTAAACTATCATGCTTCGTGAGGCGAAGTAAGACAGAGAATGCCCGGGAAACGAGCAAATTTGAAAATTTAACCAAACCGGTAAACCAGAAAACTGTAACAATAATAAATTTCTGTAAAACAAGGTGACAACAATAAGAACTAACGCAAGAACAGTAAATCGTGGTTTAAGTTCAGGACTTCGTTAAGAGCTGACTGGGGGTTGGAATTATGATTTTTAAGAATTTCTTTAGTTTCCAACAAATTCAATTTAAGCCCCTTATTGCAGACATGAAGGATGTCAAAATTGGTGGAGGAATTGAAGGAATGGCCGGAGTCTAAAATGTGATTGGCAAAAGCAGATTTTGACGGAGAACTCGCTAAGTTGTTGTTTTTAATACAAGTGAGGTGTTCTTTGAATCTAGTTTTAAACCTCCTACCCGTCTGGCCCACGTAAGAAGCGTCGCAGTCTCCACAATTCAGTTTGTGTATACCTGACTGATCTAAAATGTTGATTTTGTTGTTAGTATTAACCAGGAAGATTTGACATTCTGTTTGGAGGAAAAAGAAATGTTTAAGTTAGATTGTTTTTTAGCATGTAATTTGCGCTTTCACGACCGACTAGGTCCGTAATTTTCCATGTGACTTGACACATATGGTTTAACACATGCAACTCCTCAAGGTTCAACTCTGATTTGCTTAATTATGGTTTTATCTTTTAAACTACTGTTTTAACATGTAAGTTCTCGCCTTTTAACGGTTCTATTTTACTAATTTGTAATATTAATTGTAGTTAGCCTGATGATGACTTTTAGTCGAAACATGTCGCTGCTGTATTAACCTAGCATTTATTAAATGTGATACATGGGGAAGGTTTGGTGTTTTTAATATCTCTCCTGTGATATACAACCCCATTTCGAGTTACCCATGGATCCTTTTGTTTATGTCAAGTGGTATATCGTTAGAATCGTTGAAAAATTGCCTTTTTATAAAGTCATGGCCGACTATAGTTTCCATTAAAAAAAAACACAAGGTTGTGTCATAACTCAAAAATTATAGCTTAAATAAAGAATTTGGTTAGACTATGTTATAAAGCACATAATTATCTACAACTTTTTTTTACACATATTATCTAAAATCAATAATAACAGAGCTATAGGCACCGAACGAAATTAGAAAAAAATCATTTTTGGGAAATATCTAGTTAGCCTTGAATTTTTTCCAAAAAACAAAAATCTCATTAAATTGAGCTCGTAAAACTGCAATTCTTTCGCCATTTAACCGTCTCTCTATCTCCAATACTTTCCGAGATCCCCATGCTAAACATTAAAAAAAACTCAACCTGTACATATATGCAACCAAGGCAAATCATATCTTATGCAACCGTATATACGTACAAGCACACATTAACCTAGGCATTTGAAGGACTAAATTTCTTGTCGTTCTAAGCAATATTTACATACGGCGTCTTTTTCTCTAGCTGAAAGTAGATTTCGTTTTTGCTTCACTTCATCCATTATTTTAAGATTTTTTGGATTATAAGAAGATGTATGCATGTATAATCGATAACCTCGTTTTACCTTGTGGTGTAGAGGCTGGTGTTTTATGTGCTTGCATCTGGCGGTACAATGCTCAACTTGACCCGGATTCGGGATATAAAGTTGGAGCGAGCCTTTTATGCTTGCACAGCAACCATTGTGTGAGGTGTGTGTGTGTGTGTGTGTGTGTGTGCGCGTGTGTGTGTGTGTGTGGCCGTACTTATAGTACTTTACGAGATCCGAAAACGAGCGGCGTTGTGAGCTCCGTTTTCGTTGTGAGATCCGAAGGGGTGGATCTCACAACGTTTTCACTGTTTTTGTCCTTCAGATGGACTTCTCTGTTGTTTAGGAGTTGATTTTAAACGGATCTCGTTTCGGCCTATTTATAAGTAAGATGTGTATTCATTTGTGTGTCCGCATGCGGTCACAATTTTCCTGGTAGTGTATTGCACACTGCTACTTTGCATCTTACGAGATCCTATCGTCCAGCATTGAACAAAATCCATGGCAACGTCGCATTTACGTGCCCTTAGTTAAAACATATCCTTAATAGATCCAATAACCATGATTTAGTCGGCGACGAGACCATAGTTCGTACAGTACCTCCTTATTTTGAAGCAAAGAAAAAACGCTGGAAATGTGTGAAGCTTACAGTCTTCGAAATGCTTTGTTCAAGAAGTAATAAAATACTGAACATGGCCCTACAGGGTTCCAATCACTCTAAAGACAAAGGTAAGTAGTCTGAAATTATTTAATTGCCTAGATAAGCCAGACACCAGGGCCGAGAAGTAGACCCAATACGGAAATAATTCCCAGGAAATTGAGAATTTTTGTAATCGCTGTATTTTTAATTCTTGTTTAATATACATACGTTTTGCCCATAGTACCAGATTAGCGTTAGTCGCCATATTGCCAAAATTGCGAAAAATGTTATATGCGGTACACTTTTTCTTCCATAGATTTATGAGAATTCTAGTAAGTTGCAATTTTTTGTTTTATTAAATCCTACTCTCTAAATTGAAATTAAAGTATCGCTGTATTGTCCATTAATATATTTATTTCATACTGATGTTAAAAATGACATTTTTCGGATTATTTATGGTACAAAAATGGAACATTAAAATCCTAGTACTTTAAAGTAAAACTTTAAAGTTCAAGTACTTTAAAACGTATTTACTGTACAAAAAATGGATCATTAAAGTCCTAGTACTTTAAAGTAAAATTTTAAAGTTCAAGTACTTAAAATTATATGTCAGTTGTTGACATGAAATTTGAAATGATTTACAACTTTTTATTTAAAATTCATTAAACTTGCAGTATGAAATAAACCGTTGTATTCACCACGAATGAAAAGTGTTTTTAAAGGTCCTCGCAAGTAATTCCGTCCTCGGCTGACGCCTCGGACGTAAACAACTTTCTCGTCTTTAAAATGCCACTTTTCGTTCTAGATAAATAAACTACTATTAATATATTCTAGAAAGCTTTAAAGTTGTACTGCCCGAATTTTCAATTGATTTTTTCAAATTAACTGACGAACTTTGTTGTCTTTTGGCGTTATTTTGACAAGGTAAACAAATCAGACTATTCTTGTTTTCATTGTATTAAGTCAAATATCAGCAGTATGAATGTAAAATTTCGTTGGAGTACAGCCTATGAGTATAGACAAATTTTAGAAAAAGAAATTGAAAATGAAAGCCACAATTTAATAGTATTTAGGCTTTCCTTAGGTGCCCTGTGTACGCACTTTGATGTTTACCAAATCTCATTTGCTTCCAAAAAGATGTTTTTCGATATTTTGAAGACAAAACCGTGTTTGGCTCAAATAAACAACTATAATTTCAAATTAGAAAAACAAGTTAGGTTTCTTTCTTTACTTGTATGATTTTTATCAGTAATTATTGCAATAGAGTGCGATAGGAGTAATTCTCTCATATCTGCACTTCATATTTCGCTATAGTTTGAATTTGTATTTCGTTCTCCTCTTATTTTATTACTTTATATATAATTATTGGTGAAAATATAAAGACATTATTATTGTATAAATGCAGGTAATGCTAAAATTTATATTGCTTGCATAATAAATAGGTGACCTGCGCTAATAAACAGGTACTTCGTTACACTTTAATTATACGCAGAACCTGAGTTTCCTTTTAATTTAAGGAAGAGAATTGAAATTTGATACAGTTTTTTCGCTCGTACTGTACCATCATGAATACGTAGAACACGATATTAAAGTGACAGAAACGTTTTTTTTATACATCTGTATTTATATTTTAGTTATCAATGCGGCCGGTGTTGATGATCGTCAGCAATGTCAGGAACCGATAGCAAACGAATATTTGGACTCCACAGGTGAAATTAATTAATTAGAGTACGCATATTGCATTAGGAATAATTTTTTTCTAGTTGCATTTAAAGTGGAAAAATTCTTTGCAAGCATAGAAGATGAGCACAGACAAACCGGTAATATTAAAATATAATATTATTTATACAGGGTCCGCTAATAGTTGTGAATGAATTGTAGTTTCTCTATAACGGTGATATGTATAGAGAGAAAAAATAACATAATGACCAATGATTCATTGTAAACGACATACCTAGGCAACAAAATTTGAGAATATCAACTGTTATGTGCGAACCTAATTGTAAATTCGACGATCACTCTAATAAGTTTATTTTTGGATATCTGAGTGATCTATAATGGGTGTTTCTAAAGAATCTCTACAGAAAGCTACCTGAGAAAAAAATAAGTGGATTTAACCACACTTATCTTGATCCAAAAGTGCTCCATTGAGGGGCTACTGGCCATCAAAAACCTTTAAAAAAATTTAATTGTTTTAAATCACAAGAGATTGAGATTTAGTGAACGGTGTTACATTTAGGATATGAAAGTAGAAAGAGGCTAGTTTGCTCCCACCACTTTTAATTCGATTAAGCCACGCCCCCTTAATTCGCGGAATTATTCGGGGATTTCGCGGTTTTAATTTTAATTCATGGATTGATATAATTAATTTTCGCGGTTTGATCTAATTAATCACATATGAAGTTTGATATGTAATTTACATATGTGCAACTGATTAAATTACGCATTAGCTTCTGATTAAATTACGCGCGGCCATTTTTAATTTGCTTCCGGAATTACGCGGCGGCGCGCATGAATGGATTAACCAGAGTTCCATTAACCCTACTTACTATAGGAAATTTTTCAGATTTTTTCTAAGTTCAATTTTTTTATTTTAAACTTTCCGGGGTGTCGGCCATTTTGGTTTTCTGCGCGCACACTTCTCACGGCTGTCGTTTTTAATTTGGAATTTTTGCGGAAATATTTGAATTTCAAACTGCTAAATCTCTCTCTCTCTCTCTCTCTTCTACTCCTTGGTTGTCTCTCTCTTACATCGCATAATGGTTGTTTATATTTAAAAAAATCTCAGGCCGACCGGGGATTTGAACGCTCTACGTTCGTGTTGCACAAATTTAGCTACACCCATTAGTGCCACAACACCACGGAGCTGCTGCAGATTTTTGTGTTTATCGGAAAGCCATTTCACTGCTGTGACGTCACGAGCCCAGCTTTTGAAACAAATTATTTTTTCGAAAATGTTATTTATAAAATTGGAATTGCATAGCTTGTGGTGTTAAATGAATTGTAGTAATTTTAAAAAAATGTTTTTGCATTTGGTTGGGCCATAATTAATTATTTTATAATTTGTGCCTGCTATATGGATGGCAATGTCCGCTCGCTTCTACTCTCTGGCGCCCGTTTTTGAATTTCAATTGGTAAATCAGCCATTTTCGCGCTCTGTCTGGTTTCTTGTAAAGGCCAAATAGAATTTAATGAATTATTTTTTAGCCGCTGTTGTATTTTATTAAAGTATTTATAATTAAATTATTTATGAAAGCCGCTGAAAATTTGAAAGCTATATGAATATCGGTGCGCCTAATTTGTTTTTGTGCAATTTGAAGCCTTGAAATGCAGGCTTTAACTTGATTGTTAGCACAGACAAAGGAATTTGCTATGATATCACCGACTCTGCAGGGGACATCTTGTCTGCACTCATACTTTACGTAAAGTAGCAATTTCCTATCTCACTCGCTCTTACTGACTGCTGTAACTTTATCTCTGGCACTCGCTCAAAATGTCTATAGTTTTAATATGCTTGAAGGTATTTCGTCATTCTTTCCAAGTATTTAAAAAATATATATTAGACGTGTTTTAAAAAATATATGCATAAGCGTTTTGCGATTTTCTAACGATTTGGTTCATATGATTTTGGTCGCTTTTAAAAATAAATAGACATTATTTTATTTCGTGCTTGAGTTTTATAATTACGCTGTGCCCTTTGTGGCTTGATTACGTCACGCCGAAGTCTGCCGTCTTACTCATCATTTATTTAATTAAAAAAAAAACCTTTTTGCGGTGGCCCAAGGTGGATTTGAACCCTAGCCACATGTGAATAATTATTTTAAATCGCGAAAAGTGTTGAGTAAATAAATGCAACGTATTATAAATACGTAAAACTTTTAGTTATTGTGCGTTTATAAGATGGGTCTTTTGACAAAGTGGAAGAATCAAACTGTGCTATTGTAAATGTACAGATTTTTCACGGTCAATTTGTATATAACAACTTAATGTAAATTGGTAATTTAGAACATTTTAACGAAAACAGCGACTTCTTTCGGAATAAACTGTTTCTTCTCACCACGGAACCCTATTTTATAAGTAAACGTCTGAAATTGTGTCATTATATCGATAAAAACTGCATTTTAGTTTAAAAAATTCCAGTATAAATGCAAACGGACGAAAAGAAAAACGCAATAGACCACAAATTAACATAAATTTGAATAAAACAGAGAATTTCGTTGAAAAATGTTCTGTTTTAGTTTTAAAAATTCCAGTATAAATGCAAACGGACGAAAATAAAAACGCAATTGACCACAAATTAACATAATTTTGAATAAGAACGCTCAATTTCGTTGAAAAAATGTTCTGGCACCGTCATTTTACTTAAAATTTTACAAAAACTGACATCATGTCACTTGAAATTTTACAAAAACTGACATCATGTCACTTAAAATTATACAAAAACGACATTTTTATCCAATAAGCGATAAAAAATACACCATCTCACATTATTTCACTTAAAAAATGATCACAATTCGTTTTATAAATCGTTTTGTAAAACGAAAATGATGTAAAAGCAGTTTTCAGAGTTATTTCTAAGCATAATTTTGCAAATGTTTTACACTTTTTTCTCTAACTTGTTGCAATTTTAGCAAGATTTGAATAAAAAACAGCAATTTCTGCAGCAATTTTAGTAAGATTTGAATAAAAACACAATTTCGCTGAAAAAGTTCTAACCAAAAACGACAAAAACAATATTTTTATACAACTTTCATTGAAAAATCTACCACAAGCATTTCTAGAAGCAAAATTCACGCACTTACGCTAAAAAACGTTCTGTTCCACATCATCTCACATTAATTTTCATAAAAATCGACATCATGTCACATAAATTATACAAAAACTGTCATCACGTCACTTGAAATTATACAAAATACGATATTTTTATTCAACACACGATGAAAATTGAACAAAAATCACGCAATCACACATCATCTCACATACATTTACACAAAAATCGACATCATGTCACATAAATTATACAAAAACTGACATCATGTCACTTGAAATTATACAAAAAACGATATTTTATTCAACACACGATAAAAATTGAACAAAAATCACGCAATTACACGCCATCTCACATAAATTTACACAAAAATCGACATCATGCCACATAAATTATACAAAAACTGCCATAATGTCACTTGAAATTATACAAAAACGACATTTTTACTCAACACAAGACGAAAATTGAACAAAAATCACGCAATTACACGCCATCTCACATAAATTTTTACAAAAATCGACATCTTGTTACATAAACTATGCATAATTTTGCAAATGTTTTAGGGGAGAGTGGGGTACTTTCGCCATTTAAAAAAAAAGTGCAATATAATATTTATGTGTATGGTAAAAATAAATTTGTGTTTGCTAAACTACTCCTTATAGTTTCAGGCACTATTTCTCGTAATTTTAGGTTATTTAAAATTTTGCTTCTAATTTTTTTGTGCATTTTTCTGTAACCGGAAAAATTGCTGAAAGTACCCCAGTTGTGGGGTACTTTCGTCATAGAGGTGGGGTAGTTTCACCAGGAGTGAATTAAACCAAAATAACGTTTTATTTTTTATTTTTAATCATTTTTCATCATTTTACAGTCCAGTTATTAAAGTTATAATTAAAAGTATATATGGATGACGTTCTTGCAGTACCTGTTTCAGACGGTTGATGCAATTTAGCAGTGATATCTGATGTATCTACATCACTGATATCATCTACTGTTGGGAATAGAAATGTTTGGCTGCGGCCCTTTCTTCTCATAAATTTAATAGTAAAAAGGGGATCCTTTATGAATTCAACACGGCCTACGTAATGGATGCATGTACACTTAGTGGCAAATTTTACTAGAACAAAGTTGCCAACTTCAATTTTATTATCTGTAGTTTCGATTTCTTCGAGCTCATCCGAGAGCTCATCACTGCTGTGGGATGCGATATCATCGAGTGGAACATCTGAATCACTGGATGAGCTATCCAAATTGATCTTTTTTGGTTTACTGCTGGTTTGCTTTTCTAATTGTTTGTTGGCAAATAAGTTCCTCTTGACTGCCTTTCCTCTATTCGATACTTCTTTCTTTCTCTTCCTTTCTAATTCTATATTTTCTCTGATAATTAACTCAGGGGTGTCGGTATAAACTGTAGACTTACATTTTCTTTTTACCACTCTTTTCTTTTGGGTAGAGGCTTTAGGGTAAAGGAAAAGCTCTTCAAGATTAGATCGTCTACGTCAATTGATATCAGTTACAGGTTGAGTTCCTGAACATGAAGGCTGTTCAAGAGTCAGTGAACAGGCTTCAGAGTGGCCGTCTTCTAACTGTAAATTATCACCATCTACAGGAGCCAAAGTCATGGCTGAAGGTGATTGTAAAGAGGTATCTGCTGATTGGTTTAAGTCATCAAGACCTTTAGACAAATTACTAGCGATCAAAGGTCTATCGGTAACACTGCTCGCCGCAAAATCTTCATCAGTGAAGACGAGTCTATCAAGTGGCCATAGGCCGGTTTTCTTGAAGGCCTGAGTAATATTTTTTAAGGTAAATGCCTTTTCGTAGGCTTTATTGCCAAATATCCAATATTTCGTATGGTTATGGCCTGACCTGGATGTGCTAGCATCCAGTCATCGAAAGCCGTTGCAAGGTAAGTTTTAAATGGGGCATATACCCCCACGTCGAGAGGCTGTATTCGATGTGTCGTATGCGGCGGGAAGGAGAATAATACAATCCCGTTTAACTTACAAAATCGAATTGATTCAACCGAAATGTGGGATTCATGATTATCTATCAATAGTAAAATGTTGTTGACTGTGGTGCAATGCGTGTGATTCACAATATGTTGCAAAACTTCTATAAACAATTCTGCGGCCATCCACCCAGATTTATTTCCCAACGCAATAGAGCCCATTGGTGAGCCTTCAGTAAGGTATTCAGATGGGTTACGAATTCTTGGATAGATGAACACTGGAGGCACGGTTGTTCCAACAGCACTTATAATACCAACAAAGGTGACCAGTACCCCCCTCTCTCCAGAAGCGATCTGTCCAACTTGTTTTTTTCCCTTTGTTGCAACCACTTTTACAGGTTTCATCACCGTAGTGATACCTGTTTCGTCAAGATTCCAAACTTGTTCGGGACGAAATTTAAACCTCTCCAAAACTGACGCGTATTTTTCAAAATAATCATCTACGACAGGTTTATTAAATTCCATTGAACGGCTCAAGCTTGTACTTTCTGGTTTACGCAAAGACATATCTTGATGTCTTTTCATAAAGCCCAAAAGCCACTCTTTTCCTGAAAGTAAACAATTTCATCATTAAAGGTTAACAGAAAAATGATCCTTTAAGCAACAAACCTGCGATTTTATTAGTTTCCCAATTATCAGGAATTTTTGAATTAGAAATTGACTTGGCAAATTCGTATGCTATGGTCCTGATGTGTTTATACGACAGACCATAGTGTAAATTCGAGGATTTTTTAATATAATTACTTAGTTCAGTTTCTTCGTCACATGTGAAGACTTGGTTAGCGGTATACTTATTACCAAATTTAGGATCTCCTTCGCTTTCATTGCCAGAATCACTATTTATGATTTCCTCCAATGTTTTTTTCTTAAGTATACATTTAATTCTGGATTGTAATGTGCTTCTTTTGATGCCATACTGCCTAGCTGCTTCAGCGATTTTAAGAGTCTTTTTAAGGCAGTCTTTGATTGCTAATTTTATGTTATTCTCGTCGATATTTGCCCTGTTTGTTTTTTTAATATATTTACGGGGCATCTGCAAATACAATAACGCACTTTATATGCATAGTTCGCCGTTAAAATGCTTAATTGGGCAGTGGGGTACATTCGGCGTCAGACGAATCTACCCCACACTGTTAAGCCGAATGTACCCCACCACCCAGTTTTTACTTTTTAGTGTGATTCACCCACCACCTGTTGAATGTAAGGTTAGAACTATTGTGTAATTATAAACTAAAAACAATGTTAATTCCAAAAAATGAACCACATTAAAAACACTGCCACGCCAAGTGTGAAAGCTTTTGATTTCTAAATCTTCGAAAAAACTTACCTTGTAACAGCAAATAAACACTTTTCTCCCTTATAAAAAGGGATGGAGACATTGCATACGTCACACAGTAGACAGGTTGGCTCTTGTAAATTCAACGGTGACGCATCACGACAAATAATAAAACGGCAGCTGTAGGTCAAGTCTTTCGATAAATATATATCAAAACCGATTTAGAAATTTGTATATGGCTTAATTTATATGAAATATTGTATGAAATTGCATGTAGAAGGCTTTTTAAACTATATGTTTTCTTAATTATGCAGAGAGTGCTCGTTTATATAGGGAGGCAGGTTGGCCGAATGGTTAAGGCGTCAGATTTAAGCTCTGATCTCGAGAGAGAATACGGGTTCGATTCCCGTACCTGTCATATTTTTTTTATATATTTATTATGAAAGTCTTGATTTTAAGTTAGTTTATTTACGACGGCTCTACCAGAACAAACGACTGAGCTCCTTTTCGACTAAAATGGACAAAGAGCGAAGATGTTGATTGTATCGCCGGAATTTGTCCAACGTCTTAAGTCTGGCGATGATGCGGAGAAAAATATATTATCACAGCTTGATGACGAAATGCAAAAAGTTTTAAAGTCCAAATTAACTGATCACGATAAATGGATCCAGTACAATCAGGTTTTACAAAGGTACCTTCATTTCACAAACCAGGCACGGCAGCCAATCAAAATACCCATTGAAACAACCAGTAACAGCCTATCAAATGCCATTATTTTATCTACACTTCCCAAAACTTTTAAGAAAAAAGCTGAAGTTTTCCTACGCATTTTGAGTACCTCAAGCGATGTGAGCTGGGATCACAAGGGTACCGTTACTATAAAGGGTGAAATTTTACCGGCGTCTAACATAGTCGATTTAATTCACGACACTCTGAGGCCTCGAAAAACTATTAATCCACCCGGACGCCTACAGTTTGCTGCTTACATCAAAGACCTTAACGTTGCTAATGTGCTGCTAGCTAAACCTAAACAGCAAAAGAAGCCAACCCCGACTGGTACTACAGGAAAAACCGAAATGGAAACTGATAACTGCGAGTCCGATTTAGAATATAAATTAAAACACCAGCTACTCATCCAAGTCCACATCAAAAAGGTTCAGTCAGAAGAACGCCGATAAGAAAACGCCTCCAAAAAAGGGCCGTTAGAAAAACGCCTCTAAGGCAGATGTCATCAACACCAAAAACGAAGGGAATTCTAGATTGGGTGCATCTTAAACTTTAAAATGACACAATGAAATTCTGATTACTTGCAGCCTTTTTGTGATGTCGATTTTTGTGTAAATTTATGTGAGATGGCGTGTAATTGCGTGATTTTTGTTCAATTTTCATCGTGTGTTGAATAAAATATCGTTTTTTGTATAATTTCAAGTGACATGATGTCAGTTTTTGTATAATTTATGTGGCATGATGTCGATTTTTGTGTAAATGTATGTGAGATGATGTGTGATTGCGTGATTTTTGTTCAATCTTCATCGTGTGTTGAATAAAAATATCGTATTTTGTATAATTTCAAGTGACGTGATGACAATTTTTGTATAATTTATGTGACATGATGTCGATTTTTATGAAAATTAATGTGAGATGATGTGGAACAGAACGTCTTTTAGCGAAAGTGCGTGAATTTTGCTTCTAGAGATGCTTGTGGTAGAAGATTTTTCAATGAAAGTTGTATAAAAATATTGTTTTTGTCGTTTTTGGTTAGAACTTTTTCAGCAAAATTGTGTTTTTATTCAAATCTTACTAAAATTGCTGCAGAAATTGCTGTTTTTATTAAAATCTTGCTAAAATTGCAACAAGTTAGAGAAAAAAGTGTAAAACATTTGCAAAATTATGCTTAGAAATAACTCTAAAAACTGCTTTTACATCATTTTCGTTTTACAAAACGATTTATAAAACGAATTGTGATCATTTTTTAAGTGAAATAATGTGAGATGGTGTATTTTTTATCGCTTATTGGATAAAAATGTCGTTTTTGTATAATTTTAAGTGACATGATGTCAGTTTTTGTAAAATTTCAAGTGACATGATGTCAGTTTTTGTAAAATTTTAAGTAAAATGACGGTGTCAGAACATTTTTTCAACGAAATTGAGCGTTCTTATTCAAAATTATGTTAATTTGTGGTCAATTGCGTTTTTATTTTCGTCCGTTTGCATTTATACTGGAATTTTTAAAACTAAAACAAAACATTTTTCAACGAAATTCTCTGTTTTATTCAAATTTATGTTAATTTGTGATCTATTGCGTTTTTCTTTTCGTCCGTTTGCATTTATACTGGGATTTTTTAAACTAAAATGCAGTTTTTATCGATATAATGACACAATTTCAGACGTTTACTTATAAAATAGGGTTCCGTGGTGAGAAGAAACAGTTTATTCCGAAAGAAGTTGCTGTTTTCGTTAAAATGTTCTAAATTACCAATTTACATTAACTTGTTATATACAAATTGACCGTGAAAAATCTGTACATTTACAATAGCACAGTTTGATTCTTCCACTTTGTTAAAAGACCCATCTTATAAACGCACAATAACTAAAAGTTTTACGTATTTATAATACGTTGCATTTATTTACTCAACACTTTTCGCGATTTAAAATAATTATTCACATGTGGCTAGGGTTCAAATCCGACTTGGGCCACCGCAAAAAGGTTTTTTTTTAAATTAAATAAATGATGAGTAAGACGGCAGACTTCGGCGTGACGTAATCAAGCCACAAAGGGCACAGCGTAATTATAAAACTCAAGCACGAAATAAAATAATGTCTATTTATTTTTAAAAGCGACCAAAATCATATGAACCAAATCGTTAGAAAATCGCAAAACGCTTATGCATATATTTTTTAAAACACGTCTAATATATATTTTTTAAATACTTGGAAAGAATGACGAAATACCTTCAAGCATATTAAAACTATAGACATTTTGAGCAAGTGCCAGAGATAAAGTTACAGCAGTCAATAAGAGCGAGTGAGATAGGAAATTTCTACTTTACGTAAAGTATGAGTGCAGACAAGATGTCCCCTGCAGAGTCGGTGATATTATAGCAAATTCCTTTGTCTGTGCTAACAATCAAGTTAAAGCCTGCATTTCAAGGCTTCAAATTGCACAAAAACAAATTAGGCGCACCGATATTCATATAGCTTTCAAATTTTCAGCGGCTTTCATAAATAATTTAATTATAAATACTTTAATAAAATACAACAGCGGCTAAAAAATAATTCATTAATGGCTGATTTACCAATTGAAATTCAAAAACGGGCGCCAGAGAGTAGAAGCGAGCGGACATTGCCATCCATATAGCAGGCACAAATTATAAAATAATTAATTATGGCCCAACCAAATGCAAAAACACTTTTTTAAAATTACTACAATTCATTTAACACCACAAGCTATGCAATTCCAATTTTATAAATAACATTTTCGAAAAAATTATTTGTTTCAAAAGCTGGGCTCGTGACGTCACAGCAGTGAAATGGCTTTCCGATAAACACAAAAATCTGCAGCAGCTCCGTGGTGTTGTGGCACTAATGGGTGTAGCTAAATTTGTGCAACACGAACGTAGAGCGTTCAAATCCCCGGTCGGCCTGAGATTTTTTTAAATATAAACAACCATTATGCGATGCAAGAGAGAGACAACCAAGGAGTATAAAAGAGAGAGAGAGATTTAGCAGTTTGAAATTCAAATATTTCCGCAAAAATTCAAAATTAAAAACGACAGCCGTGAGAAGTGTGCGCGCAGAAAACCAAGATGGCCGACACCCCGGGAAGTTTAAAGTCAAAAAATTAAACTTAGAAAAAATCTGAAAAATTTCCTATAGTAGGTAGGGTTAATGGAACTCTGGTTAATCTAAGGTCACTATATAAATAAGGTACCGCCATTAGTGATTTTTTATTTCTATCCTTGTCGCACAATTTTCTGGGGATAAAAACACATAACCTAACAGATTCCTCACTTTACAAGTGCCATTACACCAAAAAGAAAATCCCCAAAAACTAGTGTCTTCCCTATTGCACTTGGGAAATTTGTATTTGTTATCCTTATCTCACAATTTTCTCACATTCGCAAGCGAGGAATGGAATGGCGGTACCTTATTGATATAGTGACCTTAAGTTAATCCATTCATGCGCGCCGCCGCGTAATTCCGGAAGCAAATTAAAAATGGCCGCGCGTAATTTAATCGGAAGCTAATGCGTAATTTAATCAGTAGCACATATGTAAATTACATATCAAACTTCATATGTGATTAATTAGATCAAAGCGCGAAAATTAATTAGATCAATCCGTGAATTAAAATTAAAACCGCGAAATCCGCGAATTAAGGGGGCGTGGCTTAATCGAATTAAAAGTGGTGGGGGCAAACTAGCCTATTTCTACTTATGAATTTTTACTGGAAAAGTGACTTTTTGACCTCATATTTTCGGTCTTGTAATTCGTAGGGTGGTCAAAAGCTGTCCATCCACACCTGAAGAATTTCATAGTTTTTTAACGGTTACATCAGCAACCTCTAAACTTCTTCTACAGAGAGGGGCTCTCATTCTTGGCATTTATTGTCTTTTATCCGATTTGTCTATCTACCTTAGTTTAGGCAGAAAACATAATTTTTTTGTGTACAACATCCAAAGGCCTTTGTATACGTGAAAATGGTGGTCATTTTGAACAGCTGCTAGAATGTTTTCTCGTTCTTTTCTGTGTTTGCGGTACTCTTAATTTTAGCTATTTTAGCTTTTTTAAGCAAACATAACTTATTTCAACTATATTAAGGTGTAAAAGGTTTTCCATTCAAAAACATGATACATTAATTATACACTTCCTTAATCCGTCGGAGTAGACATACAGAATAAATTTTAATCTATTTAATTTATATTTGTAAGATTTGAAAATATATAATTTTTATGTAAAAAATTGAACAATTCAACTTGAAAACGATGGGTTTTTAAAAACATAATATATTTGGAAGTGAACTTAAAATCAAAGAATATTGTTGTATGACACCAGGTAAAGTAGTGGCAAAACTTATTTCGATATTGTTACGTGTATAGAATATTAGCTTGTGCAACGAGAGTGGATTTGATGTCCATACCGGTTGAGGATAAAGTTTGAGCACGACACCGTAGGTTAATGCTATATTATCCAAGGGCGATATGGATATTTCACTCGAGTTGTACAGCATAATTTTCCTACGACCTAACAGCGAAAGAAAGAAAAATAAGGAGTATAAACTTTTAAATGTTATTGAATGAGAGTTGACGGTTTTATTTCCTTGGATAACTTCTTCATGTAGGTAGTTACAACATTTTCGCAGATAATTTTAAATTTATTTACCACTGTCCAGTCCATAATCTTGTAATCAAATTCGTATTTACTTTTGAATTTCTGTGATAATAACGTCTCGTACGTTAAATTAGCTGCTGAACGAATATCTGGCGGAGTATCGTTCATCAGTCACTAATTTTTAACTACTTTGACTTAAATTAAGTATTATAAATTAAAAACGCCAATAATGTTTTAATTACTTTCACAGATTATGAAAATTAACATTTTAATAATTAATATAACCACGTAACATGACTAACATTCTTTGTGATTGGAGGATTTCATATCCGTACGTGTTTGGATATGAAATTATGTTCGTTCAGTTAACTTGAATTGACTACTTATGTATTCTGTACATTTTAAAGAAAACAGAAGATAGTGCATGTGGGTTTAGAAAAACTACATTTTGTTCAAGCTATTGACACGCCCCCTGTGTGTACAGTAAACATAAAAAATATATCAATAGGCAATTTTCTTACCAGATTCGCTTACGTACACCAATTTGATGCCGGTGTCTACAGAAACCCAAACAAGGGCCGATGAAGCGTCTACCGTCATTATTGAAAACAATACTGATGAACCTTTGCCACATGTTGAGTTTAGTCCTAGAAAAACTACTATTATAAGTGAAAGTCCTATAGAAGATTCTGGTTCTTCGTATCGACCTGATAACTATGAAAACACAAATGATAGTTTGCTTTCAGATGAATCTAGGAGCAGTGTTATAAAAGTAGTGAAACAGCTAGGTGAAATAGGATCAGTAGAAAGTATGTGTATTAATAAAGACAGCTCTACTAAGAATAAATTGAAATCTGATATTCAGAAGTCCAGCGAAAAGAAAAATTTTAATTTCTCCGGAACTGTGGAGAAGTCAAAAAAGTTAGGCATTACGAACAAACGAGTTTGGGACAAAAAGACCACGTGCATTTTCTGTGAAGAGTTTGTTGCAAATTTCACTAGGCATATATCCAGGAAGCATAGTGAAGAAATAGAAGTCGCTAAATATTTGTCACTGAAGAAAGGTTCGGTTGAAAGAAAAAATCTGGCTGATCAACTAAGAAAGAGGGGCAACTTTTTTTATAATCAAAATTTGTAAATTAAAAACGGACGAATTAGGTGACAAGCGCAGAAACATTCAAGCTGAAGCTCAATCTCTATTACTGACCTTTTCGAGCGAGGATACTAAACTAGTCGAGGAGGTTTTTCCAAGAATGGCACCAGATGATACTTCTGTAGTTGTGAAGGGAGACCCTCTCATCCGAGCATTTGGAACAAGGTACTTAAAGAGTCATAAAGAACGACATCTGATTACGGTGGCCTCAAATAAAATGAAAGAACTTGCCCGTTTTTTAATGGAAATGCGAAAAATAGAAAGTAATTGTCAAACATTACAAGACTGTCTAAAGCCCACAAATTTCGATTCGATCATTACATCTGTCAAAATGATTGCTGGTTATGACTCAAAAACTGACAAATTTAAGGCTCCATCGTTAGTATTGAAGATTGGTACATCGCAGAAACAGTGCTGCGATATTGCAGAATATTTATTACTTAAAGAATCACCATTACTACGCAGAACTGATAACTTAGAAAACACAATTCAAGAAATCAAGACAGTGGAAAATTTTATTGAAAAGCAGTGGTCTTATGAACTATCTACAAACGCATGCAAGGAAATCTACCAAAACAAATGGAACAAGCCAGCATTTTTACCACTCACTTCAGACATAAAAATCTTTAGAGACCATTTAATTTTTGTTCAAAAGAAATCCTTTGATACGTTAAAAAATATCCGGAAGATATAAATGCTTTTAAAAGCCTACAAGAAAGTGTATTGGCTCAGTTGATTCTTCTCAATCGAAAGAGAGCTGGCGAAGTACAAAGATCTTTTTTAAGCACTTACTTAAATTCGTCTTGTGAAAAACCCCAAGAAGAAATTGAGCTATCCTTGTCGCCAGTAGAAAGAGAATTAACAAGGATTTTTAAAGAATTGTAATTCGTGGCAAAAGGGGGCGTGGCGTACCAATACTTTTTACTCCAAAAATACAGAAAGCATTGTCTGTACTAATATCGCTCAGAGAATCGTTCTGCGATAAAAGAAATGAATATCTCTTTGCTATACCGAATACAGAGCAGAGCTGTCTTCGAGGATCTGCAGTAATTCGACAATTGGCAATTGCTAGTGGGGCAAAGAAACCAGCAGCTCTAACATCTACCAAACTGCGGAACAAAGTTGCTACTGTTGCCCAACTTTTAAATTTCACTGAAGGGGATGTTGAGCAACTGGCAAATTTTATGGGTCATTCCAAAGATGTCCATAAAACATTTTATCGGTTACCAGAAAACGTTTACCAAGTGGCCAAAGTGAGCAAATTTTTAATGATGATGGAAAAAGGCACCGCAGATCGATATAGAGGAAAAAATTTAGACGAAATAAATATAAACGTCGATGGTCTAGTATCGGAGAAAGAGGAAAATGGTGATACAGATCTTAGTTTTTCAGATGATGGAGAATCTGAGAGCCGATCCAAAGATAAATTAGAAAAGGTTCAGTTATTGCACCCGATAACTAACAAAGTACAAAAACCAAGAGGAAAAATCCTACGGGAATCCAAAAAGAAAAAATCGATGGTTGAACATCCGTCAGTAAAATTATCGCAAAATGAAGTCTCCAACAAAAGGGGTTCATTTGATAAAGGAAAAAAGAAAACACATTTTGTTAGAACTCCGTGGACAGATGAGCAAAAGGCAATCACTACAAGCTACTTTCAAAAGCACATTCTGCTTAAACAACCTCCAAAAAAGTCAGAGTGCGAAGACCTTATTTGTAAAAATAGAAACATCATGAAAGGTATATTAGTTATATATGATGGACTATAAACATTTATTTTTTATATTTCAGGTAAAAATTGGAAGAAAATAAAAACATTTGTCTACAACATTTATAAAGGTAATAATAAATAATCAATTAGAGCTATGTTTGTTGATAAAAATGTATGAATATTCTCTGTCAAACACTTATTAAGAAATAAATTAAATTATAAAATACAGCTTTTCTACTTGAATTGTTTTCATAAAGGTTAAATTATCTTCAATTTTTCGTCAGAGTGTATATATATTGGTTAAGTACTTTGAGGCAAAATGGTATTTAGATTTTTGGTATAGAAAAAAAATACTGGATTCACTCTTATTTTTTTAATATTCTTTTGTTTTCCGAAACAGGAAAAACCAAGTAACGAAAACTTCTACTTTTAAAAAATTCAGTGGTGCCATAAAATCATAAAAACAAACAATTACTAGACTAACTTATTATTATGCCACCGTTTACTCTTAAGAATTGAAAAGAATAAGAAATGGTAGAAACACAAGTTTATTTTACAAATAACGATAAAAAATGAGGAATTATAATAAATGTTCACTAAATCAACTAATCAATTGTAATTATGAAAATGCGATTACAACTGTCACATAAAAAGAACAATATGCTTAGGCCTGCTGTTGTTTTAAAGAAACAAAAAGCTTGCTTTTTTAAATGAAATTTTGAAAATGTATTTTCTTATATGCCTGGAAAATATCTTCAAGTTTATATTTCATAAAATAGTATATTATTGATTGAAATTCCCATTCAGTTCGTTAAATTTGAGTTACTCTACATCGGCAATGGTCGACCTTCAGTGCCATCCGCAATACAGCTGTGCGAATTAGACGCCAATAGCTGTCATCAATACGCTGTAATTGTATAAAAAACGCCAGAATCGCTTAATATAAAGTGAATAAAATGGCAACGTTGGACAGATCTCATAAGGACGATTCTTTACACTGCTATAAACATCTGGATCTCTGAGAGTACATAGGAAGTGAGCTAAAGTGAACACACTCCGGAGCTCACAAAGATTACTCAAGGTTTTTTTCAAACCGCAGTGTGTTGGTGTATTTAATCGAAAATTTACAGTAGAAATTATTTCCACAGTGATTTTTAGTAGTTCCACTTGAAATTAGATGTCGTTAGTGGTTGTGTGGTCACACACCATACTGTAACATGTGTTGTGTGGCCTCCACGACTTGTGTGGCCATACACATGGCCCCACAATTTCCGACCTATTTTAATAGTTTCAACGTGGCCTCCCCACCCCAAATTTATAATCCTGGATAATGGCCCCACAACTGCATTAAAAATCAGATTTATTTAATTTATTTAATTTGCACTCAGCCAACAGCCGTTAGGCCAATTATAGGCGTCGCTGTGCAGTTATGAGGACTTCCAACCCCACTAACGACTGTCATGATGTTGTTATGACCGCCGGGACCAACTTTTTTCCGTGATAGCCGTACCACGAGGCGCCGAGAGATGCAGCCGTGGAACTCCCATCCAATTTCTGACCAGAGACAGCGTTGCTTAACTCTGCTGATCGAACGTGGACGCTTGTTCAAGCTACACCACTCGGGACCCTTGTGTAATTGACCACATTTTAACAGTCGTTGTGTGGCACAGGATGGTGGCGCCCCCTTCATTATAATTATAATTTCTTCATTTGGCGTTCGTACGTTATTGTGTTCTAGTGTTGTGTGGCCACCATGTACGAAAAGGGGAGTTTTGTAGCTATTTTTAATGAAGAAGGTGAGTAGTAATTAGTAGTTTATTTTCAATGCGATTTATCAACAATACTTACCATATTGTAATTGATTTACAATATTTCTTGTATTTTCAGTATTGCACAATATTACGCTTTAAAAATTCAAATGTGTACCATTTCATTCAGTAGGGGAAATGTATTCTACCTGTAACAATACATGGTAAAGCAGTAATTAACAGCATAACAAACAAATTGATTTGCCCTTATATGCAATTTATTTTAGCAATTTGTCATGATTCCACACGTAGAAGTCCTTTGATCAATTTAATTCTTTTAAGATTTTCCTCTTAAGGTTCTCAATAGCGTTCAGGTCGGGGGATTCCCCACCCATTTAAGAACCCTAGCCTTGACCTGTTTTTTTTTCAGGAAGTTTGGTCATACTTTTTGTATTGTGGCATGTAGTGACGGAAATAATTTAAATAATTTGGCCACCCACAGTATTAGATAGATGCGAATAGTCAAATACACCTCCAAATAGTCGAAGCACTTAAATAATTGCTTCGCTTTCTACAATTATATGTGTTATATAGAATAACAATACGTGCGTTGTCAATATAGTAATTATCAGCAAAACTGTCAAAACTTGTAAAACCGAATTCACATAATCTCAGTGAACTTACCAATACGCGGTATTTCACATTCAATTAACGGGTATTTAGATTCTAACAATATTGAACGTCAAATTATAAGCCAATATAACAATTTAATTAATTATCAAATTGTAGGTATTTAAACTAATAAACAGACGAACAATAACGCTCTTTAGACTATTTTTATGTGCAATAATTATATTGAATACTATAAAATGTAGGAAATTGCTAAATTAGTATAAAGACATTAATACTTCAAATTTACTTAATAATTAATTTGAGTATTTAGTATAATTTTATACAATCTATTACCACATATCATAATGCATTTTCAGAATCATTTTGGATAGCGGAATGTAGTCAATATATACCTGAGTCATCACAGAAAACTTATACAATAAAATGGTTGGAGAGATCAGGCGTAGAAGGGAACATGGGAACATTATATACTTTGTACTTTGTATTATATGTAGGGTAAACATAATAAAACGAACCAGATTTCAATTTCTGTTGACTCTTGAAGAAGAAAAGCAGATACTAAATCGCGTTAAGAATGAGGAATGCGAAGATAATAGCGATGCACTGAACGTGATTTATGATAATTTACAAAAACGAGAAATATTACATGAACTTCATTTAGAATCAGGTATAGCAAATGTCAGTAATAACGAATTTAAAAAATATGACGAAGTTAATGTTTGTGATATAAAACATTTCTCTGAAACCGAGAGCCTGGCTACCGCTGATGTCCCAAATATAAGCGAAAACGGGAAGAGATTAATTTTAGAAGAAATTGTAAATTCAGGCTACGGTAATAAAGACCTAATAACTAAACAGAGTAAACAAAAAGTGACAGAATTGCAACCAGTGATGCACTCAACCAATGAGTGCAATACTACAGATACGCCAAAAATTAACATAATATCACACCACGTCATAATTCCTAGTACGTCTACATCAAAAATGGATTGTACCAGTAGCGATTCGGAGGATTCACCTTTTCAATCATAGGGCAGCGAATATAATCCCTCAGTGGTTCCATCAACTTGCAGTTCTTCAGAAGACGATAACGAACTTACAAAATCACTCAAACGTTCTTTTGAACAATCGACTAACCTAACGACAGGAATGTCATCTCCTCTTTTGGAGTCATTTTCTGACAATGGTGGTATTGAACAACCTACTAAACTGACCACAAAAATGCCTTCTCAAATGACTTCAACAAATGCGTTTGAACAATTGAATAACTTAGCTACACCAATGCCATCTCCTATTTCAGAGTCATTTATCAAAATTCCAGAATTTCAAAATTTGGAAGAAAATGATAGCGACTCAGAAATTACTAGGAGGGAAGTCTGGATCAAGTTTTCAAGTAAAACTGTTACAGGAAATCGCGTGTATGACAAACGACATGCTTGCTACTTTTGCGACAAACTAATTGGTAAAGTTACCAGGCATTTAGAACTCGTTCACAAAGAAGAAATGGAGGTTGCGAAGTTATTGGCAATGGATAATAATTCTAATGAAAGAAAGGAGGAGTTCCTATGTTTACTAAGAGCAGGCGATTATTACCATAATAGCCGCGTTTTAGCTACACGCACAGGAGAACTAATTTTAAGTCGACGTCCATCACATTTCAGGACCTAAAAGATTATGGACCGTGTCCGAATTGCCTCGGTTTCTTTCTGTTACACACTTTATGGCGTCACGTCAAGTATAACTGCCCGAATAAAAAGAAGTTTTCTTCTAATTGCAAAAATCGGCGACGGGATGTTATAGGTGAAAGCTATGCTCTTTTAAGTTCGTGGTCTGAAACTTATACATCTGTAAAATTTAAAAAATGTATACTCGCTTTGTTCAAAATGGATAACATTTCTTCTATATGCAAAAAAGATCAGCTAATTATTAAGTTGGGTTCATTACTTTTTGAAAAATTCAGTGTCCAACAGCATGACTATATACGTCAGACTATGAGGCAACTAGGGAGACTCTTCCTACAAGTAAAATTAGTTAATCCAAGCATTTCAAATTTGAACGAACTGCTGCAACCTAAAAACTTCGATACTCTTATTGAATCCGTAAAGAAATTGTGTATATCCACAATAACCGACCAGAAGTCGCAAAATTATCAAACACCTTCTCTTGCCTTAAAACTAGGACACAGTTTAAAAAAATGTGCACAAATAGCAAGAGGTATTGCTTTGCGAAAAGAGGATTTGAAGACCGACCGCGAGATGAAAGGATTTTTAGAAATCATAAATATAGAATGGAATAACAGAATCTCGTCAACAGCATTAACGACTTTATTTAACAGAAAAATGAATTCTACGCAATTGTTACCTGTAACAGAGGATATATTAGAACTGAATAAGATTTTGGACAATACTATCAGCGAGTTATCAAATTCTCTGCATTTAAACACTTCACAAAATTGGGGAAAGCTAGCTGCAGCGACTTTATCCAGAATAATTTTATTTAATAAACGGAGGTCTGGCGAGGCATCGCGAATGACTTTAAATCAGTATGCATGTCGTCCGAGCTGGGATGAACAATGTACTTCTGAACGCAAGCAGTCGTTAACACCATTAGAAATCACCTTGGCAAATCGCCTAACAATAGTAGAAGTACATGGAAAATCCAGAAAAAAATTTAAAGTCCCTATATTGCTAACAAAGGATTTAAAAATTGCTATCGATAAATTAATCGAGAATCGGAGCTTAGTGAATATTAACGTAAAGAACAACTATGTATTCGCAAGAGGAAGCATGTCGTTAGGTCATATGCGAGGTCACGATTGTTTAAAGCAATTCACCATTGGGGCAAATCTTCAACAACCTCAACTTATTACCAGCACAAAATTAAGAAAATACATTGCGACAGTTGTGCAGATTTTTAATTTACAAGAAAATCAACGGACTGGCTTGCACGACATCTCGGACATGATGTTCGCATTCAAGGTTCGTTCCAACAAACACTGAATTAGTTCAGAACTGTTCTGAGCATGCGTAGATTAAAATGAGCGTTCCAACAAGACACTAACTGATCCTAGTACTGAATGCCAGTGCGTTCCAACATAGTAGGAACTAGATCTGAACCAATTCAGGGACAGTGAAATCAGTTCTTAGTTCTGAGCGTGAACTATTTGAGGATTATGCAGCGCATGCGTAGTAATGATCGTTGTTGCGACCACGGTGACATCCAGTTAAGACGTTTTAGACGTTTAAGTATCACGGATGTTTTTAGTTTTTACTTAGCCATTTATATCCTTTACCTCCTACCTATTTTATCTATTTCTATCTCGTTGCACTTATTTATCACGTTTCCAACAACTTTTGTGTGATCTGTATAATATCTAATATTTTGTAGATTTATCAAAAATTGAGGACAGTGAAAATGGTGGAAATTCTAGTGAAGATGAAGCTACTACAAATAATGGAAGAGAATTCACAGCACAGCAAGGACATTTTAAAAGTATGAAAATAGCAAGAAAGAATACAAAACAGAAAAATGGTAAGTAAATCAGTTCTACTTCTAGATTTGAAAGCGTCGACTAAACTATTTCGCCCACTTTCTTAAGAAATATTGAATTACCTTATTGTAATTATATTTTATTTTGTAGAAAAATCTACTAGAAGAGCCGCATGCACCAAGAGGGCATGGTCTTCAGTAGAAAAGGATTCCGTGTTGCAATTCTTTAGCAAACATATTAAAATCGGAAAAGTTCCGTCCAAAGTCGACTCAGACGAATGTAAAAACAAATACAAAAACGTTTTGCATTCACGAACTTGGCGTGACATTAAATATTGTGTGCACAATCACATACGATCGCTTCAAAAGAAGAAATAAGAGAAACCAAAATGAACTTTTTATTTTTTCTGTTTTTGCAATCAACCAATTTTAATTGTTTTTAAATATATCAATCTGTCAATAAGTACATGTCGTGATTTCAGCTTTGTATCAGCCTAAGCTATTTTCAAACTGCTGAAAAAGTTCATTGGTGTTGCATAAACAGTTATCTACCGACATAATTATTAATTGTTTAATTAGAATGAGTATTTTCGTTTTAGTGTAAATTCGTAATTTTTTTATGTACCTATTTTCTAATTTTGTTACTTTTGTTTCGTGGGATATGGTTTAATGTTTTACAGTATTTTAATTCCACAATATTTATACCACGTGTATGAAGATGAGATTGGTATGATAGCACGAAATACTGAAATAAAGTTATTCAAAATTATGTACCTACCGATTATTTGAAGTTTTACAAGTTATCAAACCGTTTAGAACTACAGTTCTGAAAATTGTAGCTCAATGGCCAAGAATCTGTAACACAGGGAGGCAAAAATGCTTACGCAACAAGCATAATAATATATACGTAGGTATTCTTTCAAACAAATATGTTCGCATTTAAATATTGAAATATAATTATAGTTAACACTTATTAACAGGACCGAGATCCCATACTATAATGCTAAAAAAAATTTCTAGTAGGTATCTATTCCATTTTTCGATTAATCAATTAATTTTGTGGATGTATGAACATATACGACTAAATACCCGGGTTTTTTTACGTAGGTATGTCTTAATACTTAATCTTGCCAATGCTTTAATTTAAAATAATACGCCGATAAGTGATAGAAAATTAAAAATGTTAAAATCACAAATACAAAATTTTAATTTTTATCTATTACTATTATTATATAGAAAGAAGTACTACCTGTGTTCAAAAAACTGAAATTTATCTTGATTCAAAATTAAAGCAAAACACAAGTTAAATAGGTACGCCATAAATTATATTAATCCAGGTTGCTTTTATATTCTCAAAAATCAATTAAATTATCTCCCAGAAATAAATATAGGTAATTGATTTAAGGATTTTTATTTTAAAAGAAAAGAAATGTAAATGAAGGTAATATTATCAGAGGCAACCTAATGATCATATTGAAAGTGATGGAGTTTACAGCAAAAGATTATTTACTACGAATGTGGAGACAGCAAAAAAATCAGAACGTCGAAAACAGGTTGCGACGTGCTTGTAATTAGATGCATTTATCAAGATCGTTTACAAAAATTGCAGTGTGTAACATCTTTGTGTGTTAGAATGTGTATGGCCACAAAACGTTAGGTACAAATTAACCAACTTTTTACCGTCAAAGTGTGGCCTGGCCCCACAAGTCATAATTCGCAAAAAAGGACAGAGATTTGGTGTGTTTAGATATGTTGAAAATAGCAAATAAAATGTTTTAAAAAATGCAGTCAGCTGTATAGTATATCTTCCAAGACCCCATAAGTCGGTGAGATGTAGATGGCCACACAAGTATTGCCCGGCATGGATGTGTGTGTGTGTTTGTGGGTGCGTGCGTGCGTGCGTGCGTGCGTGCGTGCGTGCGTGTGTGTGTGTGTGTGTGTGTGTGTGGTTCCAACTGTGAATGGTCTCACCGAGCCCAGTTCACATCGCAAGGCTGAGGTTGCGGAAAAATCCGGCCCTCGTGGGATTCGAACCGAGGACTTGCTTAATGCAAGGCAAGCGCTTACCCATCTGCGCTACTCCGCTGAATTATAAGAAGATAATTAATCAAAATGTATTGATAACGATTGTAAGCCTTTATTCAAATATTTAAATTTACGTCTCGTTTTCTATGGGCTAGCGGAAGCGGTTGTTCGCGCTGTCTGCCCTACCATTATTGTCGTCATCCGCTCGACGGAAAATTTCCGTTCTGTCTGCGTGATTGAGCGCGTGCTTGCAACCTCGTTCGTGTCATTTTATTTATACAAAATGTATCTATAAATATGTGGTTAATCGTGTGTGTTAAAGTGAAGCATTGTTATTAAATGGGTTTACAATGTTGTACGCGTTTTATTTCTAAAATAGACTCCCGCGCTTCCTGTGTTAGTATAACCAAGGGGTTGTTTTTCAACCTCCTGGTTACCAGTTTACGTGCTGACACGTTTTTGGTGATATAGGGGTTGGTTTGAACCCGTAGATCACTATATTCGCAAGTAGAAGATTGTAACTCCTCTGCTGTCCCCTTGGTGGTACCTTAAGGAGGTAAGGGCTAGATTTGTTTAAATGAAACACCCACAAAAGAATAATTAAACTTATATTGAAAGAAACTAATAATTCGGCACGATTACAATGGGCTTCCGCCCTCGCTGTTCATGGATTAATTAACTGTAAGTTTCGTAACTAGATTAATCAAAATTATGCCTATTTAATTTGTTTTGGAAGGAAAGAATAAATCTAGCGACGGCCCTTTGAGATAGTTAATATAAAATAACAACAATTAAGTCTGACCTGTTACTCCTGCGCTGGCTACTACCCCTCGATTTGGTTATTATTTAATTTAAACGGCGCGACCGATGTTTAGTTATAAATTAAATTGAGTTCGGCTAAAATGGATTGGAGTCCTATGGTTCCCTTTTTGCACCTGGATTTTCTTACGGTTTGGCACTACACAACACTTTAGTTTTAGATCGAAAAGATGTAATTTTAATTTAGTTAGAATTGGCACCGAAAAATGTTATCGACGGGTTAATTTAGTTCTCGAAACCGGGACGCGAACTCCGCGCCGGACGCGGTACGCCCGAAAACGGCTTTTGCCGGTAATTAATTTATTATCTCGCGGTATACGGGAAGACTGACTGTCCAGTTCGCGCTCCCCAAACAGGTAATTTTCTTTCGGGACAAAAACGAATGTCTTTCGTACTCTCCCGTTTTGCAAGATAGCATTTTTGAATTAGAACTCGCGCGCCCTGGGATGGATTGCACATTCTGCATATCCCACGCGGTTTTGCACTGCCTGCCAATTCGGCACTTCTTTATTCTGAGAAAGCTTTTGGTTAATTAACACCGGATGTAATTCAACCGCTTCTTGGATTATATCGATGTAGTATTTTCGTTCTTGGAAAATGAACTTTCGCGTTTGTTATAATTGTAATTTACGCAGGGGCGGCTTTGATTTATTCTATTCTTCTGACAACTTACAATTTATAAGTCTTATAATTACAACGCAATTTTCTTGCGGGTTGTTACACTACTCCCCGCTTTTTAAAAGTAGGCATGTCCTTATGGACATGTCTGCTTTTCTTATCAAAAACCCTTGACTTGTAAGTGAAATTAAATGTTACTGCTGATTTAATTGACTCATTTTCCTTGCTTTATTTCCCTAAAGTGTCTTTATGCCTCATACCGTGTTTTTGCGCTCACTTGTTTTTATTGCTCTGCTCTGTGACGCAGTTGACTTCGCACTACACTCATTTTTATTGTGATATGTCCACTAATTTTGTTTTAATACTCTGCTTTTAAAACACTCCCGCACTTCGCGTTTCACAGCTATGTTGACATAGGGTGTCATCCTTCGGCTACGGGCTGCTGGTTTTCGGCTCGGTCTTCTTTCTTCTGATAATTAGTTTACTTCCTCCTCTGCATTATCCTATTTTTCTATCCTTTTCAATCGTGTTGTCGCCTTTATAAATTTGTATTTTATTATTCGCACCTCTTCTTTGTAATTATTTATGGTTTCATTACTAGTATTTATTATTTATTAGCTTTAACTATTTATTAATATTATATTATTATTTGTATATATTCGTCTTCGTATTTATTTGTGGTTGTATTATTAATTATTAATTGTTGTGCTTGGAATTTCTTCCCAAAGGTAAGGGAAAAGGAAGGTGCAACAGAGGCTATTGTTGCAGGCATGACGGCCTCCAGAGTAAAGGATAATTAAGGGTTGGAAAACTGTATAAGTGGCTGATTTTGTTTAATGATGAGGTGAAAATGTTATCTTCGTTCTTCGATTACTAAGATTTGAGTCGTTGTTTTATTTATTTGTGATATTACTTCTGCTTTCCCATGGTACATTAGCCGAGCCTTTTGTCAAAGGCGGTGTCTTGTAGTAATCCCATACTATTTCTTCCTAACTGGAATTTACACAATGACTGCTGTATATTCACATGAAACTTCTGAATTTAAGCTAATTTACTTTACTTCCACTTTTAATGTAGCATAATAATCCTTCGTATCCCTTTTTATTGCTGCAGTTACTATAACTTTTGACTAAGATTGATCGTCATTATTGTACGATCCTCATTCGCATTTGGCGTCTTCGGTTACTTCACCTACTACGCTTCATATTGCTGTAGTGGTACCATTAATTAATATTTTTCTTATTACTTTATTATAAATTCTTATATTTTCGTATCTATGTACGCTTCATCATTCTTCTTGTCCTGGTGCCTTAACACCGGTTCGCTGACCTTCGGCTACCCTTGAGGACCTTAAATGCATCCCACATTTGGGTATTTTCCTGGTGCCTTAAAAGCGGTTCTCTGACCTTCGGCTACCTTTAAGGAACTTTAATGCATCCCATACTGGGTTATATTTTATGTAACCTCTACCAAAAATGCGTAAACTTTATATTGCTTAAATTCATTCCTTTGTATGATTTTTCCTTGTAGTCCTGCTGTGGATTTGGGCAATCGGCTATGTCCTGGCTCGATACTGATGTAACGTTGTTTTGAGGTTGTTCCTTTGTACGTTATGATCGCGAACTTCTACGCGCACTATTTACTTGATATTAATGTCAACAACGGTATGAGCATTTTTGTTAACTTATCAGTAATATGAATTTTGAATAAGTAATGTTTCTAATTACCACGTTAAATCTTATAAGTTAAAATCAAATATTTGGTTTAATCCTTAACCTTGAAACTCTAATGAGAAACATAACACAAGTTGATAATCATTGAAAAATAAAATTAAAAAAAATATTCACATGTTATTATATTGAAAATTAAAATTGGTTTCTATTTGCCTAAGCAACCGTTTCTCTTTTTAGCTTCGCATTCATATTATTAGTGCAAAAAGATTAATTTGCAAATATTAACACTTAATTATAGATTTCATAATTCTTAATTAAAATCATATTTGTCATTTCAACCATTCCCACTAAAACTCAAATGAGAAACAAGTTTATAATTCTTGGAGAAAATTAAAATTTACTCGTATATCATTGTATTGAAAATTAATTATTTATATTTGATAAAATAACTGTTTCCCTTTTTAGCTTCGTCTGTTCATTATTAGTAGACATCGGATTAGATGCACTATCAAAATGCCAAAATATCCATGCAAATATGCACTAAAAAAGGGCGAAATATGCATAAAATATGCACAATCAAAAAACATTTACAATTAGAATTTACGTTTATTATTATTATTATAAAATTATAATATAATATTTAATAAACTATAAATTATTATTACGTAAATAACAAACTTATTTATTATAAATAATTCTTGTGACAGTAAACAATAATATATTTTTCCAGGTTTTCTGCAGCAAACTTGTGACGTTTGTCACTTAATATTAATTTATAGGCTGAAAATGACCTTTCAACGTCAACTGACGTTACCGGACAGAATTTAAAATTTGGCGCCATTTCTGCAGAGACCTCTTCAGGCAGAGTTTATCCGATGCCGTTGATAAACGCGTCAATCTTCTCAAAACCGGGGTTCTTATACAAAACTGCATTTAATTTGCCAAGAACCTTTTGCGATAGTGAACTCGGAAGGGCCTTACTCTGTTCAATCATTTTTTCTATTATTTCCAAGGACCTGCACAGAGGAAAGTTTTTAGTTTCTAGTTTCTCAATTGCATCGGGTATATTGCTAAAATGTGTTGCAATAATAGCAATATTTTTTGTATTGAAGGATCCTCAAATGCCAGCTGGCTTGAATTGATTGCAATTGCGTCTGATCTGTCAAATTTTCCAACTACTTCTTTTATAGCTTCGAAATTTTCAGCATAAAACAATACGGCTTTCAACCAAGTTCCCCACCGTGTTAATATTGGTTCTGGAGGTAGTGCTACGTTTGGTAGTTGCTCTTTATATGCTTGTACTCGCGATGGTGCTTTTAAAAACACTTTTTTTGTAGAAGAAATCAATTTATTGACTATCCCGAACTCGTTTCTAATCTCTTCCGCAACTCGATGTAATCCGTGGGCTAGACAGGTGATGTGAAGCAAATTCGGGTAGAACACTTTCAGAGCTTGACCAGCTTTCACCATATAAGGCGCACCGTCAGAAACAAAAACACATATGTTCTCGTCAATAGAAGAATCAGGAAATAGTGATCTGATGGAATCATTTATGAACCGGGCGATAGTTGAATGGTTTGTTTTTTCTAGGACCTTGCAAGCAACCAAATGGGGAGTGGAGGGCTCTTTAGATAATTTTCCAACAATTAGCTATATATCGTCCACATGAATCTGTCGTTTCATCAGCTGATATCCATAGTAGATTGTTCGAGAGATCGGCGCGTATTTCACTAAGTACTTCGTCGTAGATAGTTGACAGGTAGTTTTTTCGAATTGTGGACTCTTCAGGAATTATGTGATTAGTGCAATACTTCTTAAGGAATTTTCGGCATACTTCGTTATTTAATTGGTGGAAAGGAATATTGCAAGCAACAAATAACTCACATAAATCTTTATTGAATTCTATTTTCTTTGAAGTATCCGAATTAGAAGTCGAAATATGGAGCAGTAGTTGTTGTCGACTTCTTGTTGGTTTCTGTCTTGCAGCTAAATGGGAAGCAGTACTCACATGTTGATCGATTTGGTATTTTTTTGATGAAGGTATTCGCTTTTCACAAACCTTGTAGAAAATCACAGTACCATCAGTCGTAAATTGACCTGGGTAATTTTTTATCCAAGATTCCATTAAAATCTGAGTATTTTTTTCACTGGCGGCATTATTTCAACAAAAATAAGATTCAAATACAGCGAGACAAAAACAACTGAATTGCGTTTAGGCGCGTGAGTGAAGCAGCGAGTGCCGTATGCCCCTCTCCCGCACGCACACCGCATCCCGCCAACGCCTACCGAGCGCCGACGTCGCGATCGGTCGGATTCAGTGCGCTCGCTGAGTGTGTGCGAGGCGGACGTGTCGACTACATAATACAACATGCCAAACACGTATACCTAACTATTGAAATAAGCACTATCAATGAAAAAGTACCAAAATATGCAATAACGCTATAAAATAGTATATTGTGTATCTAGGACGAAAAGTGTAACATTCCCAGACGACTGTGAATATTGTTGGGCGAGGCGAATGCCGAGCCCAACAACACAGGAGTCTGGGAATGTTGCTTTTTGTCCAAGATACACATACTATTTTTCCGCCGATCGATACAAGTAATTAAAAAAATTAGGAAATCGTACTCGAATATTCCCTGCCTAGGCCGGGAATATTATTCCTGTACAGGTGTATTGTAAATTGCCTAGCAACGGCTGATGTAATGGAATGTTTGAATTATTCCTGTACAGTTTTGTTGTAAATTACCTAGCAACGGCTGATGTAATGGAATGTTTGAGTTTGCTCAACAAAATTTTGTCAATAATGTGACAGTTCTAGTACGATTGGCGGAAAATAGAATTATATGCATTTGCATATGCAAACATACAAATGCATATAATCCGATGTCTAATTATTAGTAATAGAGTAATTATGTTTAAAAATGTTTTAGATGATTATTTCCCATTATTCTATTTCCTTGTAATTCCTACTACGTTAGTAAGCTTTAAAATATTATTACTTAATATTAATTCCCATTATATTTCTTACGTAACTGTACCCTGATATTTACTATTAAAAATTATGTTAGTAGTTATTAATTGTTTGTGGTACCGAATAAGAATTGTTTTAATATTATCGTATTCCTGCTTTTTACTAACTTCACCTTGAAAATTTTACCATAGACAGTGTTTATTTATTTTTATTCCATCATTGTTAAAGATCTGAAGTACTAACATCGTACTTTATATTTATTTATTACTTTATGCTTTTTCTTATTCGTTCCTTATTTTTGGACGTCTATTGGTCGCCTTTTACGACCCGCTAGACTCCTAAGCGGTGGAAATATTCTAAACCCCGTTTTCCACACAGGGAATAAAATTTGGTGTAACTTTTAGTCTTTTATATTTACTTTAATTCTTTAAGAGATTATGAATCTGGAATGAAAATTATGAATTTGGATTGAAAATGATTAATCTGGAATGAAAATGATTTTCCCTTAACCAGGAAAAAATTGTGATGTCTTTTGGTCGCTTTTTACGACCCGCCAGACTCCTGGGCGTTGGGAATATTCTAACCCCGTTTCCACACAGGGAATAAACCTTGGGATATCTTTTTGTCGCCTTTTACGACACGCCAGACTCCTGGGCGGTGGGAATATTCGATCCCCGTTCCCACACAGGGAATTAAATTTCTGGTGCCTTTTAGTCTTTAACGGTCGGATCTCTTACGGATCCTGGATGACTGACGTAGTCCGCCTTGATTGACAGATCCTAAATTTTGCCAATCATCGATGGCTTGTTGATTTTGAGTTTCTCTTTTTCTTTTCTTTGTCTAACCTGTTTTGTATTTCCCTACACTGGTCTAACCCTTGTAATAATCTTAAGCTCACGTCTTTAGGTGTAGGATTGTCGAAGTTTTCTTCGTCGCTACTTACCTCTGACTCACTTATCTCCCAATCGTTTAACGGATTATTAATTTCCTCGTCCGGGGCAAATTGTACGGAATTTGGTCGAATTTCTAAAATTTTATCTGTGTTAAAGCCTTTGCATAACTTTAACCTATTAGCGTGCACCACTTGTTCTTTATTTTTATATAATTCTTTAATTTTGAAAGTTACTGGGCCTTTTTGTTCTATAATTCTAAAAGGTCCTATCCAAGGTTTCATTAACTTTTTTGATAATCCTATTTTTGACGTAGGATCGTATAAATACACCAAATCTCCTATTTGTAATTTAACTTCTTTTGTTTTCTTATTATATTGAACTTCCCTTTGTTTTGTTGCTTTCATTAAATTTTCTTTTACTAAGTTAAAGGTAACATTTAATTTTGTCATTAATTCTGACACATATTTTTCGTCTGCATTGTATTTCACTGATTGTGGTTTTAAAATATCATCCATTGGTAATTCAGAGTCTCGGCCATGTATTAAAAAGTATGGCGAGAAGCCTGTGGATGAATGAGTCCAAAAATTGTGTGCCATTTGAAAATATGGGATCCATTCGTCCCAATCTTGTTGACCTTTTTGATTAATGTGCATAGCCAAAAAGTCTTTTAAAACTCGATGTATGCGTTCAATGGCGCCATTACTAGCCGCATGATACGCTGTTGTTTGTGAATGATTTATTCCTAAAAATTTTAGAAGTTCTTTCATTACTAGTGATAAAAAGTTTGTGCCTCTATCTGAAATTAATTTTTGCATTGTGCCGTGACGTGCTATTACTTTAGTGAATAGGGCTTTCGCTGCTGTGGTAGCTTTTTGATCCTGAATCGGAATGATTTCAATATATTTAGAAAAGTGATCTATAAACGTTAGTAAATATTTGTTTCCATTGAATGAACTGACAAAAGGACCTGTAATGTCCATAGAACAACGTTCAAATGGTTTTGAAATTTCGCCAAAATTTTGAATAGGTGCGGGTTTTACATGTGGTGATGTTTTTCTTTGATTACAGATGTGGCACTTGCTCACGTAATCAATAATTTGTTGATTCATATTTGGCCAAAAACATCTGGTTTTAATATTCGAAATTGTTTTTTGTTGACCTTGGTGACCAAAAATGGGTAAATCGTGAAAATCGTGAATAACCTTTCTTATAAATGATTTTGGAATTACTAAACAATCCGTATTTCCCATACTTTTATACAATAACCCTTCGATGTCTATGTAAAAGTTTGAATTTTCGGCATCGTTATTGATTTGCTCCCTGACACTTTGGCAAAAAGTGTCCTTTTCTTGTTCTTTTTTAATTAAATCTCTATCCCAAACTGGAGTTAATTCTGATTCCGTTGGATTGATTATATTTACTTTAATGTTATTTGGGTTTAGTTTATAAATTATGACTGTGATTGGCGTGTAATAAAAAATGTATTTGATCATTTCGTATACTATATCCCATTTTAATTTGTCGAGTCCACATGCTATTTGTGGCATAGCTAAAAATTTATCCCCATTTTCAATTACGCAATTCCTTAAATTTATTAGAGTGTCATAACGTTTTATACGTTGGCTTCGTAAAATGCTTAGATTTTGTGACTAGATAATAAATGTTTCTTTCTGGTAGTTTTAACGTTGCGACTTCACCTATTAATTTATTTTGATTCTGCAATTCGGTAATTGACCCAAAAATATTTTTGAATTCTAACGTGATGCCTTTGCTCATTTCCCAATTTTGTGATACGCAGTGTGCTAGCGCATAATGTTCCGGACAAGTGAATAGGTTCCCTTTTTTTTCCGTGACATTTTCACTTAATATTTTATAGTTTTTGTTTAATTCAAAAAATTCGTCAAATGTTAAAATGCATTGACTTTGTTCGTTATGTTTTACCTCAATACAATTTTCTTCATAAACTCTACTTAATGCGTCTGCATTTCCGTGTTGCTTACCTGGCCTATGCATAATTTCAAAATTATATTCGCCTAATAGTAAGGACCACCGAGCTAATCTCGAATTTTGATGGTTTGCCGTTAAAAGCCATTTCAAGGGTCTATGATCCGTAATTAAAGTGAATTTTCTACCATATAAGTAGCATCAAAATTGTTTTATTCCAAAAATTGCTGCAAGCTGAAACTGTATAATTTTTTTCTGCTTTATTGAATGATTTACTCGCAAAAGCTATCGGTTTTTCTGGCATCGGTTGCTAAAATAAAAGGTTTTGAAAAGTCTGGATAAGCTAAAATACTGTCTGAAGTGATTGCATTTTTTAATTTGTCAAAGGCTTCTAGTGCCTCTTTTCCTAATTGAAATTTTACATCCTTTTTCGTTAAATTAGTTAGTGGTAATGAAATGTGAGCAAAATTTGGTATAAATTTTCTGTACCATCCTGCTAATCCTAAAAATTCTCTAATATTTTTAACTGATTTTGGTAATGGAAAGTTTTTAACTGCTTCAATTTTTTCTGGATCCGGTCTAATCCCTTTTTGCGTGATTATATGACCTAAGTATTTTACTTCGGTTGTCAAAAATTTACATTTATCTGGTTTTAGTTTTATATTGGCCTCACGTAACCTATCGAATACTACACTTAGTTTTTGTATGTGGTCTTCTACTCCTAGGGAATTATGTACCAAAATGTCGTCTAAATATACCCAGCAAGTGTTCCCTGTTAAACCTGCTAATGTGAACGAAATGAACTTTTGAAAGGTCATGGGAGAATTCGACAAGCCGAACGGTAGTCGTAAAAATTCATAATGGGAGACAGGTGTTGAAAATCCTGTATATTGGATGCTATTTTCTTCCATTTCGATTTGGTGATAAGCTGAAGTTACATCAAAAACGCTAAATAAAGTTGAATTTGCCAAATAATCCGTCGCATCATGTAGTAATGGTAGTGGATATACGTCGTTCTTGGTTACAGCATTTAGGGCCCTGTAGTCCACGCACTTCCTTACTTTGTCTTCTCCATTGGGTTGTTTTTTCACGATTAAAATGACTGGTGCACTCCATGGTGAGCTTAATGGCCTAATAATTTTTGCTTTTAGCAACCTATCGATTTTCTTCCTTAATATTTCTCTTTGGTGAAATGGAACTCTGTACGGACGCTTTGCTATTGGTTGGTCGTTTTCCACGATTATTTTGTGTTTTACGTTGTGCGCTGTGGTTAGATTTACTCCGTCCGAGAAGATGTCGCTGTAGCGCGCTATTAATTCGCAGATTAATCCTTTTGGGTATTCTTCTAAGTGTTTTAAGTTAAAATTTTCCATAATCCAATCTTCTTGGTATTTTTGAATTGCTGTAACTGGATATTCCTTTGCATTTGCCTTCTTTTCTATGACATTGAAATTTTCTTCCGCTTTTGCCACTGTAGTATTTTTCCTTAAAATTTCTTCCTTATTATTTAGGTTGACCAGTTTTATTGTTAACCATTCCTTATTTTTCGTTAGAGTTCTTGCTGCAAATACACCGTTTATTTCTGTAGGTGTAGGTTCTAGCAGAATTTGTTGCTTTTTAATATTTTTGAAAGTCATATTTTTGGTTTCGCAATTTATTTCGGCACGGGGGGGTAGTATTAAATCTTCTACTAATTTTATTTCGTATTCCTTCGTGTTCTCCAAATTCTTGACTTCTGGGATTTCGTCTTCTTTGTTTTCTTCGTATAATTTTTGTTTCTTCGATACACAAGCTTTTTCACTTACCAAATTTACCTGTTCCTTTTTATTACTTCCTTGGAATTCTTCTTTGTTTTTCGTTACCTTTGTACTTACCATATTTAGGTTTACTTCCTTCTTTTTCTTAGCTTCTTCTTTGGGATCCCTCTGTAATTTTGCTTCCTTTACTTTATTTTAGTATTCTTGCTGCAGGTCCAGAGCTTTGTTTTCTCTGTATATACGTTGCCTTTCCATGAAATTTGTGTGGAAGTCTTCATTTTCTACTTCTTCTTCACTTAATTCTCCAACACTGTGGATAAAAATATTGCCTACTTCTCTGGCATTTCCATTTGTATGCTTTCTTCTAGCATCTTTATTTATGTGAACCGCGGCTTCACTACTGGACTTTTTCTCCAGTTCTTTGTCACATTTTTCTATGACTTTTTCAGCGTTCATTCCAATATCCTCCTCGCATGCTGAAGAGTTTAAGATAGCGTCTAGGTGATCAGCCTGTATGACATCCATCTTTTTATTGGTTTTACTTGCCTTCTTCCTCCTTACTGCTTCGCTAGCTGTGGATCCTGGATTAGGTTTCCTTACAGCTTTTTCTTGAGAGTCCCCTTTGGATTGTGTCGCTTCGCCTCCTGGACTATCCAAGAGCGAGCAATGTTGCTGAGTGCAACCTCCGTCTCGAACCTCTTTCGGTGGTTGAGACCCACAATTTCCAATTTTAACTTCTGTGGGTATTCCATCGTTTTTCCCTCCTACCTGGGGTGACTGGAATCCCTGCATTTTCTTCAATTTTTGTACCTGCCAGCTATTTTCCCTTAGTTTTCTTTCTTCTAAAATATTTGCGTTGTCTTCTTCTTGTGTATCGATATTTTTCCTACTTAATCCCTCCTCCGTACCTATTTCGTTATTCCTCACGTTGTACCCCTTATTTAAATTGTTCCACTCTAGTTCGGATTGGCGTAAAATTGGTAACTGCCTGCCCCATACTTTTAGGGTGCAGTTGTAATAATTTATAACCGCTTTATTTTTAATTAGCCAATCGCGACCTAAAATTCCTGCTGTACTAACACCCAATTCATCCCTGCATATTATAACTTTAAAATTTTGTGTTATTTCCTTTGGCCAAACCCCGAATTTTACGTTTGAAGTTCCTAATGCCTTTACTGCAGGCCCCGAAATTCCTAACAAATAAATGTCATCTTCTAAAGTAATATTGCAATTGATAACAAATTTTTCTTTTAACATTGTTACTGCAGATCCATTATCCAATAATAATGGCGTGTATATACCGTTTATTAATAAATTTACTATGCAAGGTGTGTCTTGCGAATTTTCATTTCCTAAATGAGGGATGAAGTAGGTGTTTGCATGAATTTTTTGTTTTACAATTTTGCCTGGCCTCCGTTTTGGGGTTGCAAACGAAGCCCTGCCATGTTTAAATTGCTTACTGTATTTATGTTATTTCGAGGTCTTCCCTGGTCTCGCCTATTAAAGTTTCCTTGGTAGTTGCTCGCCTTAGCCGTCGCATTGTAATTTCTACTAGTGTTCGCGCCATTCCCATAAAATTTTGTTATATGTTGCCTACTATTATAATTTGCTTGTCCCTTATTGTGCGTGCCTCTATAATGTTGAAAGTTATTTTGTTGTTGCGAGTTTCTTCCTATGTTATTTCCCGTGTAATTGTTATAAGGGGGTTGCTGCCGCCCTGTCATTTGATTAGTTGTATTAACCCCGCCTTGCGGCTTATAAAAATTGCGTTCCCTTTTATTGTTAAGATTGGTTTGACCGCCTAAGTTATTGTTAACATATCCCTGATACCTGTGAAATTTTTTCGACCTAACATTAGGATTTGCATTATTTTGTGCCTTGTAAAAATTTGGCTGGTTCCGCCCTGTGCTAAACCTGAAGTCGTTGTTTCTTGTTTGGTGATGTTGCCTAAACTTCAATAACAATTTTGTGCTATGTGATTATTACGACCGCAATTAAAACAAGTTCTGCTTTGTGTTGCGCGCATTGTAAAAACTGTATTATTATTATATTTATTTATAAACATTTTGTCTGATAATTCAAATTGAATGGCAAATTGTTCCGCTTTGTCCAAATCTACGTTCTCGGTTCGCATTAATAGCGGACCCAGTTGTTTCAAAATGTTTTTGTGTACCCCTGTTCGAAATTGATTCAAAAGTAATTCCCCGTTTTTCTTCCTTAAACCCGGCTTTTCACTGTCCGTCGCATGTTTTAAATCGTCTGTTAAAATTTCTGTGCCTAACGTTTTTAATCGCAACACATAATTAGCTATGGATTCGTCGTATTTTTGATAACATTTACCCAGTCGTATGAGCGCTTCGCCCGGTATTTTCGCTGGTGTAAACTTGCCTATTAGTTTTTCCTTTAACTCATTATAACTCAAACTGTCGAGGTCTTGGTTGGTTCTAAAATAACTATAAGCCTCCCCTGTTAACCTATATTTCAATATGTTTAATTTTGTACTATCCGACCAATTGTCTAAAATGCCTCGTTGGTCTAATTTTTCAAAATATTGCCTAATGTTATTTTTGCCACTAAAATTTTCCACGGTAGACGCAATCATACCTAGCGTCACAAATGGTTGTAATGTTGCTTGATTACCCGACGGCAATTCCGTGGCTGTTGCGTGCGATACCATTTTATTTTAATTTAAGACTTAAAATGCTTAATAAAAAAAAATGTAGCCCTTCTACCTATTTACCTTTTAATATGCGAAAGTTTTAGCTAAATGTTAACCAATTATTTAAAATTTGTACGTATATGCACCTATGTGTGAAATTTTCCACTACTGTAAACTGTGAATTTATTTTTCGGTTAGAATATATAAAATGATTGTCTTTCTGAATCACTAAGTTGTTAATTTTGTCTTATATTGACACCCATAAAAGTTTTGTTTAATTATTTATGTGGCGCTTATGTGTGCCACCCTTAGCAAAGCTTTAAACGATATTTAATTTGTGAAAATGATGCCGGACTTGTATTTATTATGAATCTTATCCCTATTGTTGAAGTTTATTTGCAGAAATATTATTTATGCTTCTTAAAATTGTTATATTTGCCTACCAATTGTTTGCACAGTATCGGCGAATTTATATGTGTTGCTAATTTTAGAGCGTTGGAATTGTTTTAATTACTAGTGCACCGTTGAAATCCAATTATTGTTGCTTGTTGTACACAGAAACTTACCAATATTTGTTGTTGCTAGAGGACGAACGTAGAAAAACACAACAAATCGCACAAAAATAAAATTATTTACATTTCCTAAAAGCGTAAAAATTGTTAAAAGCACATTAATTTGCGGGCCTTCGCTGTGATCCTTCCGGAATGTACTTCCCTTCACTTGAATAATACCTTATGGGGGTTGTAGCATTTAATTTAACACGCTGTGATTGATTTGCTGCCAAATTTTTGCAACCTATGATTTCCCTGCGTATTACCAACCGATAAAATTTCTTGCAGAAACTCCTTCGTGCTGAAATTTCAACTAGGGGTTGTTTTTACGTTAGGGGGATGAAATCCGAAAGTAACTCTTGTTATCTGCCGCCAGTTTGAGGGTTGGCAGATGTAAATTAGGTGTTGAAATTTTTATAAAAGTGAAAAAATTTATTCTAAGTTTTTAAGGGTGTATTTTCGGCCTTCCTGAAGGTGTAAGGGTTGAATAACCGAGTTAAAGGGGTTCTTTGTAGACCGCTGCCACCATTTATTGTTATGATTGGCAGATTCTAATTGAGTTATGTTTAAATTTTTATAAAAACAAGAGAAAAATCTAAGTTTCTTAAGGGGTTCAAACTTTTAATTCGGAGTAGGAATAGTCCGCTGCCACCATTTATAACCAAGGGGTTGTTTTTCAACCTCCTGGTTACCAGTTTACGTGCTGACACGTTTTTGGTGATATAGGGGTTGGTTTGAACCCGTAGATCACTATATTCGCAAGTAGAAGATTGTAACTCCTCTGCTGTCCCCTTGGTGGTACCTTAAGGAGGTAAGGGCTAGATTTGTTTAAATGAAACACCCACAAAAGAATAATTAAACTTATATTGAAAGAAACTAATAATTCGGCACGATTACAATGGGCTTCCGCCCTCGCTGTTCATGGATTAATTAACTGTAAGTTTCGTAACTAGATTAATCAAAATTATGCCTATTTAATTTGTTTTGGAAGGAAAGAATAAATCTAGCGACGGCCCTTTGAGATAGTTAATATAAAATAACAACAATTAAGTCTGACCTGTTACTCCTGCGCTGGCTACTACCCCTCGATTTGGTTATTATTTAATTTAAACGGCGCGACCGATGTTTAGTTATAAATTAAATTGAGTTCGGCTAAAATGGATTGGAGTCCTATGGTTCCCTTTTTGCACCTGGATTTTCTTACGGTTTGGCACTACACAACACTTTAGTTTTAGATCGAAAAGATGTAATTTTAATTTAGTTAGAATTGGCACCGAAAAATGTTATCGACGGGTTAATTTATTTCTCGAAACCTGGACGCGAACTCCGCGTTGGACGCGGTACGCCCGAAAACGGCTTTTGCCGGTAATTAATTTATTATCTCGCGGTATACGGGAAGACTAACTGTCCAGTTCGCGCTCCCCAAACAGGTAATTTTCTTTCGGGACAAAAACGAATGTCTTTCGTACTCTCCCGTTTTGCAAGATAGCATTTTTGAATTAGAACTCGCGCGCCCTGAGATGGATTGCACATTCTGCATATCCCACGCGGTTTTGCACTGCCTGCCAATTTGGCACTTCTTTATTCTGAGAAAGCTTTTGGCTAATTAACATCGGATGTAATTCAACCGCTTCTTGGATTATATCGATGTAGTATTTTCGTTCTTGGAAAATGAACTTCCGCGTTCGCTATAATTGTAATTTACGCAGGGGCGGCTTTGATTTATTCTTTTCTTCTGACAACTTACAATTTATAAGTCTTATAATTATAACGCAATTTTCTTGCGGGTTGTTACATTAGCAAATGTTTGCAGTTCGCAGAGCGGGTCGTGCAGAAAAGGACTTCGACCAGCACCTTTGTGATTAAGAAGCAAAGCAGTCAACCTTTTACATAACATGTACCGTTGCGGCCAACTCAAAGTGCACGGCAGATTTTTAGCTTGTAATACGATATTCTAATCATAGACGTCGAGTTTTGACGTTTACGTTTGTCATCAACTGTCATAGAACTGCAAACTCGGAAAATTCCCAGACATTTGTCAGAAGCAGAGAAAATGCGAGCTATTTATTACAAAACTGGAAGAGAACTGGTCGCTGAGTCGAGTCGCAACAGATTTGCATGTGAGCAAGAGCTGCACTTTCAAAATTAAAAATCGTTGGCAGCAAATACTTCTGCAAGAAAAGTTTTTTTAGCACCAGAGAACAAAAAATGAAGAGTACAATTTGCAACCGGCTATTTGAATGAGATCGACGACTTTTGGAACACGACTGTTTTCTCAGGTGAAAGGGTATTTCAATCATTTACCAATTGACGATTAAGGGTGTGTAGACCACAAAATTCAATATTTGAGGAGCAATATTATGTTCAACCCTTAAGGAGTAGTGAATGATTCTCTGTAAACGTATGGGGATGGATCAATGCTCACGGATCTTGGGCATGCTATAGAATTAATGGTCGGCTGAATGCTGAAAATGATCGCAACATTTTGCAAAATGTGATGCTGCCATCTGTAAGAGAGGTCTTTCCTAATCAATTTACTTTTCAACAGGCAATATATTACCTAATTAATTAATTTTGTTTATGTTAACGTAATTGATAACATTATTTTCACAGGATAACTGTCCTGTGCATACAGCAAGGGTTGTTCATTGATGGTTTGATGAGAATAATATCACTTTATTACCATGGCCTGCAAGAAGTCCGGACTTGAATCCCATAGAAAATGTTTGGGGCTATTTAACTACAAAAATCTATACCGGGGATTTTGCACCAAACGAAACCGATTAATTATGGGAAAGAATAAGAAATGCTTGGAAGGAACTGAAAGAAGGATACAATATGGAAACATTGGTCAACTCTATGCGAAACAAACTGTAAAGCGTAGTAGCAATTGAATACTGATACATATTTATTAAATACTTACATATTATTGTATAGTTTGTTCACTTGTGAAACTTTGCTAAAATACAAACATTAAAAAAGTAATAAGTACCTATTCTTATAATCACGAGCAACGCCACTGGAAAAACCCCCATTTAATAAGCCGAAAAATCGCAAAAATAACCATAGTAACAAAAAACCGTGCACTTTGAGATGTCCGTAACTGTACTTCAATAATTCAAATGTCAAAGTGACTCCAACATAAAATGTAAAAATTACTAACACTCTACTAGCGATTTTCATATTTACCAACTGAGAGTGACTTTTACGTCACCGGAGTTTCCTGAAGCAAAGGAAAGCTAAGATCATCTTAAAACGTTAGTCCTTGTTAAATATTTTAAACGGCGTAAACGTAGAGAGCAGACTTCTGATTAATTTAGTATTTGTATATAATTTTAGTAAAATTTAAGTAATTCTTTTAAACGGAGCTAGTTTCAGATTTACCACGCTTTGTTTTGGTAAAATAAATAATTCCATGGCTTTCTTCTTCACGCTGATGTAAAAAAATGGAAAAAATTATTTTTATTGAAAAATAATTAACTAAATATTTTCAAAGATAAGTAATCTTATTAATTGTAGAACTGTCACACGTTATAACAGAATTCTTACACTAAAGAAAACCACGATGCTTTGACATTTTGACAAATATAAAATTTGACGTATGGACGTTTCCCTCTAATTTATTCAGTTAATTCCTCAATCAAAGATCATTCGTGCAAAACTCTTGTCTAGCCAGATTATATATTTTTTATTCGCTATGATTGTTAGAAAGCAATTAAACTCGGTTAAACTCTTAGAAAAAGAACCCTCACGTTAAGCGTTCATGTCTTTTCGTCAATTTCTTCTTGTTTAATTTAAGTAACTAATCTATATATATATGCACCCATATAGATGACTTCTATGGGTGCATTGGCCCCGATGCACCCACGTACTTTCCGCCCCTGGTTGTGCAGTGTATTTCGTTTGTTTTGTACTTCCTCAATATATATTTTAACGGTCGCAAGGCCCTGCGTTATTAATCCTAATATACTTGTAGTTGCATAATTCTGTCAATAAAAATGCAAATAAATCAAAATTCAAATAAAAATATTCATAAGCAGTTTCACTAGTATAAGAAAATATTACACAAATTTGAATTTAAATTGCCCGCCAAGTTCCGCGTAGTGTAGCGACAAAATTACAGTGATCTATAAAGTTTCGTATTTTGTTTTGTTGTAGTACTTCTCAGAGACTACAGGTGTCGCGCAAATTCGTACCCTACTTGTGAGTAAGAGAGTGAGAATCTATTTTTTCTTATCTCTGTTGGCGACATTGACATGTGCATATTTCACAGTGCCGCCAATCACTGGGTAATCATGGTGTAAAGAATACAAGGTGTAACGTTCCGCAGAATGTGGGCGGACCTCAAATTCAACCAATAGGACATGGTCCGACAAATGGCACGATTGGTAGTACTGAAGTGTATTGTTGAAGACGCTGTCGATGTCAAATTCGAGGTTAGGTTTTGCGTCAAGTGGTGTCAGATTGACGCAAAATGTAACCTGCTAACCCCGAATTTGACATCGACTGACAGTGCCAGCAACATATACGATCACAACCATGGTTACACCATGATCGCGGCCGTGATGGATTTCCTGAGCAGGACCATCGGGGATTGGTTGACATCTCCCTTCTATTTTCTGAACGACTGCCCATCCCGGGAACGTTTCACATTGTATTCTTTACACCATGAGGGTAATTATATTTCTCCTATGAAAATAGTGAAATAAATATTTTGATAGTTAGCTATGACATTTTAGAAGGCATGTGTATTATTAAATCAGAAAACCAAAATAATATAACCTGACAAGACACTAATGACTAACAGAACCTAACCTTAAATATTTTGTTCTATTATTTTGCCTACGAAATTATAAAAAAATATTATAAAACAGAATAAATGCAAAACATACGAGAAAATCCTAGAATGGCACTTAGCAGAGAGTGGCAGTGCTCCATCAACTCATCCATTTTTACTTCCAGCATGCAAAATTATAACACGTTTTCCACTAGAAACCGGGGTATCCAAACAACATTTTTTTTATGAATCCAGCCATCCTCTTTATGTAATATCATAGGTATCGTACCACGTTTCGTCTAAATAAAAAGTCTCCTTCCCTTCTGATCTAAATTTTCTTATAGAAGCAATACAATTGAGTAGTAAATCTTAAGAGATTCCATCATCTGGAGCCTTTTACTGATTTTATTAATAAGTAAAACCCATAATAAATCGTAAAGTATCACTTTTATAGAAAAATCCATACCTCAATCCACTAATTTTGTTTAGAGTAGGTAGGTACTTCTTTACTTTCGTATATCCTGTAAATCACTTCCCTGATGGCTAATGTTTCCATATTAATTAATTTACTAAGAACATTTTGTGGCTGTTGAGCTTTTCGTTTAAACCTTTGTTTAAAAACCCTATCAGCAACAGTAGATACAGGAACTTTTGTTCGATCTGCAGTTAATGTTAAAGCATTCTTAAATTTTTTCCTAAAAGAGAATCATACACATTTTTCATTATTAACTTTGCATCTTCCGAAAGATGAATTCGTTTTGCTGACAAATTTAAATCTTTTTCCATGTGCAATAATTATAATTTAGCAAATGTCACTGTCATTAGTGTCTTGTCACGTTATATTTTGGTTTTCTGATTTAATAATACACATGGCTCCTAAAATTTTATAGCTAACTATCAAAATATTTATTTCACTATTTTCATAGGAGAACTATACCCAAAATGAGGGTATTTAAAACATTTAAGGGTAATTACGCGGGTATTGAATATTACAGGTAATTTCGGGTATTACAAAGCTGGAGCCAATCCGTTTCTATTTCTTCATAAATTCATAGTTTTTTTTAAAAATTACTTTCCTCGTCTGAAAGATGAAGGAATTACTGTAATCGCGAAAAAATCACCTTCAAAGATTTCTTCAAGTCTTCGCGTTTCAGGGTCCCTATATTCCTGTCTTTCTGGACCCCTAACAAAAATAATCTATTGATGATTTAAAAAATGAGAATTAGAACCTTTCATACAGGTGGAAACCTGTATGAACATTTTGTGAATGTTTTTTGTGATCACTTATTTTTTAACTGTAAAGAGTATATTTTTATAAACAAAAATTAAAACCTGAATTTTATTAAATTACTGAACATAAAAAAATAAACATTAAAATAGTAGATTATGTTATTAGGAGTAAAAGTGATACTTTATGTGGCGAAGCTGAAGTTTATTTAGCCGAACGTTAGTGATGCAAATAATTCAGCTAAGCCACATAAAGTCACTTTTACTCCGAATAACATATACTATTTTATCCGCAAACGTATTCAGGTAAATTTCATTAATATAAATTTAAAAAAAAAGATGCATCGGCCGGGAACCGAATCCAGGCCACCCGCGTGACAGGCGAGCACTGACCCCTGTGAAGTTAGCACCACAACTTCAAAAAATGTTATTTTTTTCAAGAGTTCCCGTTGCACCCCAAAGAGTTCTAGAGTTCCATGCTATTTTTAGAAATAGTTCTATGTATTAAAGAGAAAAAAATGTGCATCGAAAATTTGGGGTGCTAACTTCATACATTTTCCTAGGACAAATACCACTATAACTCTTTTTCAGTCACACTTATTGAAAAATGTCATTACACTTTTCGATAGAACTCGCCGGGGTGCTACTAGAACTTTAACAAAAAAAAAGATTTTCAAAAAAAAAATTTTTTTATAAACTAAAAAAAAATATATTTTTAATTTTTTATAGTTCCGGTAGTTCTAATGGGAGTTCTAGTAGTACCCCGGCGAGTTCTATCGATAACTCTAATAACATTTTTTGATAGGACCCGAAGTAAAGAAGTTACGCCTATTTTTGTGCCAGTATTTTTACAAAACCACGAAGTCATGAAAGCAATTTTTAAAAAGTTCCGGTAGTTTTAATGGGCGTTCTAGTAGCACCCCGGCGAGTTCTATCGATAACTCTAATAACATTTTTTGATATGACCCGAAGTAAAGAAGTTACGCCTATTTTTGTGTTAGTATTTTTACAAAACCACGAAGTCCTGAAAGCAATTTTTTAAAAATTCCGGTAGTTCTAATGGGAGTTCTAGTAGCACCTTGGCGAGTTCTATCGATACCTCTAATAACATTTTTTGATAGGACCCGAAGTAAAGAAGTTACGCCTATTTTTGTGCCAGTATTTTTACAAAACCACGAAGTCATGAAAGCAATTTTTAAAAAGTTCCGGTAGTTTTAATGGGCGTTCTAGTAGCACCCCGGCGAGTTCTATCGATAACTCTAATAAAATTTTTTGATATGACCCGAAGTAAAGAAGTTACGCCTATTTTTGTGTTAGTATTTTTACAAAACCACGAAGTCCTGAAAGCAATTTTTTAAAAATTCCGGTAGTTCTAATGGGAGTTCTAGTAGCACCTTGGCGAGTTCTATCGATACCTCTAATAACATTTTTTGATAGGACCCGAAGTAAAGAAGTTACGCCTATTTTTGTGTTAGTATTTTTACAAAACAACAAGTCCTGAAACCAATTTTTTAAACGTTGCGGTAGTTCTAATGGGAGTTCTAGTAGCACCCCGGCGAGTTCTATCGATAACTCTAATAACATTTTTTGATAGGACCCGAAGTAAATAAGTTACGCCTCATGCATAAAAGTAATGCAAAATACGCTACCGTAGAGGCTCAAATAGCATGTAGCAATTCTTACCTGCACCTGATTTTAGAGGTAGTCTTATTAACCCCTTATTGGAGCTTTCACGACCTAAGCCGCTTTCTAGAGGTACTTAGACAATAATACCCATAACCTTTTCAATTCTAGTTCTATGGAAAATTTTCCTTCGACTTTGCCATAGAACACGCCAAGTTCCCGCAAGAACTTCCGAAGAAGTTTTAAAGAAATTGTTTCTAGGATCTAGTCGTTTTGTAAAAGTCTTAACACAAAAATAGGCGTAACATTTTTATTGCGAGTCTTACCAAAAAATGTTATTAGAGTGATCGATAGAACACGTCCCGGTACTACTAGAGCTCCTATTAGCACTACCAGAACTGTAAAAAATTACTTCCAGGTCTTGGTCGTTTTGTAAAGGTGCTAACATAAAAAAAACGTAATTTTTTTAATTCGAGTCTTATCAAAAAATGTTATGAGAGTTATCGATAGAACTCGCCGGGGTGCTACTAGAACTGCCATTAGAACTATCGAAACTTTTAAAAAATTACTTTCAGGACTTAGTGGTTTTGTAAAAATACTAACACAAAAATAAGCGTAACTTTTTTACTTCGAGTCATATCATAAGATTATACGCAATTGATGGTATTCCTCTACAACCTGTTTCTTCGCAACTGGATCTTGGTATTACCATAACGGAGGATCTTAAATGGGAAGCACATATAATTAACATCACCAAGAAAGCTAACAGTATAATATTTTTAATAAGGAAATCATTTATCAACATCTCGCCTCAATTACTTAAGAAAATCTATACCACTTACGTTAGACCGATTTTAGAATTTGGAGTAGTAATCTGGTCTCCTTACTTTCTAAAAGATATTAAACTTTTGGAGAATGTGCAACGCAGATTCACTAAAATACCCAAAGCACTGAAAAGCATGTCTTACGACAATAGATTACAACAACTAAACCTAACCACACTCGAAAACAGGCGTTTACGCGGGGAGTTAATAGAGACTTTTAAAATATTAAGTGGTGCTTATAAATGTGACAATCTCAAGCGCTTATTTACACTGAGCACAAATGTAGCGACTAGAGGACATTCTTTAAAGTTATTCAAAGAGTCGTTTAAGAAACTGCCTAGGCAATATTTCTTTAGTGTGCGGGTTTGTAATCATTGGAACACCTTAACAGACACTACAGTGACTAGTACTAATATTAATCAATTTAAAAATAATTTGGACAGTGAAATGCAGCAACTGAGTTTAATTAATAGATAATACTACGTATACCACTACTTTATAAATCTTGGTATTTCAATGTAACTTCTGTTTTATCTTTTTGCTTAATATTTAGTTTACACGTTAATATGTATGTACTGTATATCGTAATTGTAATAGGGACATAATCGGCTACGCCGCCTGTCCTGAATCATAATAATAATAATAATAATAATATCAAAAATGTTATTAGAGTTATCTACAGAACTCGCCGGGGTGCTACTAGAACTGCCATTAGAACTAACGGAACTTTTAAAAAATTGCTTTCAGGACTTCGTGGTTTTGTAAAAATATTAACACAGAAATAGACGTAACTTCTTTACTTCGGGTCCTATCAAAAAATGTTATTAGAGTTATCGATAGAACTCTCCGGGGTGCTACTAGAACTCCCATTAGAACTACCGAAACTTTTAAAAAATTGCTTTCAGGACTTGTGGTTTTGTAAAAATACTAACACAAAAATAGGCGTAACTTCTTTACTTCGGGTCCTATCAAAAAATGTTATTAGAGTTATCGATAGAACTCACGGGGTGCTACTAGAACTGCCATTAGAACTACCGGAACTTTTAAAAAATTGCTTTTAGGACTTCGTGGTATTGTAAAAATATTAACACAGAAATAGACGTAACTTCTTTACTTCGGGTCCTATCAAAAAATGTTATTAGAGTTATCGATAGAACACTACTACTAGAGCTCCTATTAGAACTACCAGAACTGTAAAAAATTACTTCCAGGTCTTGGTCGTTTTGTAAAGGTGCTAACATAAAAAAAGCGTAACTTTTTTAATTCGAGTCTTATCAAAAAATGTTATGAGAGTTATCGATAGAACTCGCCGTGGTGCTACTAGAACTGCCGTTAGAACTATCGAAACTTTTAAAAAATTACTTTCAGGACTTAGTGGTTTTGTAAAAATACTAACAAAAAAATAAGCGTAACTTTTTTACTTCGAGTCATATCAAAAATGTTATTAAAGTTATCTACAGAACTCGCTGGGGTGCTACTAGAACTGCCATTAGAACTACCGGAACTTTTAAAAAATTGCTTTCAGGACTTCGTGGTTTTGTAAAAATACTGGCACAAAAATAGGCGTAACTTCTTTACTTCGGGTCCTATCAAAAAATGTTATTAGAGTTATCGATAGAACTCGCCGGGGTACTACTAGAACCCCCATTAGAACTACCGGAACTATAAAAAATTAAAAATGAATTTTTTTTAGTTTATAAAAAATTTTTTTTTTGAAAATCTTTTTTTTGTGTTAAAGTTCTAGTAGCACCCCGGCGAGTTCTATCGAAAAGTGTAATGACATTTTTCAATAAGTGTGACTGAAAAAGAGTTATAGTGGTATTTGTCCTAGGAAAATGTGAAGTTAGCACCCCAATTTTCGATGCACATTTTTTTCTCTTTAATACATAGAACTATTTTTAAAAATAGCAAGGAACTCTAGAACTCTTTGGGGTGCAACGGGAACTCTTGAAAAAAATAACATTTTTTGAAGTTGTGGTGCTAACTTCACAGGGGTCGAGCACTGTACCCTGCGCCAACCTCTGTTGTTCAAATAACGCGCTACTGTAATGATATATGAACATACTGAATCACCCCAGCTAATAACACACGGCCACAGCAGCTGTCACACCATAACCCACGGCGACAGCTGCTCCGATCCGCTGCTTAAAGGTTTATTTAAATTAAAACTTTTTCGTACTCTTTTTGAAAATAAAAACCGGCTTACGATCTAAGTCTAAAAATTAGCAAAATTTTAAGCCATTATACAATTTAATCGGTCCAGTATCTTCGGAGGAGATAGCGAACAAACATAGAAAGAAAGAAAGAGAGCAACGGTTTTGTGTGCTTAGGCAGATAAATTAGGCAAAAGTTGCTATTGTATCTGCTTAGGCAGATAAAGTGACACATTTACCTTGTCAATAACGACACATAAGTTGTGACTTTTGTGACGTTTGCGCAGTGTTGCCAAGTCAAAATTCTAAAAGTCACTAGCTTGCGGTGAAAAAAATCACTAGATTGACAAAAATTTCACTAGATTAATTTAAACGTGAAAAAAGCTGGGAATTAAAAAAACAGAATCAAAGTTTTCACAACAATTATAAAAAATAAACAAAATAACGAACAAGATAAAATGTTTAAGAATATAATAAAAAGTATAAATGAATAACAAACTACACTTACAATAATTATACAATATGTAATTTAATCATACATTTTGTTATTATGATTTGTTATTATTGCATCCGTTATAACAAAATTATAACAGTTTTCTGGCAAAATTTTGTTTTTAGAATGATGAATTCCAGTCAAAGTGTTGGTACTACTTAATCATTTCTTGGTTTAATTTTATTTAAATTAATTGAACTGAAAACCCTTGCAACGCAGGCACTGCTATGGGGAAGAACAAAAAAATACTCAAAAACTGAGAAAGTTAGTGATATAACAAATTACCGTCGGTTTTTTACAATTAAAAATTTCTTTCCAAAATTCTAATCTTCCAATTACAATTCAAAATTAATGGCAGAATATGTTAGCGATCGAATTTCCCGATGAAAATTTATAATTAAGGGGCCGAGACTATCAACATTTGCAATTATTGAAGGATTTAGAAAATTTAATGATTTAAGCAGAACAGCTTCACGGGAATTAAAGGGAAATCTTTTGAAAATTTAATGCGCTGCTTCGGTGTAAAAATGTAACCACTTCAAACGGAAAAAATGTTTTGCACTATCTGTTAAACTATTATTTGCTAGCGCTATTGCGATATTTGGACCTAAGTACAAGTGCTCAACTAAAACATAATGTTCCGGATTTCTATACTGTAATTTGCTTAAATCTGTGTTTTTTAAATACTCTGGTTTGATGTAATAACTCAACAATAATTTAAAAGCAGTTGCTATTCTTGGATAAAGCAAGTGAATCTTTGGAGCTTCAGCCTGCAATTCTAAATTCATATCATTAAATTACTGGAAAATCCACTTGAGTCCCAGTGGTCACAGTACTCACAGCACACTTCGAACTTTGATAATTTTTTTACGTTCTACCGAACCCGAACCAGGGAAATACCTATTTACTGTTAAGTAATTCATATAATTTACTTACCTTCACATTTCAAATCTCAGGCTGCCATCTGTCTGTTACAGCGAAAACTAATTTCTAAGATTGGAATAATAATAGTAGGTAGTAATCTGCAACAACGGTGCAAGAGGCGAAGGAATTTTTGCTTAAATTATTTGTTTTTTTTTTATAAAATAGACTGGAAAAAATCACTAGATAATTCTCTTTTGGCAAAAGTTATCATTAAAAAAAAACTGGCTAAAAATCACTAGATCTAATGAAATTTCACTAGACCTGGCAACACTGCGTTTGCGGATAAATAAAATTATTTGGATTCAGGGACCCTCTGTAGTTTTGTGCGTCCAGGTAAAATCGGGTATTTTCGACATGAGTTGGGGGTATTCGGCTATTTTATCAACGGCAGCACTGATACTTCAGTAGTTGATTGTTGATTTGATTTCCATTTGTCATAACCAACAAGAATGTACTAAGGAGATGTAACTTGCTATGACGGCTGTATATAAAAGCGGCCCCATTGCCGGGGATAGCCGTCGCGGCGCTGTCGACAGCGTGTATTATCTTTGGTAATTTTCGTTCGTTTTCGCTTCCTTTCGAGAGTTGGAAGCGAGGCAAATTAACCTGTAATCGCGGTTAAAAGTCAGTTTACGGTTGTTAATCAAATGAAGTGTATTTCAAGAGTGTTATTAATTGTTAAAACATGGTCCGAATTTCCAGTTACACTCAGCAAATATTTGACATTGACAGTTCACGAGTTTTGTGAATGGATAAAATTACACGACGACTGCCATATTTGTCAACTTTTAGCGGTCCGCTTCGAAACGCTAGTTATTTATCCTTAGTACAATCTTCTTGGTCATAACGTCATAACCAATATTAGGTTCCAGATGTTAAATGTTTTTGCCCATTGCCCAGCATTATATTTGCTGCCCATTCTCTTCATTAGTTGCTTCTTCGAGGTATTCAGTGTAAGTACAAATATTACAACGAAGTTATAGTAAGTTTGTAAGTACACATAACAACTTAACGTAACTGAATTACGTTGTGTTTTCAGCTGATAAATCCAAACGAGGTATTCATTTTTATTATAACAATGGAAGTCCAGCAGGAGTTAATTGATAATAATATGTGTAGTGCAATGGCCACCAACTTACACGAATCACAGATAAAAGTTGAAGAAGAGGTAAACCTGCACTTTAGGGCACCGAAATGTAACAAACCGATCGGCACCACTCGGGGCAGCATATGCGGCGTTGTAATATCCTGAATTTCTACGTTAATTATTTAATTTTGAGCTATGAATGATTACCAATGTTAATAAACTTTTTACTCTCGGATAGCCAGATGCCAGGGTTCAATTTACTCTCTCAAGTATATAGAAAAGTACACATAACATCAAAGGGATTTATTTTATATACCTATTTACATTGTAATATAATAAAAATCTTTCCCGTATTTTGTACAAAAATAATATGATTTCTTCTATGGTCTCTCTTGTACGCCTGGCAGGTGGACAACCCCTTCTGCTTCACGAGCTGGACGGGTTGCGGATCGTTAAGATAGCGCACGTACCGCTGCGGTGGCTTACGTAAACACCCTCCAACGGCCAAGACTGTAAACAGAACAATTCGAGGTTATCGTTATTTATATTTGTCGAACATTATAAATTCGGGTGCAACCTTGTTTATTTCGGGGGCTGTGATTACAAATAAACGTGGGGCGAAGGCCTGACTTGCCCCAACCTAATCCGTGGTGCCAAATAGCTCCTATTGACAAGTGAAATGACAGTGTATCAAATTCGTTTAGAAACGGCAATAACCTTCAAAGTTACTAATTAAACCACGGAGATTTTAATTGTTAAATTAAAGCACTACGGATCGGCTCAGGACGTTTATGGAACAGGACCCCTCCAGGTGAGCAACACTCTGAGTTCTTATAGCAAAACTGTTTTTGCGGCGAACTTCGCCGGTGTCGTGACCTTGAAGTCAAGGGAAGTTTACGTGAATAATTTCGGGTCCGGAATTTTTACTTGGATGCAAAAGCACTCACAGGGGTTGCATGAAATTAATTACCAACTTTCGGAGGGGCGAGTGGAGCTCTCTTAGGTTAACACAAATAAGTTTCGTGTTTTGGCTCAATAAGGCTTTTGAGGTTTTTGCCAGAATAAAGAGTGGTGAGCTTCTCCTTGGGGGCTTTAAAATCGGGTAAAGACAGGTCTGTATCCTAGGAACCGTTTCTACAGGTTGAGTGAAGCTCTGACTCTTTACGGCTACGTTAATTACGTGAGTTTCGTGCGGGCACTTAACCTCACAATTCTTGTTCAAATTTATGCAGAGACCTGGAGGACCTCGCTTTTAAAATGCTTTCTAACTGAATTACGTGAACGTTGTCGGGAAGCGGTTTCGAGGAGGTCTAAGACTCTTATCAGGCGTATATGTACAACGAACCACGTACGAGTTTTAGACCACACCGGTTTCGAAGAGCAAACGTATATAAATTCCAGACAGGCATATATAAACAATGATCCACGTCTGAATTTTAGACAAGATAACTCCTGAATAGGCTCGACGGAGATCATAGGCATTGAAAATCAATGGGCCACTTTGATCTTTCGGGGATTTCTGGGAAAGATTGGTTCTAGGACTAAAAGTCAAAAGGTTCTTCGGACGGGACCAGGATTTGGGCCCCAGCGGGCCCCAGGTAGGAAGCTGGTTCGGGTCGCTGGATGCAAGTCAAGTCCCTTTAACAACGTACGATACCTCCTATTTATACATTACCATACGCCGTAATTTGTGCAGGATTTTAGGCAGGGATGCGCTGAACGGCGACGGCTCGCGTGGTCTGCGCACCTCGATTGTTTCTTCGTGCCTCGGCGATGTTTTCGGACAATTTGTGACGAAGTTTTGGCGGCGGTCAAATTCGAACGTATTCCAATACGTAAAAATACGATTTCGGCCGGCGCTAACGTCACACAAGCCCCTTCCTATGGAGGAAACAGCCGGTGGGTGGACGTCCTCTTCATGGAAGTACCCCTTTCGGGATGGAAAACACCTGGGGATCCTGGAATTCTCGGCACACAACTCGGACAACATACATTCTAGGGAACGCGGAAGTTATGGAAGTAACCGGCGTTTCTTCTGGCAGTGTCTACTAGGTGAGTATACTTTTGTAATACTTTCAACTGGGGGAGATATAAAAATCGCGGTTTCGACCTATACTCCTTTCAGGACTTCTCGGCAAAAAAACAAGTTCGGAAAGCTAGGACAGGCAACTGCTAATATGCAAGGGAAACTTGCTTGCAGTTTCTGGTCAACAGGCGGTTGTTGTGGCATTAATTTCCACCTGGATCTTCACTGGGTTCAATTTCACGGGGAACATTCAGGAAAAATTTCAGTTGTACTCCGGTACGGGTTGCATACAATTCCACAGGTTCATGCTCTACAAATGCACGTTTTCTTATAGGCACCAAGGCGAAAGCGTGATCATTCTCAGGAGACATTCAACAGCATGCATACAATTAATAATACTGGCGGATACAACGGTCATGGACAGGACTGGTAATTTCTCAGAATTTTCTGGGTAAGCCGAATGAAATTTCCTGGACTGCATTCAACCACGTGAAAGCAGTTTCAGGCTAGATGAGACTAAATATTTCGCGGTATCGAACCATTTGTCTTCTCATATATTCATTCTACGGGCTCATAAAATTCTACGGGGTGCATTCTGAAAGAAATGCTACTTACGGATGCTGAACTCGCGGTATCGTCTCGCATTCATTCAGGTTTTGTTCAATCGTGGGAACGTATTAAGGTTACAGGATTAACCGACTTTCCCACAATATTTGAACTTTAACTGGAAGAAATTAGTAGAGGTTGCGGAGACCAACTTACAATTTCATGGACATTTTGTATGTTTGCAGGTTACCTCGGTTCTGCGAAGATGGCTTCAACTTTGAAGATCTTGCACTGGATGTGATTTCCCTGAAGGGTTCGCGTTCCAAAGACTTCTCGCGAGGAAGGTTGTGCTGCAGGATAGCACGATGCTCCACGTCTCTTGTAGCTGGCTGTACTTCTCAGGGTGAAGCTGTATACCAGGAGACGTCTCGGGAGGAAGTTTTTATGGAGGGAACTTACGAACACGGGGATGATCTGGACTCCAAAACTTAGTACTGTGCTCAAAGCTGATTTCTGGACTTCAGCTGGTTCTTTTGTACTTTCTGGAATATCTGGCGCCACTTGGAGGTGACCTAGTTGCGTAGATGCCCTGGCCTTCGACGTTCGGAATCTTCCAACGGCCTGGACTTCAAACAGGGGCTATCTATGGGCTGGATTTCCTCTTTTCCATACTTGGAATCAACATTCCTCTGAAGGTTTCTAGTTTTCTGGTGTTGGACAAGCTGGTGGCCTCTATGGGGCCGTTTTCCAACATTTCTGCAGGTAGTTACAGGCGGTTCTGGCGGCGGTAACATCTGGTTCTGGTACATGTCTGTGGACGCGGTTTGTACAACATTTAAAATAATTAATTATACTTTAACTGATAACTAATTATTTTTCAGGTAAAACTGCTCGAGCGCCACTTGGATCTGCTGGACTTGCTGGTGAAGCCGATCAATTACTTGACTATATACTTGAGTTTATGTCTCTGCTCGGGCTGGCCATGTAATAACCTGAATTTCTACGTTAATTATTTAATTTTGAGCTATGAATGATTACCAATGTTAATAAACTTTTTACTCTCGGATAGCCAGATGCCAGGGTTCAATTTACTCTCTCAAGTATATAGAAAAGTACACATAACATCAAAGGGATTTATTTTATATACCTATTTACATTGTAATATAATAAAAATCTTTCCCGTATTTTGTACAAAAATAATATGATTTCTTCTATGGTCTCTCTTGTACGCCTGGCAGGTGGACAACCCCTTCTGCTTCACGAGCTGGACGGGTTGCGGATCGTTAAGATAGCGCACGTACCGCTGCGGTGGCTTACGTAAACACCCTCCAACGGCCAAGACTGTAAACAGAACAATTCGAGGTTATCGTTATTTATATTTGTCGAACATTATAAATTCGGGTGCAACCTTGTTTATTTCGGGGGCTGTGATTACAAATAAACGTGGGGCGAAGGCCTGACTTGCCCCAACCTAATCCGTGGTGCCAAATAGCTCCTATTGACAAGTGAAATGACAGTGTATCAAATTCGTTTAGAAACGGCAATAACCTTCAAAGTTACTAATTAAACCACGGAGATTTTAATTGTTAAATTAAAGCACTACGGATCGGCTCAGGACGTTTATGGAACAGGACCCCTCCAGGTGAGCAACACTCTGAGTTCTTATAGCAAAACTGTTTTTGCGGCGAACTTCGCCGGTGTCGTGACCTTGAAGTCAAGGGAAGTTTACGTGAATAATTTCGGGTCCGGAATTTTTACTTGGATGCAAAAGCACTCACAGGGGTTGCATGAAATTAATTACCAACTTTCGGAGGGGCGAGTGGAGCTCTCTTAGGTTAACACAAATAAGTTTCGTGTTTTGGCTCAATAAGGCTTTTGAGGTTTTTGCCAGAATAAAGAGTGGTGAGCTTCTCCTTGGGGGCTTTCAAATCGGGTAAAGACAGGTCTGTATCCTAGGAACCGTTTCTACAGGTTGAGTGAAGCTCTGACTCTTTACGGCTACGTTAATTACGTGAGTTTCGTGCGGACACTTAACCTCACAATTCTTGTTCAAATTTATGCAGAGACCTGGAGGACCTCGCTTTTAAAATGCTTTCTAACTGAATTACGTGAACGTTGTCGGGAAGCGGTTTCGAGGAGGTCTAAGACTCTTATCAGGCGTATATGTACAACGAACCACGTACGAGTTTTAGACCACACCGGTTTCGAAGAGCAAACGTATATAAATTCCAGACAGGCATATATAAACAATGATCCACGTCTGAATTTTAGACAAGATAACTCCTGAATAGGCTCGACGGAGATCATAGGCATTGAAAATCAATGGGCCACTTTGATCTTTCGGGGATTTCTGGGAAAGATTGGTTCTAGGACTAAAAGTCAAAAGGTTCTTCGGACGGGACCAGGATTTGGGCCCCAGCGGGCCCCAGGTAGGAAGCTGGTTCGGGTCGCTGGATGCAAGTCAAGTCCCTTTAACAACGTACGATACCTCCTATTTATACATTACCATACGCCGTAATTTGTGCAGGATTTTAGGCAGGGATGCGCTGAACGGCGACGGCTCGCGTGGTCTGCGCACCTCGATTGTTTCTTCGTGCCTCGGCGATGTTTTCGGACAATTTGTGACGAAGTTTTGGCGGCGGTCAAATTCGAACGTATTCCAATACGTAAAAATACGATTTCGGCCGGCGCTAACGTCACAGCGTTGCCAGACTGACTGAATGCATGCGCGTTTTTACGTGCACCGTTATTACGCTACCAATTATCCGCGGTAATCCTGCTTATTTAAAAATTGCAGCGAACCCGTGGGCCGAATTGGCTGATTTTGGTGTAAATCGACTCAGGGGAACGCAAGTAAGCCAGTAGTAGGGTCAAATGAATTATTTCGGGCCCAATTTGGATGCAGAACACTAGTAATTGAAATAAAATTACATCTGATGGAAAATGGAAGAAGAAGATACAGGGGTGTGTAGGGTAGAAATAACATTGACTGTATTTGTAACTAAACCTTCAAACAGTGCTAAGTTTATTATTTAATATAAAAAAGTGCCAGACATGTAACTACAAAAATTAAAGTAAATTGTTTATAAAAAAGCGTAGATGTATTATTTTAAAAATCTGGTGTGATACACGCACACAACTTCCTTTTACAGTGATCTTATAAATAAACAAAAACTTAATTTTTAATTTTTCAGCTAACTGCTAACGAATGAGGTTTAGACCATTATATTTACGAAAATGATTTTTAAGCCTTAGGGCATCGAAAATAGTTTAGTTCAAGTTAAAATTAAAACCTCGCGTTTAGCGGTCGAGTCAATTGAATATTCAATTTCAACGAAATAAACAATAGCAGCAAGAACAATTAAATTAAATAAGGGCGATTAAGATTAAGTATGTACAGTTTTATTAACAATTCAATTTATTTTTTGTAAATATATCTCCGCTTTTTTATAAACAATTTACTTTAATTTTTGTAGTTACATGTCTGGCACTTTTTTATATTAAATAATACTTAGCACTGCTTGAAGGTTTAGTTACAAATACAGTCGATTTTATTTCTACCCTACACACCCCTGTATCTTCCTCTTCCATTTTCCATCAGATGCAATTTTATTTCAATTACTAGCGTTCTGCACCCAAATTGGGCGCGAAATAATTCATTTAATGCAATTTGTACAAGAGTAACCCTACTACTGGCTTACTTGCGTCGCCCTGAGTCGATTGACACCAAAATCAGTCAATTCGGCCCACGGTTTCGCTCACACGCTCCTTATTAGTTATTACTGCAATTTTTAAATAAGCAGGATTACCGTGGATAATTGGTAGCGTAATAACGTAGCACGTGAAAACGCGCATGCATTCAGTCAGTCTGGCAACACCGCATATTCTCCCCCGAGTGGTGCCGATCGGTTTGTTTACATCTCGGTGCTCTAAACTGCAGGTTTACCGAAGAAGATAAAGTAGACCCAAACTTTACAATGGACATGAAGCAGGAATTACTAAATAATCATTTGTGTAGTACAATTTCCAGCAGCTTACAACAATCGCAGATGAAAGTCGAAGAAAATAAAGTAATCACAAACTTACATGTACAAGATATCAGTGAAGGCACTATCGACAACACAGCTTATCACAAATTGACTATTAAACAGGAGGAAGTTGATGTAAAAGATGAAGCGCTTGCTACCTGTGCAACAAGTGCAAGCATTTTAGAAGAACAGTTAGTTTGCAAGGTCTGTGGGTATGAAGCAGAAGATGAGAGTAATTTCTCGAAGCATATGATGACTTATGCAAAAACATTTCACATATGTTCCATATGTGAATACAAGTCAGCAATTAAAAGTCGTTTCGTACAACATATGAGGACACATACAGGTGAAAAACCTTATTCCTGTTCCATTTGCGAATATAAAGCTACTTCTAAAAGTAGTTTAATTATGCATATGAAGAATCATACAGGAAAAAAACCTTATGCATGTTCCACGTGCGTATATAAATCAACAACGAAACAAAACTTAGTTAACCACATGAGGATACACACAGGAGAAAAACCTTATTGCTGTGCTATTTGCGAATATAAAGCTACTTCGACAAGTAGTTTAATTATGCATATGAAGAGTCATACAGGAAAAAAGCCCTATGCATGTTCCAGGTGCGAATATAAAGCAACAAAGAAACAAAACGTATTTGACCACATGAGGACACACACGGGAGAAAAACCTTATTGCTATTCCATTTGCGAATATAAAGCTACTTCTAGAAAGTAGTTTAATTATGCATATGAGGAGTCATACAGGAAAAAAACCTTATGGGTGTTCCATATGCGAATATAAATCAGGTTGGAAACAAAACTTAGTTAACCACATGAGGACACACACAGGAGAAAAACCTTATTTCTGTTCCATTTGCGAATATAAAGCTACTTCTAAAAGTAGTTTAATTATGCACTTGAAAAATCATACAGGAAAAAAACCTTATGGATGTTCCATGTGCCAATATAAAGCAGGTTGTAAACAAAATTTAGTTGACCACATGAGAACACACACTGGAGAAAAACCTTATTCCTGTTCCATTTGCGAATACAAAGCTTCTTCTAAAAGTAGTTTAATTATGCATATGAAAAATCATGCAGGAATAAAACCTTATTGCTGTTCCATGTGCGAATATAAAGCAGCACGGAAATAAAGCTTAGTTGACCACATGAGGACACACACAGGAGAAAATCCTTATTGCTGTTTTATTTGCGAATATTAAGCTAATTCTAAAGGTAGTTTAATTTATCATTTGAAAAATCATACAGGAGAAAAGCCTTATGCATGTTCCATTTGCGATTATAAATCTGCAAGTAAACAACAACAGTTGTTAAACATATGGCCACACATACAAGGTAATAATCTTATTCACGACGCAACAGAAATATCTTATTGGTTTTCTATTTGGTAGTATAGAACAGCACCGAGCGTTACTTTAGCAACACATTTCAAGACTAATAGAAGAAGAACATTGTGTAGAATTACACAGAAGAGCTATTTCATGAAGACATACAATGGAAAATATGTAAGTAAATATCAAAGAGCTGAATACTATTCATGTGTTGTACGTGAATTTAAAGCACTACCACACATAATTTATTTAGGTATGTTGTAGCTACAATCTAATAAAACAAAGTTTTGTAGTAAAAAATTATATTTTTTCTATAGCACATGTTAAAGTGTGCTTTTATCAACTCAAAACAAAAGGTCAAGTTTTACTTTAACAGCAAGGGTAGATAAAGTAGCACTTTAACATCAAGGATAGATAATAGTATATTATGTATCAAGTTTTATAAACGTCATTTTAGTCACGAAGTTTATTAATCACGAGCGAAGCGCAGCGGAGCGAGTGTTTAATGAAATGAGTGACTAATAAGTTTATAAAACGAGTTGCATACTATACTTTTTCTACGACCACAAATTTAGAGAATATAACATCATATTATTTCATTAAAATTTGGCATTTATTATATTAGGTTAAATTATGCTTGACAAACGTCAAAGTGACGGTTGAAAACTAACTTGATTTTAATTTTGGCTGTGGCTAATAAAGTAAATACTATTTGAACCTAACTTCACCCCATGACTAAAGCATCGTTGCCAACTTCAGCTCATGACTAAGAGGCTCTTTAGTCATAGGTTATGAAGGCATGATTAAAAGGTCACTTAGCGACGTGTATGTTAGTATGTTAAATGGCATTTTAGTTACAGGAGTAGAAAATAGTATATTGTGTATCAAGTTTATAAAACGAGTTGCATACTATACTTTTTCTACGACCACAAATTTAGAGAATATAACATCATATTATTTCATTAAAATTTTGACATTTATTATATTAGGTTAAATTATGCTTGACAAACATCAAAGTGACGGATGAAAACTAACTTGATTTTAGTTTTGGCTGTGGCTAATAAAGCAAATACTATTTGAACCCAACTTCACCCCATGACTAAAACATCGTTGCCAACTTCAGCTCATGACTAAGAGGCTCTTTAGTCATAGGTTATGAAGGCATGATTAAAAGGTCACTTAGCGACGTGTATGTTAGTATGTTAGATGGCATTTTAGTTACAGGAGTAGAAAAAGTAATTTAATTTTCTAACTTTTGTTTAAATTAAATATGACAGCTTCGTATTATCGTAGCAACCCAATCTAGCTACTGACATTTTGAAATGTGATTGACTGTCCTTATTTTCTTTTGAAATTGTTAAAGTTCTTGCTATAGAAAAAAATATTGTATTATACACGACGATAAAGTTATTTCTATCCACTCTTGAATCATTAACGTTTTGACTTCGTCTCGACGTTAAACGATTCACTCGTGGATAAAATTCTTTATCGTCTTGTATAATAAATTACTATTATTATTATTTTGAAAATGTTCGCATTTAAACTCGATACATATACGCATTGTCTTACTTATAGCCTATGCAGCAACCAAGGTGCCTGATTAGTTGTAAATTTTGTGCAGTGTAAAAATTAAACTGGCTTTAAATGTATTATTATTTATGTAATAAACATGTTTGTTCCACAGTGTAGATTCACAAGTTATTTCCCATTTTACAGTTCCACAGGTTGTACAAGTTGTAAGTAGAAAGGCTAAGCGAACGTGATAGTCATTATCTTAAGCTCGACAGTGAATAGTATACAGGGTTTAGGAAACATTTATTTTTCTTGATACATTATTAAGGAGTAGTTTCAAGGAGTGGTTGTTAACTTGTTTAATTACATGCTTAACGCTAATTCGAATCATCATCCCTTGTTCCACAGCCCAAGTTAGGTCTTGACATTCTCTAGTTTAAGTCGCCATCCATCTTGATCTGTTGCTCCACCGATTTTTTTATATCTTCATTTACTCCTCTCTTCCACCTCAACTTAAGTCTGCTCCTGCCCCGTTTGCTGAGTGGTTCGGCATTAAATATCTTTGTGGGAGGATAGTTATCATTGGCTCTATACTAAATTTCAAATAAGAACGCATTAGATAGCGCTCTGAACTCAAACTCAGTTTTATACTAGGAAAATATAAGTTTGTGTGACTTTGTGTTTTACAATAATTTCGTTCTATTAATTCAAAGAAACGTAGGCCAGCTTTTTTTATTCACTATTTATCGGTTTCCCTTTTATATTTTTAGTATTTTAGTATTTATGCACAATTTTAAAAAAATATAAATTTTGTAGATAGTTGTAATGATGATTTTGTGTTGACCAATCATGATTATATTTATGATTACTACTTAGTTCTAAGTACTGCATGCTTATTTGAAATTTAGTATAACTATGTGCCCTGCCCATCTTAACCGGCTAAGTTTGATGTGTGTAATTATGTATCGATGCTGCCACATTCCATTTTCACATACGGTTCCAAATACTCATGGATGAATCTAACGTTCAAAAATTAGAAATAATGCCTCATTCTTTCTATTGATTCTCTTAAGTTTCGCAACCTTGTGTAAGTACAGGCAAGATAAGCGTCATATATTATTTACTTGGCCTCTGACTCTGTTGGTCTTGAGGCCATAATCTTTATTAGCTATAATATTCCTAAACCTTCAAATATCGCCACGTTACAAGAGTATACTTGAGGGCCCGTCAGATAGACTCAGTGACGACGGTGTGCAGTTCCTTACAAGATGTTATTACCAAATATTATGAGCGCCAACAAGTCTTTACTTACAGAAATATACTCATACCTATATGTTATATACTTATAAATTCAAGTAAACACAGCAGGCAAATAGTTCATTATCTCAAATACAAAAGGTAGCAGTAACGAAATCAGACACATAAATACATTAGCAGTATAACATATTTAATTATCATCAAAGTCACAAACTATAGGTAGCCAGTGCATACACTTTTCTGCACAAGCCAGTACTCGAGATGTCACAACATTAATTAAGCAAAAGGTGCACCCCAAATAGCATTTTATACTAGTAATTAACACAATTAAATAAGTAGTTCAAGGTCATACAATTTATATGTAAACTACAGACTGTGAACAGATTCAAGGTACTAAGCAATTAAATAATGAGCGAACAGTAATGAGCTACAAGCGATCTTACTTTAATTTCTCCACGTTAATACACCTAAAGCTCGCAGAATGAACGGCTTAATAACCAATTTAGAATCGACTGAGTCTTGAATGAAATCAACCAGGTGAGTCGATTTGGGATTGCACCACATGAAGGTCAGAACGCTACGCCAAGAAGGCGTAATTTCACAACTTTGATGGAGCTTTCGGCAACGCAGTTAATTAGGTCGTAATTTACTTATCTGACAGACCAAGCTTCTGCAGCGGATGATTAAATAACCTCCAAACGGGTTCTTACGGCTACGCTGCAGCAGGTTAGAGAGCTTGCAGAAATCGTCAGATCGCAAGTGAAATATAAATGCAAAGTGGACTGCTCAGGCGATGGAAATCGCAGTCAAATGGGTCTCACACGATGAGGGGAATGCACGCCTTCCAAATAAGGCTTAAGCTAGAAACGCGGTACGCAATTATCTAAATACCAAACGCTATTCAAAAGCAAAAATGGAATTAACCACCCACCCTGTTAAAACAAGCTTTTCTGGGAAACGACAATTATATGCTTCTTTATAATTCGAGGCCACGCACGAAAAAGAACTCTATTCCAGTCGCAACAAGTCGTTTGTATCTCGAAAAGCGGAAACAAAAAAGAGGCCTGCATGAAAAGATAAGGATTTCAACGCATAACCAAATATATTTTTTTAAATTTTATTTTGTACTCAGGCAACAGCCGTTACGCCAATGATAGGCGTCGCTGTACATATATGGGGACTTCCAACCCCACTAACGACAGTCATGATGTTGTTATGACATCCGGGACCAACTATTTCCGTGGCAGCCGTACCACTAGGCGCCGAGAGAATCAGCCGTGAAACTCCCATCCAAGTTCTGACCAGAAAGAGCGTTGTTTAACTGTACTGATCGTACGTGGACACTCATTCAAGCTACACCACCCGGGAGCCATGAGCGCCAGAAAAACATTCTAGCGAAGCTTCTCGCTATAGCCGTATAGCAGATAACAATTATCGGCGCATATGCGAGCGGCCGATTAGGCTACGTTTACACGACTAAGACGCTCCGAATAAATAAACGTATATACGACCAAGTTTTTGACACAAAATAAATGTTAACGTTAAGTAGGCTTATTTTACGTAACAACTTAGTCTTTTCGTAATTGATTTTCAGACATATGTCATCTGCAGCTGTTGCAAATGTGGTGAATATTTTCTTTTATTTTCTTAGGGGTCTTGTGATGTTTACATCATCTTTGCGACAGTTTGTAGAAGATTGTTTTCCTATTTTTTAGCTCTGATTCCCTGGTTATCTTTTACAATTTTACATCGTTAAGTTAAACAGAAGGCATGCTAGCGCGCCTCTTCTTCTCAGGCCTCTGCTAGTCTCGAAGAGCACAGAAGTCTCATTTTAAATTTCAACCAGGTCTAGTACCCCTTTTGCCATTGTAATTTTGGTTAAATCAATGAGTTTATCAGATATTTCAAGTTTATCCATAGCATCCTAGAGTTTTTCTGATGATGTCGTAAGCAGACGTAAAAGCAGTGTACATGTGGAAGATATCGCCGTTCAATTTATTGTTTTTTGCTAAAATGTGTGGAACGATGAAAATTAGATCCACAGATGATGGGCTTGGCTTAAATGCAATCAGGTATTCTCCCAGGATGGCTTCCATGTACGGGTTGAGGCGATCAAATAGGACATTCGACAAAATCGTGCATACGATGTTTAACAGTGTGATTCCTCGATATTTTTTCGTCGCCACTTGTTGCAGTTCGTTAGCCTGGAAGGCGTATCCGTCCAACATCGGTTGGGATCTTTTTGTTCAAGCGTGCGAACTTCAGGCCTCGCAAATTTCGTCGTTGCCCAAGGGGGCCTTACATTCTCTTTTCCTGATGATAACGGGGGATTCTCGCGTGCCACTCTCGATTCCAAGCCTCAGCGCATATACTCTAGACTTCTAGAGACCCCGTATATAGTTAGATAAGAGTTGAGAAAACACAAACGTCAGCGGCCAAATTTGATCCAAAACATGCATGCTCAGAAATACTGTTTGCAAGTTACTAGATCGTTTTATCTAAAAGGCGTTTTTTAAATTTCTGCTGCTGCTTCAAAGCATTCAAGACAAAGCGTGGAGTACTGTTTGTATCAGAAATAAGTAACAAGTGTTAAAAAAATTTGTATACACATTTCGTATAACAGATATTTGAACATTTCCTTAAACGATAGTTTTTGCGACTCTTCGAACTGATCTTTAGTAACAATGTGTTACATGATAAATTAACTCAATCGACATGGGTCGTTCTAAAAGACAAAATCGGGGAAAAATGAAGGATTCGCCGGTTCTCGCAATAACACAGATCTTGAAATGTGTCGGAACAGATGGAGGGCTAGCTCAATCGAGAAGGCGTGATTCGAAAGCGCAATAGAAACCGACGGCACTTACCCTATACTTTTGCTCAAAATATTACCCAGAGCGCCACTCGTTTTTAAGGGATGAAAAGCTCTCGTGACCAAAACGAGAAACGTCACGGGGCTGTGAGAAATTCGCCGGGGTCACTGCAAACTGCCTCTTCGTCGTCCGCTAAGCTCCCTCCAGGCCGGCTGGTACAAACATAGGGTGGCCGTGAAATCAAATGGCTTACCTTAATGGCCACCCTCCTAGAAGGTTAACAACCAAACTGACACTAGCCCAAATCTTAGAGCTTGCTTAATTGAAGGACATGCTTTAGCTTTACACTCATTTACATTCTACCTTTGCCGTAATTAGTTAGTGACCAAAGGGTTCAAAAACAACAACAAATAAATAGGCTGAAATTGACAATATTTACATTTAATGTATCACACCAAGGTGAACTCAAATTCAATACATTAGTACATCCTAACTGAGAATATAAAAGGATCCCAAGCAAGAGTTACCTTAACATCTACGTTACAGTACAAGCAACAAATACCAGGAGTAAAGCCCCTGTATATAGAGTAAGTAAATCAAATAATTCAATCAAAATGGCGCACGCAATGTTAATAAAATTCGAGTAGCGGATAACAAGACGATTTACGCCACTTCACAAAGCACTCAAGTTGAGCGAAACAAATGGGTTGTCAAAGTTTCGGTCGGAACCAAGGGTAGTCGAAAGAGAGGCGATGGCCACCAGTGATGAAACCAGCGCCCAGCAGCGAGCGGAATACTTCAAGTCGGACTCGGCGTTAAAATGGGGTTTGCAAAATGCAGAACTTTCTCACCCAACACGAGAAATCACTAAGGCTTTACGAGGACGTCTTCAAACGGATGTGCAACTAGTGCAAAATAACTCCTCCACAGGAGTAACCAAAAAAAAGAGACGCGCCGCCTAAAATTTCGCCGGCCTAACTCATTACACACACGCTCGCTGCCCGGGCTTTTTAAACTTTTACGAGTTTGCTACTGTCAGAACTGGAGCAGAACTGACTTAAAAATTCAATTGCCGCGCGATGACCACAAAATTCGAAAAACATCTCTTTCTGGCAGCAACAGACTGAATTTCCTGTCTCGCCGTTGCGCAACGAAGTGAAATGTTGCCCAAAAGAACGAGGAGAAGCCCCCGATTAACAAAGCATGTGGGAAAGATGACGGAGCTAACTATGCAATCCCCGAGAGGCCCAAACATATCGAATAACAAGGACGACTTGTTAAGAAATTCAGGCGTTATGTTATTAAAAAAAACATTCAGCTTTAAAGCCTAGCCCCATTATTACTTAGGACAAAGGGTTCACTCAAAATTTATTTTCTTCTCGAGGTTTTGACCAAACAAGGCGCATAGGTTCCACGAATTCTTAGCCGTTGACGCCCGAATGTCGAAACAAATAAGCAATTTAGTGCGCTGCACGGAAGTGCTAACGGGGAAACAACGTAGGTCGCGAACATTTTAAAGTTCGCCCATATAAATCCGATTGCAAGCTCCGGGCACAGGTTTGTATTCAGTAAAATTTGGTAAAATAAACGGAAGCCAAAAAATAACATAACAAATGTTTTTGAGAGCTTTTTCAAGTTTCTCGTTTTTATTCTTTTCATTGTGTAATTTCTTGCTCAGGATAACGTTATTCTTTTTTAAATTGTTAATGTGTTTGCATGCGGGTTATTAATTTTGAATAAAAAACGCAATCCTTGCTTTGGTATAGGAATTTATACGTGGTTTGGGTAGCAGCTTCCTGTTTATTGCTGTTTCTGTCTTCAAAGCAAGGTTTAGAAAAACGTCTACTGGAAAAGTCATTTTTAGGATTGCAGAAAATTTCACTTTCAGGTCTGGTTATATGATATGAATATGAAGTAGTAACTACAGCACCTTTTGATTTCCTTCTGTCATCCACGCGTATTTCTTCACACTGATTTTCATTAAAATGCACTATTTTCGATATGCTGCGCTTAACTCTCCGTTTTTAAGATTTTTTTAATAGAAAACCTTGTTCGGATGTGTTTTTGCAGCCAATAACACAGCAACCCGTCATTTCAGAGACTTACATAAAAGTGGAGCTTCAAATATTTGCAAAAAAAACACACATTGTAACATTTTCAGTGACAATTTTGACTTCAATAAACAATTTGTCAAATTTGATTAATGTGAAACTGTTTCCAAGGCAATGAGTATTAAAATATACGACGCGCGTGATCCACTAATCACATTGAATTCCCTCGATTTCTCAACCCTTATGGAACTATATACAGGGACTCTAATATACTCTAGCGATGAGGGCTCAGATTCCCACCTATCAGTTTTCAAGCAAAGCAGCTAATTAAGGAAGAGTGCTGTATTGGCTTTTAAATTAATCATATATCGTCACAGCTCCTCACGCGCGGTCTAGGACATTTGGGCGCGGCCGTTTGGGCGCGGCCGTCTGGGCGCGGCCGTTTGGGCCCGGGGACACTTGGGCGCGAGACACTTGGGCGCGAGAAAGGGTCAACATTGGGATTCAGAAACACATTAAGTGTGAATAATTTCAATTTGGCATAAATAAACAAACATTTATTAAATCATTATTTATCCTGAGAAGTTAATGTAATTAATCAAACAAAATTAAAAGAATAATCCAATTATTTATTGAAACCGTTATGAGATTAATTTTAAATAAGGTGGTAGTATGTACCTATATTAGATAAATTTTGAAATAAATCCGAATAAAAATAAAGAAGGTAGAATATTAGATTAGTTTTGAAATAATTCTGAATACATAAAAAAGGCAGTACCTATGTTAGATATGAAATAATAATTCTGAATTGAAATAAAGATGGAAATAGATTATATATAGGTGTTGAAAATAATTTTAAATAAAAATTCATTTATTGTGCTGGTAAATGAATAATGCTGTGCTATATTTAATCGATTGATGGTTCTAATGTTTAATATGTTTCTAATATGTGTTCTGTTTTGACCGAAACTAGTCGACTTCGAGTTTTGTTTATAATGATAATACTTAACAATAAACCTTAAATTTGAAAGTAATCAATTATTTTCGTTATGTTATGAACCGACTAACTGAAGATAAAAGCAGAAATAAGAATAATAATAAATAATCATATAAAAAGATTAATTTTAATAATCAAAATTTATTTTTGACATTTTTACCAATATAATACATATTATTCTTAAAGTATATATATACAATTTTTTAAAATATAAACAAGAAGCATCCACGCATTTATTTAATAATTGTACGAAATGCCTCTTAAAAATTCTAGAATGTCCCTATTGTTTACGCCGTCTACATGATTATATTGATTATTATAATCTTTAACCAAATTTTTTATTTTCTATCAGCCTGGATAAATTTTTGTTTTTTTTTCAGTGGGCTCATTTCCCGCAAGTAACTGTTCATAAGCAACATCTCTCCTTCGTTGAATAGTTTTCACGCTGTCGACGAATCTCCAAATGGTTGGATGGTTCATCAATAGCTCTGTTTGTACCCAATCTCTATTCATTTATTCTTTGTTACTTATTATTTTAATGTAATAAATCTCCGCAAAAGATTTGCTAGTATTTACCGGAAAGTTAAAATTTTTAAATTTCTTTAATAATATTCGCCCGCCGCCTCCTTGAACGTGCTTTAGGTAATTTTCGTTATTTAAAAAAATTTTCAGACCTATGAATAGTAAAGCTAGCTAATACTAATATACGTTAATTAATTTCCTCGCGCCCAAATGTCTCGCGCCCAAGTGGCTCTGCGCCCAAGTGTCTTCGCGCCCAAACGGCCGCGCCCGAACGGCCGCGCCCAAACGGCCGCGCCCAAATGTCCGGCTCCGCCTCACGCGGCTGTCCGCCACGTTGTAATTAGTCATATATTGCCGCAGGCAGCTTGTATTTACTTTTAAATTAATCACATATCGTCACAGCCCGCAGTCGGCTGTCCGCCACGTTGTAATTAGTCATATATTGCCGCAGGCAGCTTGTATTTGCCTTTAAATTAATTACATATCATCACAGAACCGTAGGCGGCTATTCACCACGTTGTAATTAGTCATATATTGCCGCAGGCAGCTTGTATTTGCCTTTAAATTAATTACATATCGTCACAGAACCGCAGGCGGCTATTCGCCACGTTGTAATTAGTCATATATTCCCGCAGGCAGCTTGTATTTGCCTTTAAATTAATTACATATCGTCACAGAACCGCAGGCGGCTATTCGCCACGTTGTAATTAGTCATATATTGCCGCAGGCAGCTTGTAATTGCTTTCAAATTAATCATATATAGTCACAGCCCCGCAGGTGGCTATCCGCCACGTTGTAATTAGTTATATATTGTTGCAGGCCCGCAGGCAGCTTGTATTTTCTTTTAAAATAATTATATATCGTCGCAGCCCAACAGGCGGCTGTCCGCCACGTTGTAATTAGTCATATATTGCCGCAGGCAGTTTGTATTTGCTTTTAAATTACGCATATATTGTCACATGCCCCCCGGCGGCTTGTATTTGTAATTAAATTATTCATATATTGTCACAGGTTCCGCACGCGGCTTTTATTCAAATTTATAGTTAGTCATTAGAGATAAAGCGCCCCCAGCTAGGTGTAGTTTAGCCGTACATTACGACTAGCTGTTACCCGCGACTTCGTTCGCTCGAGGTTCGTTATTTATGTATTAAATAATGACTAATTAGTTTTCTGTCATCCCATCCCATCCCATCCCATCCCATCCCATCCCATTCCATCCCATCCTATCCCTGTCCCCGTTCCCATCCTTTTCTCCGTCCCCGTCTTCGTACAGTCCCATCCCGTCCCGTCCCGTCCTCTCCCCTTCCATCCCATGCCTTCCCTTCCCTTCCCGTCCCGTCCCTTTCTTTCCCGTCCAGTCTCGTCCTGTCCAGTCCCGTCCCTTCCCGTCCCGTTCCCTCCCATTCCATCCCATCCCTTCAATTTCCGTCTCGTACCGCCCGTCCCGTCTCGTCCCTTCCCGTCCCGTCCCGTTCCGTCCCGTCCCCTCCCCTTCTATCCCACCCCTTTCCGTCCCGTCCAGTCCCGTCCCTTCCCGTCCCGTCCCGTCCCGTTCCCTCCCATTCCATCCCATCCCCTCCCTTTCCGTCTCGTCCCGCCCGTCCCGTCTCGTCCCTTCCCGTCCCGTTTCCTCCCCTTCCATCCCATCCCTTTCCGTCCCGTTCCGTCCCGCCCCGCCCCGCCCCGTCTCGTCCCGTCCCGTCCCGTCCCGCCCCGCCCCGCCCCGTCCCTTCCCGTTTCGTCCCGTTTCGTCCCTTTCCTTCCCGTCCAGTCCAGTCCCGTCCAGTCCAGTCCCGTCCCGTCCCTTCCCTTATGTCATGTCCTCCGTTTTAGACTTAAAAATAAATGCAATTTTCTCAATCAACGTTCCAAAAAACTTCAATAACGACACCCATATCGTATTTTAGGCTTATTTACCCCATTTCACCCCCTAAGGGGTTGATTTTCGGAAAATCACAAGATACGTGTTTGCTTATTTGTTTTTAGGAGTACTCATACGAAGTTTCTAGTCGAAATGTCTATTTAACATTATTTCTCCATACAAAATTGGAACTCCCATTTTACCCCATTAGGGGTTGAATTTCGAAATATCCTTCCTTATTACTTATATGCATCATAAAGGAAACCTCTCCAAAATTTCAGCTTTCTAGGTCCAAGGGTTTGGGCTGGGCGTTGATGAGTGAGTGAGTCAGTCAGTACTTTTAGAAATATATATAAGATATGATACGTTCCCAAGGTGTGTAACGAATTTGTTCATATGTGCAAAAACCAATAGATCGGTTAGTGAATGATGCCTTATGATTTTCTCCACGTGGTTGTGCATGCTTATTTTCAGGTCATATTATTTATACGCTGTGTCCGATTTTATATGAAGTGGAGCTTGAAAGCAGTTTAGAAACATCACAGGTAGGTCGGTACACTTGGCGCTACAGGTGTTGGGAGTCGTTGGCTATATACTAAAATCCTACCCCGTTTGGCTTTCGAGTTTCGTTTAAGCGTGTGTCTCAAGTTTGAATCTCGTGGCTCCCATTTATTTTGCAATACCCTATACATTCCGTCACGCTTGTCCTGTGGTGTACCATTCTAAGAGCACGCCCATCTCCCTGAGCGTATCAAGCCGCGGCCTTTAGCCTGTTTTGTGAGATTTCTAGGGTAAGCAATGGCAGTTCCCGTCTTGTTGAAGAACGGGGCACTTCCCCACCTCAGAGTGTCTTTAGAAGCATTTGATATCGTAACAGCGGTTTCTAACAGACCGTACCCATCTTTACGTGTGCCAACAAAGTATTCAGCTGCTGTTTAAGCTTAGAATTTTTTTTTCTGATCCTGTGAGCAACTATCGCTACGTTCTATAGTCAAATTATCCATTTTGGATGAGAACATAATTCATTTAATTTTGAGCCAATCGTCATCTCTTAAATTTAAGACATTGGCCAATAGAACCTTGTATCAATTAACTATATAGTAACTGGCTATTATCGATTTAGTACAAGCTAACTTGGTTTTATTTCACCTGTCAAATAAAATCGTTTCGAATTGTCAGTTTATTTGTTAAAGTTATGTCGTTCAGTTTAAGTATAAAAATCCACAAAAAAGTGCTTTGGGGACAAACATTGATCATTAGCATTGACACTGAAATCATAAAATAGTAAGTATTAAGCTCTTTTTGGTATATATTTGAAATTATTATCTTCTTTTCCTAAATGTAATTCGTAGTACGCTTATTATAGATGATTTTTTATAAATCTTATGAGTTATAATACCCTGATATTGGAACACGCCATAGGGCTAATACTGTATTAAACCAATTCGAGCATTTAGTTCTTCCACCGTTATCGCCGAACCTGAATACCATCGAAAACGTTTCGAGAATATTGGAAAATGCGCTCCATAACCATCTACCAGCTCCTGAAGGGCTACGGGATTAAAGACAAATATTGTCAGATCCGTGCGATACCTTGGAATAGGAATGGAAGCGTGACGTGAAAACAGTCGGGTCACGGCGGGTTCCGTCGTGAACGTGAGTAATATTTGAATATCGGGCCGTGAACGTTAGTGAACGCGAGGGAAAATGTCCAAGGCATGATTCACGTTAAATATTTAGTAACGACAATTTAATGCATACACTAAAAATCCCATAAGCCGCGGATTTTTTGTCACTATGACACCGGCAAAAGTTAGCCCTAACTTTTCCAGCGACAAAACGGAACCTAACTTTTAAATGGTCTAATTCTAAAATAATTTTTGCCTTGATTGTTAATTTAGTGACTTCTAAATTACCTAACATGTAAAGTAAATATGTATTCATTAAATTGTCGTACCGAATTACACTCAAGCTTTTTGTTTTATCGAAGTAAACTTAACATTTATAATTCGAGTTTCCTTGCTTTTGGGCAATTCAACTCAAAAAACTGCCAGAAAAAATTACTCGTCCTTCGGACTCGGAATTTTTTCAGAGGCAGTTTTTTTCGTTAATTGCCAAGCAAGAAATTCTCATTAAAATGTCAAGTTTACTTCGACAAAAAAAAGCTCTCGTGTAATTATAAGTGAATAAAAGGGCTGCAGAGTGCACCCTTTCCCGCTGCCCACCCATATGCAACATCTACAGCTGGAGTGGGAGGTCATTGTACTTTTGTGTGGCAGCCTGCAGGGACGGCGCTTCGCACCTGTGTCGTGTTGTAAATGTTGTGTCTACAGTCAATCGCGTGTCTGCGTCTATAGGCGACCATGTAGAACTTACTTTTACTTCATCAGACGTAAAAATACTTTTAAATCTAGAATTTCAAAGTGTTGCCTCGCAACATATACCTCCTTGTACTCGTATCAGTAAGGGAAACATCAATTCAAATGACAGCTTTTGGTATTAAAAGTCATGTCATTGAAGACGATTGCAAGAAATTTTATTGCGAGAAATCAGAATTTATCCCTTGTTTTAAGCTATTGTGTCTACTAACAGGTGGCGCAAAAGTAATCGCCCTATCGAAAGATGCTATAATTTTTGCAAATGGCTTCTTACGTCATTGCGACTTTGACATTTGTGAAGTAAAGAGAAGCAGAATACACGTAGACAAACCATGGCTCGCTATATTCCTCAAGAACGCGAAATAATTATTGTGTCAATGTTTTTGACAAATAATTGGTCAGTAGTTTTTGCTCGACGCGAATTTCGTCGTCGATTTCTTGGTAGTGTGGGACCAATTGGGCAAACACTTTGGCGGTTAATCGCTTGCCTCGAGGAGACTGGCTCAACAAGAGACAGTTGCAGACGTGGTCGGCTCCAGAGTATCAGTTCAGTCGAGAATATCGCTCCTGTGGCCGCAGATGCCCAAGAGGACCCTCAAACATCAACCAGACGACGGGCCACGCAATTGGGCATCAGTACACGATCTTTACAGGGAATTTTGGTGAAACACTTGAAGATGTTCCCGTACCAAGTGCAACCGCACACGCAGCACGAGCGACAGTGGATATTCTGAAGCAAGTTTTTCCCCGCCGTTTAATCTCTCGTTTTGGATATTTGAACTGTCCCTCAAGATCGCCCAATTTGACCGTTCCAGACTCCTTTCTTTGGGGTATTCTGAAGTCACGGGTCTATACGAACAAGCCACAGATCTTGGCGGCCCTAAAGGAGAACATCTGACTAGAAGTGAAGAATTTATCACCAGAAATTTTGAAAAGTCATGGAAAATACTGTGAAACGAGCCGGAATGTGCATCAACTCTGGCGGTGTTCACTTGACCGATATTATCTTAGCGACCTAATGAAAAAAAAATTAAACGTCTAAATAAACATAATCAACAACTTGGTGACATCTATGACATTTGTGACATCTGTGACATCTGTGACATCTGTGACATTTGTGACATCTGTGACATTTGTGACATCTGTGACATCTGTGACATCTGTGACATTGGTGACATCTATGACATTTGTGACATCTGTGACATCTGTGACATCTGTGACATCTTTGACATCTGTGACATTTGTGACATCTGTGACATTTGTGACATCTGTGACATCTGTGACATCTGTCACATCTGTGACATTGGTGACATCTGTGACATTTGTGACATCTGTGACATTTGTGACATCTGTGACATCTGTGACATCTGCGACATCTGTGACATCTGTGACATCTGTGACATTGGTGACACCTGTGACATTTGTGACATCTGTGACATCTGTGACATCTGTAACATCTGTGACATCTGTGACATCTGTGACATCTGTGACATTGGTGACATCTGTGACATTTGTGACATCTGTGACATATGTGACATCTGTGACATCTGTGACATCTGTGGCATTGGTGACATCTGTGACATTTGTGACATCTGTGACATCTGTGACATCTGTGATATCTGTGACATCTGTGACATCTGTGACATCTGTGACATTTGTGACATCTGTGACATCTGTGACATATGTGACATTGGTAACATCTGTGACATTTGTGACATCTGTGACATCTGTGACATCTGTGACATCTGTGACATCTGTGACATTTGTGACATCTGTGACATCTGTGACATCTGTGACATTTGTGACATCTGTGACATTTGTGACATCTGTGACATCTGTGACATCTGTGACATTGGTGACATCTATGACATTTGTGACATCTGTGACATCTGTGACATCTGTGACATCTTTGACATCTGTGACATTTGTGACATCTGTGACATTTGTGACATCTGTGACATCTGTGACATCTGTGACATCTGTCACATCTGTGACATTGGTGACATCTGTGACATCTGTGACATATGTGACATTGGTAATATCTGTGACATTTGTGACATCTGTGACATCTGTGACATCTGTGACATCTGTGACATCTGTGACATCTGTGACATCTGAGACATTTGTGACATTTGTGACATCTGTGACATTGGTGACATGGGTGATATTTGTGACATCTGTGACATCTGTGACATTTGTGACATCTGTGACATTTGTGACATCTGTGACATCTGTGACATCTGTGACATTGGTGACATCTATGACATTTGTGACATCTGTGACATCTGTGACATCTTTGACATCTGTGACATTTGTGACATCTGTGACATTTGTGACATTTGTGACATCTGTGACATCTGTGACATCTGTCACATCTGTGACATTGGTGAAATCTGTGACATTTGTGACATCTGTGACATTTGTGACATCTGTGACATCTGTGACATCTGCGACATCTGTGACATCTGTGACATCTGTGACATTGGTGACACCTGTGACATTTGTGACATCTGTGACATCTGTGACATCTGTGACATCTGTGACATCTGTGACATCTGTGACATTGGTGACATCTGTGACATTTGTGACATCTGTGACATATGTGACATCTGTGACATCTGTGACATCTGTGGCATTGGTGACATCTGTGACATTTGTGACATCTGTGACATCTGTGACATTTGTGACATCTGTGACATCTGTGACATCTGTGACATCTGTGATATCTGTGACATCTGTGACATCTGTGACATCTGTGACATTTGTGACATCTGTGACATCTGTGACATATGTGACATTGGTAACATCTGTGACATTTGTGACATCTGTGACATCTGTGACTTCTGTGACATCTGTGACATTTGTGACATCTGTGACATCTGTGACATCTGTGACATTTGTGACATCTGTGACATTTGTGACATCTGTGACATCTGTGACATCTGTGACATTGGTGACATCTATGACATTTGTGACATCTGTGACATCTGTGACATCTGTGACATCTTTGACATCTGTGACATTTGTGACATCTGTGACATTTGTGACATCTGTGACATCTGTGACATCTGTGACATCTGTCAAATCTGTGACATTGGTGACATCTGTGACATTTGTGACATCTGTGACATTTGTGACATCTGTGACATCTGTGACATCTGCGACATCTGTGACATCTGTGACATCTGTGACATTGGTGACACCTGTGACATTTGTGACATCTGTGACATCTGTGACATCTGTGACATCTGTGACATTGGTGACATCTGTGACATTTGTGACATCTGTGACATATGTGACATCTGTGACATCTGTGACATCTGTGGCATTGGTGACATCTGTGACATTTGTGACATCTGTGACATCTGTGACATTTGTGACATCTGTGACATCTGTGACATCTGTGACATCTGTGATATCTGTGACATCTGTGACATCTGTGACATCTGTGACATTTGTGACATCTGTGACATCTGTGACATATGTGACATTGGTAACATCTGTGACATTTGTGACATCTGTGACATCTGTGACATCTGTGACATCTGTGACATCTGTGACATCTGTGACATCTGTGACATTTGTGACATCTGTGACATTGGTGACATGGGTGATATTTGTGACATCTGTGACATCTGTGGCATTGGTGACATCTGTGACATCTGTGACATTGGTGACATCTATGACATTTGTGACATCTGTGACATCTGTGACATCTGTGACATCTTTGACATCTGTGACATTTGTGACATCTGTGACATTTGTGACATCTGTGACATCTGTGACATCTGTCACATCTGTGACATTGGTGACATCTGTGACATTTGTGACATCTGTGACATTTGTGACATCTGTGACATCTGCGCCATCTGTGACATCTGTGACATCTGTGACATTGGTGACACCTGTGACATTTGTGACATCTGTGACATCTGTGACATCTGTGACATCTGTGACATCTGTGATATCTGTGACATTGGTGACATCTGTGACATTTGTGACATCTGTGACATATGTGACATCTGTGACATCTGTGACATCTGTGGCATTGGTGACATCTGTGACATTTGTGACATCTGTGACATCTGTGACATCTGTGACATCTGTGATATCTGTGACATCTGTGACATCTGTGACATCTGTGACATTTGTGACATCTGTGACATCTGTGACATATGTGACATTGGTAACATCTGTGACATTTGTGACATCTGTGACATCTGTGACATCTGTGACATCTGTGACATCTGTGACATCTGTGACATTTGTGACATCTGTGACATCTGTGACATCTGTGACATTTGTGACATCTGTGACATTTGTGACATCTGTGACATCTGTGACATCTGTGACATTGGTGACATCTATGACATTTGTGACATCTGTGACATCTGTGACATCTGTGACATCTTTGACATCTGTGACATTTGTGACATCTGTGACATTTGTGACATCTGTGACATCTGTGACATCTGTGACATCTGTCACATCTGTGACATTGGTGACATCTGTGACATTTGTGACATCTGTGACATTTGTGACATCTGTGACATCTGTGACACCTGCGACATCTGTGACATCTGTGACATTGGTGACACCTGTGACATTTGTGACATCTGTGACATCTGTGACATCTGTGACATCTGTGACATCTGTGACATTGGTGACATCTGTGACATTTGTGACATCTGTGACATATGTGACATCTGTGACATCTGTGACATCTGTGGCATTGGTGACATCTGTGACATTTGTGACATCTGTGACATCTGTGACATTTGTGACATCTGTGACATCTGTGACATCTGTGACATCTGTGATATCTGTGACATCTGTGACATCTGTGACATCTGTGACATTTGTGACATCTGTGACATCTGTGACATATGTGACATTGGTAATATCTGTGACATTTGTGACATCTGTGACATCTGTGACATCTGTGACATCTGTGACATCTGTGACATCTGTGACATCTGAGACATTTGTGACATTTGTGACATCTGTGACATTGGTGACATGGGTGATTTTTGTGACATCTGTGACATCTGTGACATTTGTGACATCTGTGACATTTGTGACATCTGTGACATCTGTGACATTGGTGACATCTATGACATATGTGACATCTGTGACATCTGTGACATCTGTGACATCTTTGACATCTGTGACATTTGTGACATCTGTGACATTTGTGACATCTGTGACATCTGTGACATCTGTCACATCTGTGACATTGGTGACATCTGTGACATTTGTGACATCTGTGACATTTGTGACATCTGTGACATCTGTGACATCTGCGACATCTGTGACATCTGTGACATCTGTGACATTGGTGACACCTGTGACATTTGTGACATCTGTGACATCTGTGACATCTGTGACATCTGTGACATCTGTGACATTGGTGACATCTGTGACATTTGTGACATCTGTGACATATGTGACATCTGTGACATCTGTGACATCTGTGGCATTGGTGACATCTGTGACATTTGTGACATCTGTGACATCTGTGACATTTGTGACATCTGTGACATCTGTGACATCTGTGACATCTGTGATATCTGTGACATCTGTGACATCTGTGACATCTGTGACATTTGTGACATCTGTGACATCTGTGACATATGTGACATTGGTAACATCTGTGACATTTGTGACATCTGTGACATCTGTGACATCTGTGACATCTGTGACATCTGTGACATCTGTGACATCTGTGACATTTGTGACATCTGTGACATCTGTGACATCTGTGACATTTGTGACATCTGTGACATTTGTGACATCTGTGACATCTGTGACATCTGTGACATTGGTGACATCTATGACATTTGTGACATCTGTGACATCTGTGACAACTGTGACATCTTTGACATCTGTGACATTTGTGACATCTGTGACATTTGTGACATCTGTGACATCTGTGACATCTGTGACATCTGTCAAATCTGTGACATTGGTGACATCTGTGACATTTGTGACATCTGTGACATCTGTGACATCTGTGGCATTGGTGACATCTGTGACATTTGTGACATCTGTGACATATGTGACATCTGTGACATCTGTGACATCTGTGGCATTGGTGACATCTGTGACATTTGTGACATCTGTGACATCTGTGACATTTGTGACATCTGTGACATCTGTGACATCTGTGACATCTGTGATATCTGTGACATCTGTGACATCTGTGACATCTGTGACATTTGTGACATCTGTGACATCTGTGACATATGTGACATTGGTAACATCTGTGACATTTGTGACATCTGTGACATCTGTGACATCTGTGACATCTGTGACATCTGTGACATCTGTGACATTTGTGACATCTGTGACATTGGTGACATGGGTGATATTTGTGACATCTGTGACATCTGTGGCATTGGTGACATCTGTGACATCTGTGACATTGGTGACATCTATGACATTTGTGACATCTGTGACATCTGTGACATCTGTGACATCTTTGACATCTGTGACATTTGTGACATCTGTGACATTTGTGACATCTGTGACATCTGTGACATCTGTCACATCTGTGACATTGGTGACATCTGTGACATTTGTGACATCTGTGACATTTGTGACATCTGTGACATCTGCGCCATCTGTGACATCTGTGACATCTGTGACATTGGTGACACCTGTGACATTTGTGACATCTGTGACATCTGTGACATCTGTGACATCTGTGACATCTGTGACATTGGTGACATCTGTGACATTTGTGACATCTGTGACATATGTGACATCTGTGACATCTGTGACATCTGTGGCATTGGTGACATCTGTGACATTTGTGACATCTGTGACATCTGTGACATCTGTGACATCTGTGATATCTGTGACATCTGTGACATCTGTGACATCTGTGACATTTGTGACATCTGTGACATCTGTGACATATGTGACATTGGTAACATCTGTGACATTTGTGACATCTGTGACATCTGTGACATCTGTGACATCTGTGACATTTGTGACATCTGTGACATCTGTGACATCTGTGACATTTGTGACATCTGTGACATTTGTGACATCTGTGACATCTGTGACATCTGTGACATTGGTGACATCTATGACATTTGTGACATCTGTGACATCTGTGACATCTGTGACATCTTTGACATCTGTGACATTTGTGACATCTGTGACATTTGTGACATCTGTGACATCTGTGACATCTGTGACATCTGTCACATCTGTGACATTGGTGACATCTGTGACATTTGTGACATCTGTGACATTTGTGACATCTGTGACATCTGTGACACCTGCGACATCTGTGACATCTGTGACATCTGTGACATTGGTGACACCTGTGACATTTGTGACATCTGTGACATCTGTGACATCTGTGACATCTGTGACATCTGTGACATTGGTGACATCTGTGACATTTGTGACATCTATGACATATGTGACATCTGTGACATCTGTGACATCTGTGGCATTGGTGACATCTGTGACATTTGTGACATCTGTGACATCTGTGACATTTGTGACATCTGTGACATCTGTGACATCTGTGACATCTGTGATATCTGTGACATCTGTGACATCTGTGACATCTGTGACATTTGTGACATCTGTGACATCTGTGACATATGTGACATTGGTAATATCTGTGACATTTGTGACATCTGTGACATCTGTGACATCTGTGACATCTGTGACATCTGTGACATCTGTGACATCTGAGACATTTGTGACATTTGTGACATCTGTGACATTGGTGACATGGGTGATTTTTGTGACATCTGTGACATCTGTGACATTTGTGACATCTGTGACATTTGTGACATCTGTGACATCTGTGACATTGGTGACATCTATGACATTTGTGACATCTGTGACATCTGTGACATCTGTGACATCTTTGACATCTGTGACATTTGTGACATCTGTGACATTTGTGACATCTGTGACATCTGTGACATCTGTCACATCTGTGACATTGGTGACATCTGTGACATTTGTGACATCTGTGACATTTGTGACATCTGTGACATCTGTGACATCTGCGACATCTGTGACATCTGTGACATCTGTGACATTGGTGACACCTGTGACATTTGTGACATCTGTGACATCTGTGACATCTGTGACATCTGTGACATCTGTGACATCTGTGACATTGGTGACATCTGTGACATTTGTGATATCTGTGACATATGTGACATCTGTGACATCTGTGACATCTGTGGCATTGGTGACATCTGTGACATTTGTGACATCTGTGACATCTGTGACATTTGTGACATCTGTGACATCTGTGACATCTGTGACATCTGTGATATCTGTGACATCTGTGACATCTGTGACATCTGTGACATTTGTGACATCTGTGACATCTGTGACATATGTGACATTGGTAACATCTGTGACATTTGTGACATCTGTGACATCTGTGACATCTGTGACATCTGTGACATCTGTGACATTTGTGACATCTGTGACATCTGTGACATCTGTGACATTTGTGACATCTGTGACATTTGTGACATCTGTGACATCTGTGACATCTGTGACATTGGTGACATCTATGACATTTGTGACATCTGTGACATCTGTGACAACTGTGACATCTTTGACATCTGTGACATTTGTGACATCTGTGACATTTGTGACATCTGTGACATCTGTGACATCTGTGACATCTGTCAAATCTGTGACATTGGTGACATCTGTGACATTTGTGACATCTGTGACATTTGTGACATCTGTGACATCTGTGACATCTGCGACATCTGTGACATCTGTGACATCTGTGACATTGGTGACACCTGTGACATTTGTGACATCTGTGACATCTGTGACATCTGTGACATCTGTGACATTGGTGACCTCTGTGACATTTGTGACATCTGTGACATATGTGACATCTGTGACATCTGTGACATCTGTGGCATTGGTGACATCTGTGACATTTGTGACATCTGTGACATTTGTGACATCTGTGACATCTGTGACATCTGTGACATCTGTGATATCTGTGACATCTGTGACATCTGTGACATCTGTGACATTTGTGACATCTGTGACATCTGTGACATATGTGACATTGGTAACATCTGTGACATTTGTGACATCTGTGACATCTGTGACATCTGTGACATCTGTGACATCTGTGACATCTGTGACATTTGTGACATCTGTGACATTGGTGACATGGGTGATATTTGTGACATCTGTGACATCTGTGACATTGGTGACATCTGTGACATTTGTGACATCTGTGACATCTGTGACATCTGTGGCATTAGTGACATCTTTGACATTTGTGACATCTGTGACATTTGTGACATCTGTGACATCTGTGACATCTGCGACATCTGTGACATCTGTGACATCTGTGACATCTGTGACATTGGTGACATCTGTGACATTTGTGACATCTGTGACATTTGTGACATCTGTGACATCTGTGACATCTGCGACATCTGTCACATCTGTGACATCTGTGACATTGGTGACACCTGTGACATTTGTGACATCTGTGACATCTGTGACATCTGTGACATCTGTGACATTGGTGACCTCTGTGACATTTGTGACATCTGTGACATATGTGACATCTGTGACATCTGTGACATCTGTGGCATTGGTGACATCTGTGACATTTGTGACATCTGTGACATTTGTGACATCTGTGACATCTGTGACATCTGTGACATCTGTGATATCTGTGACATCTGTGACATCTGTGACATCTGTGACATTTGTGACATCTGTGACATCTGTGACATATGTGACATTGGTAACATCTGTGACATTTGTGACATCTGTGACATCTGTGACATCTGTGACATCTGTGACATCTGTGACATCTGTGACATCTGTGACATTTGTGACATCTGTGACATTGGTGACATGGGTGATATTTGTGACATCTGTGACATCTGTGACATTGGTGACATCTGTGACATTTGTGACATCTGTGACATCTGTGACATCTGTGGCATTAGTGACATCTTTGACATTTGTGACATCTGTGACATTTGTGACATCTGTGACATCTGTGACATCTGCGACATCTGTGACATCTGTGACATCTGTGACATCTGTGACATCTGTGACATTGGTGACACCTGTGACATTTGTGACATCTGTGACATCTGTGACATTGGTGACATCTGTGACATTTGTGACATCTGTGACATCTGTGACATTGGTGACATCTATGACATTTGTGACATCTGTGACATCTGTGACATCTTTGACATCTGTGACATATGTGACATCTGTGACATCTGTGACATCTGTGACATCTGTGACATCGGTGACATCTGTGACATTTGTGACATCTGTGACATATGTGACATCTGTGACAACTGTGACATCTGTGGCATTGGTGACATCTGTGACATTTGTGACATCTGTGACATCTGTGACATTTGTGACATCTGTGACATCTGTGATATCTGTGATATCTGTGACATCTGTGACATCTGTGACATCTGTAACATCTGTGACATTTGTGACATTGGTGACATCTGTGACATATGTGACATTGGTAACATCTGTGACATTTGTGACATCTGTGACATCTGTGACATCTGTGACATCTGTGACATCTGAGACATCTGTAACATTTGTGACATCTGTGACATTTGTGACATCGGTGATATTTGTGACATCTGTGACATCTGTGACATTGGTGACATCTGTGACATTTGTGACATCTGTGACATCTGTGACATCTGTGACATTAGTGACATCTTTGACATTTGTGACATCTGTGACATTTGTGACATTTGTGACATCTGTGACATCTGTGACATCTGCGACATCTGTGACATCTGTGACATCTGTGACATCTGTGACATTGGTGACACCTGTGACATTTGTGACATCTGTGACATCTGTGACATTGGTGACATCTGTGACATTTGTGACATCTGTGACATATGTGACATCTGTGACATCTGTGACATCTGTGACAACTGTGACATCTGTGACATTTGTGACATTTGTGACATCTGTGACATTTGTGACATCTGTGATATCTGTGACATCTGTGACATCTGTGACATCTGTGACATCTGTGACATTTGTGATATCTGTGACATCTGTGACATATGTGACATTGGTGACATCTGTGACGTTTGTGACATCTGTGACATCTGTGACATCTGTGACACCTGTGACATCTGTGACATCTGTGACGCCTGTGACATTTGTGACATCTGTGACATTGGTGACATCGGTGACATTTGTGACATCTGTGACATCTGTGACATCTGTGACATCTGTGACATTTGTGACATCTATGACATTTGTGACATCTGTGACATCTGTGACATCTGTGACATCTGTGACATTGGTGACATCTGTGACATTTGTGACTACTGTGACATCTGTGACATCTGTGACATCTGTGACATTGGTGACATCTGTGACATTTGTGACATCTGTGACATTGGTGACATCTGTGACATTTGTGACATCTGTGACATCTGTGACATCTGTGGCATCTGTGACATCTGTGACATTGTGACATCTGTGACATATGTGACAGAACTAATTTTTTTTATTTACAAACGAAGTTACTGTCTTAGGAAATCGAGTGAGGACGTTTGCGCCACCTTGTATTCTCATTGCAATATATCATGTAAATTATTTCACGTGCAAAACATATTTTATTTTTAGAGTTATCAGTTCTATTGTGGGTCATTCCGTGGTTTTAAATTTGAACAATATCTTCTATGTGAATTTGAATTTTCAAATAAAAGTTGCCGGACACGTCGTGAGTGGAGGGTTACGCCGTGAACGTGAGCGTGAGCATGCGTGAACGAGAGTGTTTAAAGCAAGCGAGAAACGTGCGTGACGTGAGTGCATTTTTACTTACAAGCCCATCTCTACCTTGGATTAAAATCTCATAGACAGCGCCATTTTAAGAATTCCCAGGCGGTTTTATTTCGAAAAATTACCCGCAGTCTGGTAGGGGCTTCGTTTTACTGCTTTGAAGAATAACTGCATTCGACTGTTTAAATGGGGGTTTAATAGTATTTTGCCGTACGAAATCTCAGATCTTTTCGTTTCTTCTTTGTTCAAACTTTGTTTAAACATGGATTTAGCAAAAAAGGTTTGAAACGGAGTGAAATAGTGTAAACCCAAAAGTGCACACAACTAGGCCACAAGAGCTGCGTAATGCGTGCTAGGTTAAGTGTTTATAAACAGACTTTGCAATTTTATCGAACGCACTAGGTCATGTTACAAAGCATTACAGCGAGCGCTTTGACAAGGTGTGCAGTTTGCGGGGTCAGTAGGTCGTGTTACAAACAATGTGTATACAATTACGATGTACTAAATGCCTGCACTCGTGTTTTTTAATAATATGTTTCGTCCAGCACCATACAACTACCCGTTGTAAAGTGGTAGACGGCTCGGATTAGAAATCAAACACACACACGATTTTAATGTATTTAATTCCCACGCGGGTGAGTACAGTAAACGATTGAATACAAAAAACAAGACAACACGCGCTGCACTGAACAGCTCGCGTCACACCTCGTGGCCAACAAACTCGGCACATCGAGCTCTCTCTTATAACTAACTAACAGTTCTGGTCCTAAACCAGACGCGCTGTTGCCACGTTGTGCATCCAACTTCCAACTCGTCAGCCAGTGGTTTCCGACATACTCCGACCTGAGTAATTTTGAAACATTAAAAATGACTCACAAATAAAAGGACACCAGATAAGGCTTTACAAATAATCACTATTTCTACACTCGGATAATACAAAAATGTAAAATGGGTAAATAGGTACCACTACCAACTACTAACGAAACTGAATAGGTAACCTAGACACACGTCCACTACGCGTTAACTTTTCTTTGAAAACGATTGCTCTGCTTTTAATGTCACTCAGGACATCAGACACTCCCGCAACTCCCGCACTAACATCTTCCGAATCGATTGCTCTGCTTTTAATGTCACTCAGGACATCAGACACTCCCGCAACTCCCGCACTAGCATCTTCCGGATTGTCCTTTTCTTGAAGTCGCTCGTCTTGTATTGGCAGAGAGCTGATGCACTCTAGGGGGTAAAGCCTCTGGATCGTTCTTAGCAGCTGTCCGCGGGCAGTGTCAACTCGCACCAGGCGCACCTGCCCATCTGGACCTGGAAGTAGCTCAGTCACACGACCAAGTGGCCAGTCTATACGTTTGTCGTTGTCGTTCCCTATAAGGACGATCTGTCCCAAAACTAGTTGTTTAGACCGCTTTCTGCAGTTCAATGATTTCAACTGTCCCAAGTATTCGTTCCGGAATCGGCGCCGCAAAGTCTCCCGTAGGGTCTGCTTGTATCTCATTCTGCGGCAGAGAGACGCTTCATCCACGGCATCACAGTCCGGTATTCCGATCTCCGGTTGGTCCTTTAAGAACATTGCAGGTGTGAGAGCCATAAGTTCTTCTGAGTCGCCTGACACGTAGGTGAGGGGTCTAGCATTCATCGTCGCCTCACAATCGCAAAGAAGCGTCAAAAGATCTTCATAATTGAGCGAAGCACGTCCGAGTACTTTGCGAAGCAACCCGTTTAACACACCAACCAAACGCTCCCAAAAACCGCCCCACCATGCGGCCGTAGGTGGGTTGAACCGCCACGATATACGTTGCACAGAGATCTCTTCCATTATCTTTGGCCAGTCCAACTTTGCGAACGCGTTCTCCGTACCGACAAAATTAGTGCCTCGGTCACTGTATATAGTACTCGGTCGTCCGCGTCTTGCCACAAATCTACGCAACGTTTGAAAGAAGCTCGGAGTAGACAAGGAAGTAGTCAGTTCGAGGTGCACTGCCCGGTACACGGCACAAGTAAACAAACACACCCAAGCCTTTTCTCTAGTTCTCAAATACAGCGGGCCGGCGAAATCTATCCCGATAACTTCGAATGGCACAGCATCGCGTACCCGATTGAAAGGCAGAGGTGGTGTGTCAGCCGCATATGGTTTGGCATCATGTCTTTTGCACGTAACGCACTTACTTATTACTGCTCTTATGGCACGTCTACCTCCCATGATCCAATATTTTTCCCGGAGCATACTTAACAGTCCTTGCGTACCTACGTGACAATTCGCGGTATGCGCTTCAAAAATCAAGCTGCGGATAACCGGGTGCTTGGCTGGTAGCACTATCGGAAAACGAAAACTTTCACTATCCTGCCGATTCGATACACGTGCTTTCAATCGGATTACCCCGGAATCACTGCAAAACGGATTGAGAGCACTTAAGCGGTTATCGGTCTCATCGCGAAATGTTTCTTGTTGAATCACTTTAAACACGAACAGTTCAGCGTCATTAATTTCGACAACGGTCAACGAACCTCGACGTCGTTGCTGGGGTGAGCTTGAATTCTTGGTAAATCGAAAAACCCAAGCAATCATGCGGATGGTCATAGTGTATTTAGAAAAGTGAGTCAAATGCCACTCATCCGAGCTACAGTTCAGCAGGGTGACAACCACCTTCTTCCGCTTCTCGCCGTTGATCTCTTCTTCGTCGTATTCTGGGTCTTCTGATGCCCATGTAGTCTGCGGTCCATATAACCAACTTGGCTCCTCCCACCATCTCGATTCCAACAGATGTTTAGGAGAACACCCGCGTGAGGAAAGGTCGGCCGGATTGTAGACGCCTGGCACATGCCTCCAGTCTTCCACCTTGGTCAGAGAGCAAATTTCCGCCACTCTATTCCCTACAAATGGCGCCCAGTCTTCTTGTCGTCGAATCCAGGAGATAGCCGTAGATGAATCACTCCAATAAAAGCACTCTATGTTGTTTCCCAAATCTGCACGTACAGACCGGCACAGTCTTGCACCAATAGTGGCAGCTAACAACTCCAGGCGAGGAATGGTCATCTTCTTCAAAGGGGCTACTCTCGCTTTGGCGGTGAGGAGGCGAACCACTACAGTGCCATTCTTTTCAATTCTTAGGAAAATGACCGCTGCATAAGCGTCTTTTCTGGCGTCGCAGAACGTATGCATACTTAAGTGTTCTGCTTCTCCCGGTCCGGCAAGTATCCATCTAGGAAGTTCAACAGCAAGCAGGTGCGGAAGCTCCTTGATCCATTTGTGGAATTCCTGCTCAGTATCGTCATCTACCGGTGCATCCCAACTTAATCGCTGTCCCCACAGCCGTTGCAGTAAAAGTTTTGGCTTTAACGTAGCAGGACAAGTAGCTCCAATCGGGTCAAATATGCGCTGGGTCACTGAGAGGATCGGCCTTTTCGTCACAACGCTATCTCGCAAGGAGCTGTCATCTTTTACACAGCTTTCACTAATAGCCAAGGTATCTTTAGTAGGGTGCCAAGTTAAACCAAGCACTGACAATGCATTTGAATGTGTACCAGTGGGCCGGGTGTTTACCCGGGAGTTTTCCCACCCTTGCAAGTCAAAATGTGCTTCAGCCATGACCATACTAGCTTCTCGAATGAATTGGTCCAAAGCACCTTCATCTGGTACGCTGGTCACGCAATTGTCGACGTAGAAACTGCTTCGTAATTTCAAAATGGATTCGCGCGAATACGTCGAGTTCAGCTCGCACTGTTTTAATTGCTCAGAAAGGTGGTGATCGATCGTCGCCCCCAACAGAAAGGGACTGCTACTCAGGCCAAAAACAACGCGACGGTGTCTATACACCTGCTCATTTCCCTCTTCATCGAACCATAAAAAACGGAGGAAATCTCGGTCGGCCTCATGTATGCTGATTTGTAGGAACGCTTTGCGAATATCTGATACAACTCCAATTCTTTGGATCCTAAATCTCAACAGAACCGATGGTATTAATTCTACGAGGTTGGGTCCCTTTTCGAGACAGTGGTTTAATGATGGCTTGTCCTTTTCACGAGCAGAAGCATCGAACACGGGTCGAATCTTCGTGGTCAAACTATTGTCTTTCACGACTGGCCTGTGAGGTAGATAATGAACGTTGGAATCAATCGTCGTCGCAGGAACTATTTCAATTATTTCTTCGTCATATTTCTCGAAAAGCTCCTCCCTCCGCAGTTTTCTTACCGTAGTATCTAATCTGTTTCTTGCACTGTTGTAGTTGTCAGTCAGCGGAGGGTGGCCCTCCAACCAAGGCAACCTGACTTCGTAACGTCTCTTTTCATTTTTCGTCACTGTCTGCAAGAAATGTTGCTGAGCTGCTTCTGCCATTTATTATCGGGACCTTTTTTCAGAGGGTTCAGTAATTCCCAGCACATCTAGTTTCCATAGCTCCGCTACGCAAGCTTCATTCACCAAAAGAGAAAATACTGTCAGGGTTGTGCTCGTTGTGGGCGCACTCACAGGTATGCATCCCGAAATGGTCCATCTTAATAGAGTCTCCACTGCCACCAATCCACACGTTAGAATGTGTATCCGGCCAGTGTATAATTTGCCTGCAACATCAGCACCGATCAAGAGTTCTATGTGACCTTCACCATAAGCATCATCTAAATGAATATTGAAGTGCTTTAATTCCTCCATCCAAGGGCCGTAAAATACAGGCGGAATATTCTGGCAGATCATCGGTTGGTCTAGCAGTTCGAACGTACACGAATAGTCGCCATGACTCAATCTGACGTCGAAGCAGTCGTGTCTCCGCTCTTGCTGGGTACCCCCGAATAGGCAATGGATAATCTGGTCTCGCCTTTTTGATTTGCAGCCCAATTGTTGCGCTGTTGACTTCAAAATGTAGGAGCGTTGGGAACCGCAGTCGATTAACGCGCGAATTTCTCTTGATCCACATTCGGTGTTGATCATCACACGCAAGGTCTCTAAGAACACGTAGCCGCTCGTGTTATTCACCAAAGTTTGCTCCGCGGGAACCATTTCGCTTTTAGGTTCGTCATGCTTATGCGCCGGCAGCTTAGGACACATCAAAACCACATGGGTCCGCTACACATAATGCACTTTAAACGTCCTCGGCACCTACGCGATATGTGCCCAGTTTTAAGACAACGAAAACAGGCCGCTTTTCCGGTTAAAATGTTCCTTTTGCGTTTCAAAGCGAATTCCTGGGCTTTAAACCACGCTTCGCTTTCGTGAACACCCTCGCAAAATACGCACTTAACTGCCACTGTTGTAACGATTCGCCCAGTCGAAATGCGTGTCCACGAGAATTACGACGCTAGCACGGTGTCGTAGGGCAAAAAACATAACATATTCGAATTAACCTATATTTGCAGCTACACGCGGTTTTCAACGTCGAACGTGACCTTCGTGCGCGAAGGTTGGCACCACTGCAACTTACTTTGGGCAAATCGTCTCCCCGGCCAGTAGCGTCCCGTCGATTTCTGCAGAAGGCGGCCAATCGGACCCTCCACGCACAGATGCAAAACGGGTTGTCGGCGCGTAAAGAACTGGCAACTGGACGCCCAGCATAATTAATTAAATTCATTGTAAAATACATTTTATTTGATTTCTTAAGAGTGATACTGATGTTTGTAAATATTGAACATTATAATTAAACTGTCTAAAATTCTCCTAGTGTTTGCTGGCTAATTTCCAAGTGTATATCTGGCTGAGCCAAATTATCTCAGACTGAGAAAGATACCGGAAGGAAATTTATTAAATTCATTAGCCCTAATTAGCAGAGGGCTAGTACCGTTTCATGGCGCCCGCGAAGGGACCCTGAGCTCAGATATACATAGAGATTAGCAAGCACCCGCCGGAAGCTCCAGAACTAGAATTTGGCATCCGATACCTGAAAAATATTTGTTTAAAATTTTGTAATATGAAAAATTTACAAAACCTGTTACAGTTTAGCCGTCCAGCGAAATCTTCCGGAACCCAGAACCAGTCAGAACCAGTGATGTCCAGTATAGCATTCCTAGATCCCTGTCCAAGTCCTTTCCTGTATCTAGATAAGATCTTTCCGAAATCCCGTGTAGTCCAGATAAGATCTTTCCGAAATCCAGTCTAGTCCGTAAATCCTCCTGCAACCCTCAGGGACCAGTTTGCCTACTGGTTCGGGCTTAGCGACCCCGAGGCACCCTAGCGAAAAAGGCGAAGAAGGCGAAGAAGGCAAAAGAATGCCAGGCCATGGCCGGAATGCCAGAAGATGGCCGGAATGCCAAAAGATGGCCGAAGACAGGACAATCTAGGTGTCCGCCCGTGGAAGATGGCCGAAGACAGGACAATCCAGATGTCCGCGAGTGGAAGTCTTCGTGTGCCAGTTCCGCCGTTGTATCCAAAAATTTTCAGGTATCGCATGCCAAATTCTAGTTCTGGAGCTTCCGGCGGGTGCTTGCTAATTTCCAAGTGTATATCTGGCTGAACCAAATTATCTCCGACTGAGAAAGATACCCGAAGGAAATTTATTAAATTCATTAGCCCTAATTAGCAGAGGGCTAGTACCGTTTCATGGCGCCCGAGCAGAGACCAATTTCTTCTTAATAAAGGCCGATACGAAGTCGACCTTGAAGGCCCCTTTAAGATTGCACTTAATTTCTGTTTGACTACAGGACTGGACTTACCGTTCGAAACATCTCCCTGTCGTAACACCGGAGATCTGCGGCGCCCTCGAGGCCATGAGCTGTCGAAGTCGCCTCCACGAACCGGAACTCCAGGTGGACAAACGTCGACAACTTCCCCTCCGGCCGCAACTTGCACAAACACTTCACCGTGTCCACAAGAATTACAACGCTAACACGGTGTCGTAAGGCAAAAAACATAACATATTCGAATTAACCTATATTTGCAGCTACACGCGGTTTTCAACGTCGAACGTGACCTTCGTGCGCGAAGGTTGGCACCACTGCAAATTACTTTGGGAAAATCGTCTCCCCGGCCGGTAGCGTCCCGTCGATTTCTGCAGAAGGCGGCCAATCGGACCCTCCACGCACAGATGCAAAACGGGTTGTCGGCGCGTAAGGAACTGGCAACTGGACGCCCAGCATAATTAATTAAATTCATTGTAAAATACATTTTATTTGATTTCTTAAGAGTGATACTGATTGTAAATATTGAACATTATAATTAAACTGTCTAAAATTCTCCTAGTGTTTGCTGGCTAATTTCCAAGTGTATATCTGGCTGAACCAAATTATCTCCGACTGAGAAAGATACCCGAAGGAAATTTATTAAATTCATTAGCCCTAAATAGCAGAGGGCTAGTACCGTTTCATGCCATCTTCCACGGGCGGACACCTGGATTGTCCTGTCTTCGGCCATCTTTTGGCATTCCGGCCATGTCCTGGCATTCTTTTGCCATCTTCGCCTTCTTCGCCTTTTTCGCTAGGGTGCCTCGGGGTCGCTAAACCCGAACCAGTAAACAAACTGGTCCCTGAGGGTTGCAGGAGGATTTACGGACTAGACTGGATTTCGGAAAGATCTTATCTGGACTACACGGGATTTCGGAAAGATCTTATCTAGATACAGGAAAGGACTTGGACAGGGATCTAGAAATGCTATACTGGACATCACTGGTTCTGACTGGTTCTGGGTTCCGGAAGATTTCGCTGGACGGCTATACTGTAACAGGTTTTGTAAATTTTTCATATTACAAAATTTTAAACAAATCTTTTTCAGGTATCGGATGCCAAATTCTAGTTCTGGAGCTTCCGGCGGGTGCTTGCTAATTTTCAAGTGTATATCTGGCTGAACCAAATTATCTCCGACTGAGAAAGATACCCGAAGGAAATTTATTAAATTCATTAGCCCTAATTAGCAGAGGGCTAGTACCGTTTCACTGTTATCTTTGACAGACGCCGAACTATCACAACGTAGTCCAAACCCTTCGGATGCTAACGAAATCCGCTGCTCGTTTTCCACCTCGTTTCTCAGAAAGCACATCAAATTCTTTAAGTGGTCTTCAAGCGATTCTTTGTCTACAAGAGATTCGTTAGAACCAAGGTTACTCCTTGTTATTGCTTCGGTTCGTCGTCCTACACGCTGCCAAGTTCGTAGTAAATCTTCAGGCAAACACGACTCGATCAAAGGGAATAGCATCGCCGCGCATTTCTCCGACGTAATGCCCAGCGTATCAAGCGCGCGTAATTGCGTCTCTATTCTATCGTACAGCGTCGCAACGTCCATCTTATCCCGGGCTACACAGTTGTTTATAATGAGTTTAAGTAGTTCCCGAACGTAAACTTCGATTTGCAAGTCATCCCTGCCAAAACTCGATTTCAATGCGCTCAAAATATTTTCATAATTTTCGCCAATGGCGGGAAAACTTTCCACCAATTGCCGCGCTCTGCTTCCCGCAACCGTCGCTTGACGTAAATACTCAATTGTATCTTCGTTGGCAATATCTATGTCTTCATGCACCTTTTTAAATTGCGCCCAAAACGGAAGCCATTCTCGAATATTACCGTCAAAATTTTTGAACTCGATAGCAGGCAGCTTAAATTTGCGCTTGTGTGCGATCCCGTCCATAAAACCGTCAAATTCGGATCTCGCATCGGACAAAATCGATCGTCGGTCTTCCGCGCAAGCCGCCGTATTTCGTGTTAATAGCAAACTCTACACGCGAAGTTTAAAATCCGCAAATCGTTTATCGTATGCGTCACGTTGTTCTATTTCCAACAATAGTTCGTCTTCGCTTACGTCTGCAGCGAGAAGCGCATCGTACACAACACCGTCCACGATTTTCACATCACCGTGTTTATTCGCTAATAATTCAAATGCTACCTGTATTCGCTGATAATCTTCATCCCCAGCTTGGTCCGGATGCTGCGAAAATATGAGCTCCAGGTCGTTGGCTCCTTTTGTAAAAGCCGCACGAAGCACCTTCCTGTGTTTCTTGCTTGATTCCATTTCGCCGACTTGACAAGACTCGTTTCACACCCACGCGCGTACAGCAGACAACGCACCACGTGTCGAACACAGAACGAGTCCGTCAGTCCTCTCAAAATGTTTACTTTCTTAACCCGCGTCCTGTCACGCGTTCGCCAATTATGTTGTGTCCACCCGTTGTAAAGTAGTAGACGGCTCGGATTAGAAATCAAACACTCACACGATTTTAATGTATTTAATTCCCACGCGGGTGAGTACAGTAAACGATTGCATACAAAAAACAAGACAACAAGCGCTGCACTGAACAGCTTGCGTCACACCTCGTGGCCAACTAACTCGGCACATCGAGCTCTCTCTTATAACTAACTAATAGTTCTGGTCCTCAACCAGACGCGCTGTTGCCACGTTGTGCATCCAACTCGTCAGCCAATGTTTTCCGACAAGTTAAAAAACATGATACACATTTACTGTATATAACCTCTGTAATGTGATATTTAATTCAATATACTTTTAGCAATGAGATTGTATTCATTGATAGTGGTTGAAGAAGGCAAAAATTGTCGGTAACGGGGTGGTTTGGCCTGACCATCACACGCTATCTCTTATAACAACGAAAATAAGCTCCATATCCTGTCAAGGAACCAACCTGGTTCTACAAACTATAAAAAAGTGCTAAGTTCCAAGGTGGATCTGGCTAACTTTTTTACATTGGTCCTTCGAGCCGGACTCAAATTTTGGGCTATTTGGGCAGCTTGTCCGGAGTTTGGAGGAAGAAGATTAAATAGACCAAAATTGGCCTTTTTTACATTGTTCCTTCGAGCCAACAACTCCCCGGTCAAGAAGAAACTGGATTTTGGAGACAAATCCTCAAACCAATCAACTGGAGACAGAAGAATAGAAGTTAGTGCAACAATCAAGAGTCCTGGGTCACGCGGAGCAGATCTAAAACTCTGGGCAAATTAAGCAACTGGACCGGATCTGCCATATCCGTTGGAAAAATTTTGGAGGACTCGCAACAAGATTGGTATGTACTTTTCTGTAAATAGATTGGGGAGAAGTACAAATTGAGCCGTCGCCAAGGAGAAACTTCATACGACTCAACCAAAGGGATTCCCGCCACAGGGGCGAGAATAAGTGATAGCAGCAAACGTCCTGCTAAGAAATTCCAACGGCTTCCGCCGTGCAGCGAGAAGAATCTTCAGCGGCATTCGTCCCGCTAAGAATTTCGAAATTACAAAAGTGGTAAGATACTACTTATTAAGCCAGGTTTAGTTCCAACGCCAGTAAAAGAAGCTGCAAGTATTAGTACCCTTTTGAAAAGCTATTCAATTCCAAGGTAAATAAACAAAAAGGAATTTAATTAATTAATTACTGCCCAGCTCTGGGTCAGGCTAGTGATGAATCATTTATGCTTTAAAGCTAAGATAGGTTACTCTGTTCTAAATTAAGTTTATTTATTTTCATATTATCAATATACAACAATTGTCACATACATTATTAGGGGCTATAAATAAATAAACCCTGCTGTTAACAGTGATTTAAGCAAATATGTGTTACATTCACATGGCCAAAACTGTTGAACATGAACAAAATCAAAACAGTTTGAATGCGACCTATTACCTCTGGTTTGAACAGAAACGTCTTTTATTTAACCTGTAAATTTTATTCATACATATTGATAATATACATATGGTTGTGTGGTGGCTTTAAGGTATGATACTAGAAATCATTTAATAATTTTATAGAGCATGTTCATGTATACAAGTGGAAGTAATTTCTATAATTTGGGTAACTTGCTATATTACAAGCACCTCCAAATGGGGGGATGTACAAGTGACAAGAAATTACAAATTAGATGTAATTAAGTTAATAGCCGTACATTTTATAATTACATACTTTAAAGCATCTTACAAATATCAGATGTAAATCAAATTGCTAAATACCTATGTTCTTAATAATGTTCAACTAAGATACCTTTTTGTATTGCTTTATACAAATTATACAAGCAAAAGGTTTACCTCCTGGATGTATCTTCACATGCATAATTAAGTGGCTGCGCCATGTTGGTCTATACTCATATATACAGGGTACATACAAGTACATGTAGAAATTAACTGGCATATTCTAAGACAAAAAATTCCCATCAATATGAGTCCGCAAGTTCTTCATTTTCGAAATATAGGATGTTGTATGTGAGAGAAAAATTGTAAATTTTGTTAAATTTTGAAAAGCCTTTGGTATATTAATTACAAATTTGATGTGTGTACATGCGGCGCCAAGGACATTTTTGTGCGTCGGTAAACCATCTTTTAATTCAACAGTGGCGTGCATATGAAACCAGGTGCTTCAATGTTTTTGTACACACCAAATTTTTAATTAATATTCCGTTTTCAAAAGAACAAAATCTACGTTTAAGTATTTTTCTCAAATTCAACATCCTGTATTTTGAAAACGAAGGACTTGCGGACCCATTTTGATCAAAACTTTTTGTCTTAAAATAAGCCAAGGAACATGCCAGTCAATTTTCTACACTTAGTCAGGAAACACCGAGTAGAACAATAATAAGCATGAGCAGTCATATGCTCTGCTAAACCGCTTTTATGTATAAATTTATATCACAAAATAAGCACTACTAAAAGTTTTCTTTTATATTGCAGCATGATTCCTCATATGCTTAAGTAATGTATGTTTGTGGGCTGATTTATACTCACAAATAGAACAAGAATAAGGTTTTTCTCCTGTATGAGTCCTTATATGTTCAACCAATGTTCTTTTCTCGGCTGCTTTATACTGACAAACAAAAAACGAGTAAGGTTTTTCTCCTGTATGTGTCTTTATATGTGTAACTAATGTGTGTTTGTTTCTTGCTCTATATTCACAAACAGAACAAGCATACGGTTTGTCTCCTGTATGAGTTTTCATATGTGCCACCAAATTACTTCTCTTGGTTGCTTTGTGGTCGCAAATAGAACAAGAATAAGGCTTTTCTCCTGTATGCGTCCTTATATGTTCAACTAATGACTTTTTCTGGGCTGCTTTATACTGACAAAGAGAACAAGAGTAAGGTTTTTCTCCTGTATGAGTTTTCATATGTGTCACCAAATTATTTCTCTGGGTTGCCTTATACTCACAAATAGAACAAGAATAAGGTTTTTCTCCTGCATGCATCCTTATATGTTCAACTAATTTACTTTTCTGGGTTGCTTTATATTCACAAATAGAACAGCTATACAGTTTTTCTTCTGTATGGGTTTTCATATGTTTCGCTAACTTACTTCTCTGGGTTGCCTTATAGCAGCAAATAGAACAAGAATGAGATTTTTCTTCTGTATGTATTTTGATATGTCTATCTAAACTACTTCTATCAGATGCTGTGTATCGACAAACAGAACATGCCCAAGGCTTTTCTCCACTATGAGTTTTCATATGTTCCATCAGATGACACTTTTCTTTTGTTTGAAATTCACAGATTTTGCAGCTTATAAATAGTTTCTCTACAAGGATTTTACTTCCTGGATATGTAACGTCCAATTCATGTTTTATATCAAGTTCCTCTTGTTTAATAGTAAGTATTTGGTAAGCTGCGTAGTTGAGAGTCTCGTCGGTGATCTCTAGATTTGCAGACAACTTCCCACCTGCTTCACTTTCATCGACATTGCTCATTGAATTGCACCCATTATAATCAACTAATTCATGCTTTACGTTCATTGTTATAAATTCGAAGAGCTCCAATTTAGCAACAAATTAACTAAAAAAGATAATAGTTTAGATTGTCTTATAACTTTACTTCATTCACTTACATGGAGTATATTTTGTAATATGAAATTCAAATAATAATTTTAGTCACGGCTTGAGCAGCAAACGAAAGTATTCTAGAGATCTAGGGGAACTGAGTGTCACAGCACAATACCTCATGATATGAACAAAGAGGATACTATCCTCTTTGGATATGGATTGATGTTTAGAGCACCGTTAATAACTACACCGTGCCGACCAATTATAAAAAGGAGGTGGAGTTCAGTAATGGCGCCGAATTCAAAAAAAGATAATCTATGTTGAGTAGAAGAGTACACCTACATTTAATTGTTCCCTTTGAAAAAAAAATCGGAGAAATTATTAAAGAGCTCGTATAAAAATTATGCATTTAATGTAAAAATATATATAAAAAATGATACTTAATTGAAGTATTTAGTGCTTTACGTTATCACTTCTATACATAATACAAATTGTTAATTCATTGATTACCAATTTTATCAATGTATGCATTCATGTGCTTACTGTATGATAATTCATTAATGCTCATAAATAAATAAAAAATGGGAATACATTTCAGTTTCTAATGGGAATCCTCTAATTATTAAGAATTTTATAACGTCATTTTATCTGTTTTAAGTTTTTATGATTATCACAAATGTGAATCTATTTAACAATATGTAGTGGATGTTCAATTTCTAAGAATTCTGTTTAAAAGATAAACTTCTTTTAGTGTAAATTTTTGTTTATTTGCAGTTTATGGGAAGGCAAAGCTATCATTTAACTGAAATTTTAGATTTTGCCGTGTAATCATACTAACTTAAATTTTATTGTAAACACTAACAATTAAACTTGCATATTTACTCAGTTTTAACCTTTTGTTATCAATTAGAAAATCATCATCATCATCATCATCATCACTTATAATAATGCAGAAGACTAAAAGCCGTGTTTACACAACTAAAAGTACTATGGTTGCGTTCCACCATTTCTATTTTCGGATTTTTGTAAACAAACTTCCCTTAACTTTTAATAGCGATATTATCACAGAAAACAATTATTTATTATGCATATTTTTTGTGTTTTTTAAAACTATTGACTCAGCTTCGAAGGCAAGTCCACTTTGGTTAATTTTCATATCTGCTCATTGAACGCTCCCAAACTTGAAGCCGCACGCACGCGCTAGAAAGGCGTGTCTTTAAAGATTAGGTTAGATAACCTACAAATTTTCAGATTTGGTTACGTTTTACAAAGTTGTGGTGTTGTGTAGTTAACGGCCAAGTTTACGATACATTGCTTGAAGCTGCCAAAGAAGCCGGCAGGTATTTTACCTCGCAAAACTTTGAACAATTACAAAATATTACAAGTTACTAATTGCAGAAGACGTAGACAGAATTGTAACATCTCAGCTGTCATTTGATGATTTGAAAACCATTAATGGCCAAGTTCAAATGTTCAAATACACTGAGCGACAAAAGTCTGTGTTCACGAATAATTTTTCCAATTTTACATACTGAAAATGGTTTCTGGCGCTTAAAATCTGATGTCAATGTTTACGTATCAACAAACTTCAGGTGGATACGCAAGAACACTTTATCAATTGCATGCATCGTGTTGGTAGATACAGCCTGGAAAGACACGTCCAATCATTGTGAGTTTTTTGAGTTACAGATATCGGCAGGCAGTCTACTCTAAAAATCTCTCTTGAAGAATACCAGGGTTGTGATTAAGGAAGACTTGACGAGGGCAAATCTACAGCTGTTACAAGAATCCCAAAAAATTGTAGGAAAGGGGAAGGCGTGGGCACGCGATGGAAGAGTTTACGTGAACGTAAACAATTCAGTTAAAGTAATTAACATTTAACTTTCATCAAGTTATAAGGGAACCTACTAGAGTTGGTTTAAATAAAATGTCTTTGTTGGATGTGATTATTACATCGTCTTTAGAGTTAATTATGGAGTCGGGTGTGAAAAACGTAGAATTATCAGATCACGAACTTGTGTACTGCCACATTAACATGAAACTTCCTAAGTATGCCCCTGTGGCTCATGTATTTACAAGTTTTAAGCATTTTAATTTGAGTAAATTTAACGCAGACTTAGAAATGCTACCATTGCATAAGATATATTACATGCATGATGTTAACGATAAGGTTGAATTTTTTAACAATCAATTAATCTTTTTAACGAGCATGCTCTATGGCAATCCATTACCTTTAAATATAAACCTGCCCCATGGCTGACAGATAACATTAAATTGTTAATGAAATTAAGAGATCGAGCGAAAAGTAAGTATATAAAACAACGAAATGAGAGTGCTTGGGATTATTACAAGCTGCTTCGTAATTATACAAACTTAGCAATTAAAAATTAAAAACAAGCTTACTTTCAATTTAAAGCTACTCATAGCAGCAGTAAAGAAATGTGGAATGAACTGAAAAGGTTGAATGTGGGTAGCTCAAATTCTAATAAAAATAAAAACAATACTGATATCCCGAATGTAGATGAAATTAATAAGTATTATATAAATAGTATACCTAACTTGCCAGTTGATGAAGATTTATATAATTTTTACTCAAATAATGTATTAGTAGAAGCATTTTTGGAATTTGAACCTGTGGCCACTGAGGAAATTATAAAAATAATTAATTCATTAAAAAGCAATTCAGTAGGACCAGATGGATTAAATGCTAAAATGTTGAAGCTGTGTTGCCCTCACATTGGTCAATACCTGGCTCACATTATTAATACTTGCATTACGCAAAATGCATATCCTAATTTATGGAAATCTGCATTTGTAGTTCCCTTGCCTAAAGTTGAACGTGCTGTTGAACTAAAAGATTTCAGACCAATTATAGTAGGAGAGCTGGTGACATTTGTTGGTGATCATTTAGTTAAGGCCTATTTTTTGAGAGAATGTTGCTGGAGGCATGTATAAGTGTCAGCTGTAAGGATTCTCCTAGATAGCGGTATCGGAGGGAGGCAGAACACCCTAAATGTGCACTGTCAGTATATGTCAAATTCGAGGTCAGCCGGTTAGGTTTTGTGTCAGTTTGTGTCAAAACTGACGGAAAACATAACCTGCTAACCTCGAATTTGACATAACTTACACTAAAAAAGTCCATAAGGGGCGGCTGTGGAAATTGAAACATATGAATAATAGGTTGGTGGCATTGTAAGTCTAAGGTCAAATGTTTTGGAGATATTAACAATTTTATGCAAAAAATAAGTCGGCTGCTGTAAGCGACAGAAAACAATTGAATGAAGGAAAACGTTACCAAAAAATTATGATTTTTGTAAACTATCTTTCAAGTGTAAAATGGTGGATCTGGGTATTAATGTTATACAGAGTGCTCAATATTTGCAAATTTAATTTCTTTTTTTTTTCAAATGAAACGCCCTGTATATTTTTGTATTTTTGAAAAGCCCTTTTAATGAACTTTCTTTTGATATGTTACTTCATACCTCTTAAGTTCCAACTGTTTTTCAGATATGCGAGTTTAAACATAAAAAACAATTTAAACCCCTTAAGATGCTTTATTTCAAGGGATAAAAAACAAACGCCTTTATAATAATGATTTAAACACTTGAATTCTTCAAACAAAAGATAAAACCAAGCTTAAAATACAAAAATTGAACCAGAACTCAAAACTAGAAATAACCAATACGAAAAAAGCAAAAAAAGCAGGAAAAAATTAAATCTGAAAATAGACCGAATTTTGAGAAAGGAAATGAAGTGGAAGAAAAAAGCTCATTAAAAGTACTTTTTAAAAATACAGGGATATACAGGGTGTTCCATTTAAATAAATCAAACTAATTATATTTGCAGATTATGAATTCTCTGTACAGCTTTAATACTCAAAGCAGGAAAGGAGAACTATTTGAACATTTAGTGTAATTACGTATAAGCTTTTGGTGTATTGGCTTTTCTTTTTTTTATCTGATTTAATTTGACCGTGGAATTAATTTATTCCTACATTTATCGTTTTTTTCTTGTTTATAATTTCCTGTATTAACACTGACTGAATTTATATTTTCTAAACCTGGTTTTGTGTTTTTATTTTTAGAGAGATCATGCGTTTAAATCACTATTTTAAGGGCGTTTGTTTTTTATCCCTTGAAGTAAAGCATCTTACGGGGTTTAAATTGTTTTTATGTTCAAACACACATATCTGAAAAACAGTTGAACTCAGAAGTATGAAGTAACATATCAAAAGAAAGCTCATTAAAAGGACTCTTCAAAAATAAAAAATATACAGGGCGTTCCATTTGAAAAAAATATCGAAATTATTAAATTTGCAAATATTGAGCACCCTATATAACATTAATACCCAGATCCACCATTTTACACTTGAAAGATAGTTTACAAAATCTATAATTTTTTGGTAACGTTTTTCTTCATTCAATTGTTTTCTGTCGCTTCAGTCGCCTGAAGTTCAGCATTTTTTTGCATAAAATCGTTAATATCTCCAAAACAGTTGACGTTCGACCCATACAACTTAATATGAAAATGATGAGCATTTCAATACAAAACTTTTAAGTTACCCAAATATAGGGCATTCTATTTAAAAAAGTAAGTTTGATTCGCCATACGTTTTTGCGACACCCTGTATAATCAAAAATATTTTAGTAATGTCCACCACTTTCGTAGCTACAACTTTTATATACACAATATTCATGTAACTCTCATAGTTTTAGAAATATCTTCCACCCCCGCTTTGTTGCCGGACTCTGTATTTATACAGTACAGTAAACATTGCGCTTCCATACTTTGACCAAAATTATTTAAAAAGATATTTTTGTCAACTACACGGAAAAATTGCATGTTCAACACATTGGAAAAATGATTCTTCCATGTTCACGTAAAACTTTTACATTCGCTGGAAAACTCTCACTTTTCTTAACTTGTAGAACAATCTACTATTAATTCACTAGCGATTTAAGAACCACTCGCTAGCATATAAACATTATAAACAGTTACTTATGGTTGCTATTATAGAGTTAATAATAATAATGCCAGTTTAAAATGACAAAGAAATAATTAATTGAGTTATTTAACAATAACAGTAACGGCGTAACTGGAGACTTGAGTTACCGCATTTATATTTTTATGACGCTCAACGGCTTAAACCTGAAAAGAGACTTTCCATTTGAAAATATATTTTTTGGAACTTTTCCTTACTGCCAATCTCTAGCGTGCTTTTAAAACTTTCTTTAGTGCAACAAAAGTTATTACATTTGTCGTACATTTTAAATGCGGCATATGCCGCGGGTTTCAGCTAGTATTGGAATATGATATCCTAACAGTGGCGTAACTATGGGGGGTGATATGGGTGTCGGAACACCCCCCAGAGGCTTTAGGAATAACTAAAATTCGCTGTAAAGAGAAAATCTAAAACGCATTTCAATAATGTGTAAGTACAAATTGAATATCAATTGGCAATGCTTTCCACTCACAGAGAACTGCAGGTGAACGTAGACAAAATTATAAAACGAGTTAGCAAAAAAACCAAGAAAACTTGAATTACTATAGTCATATTTACACCCATTCGGAGTCACGTGATAATCTAGTGACTTTACGTATGTCGATCCTTAAAGATGCAATTTGCCGGGGTCGGTAGCTCAGTAGTAAGCATCCTGACTACTGATCTAAGGGTCGCGAGTTCGATTCCCGTTCCGGTGAGGTTTTCAAAAATAAAAAAAATGCAGATGAAAGCTTCTACAGAATGCCATCATTCGGAAGTGATGTAAAGCCGTGGGTCCCATGTTACTACGATGTGTAGCATGTAAAAGACCCCTTGCTAGGGTTGGAACTCCTTAGTCTCGGCAAAATTCTAAGTAGGACTTTGACCATATGACCAAAGCAGTCGGTGTCTAAGGTACCTGGTACTCTGCATGCCTAGACCTTGTCCATTAACAAACGAACAAACAAACAAAGATGCAATTTTAGAGAAATAAATGACATTTCCTTTTGTAGGTTATCATGACATCTGCCAATTTCTAAAACAATATTTCTACAAATTGTTTTCTCTCATATATATATATATATAATCTATCCCTGTTTACCCGAAGGTGTAGGGTAAATATTTATAATTTTATATTTCACTTATTGTTCTATAAAACTGTGAATAAATGTTTTCCACTCCTTTCTATTTCTCGCCATATTCCTTGCCTGTGTTAAATTTATCCCTCTATCTTCCAGTATTTCTTTCACACTGTCGTCCCATGTTTTACGAGGTCTTCCTTTAGGTCTTCTCTCGTGTCTTCTTGCCTCCCAAGTTTGTTTTACGGGTCTTTCATTTCCTAGCCTACTGAGGTGTCCAAACCATTGAAGTTTTCGGTCTTCTATTATTTTTAATATAGGTTGCACTTTTAATCGTTTTCTTATTTCCGTATTCCTTATTTTGTCCCTTCTAGTGACTCCAGCTACTTTGCAAAGATACTTCATCTCCATAGCCTGTATTTTGCTCTTCATTTTTTGCGTCAGGACCCACGTTTCGCTTCCAAAGATGAGTGTTGGTACAAAAACGGTTTTGTATATTGTTATTTTAGTCTTTTCTAATATCTCCCGTTTCGCTATAAATTTATTTCTGAGGCTGTGGAATACCCTAGAGGTATTATCCAATCTCGCATTAATTTCTGCATCGTGGTACCCTTTGTTATTTATATTTACCCCTAGATATTTGAACGTCTCTACTTGCTCTAATGTCTTTCCATTTAATTTGATATCTGCTTGAGCGCTTCCTCTGCCAGTTACCATTATTTTTGTTTTTTCCTCGTTGATTTTCATAATGTTTAATTTCAATGCTGTGTTCCATATCTCCAGGTTTTTTTGTAGGTCTTTTTCGCTTTTGCCGAATATTACTAGGTCATCTGCAAAAGCGCATTCATTTATGTGTACTGGTTTTATGTGTCTATGTCCGATGTACATCTTTGTTGTTTTTCCTCTTGTATTTTTTATTGTGTCGTCCAAAACCAAGTTGAAGAGGATAGGACTCAATACTCCTCCCTGTCTTAGGCCACTGTTTACTGGGAATTTTTGAGATTGCCTGTTGTCCGTCCTTACATAGTTCCTGTTTTCTTCGTAGAGGCTCAGTATGGCTGCTATTAAGTTGTTCTCCACCTTTCTTTTTTCCAGTATTTTCCGGACTTTGGATCTCTGGATTCGATCGAAGGCTTTTTCAAGGTCTATGAACGCCTGATAAGTTTCAATATTTCTTTCTAGAGACTTTTCTGTGATTTGCTTGAGTGTGCATATATGGTCATTTATACTGCGCCCCTTTCTAAAGCCACTTTGTGTCTGCTCTAGTGATTTATCGATTTGTGTTAATAGTCTCTTTTCCAGGATCCGTTCGTAAACCTTCGATGGTATGCTCAATAGGGTTATTCCTCTGTAGTTTTTACACTCCCGCTTATCCCCCTTCTTGAATATTGGTACTATGATACCAATCTTCCAGTCTGATGGCACTCTCCCTTCCGTCCAAGCTTGGTTGTATATTGAGGTCAACAGCTCTATTCCCTTTTGACCCACATTTTTTAACATTTCGCCTGTTATTTTGTCGTGTCCTGCTGCTTTCCCTTTTTTGAGTGCTCTTATGGCTTCTATCACTTCATCTGCTTGTATCTCTTCCGCCATCTGATCTCCTGCTTGTGCTTCGTCCATATTTTCATTTTCTACTTTCTCCTCCTCTCCCAAGAATAGGAGTTCTTCGAAGTACTGCCTCCATCTGTCCATTATTTGGTTTCCTTCTGTGAGTACAGTCCCGTTTTTGTCTTTGACTTGTTTTGTCTCAGCTTGTTTATCTCCCACTCTTGCATTCTTTAAGATTTTGTAGAAGAGCTTTCGATTTATATAGAAGTCTTTTTCCATTTTTGTTCCGAAGTCTTCCCAGGACTTTTCTTTTGCTAACCTTACAGCATTTTTGACCTTCGTTCTTTGTTCCTTATATTCTTCGTATCTGTTTCGTGTTCCTTCTTCTAGGTATTGCTTCCATTTGTTCTTTTTAAGTTTTACCTCGTTTCTAATTTCTTCGGACCACCACGCCGTCCTCTTTGCATGCTTGTTTCTGTTTATTCTGGTTGTACCACATATCTCCTTGGCTGTATTTACTAATGCCCCTTTGTACCATCTCCACCTGTGCTCGACATCTTCTCTTTGTGCACTACTCTGTGTTTTTGCCAGTATTTTTTCTACTTTGTCTCTATATCTTTGTGCTACTTCTCTATCGGCTAGCTTGTACAGTTTTATTACGTCTTGTGTGTTATTTTGTGTATCTATGCTGCTTCTTTTATTCTCCTCTTGTGTTATCATATTTATTCTACTTTCCACTAAGTAGTGGTCACTGCCGATCTCTGCCCCTCTTCTAACTCTCACATTCTTTACTTTGCTCCTGTCATTTCTCTGGATTAGTATATAATCTATAATTAATCTTTCGCCTCTACTTTTTACTTCTCTTGTGTATTTGTGTACATCCTTATGTTGAAAGAATCCATTCATTACTAAGAAATTATTTTGGATGCAGAAGTCAATTATTCTCTTTCCATTATTATTTCGTGTCTCCTCTACTTTCCAATAACATCTGTTGAATTACCATCCTGTCTACCCACTCTGCCGTTGAGGTCTCCAAGTATAGTTATTTTTCCTTTTATGTCTTCCACTATCTCTGTAACTTTTTCCCAGAATTCTTCCTTCTTGGCCGCTGTTTCATCTTCATTTGGGCCATATAGTATTAGGATAGGATTGATTTCTTTATTTCCTATTTTAAGTTCTATTCTCAAAATTCTATTAGAAGTACACTCCCAGCCATTTACATATTTACTCCATTTATTATTAATTAAGCAGCCCACTCCTCCTCTGGCTCTCTCTTCCTCTCCTACTCCACTCAGTATCATTAAATGTCCACCATCTAGTTCGATACTTTGTCTTCCTTTCTTTTTAGTTTCTGTTATCGCTAGTATATCAAGGCGAAGGTTTTCAAATTCTTGTATTAATTCATTTTCTTTGCCACTTATGCTCTTAATGTTCCATGTTGCTATTTTAAGTATCGCTTCCTTAGTGTATTTTCTCTTTTTCTTTTCAAGTTTCTCCATCATCTTTTTCCTTAGCCTTTTCGTCTTTTTGTTTTTATCTGTTGGTATTTCATTTTTTTCCATATTAATTGCGTCGGTCGTTTTCCAATTTTCCAGTCCTTTACACTTTTCGGTTAATCGTTTTTTGAAGGTCTTTGGCTGGGTTTGCTTCGCTCCTTATTATACTTCTCCAGCTTCTGGGTTTCCTTGTTCCAGTACCAAACTCCCTCTTCGTTTATAAGCTTCTGGTAGCCCACTTTGACCTTGTTGCCTTTGGCTGAGTCCTCTTTGGCACATTTCCGGATTATTGCTTGTATCTTTCTTTCTTCCACTGTCAAGTCATCATTTATGTATACTTTTTCTCCATAACTTCGAAGTTTGCTCTTATTACTCATTACCATGCCCTTGTCTCTCTTGCTGTTTAGCTCGACCAGACAAGTTTTTTCTCCTAGTTTTCTTGCCGCTTCTACTTTCAATGTTATGCCCAAGTTTCTCTCTATGAACCGTTCCATTTCTTCTTTTAGCATTTTTGGATTGCTTGATTCCATTTTTATCCCTTGGAGCACTATGTTTTTTCTCCTCATTTCTCCTTCCAATTTCTCTATTTTCTCATTTGCTCTCCTCGCTTCCTGTTTTAGTCCGTCAATTTCTTTTCTGGCATTTTCGTTGATACCCTTCAGTTTTATAATCTCCCTCTTGAAATCTCTTTGTTCGTCCCTTAGCTTTCTTATCTCTTCCTGTAGTATTTTTGTTTTGTCGTTGTTATTTTGCTGGTCTCTTTTAATTTCTTTTATATCCCCCGCTAGATTTCTCATTAAGTCCATCATTTCCTTCATCTGTTCTTGTATGCTATCTTTGGGGTCCTCCCCTTTTGACGGGATTCTATGTGGCTTTCTAGACTTCTTGAATAGGCTATCAATATTCTCCTTCTTTCTCTTTCCCTCATCTGTCAGATATTCGTCAGAGTCCATTTTTTTCCTACTGTAGGTCTCTATTTATTTTATTTCGGGAATAACCTGAAACTGCGGAAATAGGGCCGCCCGAATCAACTTCTCGAAAGCAGGCCTATTATCAGTTTCGCTACGTTTTCTGTGCCGGTTTGCTATTATAGTTTTCTGGTATGCAACCCTTTATCCTTTTATTTGTATTTTGTGTTGCCTATCCAGTTGCTGTCGAAATGGGTATTCTTGAGCCTTGAAATTTTACTTATCTGCTCTTATCTCTATTGTTGCATGCAGAAATGTGCCTTGCTGTTAGTTTCCCATAACCTACAATATTATTGATTGTGAGGGTTTTTACTCACAGTTTCGTCTATTTTGCGTTTTCTTCTCCTTTTTCTGCTTCTCGCAGTGGTTCTCTAGTCGATGTGCCCTTTCCTTATAGTTTTCTCTTATACGAAATTAAACTGTTTTTACATGTTAAAGAAAACATAACGAGTTGTAAAACGTAAATATAATAAAGCTACGTCGGCTGCTACATTACACACCTGCTGGGTGTAGCAAATTTTAAGTAAGTTTGCCAATTTCTGTTCATGAATATTCTGTTATAGAACGTATTGCTTGATTTTTTCCATTTGAAGCCTATTTACTTGCACCATCTATTTAGGGAAGAAACTGAACGTGAAAAATCTCCTCCAGATTCTTCAACCAAGCATTTTTTAGGTTTTCTATGGTTACAAATTCTTTAGCTACATCCATTTTATATAAGGGTGTCTCTGAAATGTGTGTACATCACTTAACCACAGATTCCTGGGCTCAAAATAAGACGATTTAACCCAACTTACCTATATCCAAAAGTGCTTCGTTTAGCCAGTATTATGATTCAAAGTTCAAAACAAATTTTTTTATTTTGCTTATAACAAAAGAACGATGTTGTCGATTTCGATGATATTTGGTATTGCACTCCTTACAGATGTAGGTCATCTTTTAAGGTGATATTAGTTATTATCAGTGGACCATTAGTGTACGAAACACAGGTAACCCGGCATAAACCAGTCAAAAACTTTTTAATGTTAAGGCCAATAACTTTCCAAAAAATAGTTTCAGAAAGAGACATTCAATAGTAATCTTTTTTGTTACTTGTTAATTGATGATATCTTTTAAGGTTTAGACACAAAAAAATAAAATCTGAGGGACCGCGCACTGCATTTCTTGAAACAGATATTATCTAGCAGTCTGGTATTCTAAGAAATAAATGACGATAAGGCATTTTGTTATGATATTTATTAGTGACAAGTATGTACTTTATTAGATCTACAGTAAATGCTCAATGTGACCACCATCTTCCTGGATGCAAAGGTTGATTCGACGCAAAAAATTGAACTGCACTCGTTGTAACATTTCTGCATCATTCTTAATGGACTGTGAAGTGTTCTGTATTCTGGCCCAAAGTTCGTCCTGTGTGTTTATAGGACGAGAATACGCTTTGCTCTTTAGAGCTCCCCACACAAAAGAATCGCAAATATTCAAATCTGGAGAACGAGGTGCCCATTTTGCAGGAGCATCAGTTCCTCTGCCTATCCATTTGTTAGGAAACTGTACATGAAGATGATTCCGAACGTTCAATGTAAAATGAGGTGGTGCTCCATCGTGTAGAAACCACATGTCGCGTCTAAGATTTAACGGCAAGTGTTCCAATAAATCGGGTAAGGTATTTACAAGGAAGTGTAAATAATTTTCTCCATTTAAACGATTTGGTAAAATGACAGGGCTTAAGATGAAACTGCCGATTATTCCTATCCATACATTTATTCTAAACTCATGTTGAAAGTGGCGTTGCTTGATGACATGTGGATTTTCATCTGCATACACATGTTCGTTGTGCAAATTTGTCATACCCCTCCTTGTGAAACACGCCTCATCAGTAAAGAGAATTTTGCTATTAAAATTGACATCTTCAGCTTTTCTTTCTTGAATGAACCTACAAAACTCAAGACGTGCGATGGTATCAGCTGGCAAAAGCTCCTGGACGTTTTGTACATGGTAAGGATATAGCAATTGTTCTTTAAGAACTCTATGAGCAACATCCTTCGAAACGCCTGTTTGCCATGCTAAGCATCGACTACTTACTTCTGGATTTTCTTCTACTATTTCCAGAATTTCTTCTTCTACCCTTGGTGTGCAAATTGTACGAGCACGTCCACGATCAGCTGTGATCGGTGCAAATTTTCCCGTTTCGCGAAGGCGTCTTTCAATGTTTGCAAAAGTTTGATGATTGGGCACGCGACGATTTGGAAACCTTTCGTTGTACACTCTAGCACTTCTGCGACAATTTCCTTCGCAATATCCTAAAACCATCACCATATCCGTTTGCTCAGCGTAAGTGTATTTTACAGCCATTACTACGTAAATAACAAAGAATATTAACTGCTAAAAATCACTAGCTAACACCAACAGCAATTTGAGACGCTTCACAATTGATAAACAATAGCTACTGTCATTAAAAGTACACATATTTGTCACTAATAAATATAACAAAATGCCTTATCGTCATTTATTTCTTAGAATACCAGACTGCTAGATAATATCTGTTTTAAGAAATGCAGTGCGCGGTCCCTCAGATTTTATTTTTTTGTGTCTAAACCTTAAAAGATATCATCAATTAACAAGTAACTAAAAAGATTACTATTGAATGTCTCTTTCTGAAACTATTTTTTGGAAAGTTATTGGCCTTAACATTAAAAAGTTTTTGACTGGTTTATGCCGGGTTACCTGTGTTTCGTACACCAATGGTCCACTGATAATAACTAATATCACCTTAAAAGATGAGCTACATCTGTAAGGAGTGCAATACCAAATATCATCGAAATCGATAACATCGTTCTTTTGTTATAAGCAAAATAAAAAAAATTGTTTTGAACTTTGAATCATAATACTGGCTAAACGAAGCACTTTTGGATATAGGTAAGTTGGGTTAAATCGTCTTATTTTGAGCCCAGGAATCTGTGGTTAAGTGATGTACACACATTTCAGAGACACCCGTATAGTGTCCCTGGTGGAGTTCTTGACTGCTTCGTCGACTTCCGTTTTTGCATTCTTCACTTTCTAGTTCATATTTTCGGCAAACTGTGCTCTCCGAGACATTTAACGCAAGAGAAACACGGTGAACAACATTGGAGGGTGAAACTGTTGATTTACTATTATTAATATTGTCGTACTTCATAAAAAAAAACGAATAACATTCAAATTAATTGTTGTGACTGCTCGTTATATCGCATGTCCGATAGTTTCTTTTAATTTCCAGTTTTAAGCTCAACTATTTTAGGTTTTATTACCCTTATCTCAATAACTTACACGAAAAATATAATGTGACAGATTAGAAATGTCACATTTTAAAATTAATTTTATTAATCGACATGCCTTTCTTTCGAATTTCTTCCATTTCATCTATTTTACTAAAAATTATCAGTGACAGACAAAAGTCAAGTGACTCCGAATGGGTATAATTTTGATTATACTACGAGGGTGATTCAAATTTGACCTGCATTTTATTTTTTTATGAAGATAATTGTAGAGATACTGTAAAGCGGTTTTACATTCATCGAAGTAGGGATGTTAGCTAACGCCATAAACCACTACACCTTGATTGTGTCAATACTGTCATTTGTATTAAGAATGTCGTGCAACAATGTGTCAAATTCTGTTGCACAACGTCTAATTATTAAGGTTCCTTTCAATGAAGGTATAAAAGCGACTGATATTCATCAGAGATTTGATAAACAGTTTGAAGAAGAGTGTTTATCACTCAAAACAGTATTTGAATGGTGTAAATCATTCCACGATGGTCGTGAACGCGTGTCGAACTTGCTGCATGCTGCCCGTCAAACGTCTGCTGTGAATCTTGGGAATATTCAAAAAGTTGACCAACTGACCCAGAGCAATAGGCGAATATCTGTGAAGGGAATTGCTGGGATTGTAAACACCAGTGTTGGTAGTGTTTACACTATTGTCCACGACAAGCTTAAATCTAGTAAAGTTAGCACCAGGTGGGTTCCAAAACAATTTTCCGCGGAACAACAGCAGAAACGACTACAGGTTTGCAGAGAACTCGGGCTTCGCTACGAGTATGAAAGCGATGACTTTTTGTCACGTTAAATAGAACTGGGAAGTGCTGCCTCACCCCCCACATAGCCCGGACTTGGCCCCAAGTGACTATCATCTCCTTAACCCCCTTAAAAGATTCTTGGGAGGCAACCGCTTTGCCTCTAATGAGGAAGTGAAGAATCCGGTGCAAAATTGGCTACGTCGTCAACCAAAATATTTTTTTTAGACGGGAATACAGAAGCCACCGGAGCGATGGGACAAGTGTATTTTAAAGGGGTGTTGTTACTTAGAAAAATGATGTAGCTATAATATTAATTTGTAGTTTGTATCGACCAGAAAAAAATAAAACGCAGGTCAAATTTGAATCGCCCTCGTATATTGAAATCTATTTAAAATCAAGTAAGTACACTTCTCTGCAATAAAATTAAGCACAAGTCTTATGACTATTTTTCAAAATATTCTAGTTTGTATAACTCGGGTCTATTTTAATTGCCTAGCAGCAGTTTCAATCAATGATAAAACACCATAACTTGCAAATAACACCTTTATTGAAAAATCAAAGCTAAAACCTGTAAAAAACACGCTATTAATAAATGCAACAAAGCCGTGTGTGCTTAATTTTATTGCACAGAAGTGTACATCATGGAAAGTGTAAGTCATGTCTAAGTTGGTGTCATACAATCAATACATAATTCTCCAAAGTCAAATAGCTTTCAAGTAATGACAGTTCATCTGTAAATTGAACATGTAATTAACTGTTTTGTTAAGGTATTGTAACATTTTCCATTATTTAAGTTACCTGTGTCCTAGTTGTTTAACCTCAGTTTTTAAAACCGTATACTACTAGCATAGAAAATGTTGAAAAACGTATGTCTTTCAAAATTCCCAAATGCATATATCAAATTTGAAGTTAATTTACAAAGTGTCACTGAATGACAATCAAGCAGTCTGCTCTGATTTTAAATAGCTATCTTTTGAATTCGGCGCCATCAATAAACCCCACCTCCTTTTTATAATTGGTCGGCACGGTGTACTTATTAACGGCTGCTGATGTTTAGGATGAACGATGAAATCAGTTTAGGTCAAATGGTCTTTAAACGAACTACTAAAAAGTAAACTACAGGTTATTTATGAACTCTTGGACAGTTATCCTGTCGGATTGAGAGGAAATTGTAACTGTTAAAGACAGCATTATAGTGGGCACCTAGCCATTGTGCGCTTTTAAAATTATGAATTTAAAAATACGAGTTAAAATATCTTATAAGATAGGGAAATGAAACACTTTATATTTACATATAAAAAATGTGATGCGAAGTATATAATACAGTGTATAACGCCCGAAGGCGTAAAAAGCGGGCATGATTACGTCCGGTGATTCCGCCTTCTCTGCCTTGTCGTAGTAGTGAATAGACCCTAAGTAAGAGCGTAGTGAGCGAACGAGGTCGTAGGCGGCGCGGCGTGGGCTAATTTTCTCTTGTGGGTAATACCTTGTAACAATAAGCGTGCAGTACAACATTTTATTCATACCTCTCAATAAACTCACAAGAAGCATCAAAATCAAATTGGTTTGTTTGAAATCGCAGTAGCCTACCTGTTTATTTTAACTTTTCAGTTGGCAGGTGACATCACAACATATACAGTGTGGAAATTAAGTAGGGCATAAATTCGGTAATTCCGTTAATATTCGCTTTCCGGAAGAAATCTCGAAGGGAATAACGATTCAAATTGCAGCGAGTATATTAAAGTCATTTTCAGATTTTTATATAATTTGTTTTAAATGTTATGAAGTCATCAATATTTTTTTAAATAACAACGTATACTTTTTTTATTTATTTCGGTAACACATTTCAACAATTATAAATAAGTCGCATTAAAAAAAAACTTAGAAAAACGGCCTTAAAATTCGTATAGTAAAGATGAATGAAATTAACAGAGTGATTCTAATTATCTTGATTTGAAGTAAAAAAACTTGTGTAAGTGACGCTCGCACGCCCCTGAAGTAATGCGAAAGCAGCACCAGGGGGAACGGTAGAAGAGCTTAGGAAAGGAGCAAAAAAAGAAAAAAGAAGAAGAAAAGAATAATTCTAGTTATCTGGGTTTGAAAAAAAAAACCTTAATAGTGATTACTTTTGAGTTTGACAATAATTCTAACATGACAAATAAATGTACATCATCGATTTTTGTTTTAAGTCCAGATAACTATCCTTACTATTTGAACCTTAAGGTAATTAAACCACGTCGGGTAGAACCTGTCAGGACATTTTCAAATTCTACGAATGTGCGACTTTTTGGAGTATTTCTGTTCGAAGATTACGACCCCGCTTGTATATAGCTTTTTTGTTATATTTTAACGCTCAATACTTCATAGCATTATGTGCAGGCAGCTAATGGTTCATAACTTTAAACAGCTGTAACGACCGCTGTAAAATCTGTAAGACACTCGTTTTGGTAGCCTCGCCCATAATTGTTTTCTTGGCCTATTTAAAATTTTATCGATTTAACAAGCAGCTTTTTCTAGAAGTTTTGGAGAGCTGGATTGCCGACGGTGCCGTCTTCGCCTCGTGATTGGTTGCAGGTGGGCAGAACGCTTGCCCCTATGGTGTGCCTGAGCCTATTAAGCAGTGGCTATTGGCCTGTTTTCGAGGATTCCAGGGCAAGTGTTGGCATTTCCCGGACATGATAAAACAAGTAGCACTCCCGTACCCTTAAGTGTCGATAAAACCATTTGATACTGTAACAAACCTGTTACACGAATTTTTAGAAACTTCAATAAAATTGATCTGAAGTTATTTTATAAAGATTTATAATTGCTACCACTATATAAAATTTTTAGAATAGATTGTCTTAATACAAAAATAAACTTTTTCATTGAGAAGATTTTGCAGCTGTTCGATAAACAATTGTACATTATGTGATTTGAATATATTTTAACCTTATTAAAGCATAGTTATGCATGAAAGTTCTTAACAATGAAAATATTTATTCACTGCGCTCCAGTTATTTCTTGTACACTTATACGAATTAGCAGTTGTGTTATTTCCACTGGCAGAGTTTAACATAACTAAAATATTCTAAGCATTTTCTACTTCTAGATATTTTCATTATTAATGACAGATGCTCTATCAAACATTTGCTAAAATCCCAAAATTTGTATTGTCTAGATAACGATGTTCTAAATTATAAGTAAATTCTTAGACATCCTATGTAGTGATATAATTCATACAGAGTTCAAGTTGGGCAAGAGTGTGCAGTGCTCTTATGTGCTCTCGCTTCATTTCGATTTTCGCCGATTCTAAGGTTGGTTTACATTATTAATATACAACCAATTGTTAGATGATTGTAACCATCGTAACTATGCCATTAAGTAAATGTAGTGCCTGCGATGGTGATTTAAATCCCGAAAAGGAGATAAAATGCGATGAATGCAAACGTCCTGTGCATACCACGTGCTCAGGCCTTACTCGATCTGAAATGCAGTGTTTCAATGCTAAATATCGCTGCTTAAAATATCTGTGCGAACTATGTACCAATCGTCGTCTGGAGATCGCTGAACTAACGAAAAATATTAATTAAATGCGTGCTGAGCTAGCTGCGACTAAAAATCAGCCACCAGCAACTATGTTGCCTTCCGAATTTACTGAAGATTTGATTAGCGAAATATCCGAGCGTTCGAAACGTGCCCATAATATTATTTGTTTGGTATTAATTAGTCTACAGCTAATTTAGCAACAGAACGTATAGCCCACGATACTTCGAAATCTGTTGACATTATTAGGAAAATGTCTACAGTGCCGACTGATAATATTCGTATCTTCTGCCTGGGCAAGCAGGTCGGCGATAATAAGCCTCGTCCAATAAAAATTATATTTCCGAACACCGCTGATGCCGTGCCCGTACTAAAAAATAAATATAAGTTAACAGGAGTGAGGAGCGAGTATCAATTGTTAACGATGAAACGCCAATGCAAAGGGATTACAAGATTAAGCTACAAAAGAAACTAAAAACCAGAATTGATAACGGAGAAGCAGATCTAACAATTAAATATATTCGCAATACTTTGCCTATTATAGAATTAAAATTTGTATATACCAATATCGCATCCCTGCAAGCAAAATTTAACGAACTCACTATATACATTGATAAAATCAAACCGGCATTTATCATTATCTCTGAGACGTGGATTACAGAAAACATAGTTGACAGCGTAATACACATCACTGGATTTACCTTACTATACTGCTGCGATCGCCAACACAGAAAAGGCGGAGTGTGCATCTACGTGGCTACCACAACTGCTAATTGTAATGTTCGGATTCAACCTAATACGGAGCTCTCAACAACGGGAATTGAAACACTATGGTTTGACGTCAAAATTATAGTAATTTATTATATAAGACGCTAAAGTTAAATTTTATCGACGAGTGAATCGTTAATGATTCAAGAGTGGATAGAAATAACTCTATCGTCGCGTATAATACAATATTTTTTTCTATAGCAAGAACTTTAACAATTTCAAAAGAAAATGAGGACAGTCAATCACATTTCAAAATGTCAGTAGCTAAATTGGGTTGCTACGATAATACGAAGCTGTCATATTTAATTTAAACGAAAATTATAAAATTAAATTACTTTTCCCGCTGCTGATCATGTAAGTCAGTGATACAGCCTTAGTAACAAAACGTGTAAGTCGGTAATTATAATTGTTTGCTGCTTTTTCCTGACAACGGAACTTAATATTATTATTAAGTTCCTAGGATAATAAAATTAGCAAAGCAAGATGCAGATTTAGACGTTTTGTTTATAAATTGCAAGTGTTTATGTGATATGTGACACTCACAGGTAACACGACTCACGAAAACTAATCTTGGTGACAGGTGACAAACCAAACGAGTTTTTCATAAATCTAGGAAAATTTCGATAAGCAGCGGGAAAACTATAATAAGATAACTCGGAATGTATCGCCTATTAACATTTTCGGCAGGCAACAAGCCGCGACTTCGTCTTGGCTTGTACTTGCCTACCTCAAATGTTAATAGGTTCTTACATTCCTTGTTACTTAAATAGCTATTATCTATCATTGATGTTAAAGTTCTACTTTATCTACCCTTGCTGTTAAAGTAACGCTTGACCTTTTGTTTTGAGTTGATAAAAGCACACTTTAACATGTGCTATAGAAAATAGTATATTATGTTATAAGGAGCAAAAGTTATATTTTATGTGGCGAGGCTGGACGGGTTATCTGCCGAGCTTGCGAGGCAGATAAGTACAGCCGAGCCACATAAAGATACTTTTGCTCCGAATAACATTTAGTATTTTTTCTTCAAACGTTTTTATAACAAATTATTTACAACTTTGTGAACAAAATTAGAAGAAAATTACTTGATCTCGTCAGCGGCAGATAATATTATCTGCCGCTGACGAGCGGCAGATAAAGTTGTCAGCGGCAGATAATAACTTTATCTGCCGCTCTGCCGTGACAGTTTAGCATCATCAATCCAGCAGTATAATGCCATATTTTACTGCCGTTTGAAGAAAAAATACTTTTAATCTCATCCTTGCTTGTATACAGGGTGAGTTTTTTTTCATTATCACTATAGGGATCTCGGAAACCGTGAAAGATAGAAGGTTGGTTAAATGGAGAAAGAATTGCAGTTTTATGAGCTAATTCGAGATGTGCTCTTGTTTCTTTGAAAAAATCCAAGGCCTACTAGATCCAAGCAAAATATTAAAATTACTTAATTTCTTAAAGTCAGTCTAACGCCGTTATTATTGAAAATAGAAAAAAAGTAATAAGAATAAAAGTTTTAGCTATTTTTACGGAGTTTATCTTACACTTATTAGTTTTCTTCTAGCTTTCATAGTTTTTGAGTTATAACATTAAGTTACATTTTTTTAAATAGCAATCATAGTTGGCTTAGACATTTCTAAAAAAAGCATATCTCGTTTGCTAAATGGAGAAAGAATTGCAGTTTTATGAGCTTATTCAAAGTGTGCTTTTGTTTCTTTAAAAAAATCCAAGGCCTACTAGATACAAGCAAAATATTAAAATTACTTAATTCCTTAAAGTCAGTCTAGCGCCGTTATTATTGAAAATAGAAAAAAAGTAATAAGAATAAAAGTTTTAGCTATTTTTAGAGTGTTTATCTTACACTTATTAATTTCCTTCTAGCTTTCATAGTTTTTGTTTTCATCATTTTCTTATTGAGAAAATTATTATAAAAGGATTATTTGTCAAAATAGGTATAACAAACCTTATGTCATTTTAAGCGGAAAAGTGAGCTCTTTTTAGAAATGTCTAAGCCAACTGATTGCTATTTAAAAAAATTTAACTTAATGTTATAACTCAAAAACTATTAAAGCTAGAAGAAAACTAATAAGTTTAAGATAAACACCGTAAAAATAGCTAAAACTTTTATTCTTATTACTTTTTTTCTATTTTCAATAATAACGGCGCTAGACCGACTTTAAGAAATTAAGTAATTTTAATATTTTGCTTGTATCTAGTAGGCCTTGGATTTTTTCAAAGAAACAAAAGCACATCTCGAATAAGCTCATAAAACTGCAATTCTTTCTCCATTTAACCAACCTTCTATCTTTCACGGTTTCCGAGATCCCTATAGTGATAATGAAAAAAAACTCACCCTGTATATAGGCCCCCAAGTTCATCGGCTGAAAATGATTTATCGCTTTTGGATACAATTACGGCATCACTAAGTCAACGAAATTTGCTTATTTTTGGAGACTTCAATTACCCCGACATAGATTGGAACTCCCCCACTCCCCAGAATGGTACGAATCCTTCAGCTCTTTTTACTTCCTTTTACAATAAAGGAAGTATTGGATTCACCCCAAAAATTCGAAATTGAGTTTTCAACAGATCTTCACGTTTTAGAGTCCCCTGAACCCAAAAATCATTTTTTTATTGGTCTGCCTGTGTGCCTGTGTGTGTGTCTGTGTGTGTGCGTGTGTGTGTGTGTGTGTGTGTGTGTGCCTGTGTGTCTGTGAACAGAATATCTCAAAAACGAAAAGAGGTATGGCGTTGAAACTTCATATATGAGTTTTGTGTACTATGTAGATGCGACAGCAAGCTTTTGAAGAAAATCGCATAACCTGAAGTAGGTGTTTACTCTTGTGATTTTTCAGTTCTTTTCGATTTTTTCAAAAACGGCTCTAACGATTTTTTTATACTTTACATTTTTATTAAATTTTTAATGTGTATTGATGTGAGATAGGAGATTTTCCCGAATACTTCTAAAATGGGTTTCTTTTGTTTTTTTTCTCTATTTTTTTTATTAACTCCTATTTTAAATAGAACACCCGGTATATTATTACATTTTTGAATTCAGCTTAAAATTTGTCTCTTGAACTAACACTCTATTTTGTACCGTTTTTGTAAAATTTGTAATTTTTGAAAATTTTTGACAAATGCTTAGAAATTTAAAATCAATTTTTTGTCTAATTATAAGATTATTGTAAAAGGAAGTTGTGTGCGTGTATCACACCAGATTTTTCTTAATATGTATAGTGATTCTAATCTTTGCCAGTTAGTCAAATTACCTACACGCTATCGCCCACCTACTACACCGTCTATTCTTGACGTAATCCTAACTACAGATACAGATCCTAATATACCTTCGTTTATTGAATATGATCCACCAATTGGCTGTAGTAATCATCTAGCTTTGATAGTTACTGTACAAATAAATGATGATCGTCTATTCAATACAACTGGGAATAATCAAGTAATAAGAAACTATTGGGCAGCAGATTATACACTTTTTCAACAACAATGTAGTGTTTGCAGCTAGTGAATAAAACTACAACGCCCACTGGAACAAGTTAATTAGCAATGTAAATTCTGCAACAGACCTGTTTGTCCCTCTAAAACTAAAGACAAAACATGTTGGAGACAAGCCCTGGATGACCGATGATATTCGGAAACAGCTGAAGAAAAAACGTATCCTCTGGGATGTTTTTAAGAAATCTCGACTGCAGGCAGATTATGGAGTTTTTCGCATGCATTGCAACATTGTTTCGGCCTTGATTAGGTCAGCCCGCACCAACTATGAGAACAGCATTGTGCTATGAAGCGCCAAAAATTTTCACAAATATATCAGAAGCAATTTATCCTCTCGCATAACAACCCTGACACTTCGTGATGATAACAACTCCGTGTGTACAGACCCTAATAAGATAGCTAACCTAATTGCCAAACAATTTTCACGATCGTTTTTGGAGGAACCCCTAGGAAACCTACCAGTACTTGATCCAACCACTCGCTGTTCAAATAGCTTAACCTCAGTCAACTTCGATACGGACCAAGTTTTTAAGGTCTTGTCACAGCTCAAGTCCGATTCTAGCCCAAGACTCGATGACATCCATCCCTATATGTTAAAGATTTGTGTTGAATCACTTCTTATGCCTCTCTCAAATTTAATGAATGGGTCTTTACAACATGGTGCGCTTCCAAGTTCTTGGAAGCGAGCGATTAATATTCCAATACATAAGAAAGTAGACAAACTTGATCCTGTAAACTATAGGCCTATCAGTCTAACGTCGACCATTTGTAAGTGTATGGAACGAATAATAGCGAAGCATCTGACAACTTTTCTTCTGAACAACCACACCATCCCGCAGACTCAACATGTATTCCTACCTGGACGATCAACCGTCACCAACTTACTTACAAATCTAAACGAGTGGACTAAATCCCTTGACCAAGGTGACCCTCTTGATGTGTTGTACTTTGATTACTCTAAAGCATTTGATCAAGTGGCCATCGAACGTCTGCTACTAAAGCTTGAGCATATCGGTATAAGAGGCGATTTGTTGAGATGGATGTCTGACTTTACGAGAGGAAGGACGTTTTGTGTGAGGGTCGCGGATACTTACTCAGAATATTATCCCGTACTAAGTGGTGTGCCGCAAGGTTCCGTTTTAGGACCTATTCTTTTCCTAGCATATACAAGTGACTTAACGTGCAATATCTCATCAAATATAACACTATTTGCCGACGATACCACATTTTTCGGGAACCCAATCACGGATAGTTTCTCCATAGACGACGACCTTAAGCGACTACAAGACTGGTCAGCGAAGTGGCTATTGACGCTTAATGCCTCGAAGTGTAGTGTCCTGCACTTAGGTCATAATAACCCTAAGAGGGAATATATTGTAAATGGCATGATTTTGAAGAGCGTGGAAACCCAAGCAGACTTAGGTGTCTCTGTCTCGAGTGATATAAAATGGAGTGCGCACATAATTAGTGTAGTGAAAAAAGCAAATAGTCTAATATACCTCGTTAAATGTGTGTTTAAAAACCCGTCAAATTCCCTAGTGCTAAAAATTTATAAAACTTACATTCGCCCCCTGTTAGAATATGCTGCTCCGGTGTGGTGCCCGCATCTTGTAAAAGACATTGAACTATTAAATATTTTTCTATACATCATTCTGATTGTCTTCATTGATATTCTTTTCAAGGTTTATATAGTTTTGAAAGTTATAACCGCTGTCACGGCTGTGAGACATAGAACATAACGCTCTACAAGATATCAAGAAATATACAAGAAAAAGAATAAAGTGTTGAAAAGATTACATCAAAGGGATAAATGCAAACCGAGTCGTGAAAAGAACAACAGACGACAAACCAAAAGCGAAGAGAGACCACAGATCACATGGCGCGTATGCTGAATTAAAAGTAAAGGTGAACATTTTATAGAGATGACTAATTCAATGCGTTCTTTCGTTAGTACAGGCTACTGAATTCCTCGTCTGACCCTATGTAGCGTATTTATGAAAGCTGCAGTCTTATTGCAACGCTCCACTCACTTCTTCAAGCAATTTTCATATTCAGCTCTAGATGCTTCGCCGCTTTGTTTTGGATCTGAGGTTACTTTTTCCTCACTTCATATCACAATTTCCTCACAACTTTCATTTAGTGTTCCTAGTTCGTCATATTATCCTACGAATTGTAGTCATGGAAGCTACAGTCTCATGGAATAATCGCCTGGTGACCCAAAATAAAACAAGCAACTGCGATCCACAAAATAAGCAGAATACAGTATCTAGCTAATCAGTGCATCACTGGAACCTTTAAAGGCACCTCAGGACAAGCAGTGAACGCTGTCTTAAATCTGCCACCTCTGTACATCTTCCTGGAAGGTGAAGCCAGAATGGCAGCCTACAGATTACAAAGTACTGGTCACTGGATGACCATAGCTAATAATCTAGGACATGGCAAGATCATGTCACACATCAACAACCCAATATTAGAAATGGGTTTTGATCTTATAATCAAAGCCTAAGACTTTGAAGATAACTTTACTGTACACACAAGTTGGGATCCTGACCAACTACCAACTCCAACAAATAAGAACATCATTTTTTACACTGATCTAAGTTTGAAGGGGGCACAGGCTCCGGTGTGTACAGTACCAATCCTAGAACCAACGAAAAAGTCAGTCTAGGAAAGTTTTGTAACATCTTTCAGGCTGAAGTACAAGCTATTAACGTATGCGCAAACATCAGCATAGAAAAGAAGATGCTGAATCGAGACATACACATTCTCTCAGACAGTCAGGCAGCACTGAAAGCGCTAAACGCTTTCAGTACTTCATCGAGGCTGGTCAAGAAATGCAAATCTAAACTTCAAACCTTGAGCAAGGAAAATACAGTACAATTATGCTGGATTCCAGGTCATCAAGGTATTAAAGCAAACGAAAAGGCGGACAAGCTCGCAAAAGAAGCAGCCTGCAATGCTATGACCGGTCCAGAACCTGGTCTAAGCATTCAGAAAAACCAAGCCCGCTCAGCCATTAATGAATGGGTCAATACCACACACCAACTAAGGTAGAGAAACTACCATGAAGCAACACACTGCAAAAGATTTCTAAAAACTCCGAATCCAGAAACCACCAAAACCCTGTTGAGACTGAACAGAAGTCGAATCAAGCAAGTAGTCAGTCTACTAACAGGCACTGGAGCATTCAGAGAATTTATGCACAGGATCTATAGAGATGAACCTGTTTGCAGACTATGCCAAGAGGATGATGAAACAGTCTATCATATCCTCTTTGAATGCCCAGCATTAGAGCGTAAAAGACACCAACTCAATTGGAGCCTTAACTCTATTGACAATCGCGAGCTAGTAGGGGACATTGCAAGTCTTGAAAACTTTCGACAGTACAAAAATCCCAAAGGGCTGACGTGCGCATGCCAGCAAAAGACAGTAGTGGAACCTAAATCTAATCTAATCTAATCTACAGTCTCATTCCGCCGCCCTTTCCACTTATACATGTAATTTTCATACTCAGCTTTTGTAATTGTCTTTAGCTGCATAGTTGTGTATTTCTGAGCCGCTCCATATCCTCAAATCTCTTTTGTTTCAAGGGCAATTTAATTTTGGGTAATGCCAGAAATCGCAGGCAGTGAGCATCTGTTCTTACGGATCGTACTCATGGAGGCTACAGTCTTATTCCAATGCTCCTTCCACTTCTACAAGTACCTTTTATACCGATCTTTTAGAATTGCCTTTAGCTGTTTCGTCGCATTCTTCTAGGTCCGCCCCAGTCTTCAAATCTCTTTCGTTTCAAGGGCATTATAAACTTTAACCCAAAAACTGCTGTGCAAGATTTTCGTACCAGTCACTTCTTTTGAAAGATAAGGCCACTTTCTCCTCACTGCATATTTCAATTTCTTAGAAAATCCCAGCTAGTGTACCTAGTTCATCACTGATCCTACGGATTGTACTCATAGAGGCTACAGTTTTATTCCAACGCTCCCTTCATTTCTCCAAGTGATTTTTATATTCGGCTTGCCCTGAGTCCGCTCGCATAATCGTGCAAATATGTAACTGGGTTAATTCAACGAAAGTTATGGGATTCTGTCTTTTCGCACTTCTTGCGTATTCTCACGTTGCGCAGCGTATCGAGCTGTGAGCCGGCTTATGAATTAATTAAGAGCCAACCTCTCGGAGTTGCCATAATTGAGATCTCGGAGACCATTGCTAAGGCCCTGTTGTATGGAAAGCTATTGTTGCTATTTATAGCTTGTACCACCTTTTATCGGTGCAGCTTTGCATCTTTCTGGGAGTATCTCCGCACATTGTTTAAGGTAAACACAAACTTATATGAGTTTCTCAATCCGAAGCATGAACTCCCCAGCTAAACCTGCAGTATGCTCGTATCTTTGTTCAAGTTTTGCCTACGCATTTATTGAATTAAACTTTTGTCTGTCGTGATGGTATTTGATGAACCTCCTTTATGTTTGGCTTTGCGGCGACACCGTGAGCTTAAAAGTATTCACAATTTAACCTGCCAGCTAAATTATTAAGAGACTTGTTTCTAGTTTAAGTGTTTAACTATACTTTTATACCTACCTACTTCTTGGGCGAATTATTGTCAACTAGGCAATTTGTCGCTAACAAACACTGATGCTTTGAAGCTCCTGTAATTAGCTTGTAGCATTCGAAACAATAATACCTGGTCGCTTCTGTAATTAGCTTGTAGCAATTTATCTGGATGTATTTATAACTTTCGCCTGCAACGTTGGCTCTAATTTGTTGTATCTAGTTATTGCTCCTAATATGATCCTTTTTATATTATCCTTGGTTTTATGTATGGCAAATGCAAGTAATTTCCATGAAAAACCTTTCTGAGTCTATTTCAGGTTGTAGCGATTTCGACTACACAAATTTTAATGAGTTTAAGAGTTCTCGTAGGTTAATAACATATCGGTTGTACTGAAAGACTCTTTGGTGCTTCCTAGTAATTTGAACACCCTTTTCTAATTTAGAAAAGAACCCCACACCCCTCTTCACTGTAGCTGATCAGTCCCCTGATTTGTTCATGTAGCCTGAACGATTGTTTAGTACGATTTGAAGCTGACTTTAGCTTTTAAGCCTGATTTGAGGCTTGGGTCTAAATGTGTTGCCAGTTGTGGTAATATGCTCTGCTAAAGTATTCTTTCAACTACAATAACTGTAAAGTTGTACAACTTTTTGCTGCAATTTTCTCTAAGAATAAACCATTTTAGTAATCACAAAGAAATAACTGTCGCTGGACCAGTTACAGCTCACCCAAGAAACTGATATTGTTTACCAGCTTCACCTCGAATGAAGCTCGATTACTTTAACCCACACATTCTTCCCGGTTACGCTTGTTAGCAAACGTCCCACCAAACTCTGAAGAATCGATCGACCACGCGTTTGTTGGGAACTTCAAGCAATACTCCTTTTTCAACTCTTTTCAATGTCAGAGCTTTGGGAGTTTAGAAAACGACAATTTTCGCCTAGATGACAAGGTTGTGGACACTGCGGCGTAAAAAACTTCACTTTCAGAAGTCTTCGTCAATAGCAACTTCTCTATTTTATAGCTTCAAAACTTTTTAACGTCGTAGAATCAATTACGTGTTTATTCGATGAACTTCGATAGCCCTGTTGGTTTGATTGGACAGTTTGCGAAGTTGCTTGTATTTACGTTCCTTTTCTTTAATTTTGTTTAAATTTTCTGCGAGTTCTTGTATTGCAGGGTTTTCTGTTTGTGAGAGAGATGTACCATTTCAGTTTCAATTTTTTTAACAGGGACAATTGTTGCTGTATTTACAAATACACATCTGCTGCTGCAAATGCTAGCCTGAGGTGTTTTTGCGACAATACCACCTTCAGCTTATGCAACTTCCAAACTCAAAATAATTTATAACTCTAGAACGATACAGTTTAGTTATTTAGCATTTGCTTTATAGGACTTCAGGGGGCTATTCTAATTTTAATCGGCCATGACGAGCGCTGTTATTAAGTCGCAAAAGATAAACTCCAGACTTATTTCTGATATTTTTCCGCGGTTGTTTGCTAACGATGTAAGCCTTTCCTAATAAAAATGTTTACTCTACAAACAAGAAGAGCCCCGATAGCGAAGCAAAGCCGCTCGATTGAGACATGCAGTTGCTCAGTGAGTTTATTGAAGCTCTTGCGAATTGATAAAGGCGTAAGAGCCACTCGGTTACTCAATTTTCCTTTAGTGTCGACGTCATTCGACTGGAACTTCTGTTTTCTACTTTCATAGGATTTTTGTTTTTGAAAACAAACAAACTTAACAAATGAATGCAAGTGCTTTGTAGCTACTAATGAATTATGAGAAGCTTCTGTATAATTCTCACAAATCACCTGGCCTGTCTAGCAAGTTTCAGTGTTATAAAGTGTCAAAAGGTTTGGTCCTTCGAATCGAATTTTTCAGGTGTATCATGCTTTCTTTCCAATTTAAAAGTCGGTCATCGACTGGGCCCAAGTAGTCATACAAAACGGTAATAACTTTTCAACAATTAAAACAAATAAAGTATAGTCGCCCCATTTCTACCAGATTGTTTTCTCGATAATTAAAGAAATTGCTTCGCTTTTGTAATAGAAGCCCTTAGAATATTTTCGCATTTAATATAAAAATAGGAAGAAAAATCTTTATAAATATAGTATATAACATCATATGTCAAAAACGCTAAGACATATGCTATGCCTCTGAATATTAGGGGAGGATAAAAATGAGGTTTTTCTACTTTGCGTCAACAATACTCTCATTGTGAGACTCAAATGCGTTTCACAATAACTACAATTATTTTTATTGTACCACGCAAAACAGTAACTTTTTCCTTGGTTATGTTGGCATTGTTATTATGCTGGCACCGGGCAGTCGAAAGTTGAAACGTTGAAACCAAATGTCAATGAACATTGTTAATAATAACTAGCTAAATTGAATATTCCTATCTAGTAACTCCCTTCTGTGTTAAATAATAACGAAAATGTTGATTTTGGAATAATGAACCAGAAGGAACAGCAACGTTTTAATAGGTACCTAATTTTGAAAAAAAAAGAAGAATTTGGTAACTTGAACGTTTAATTTGGCAAATGAGCAAATCACATTTTCTTTCCAGATTTCTTACAAAGCAATAATAATTTGCATGCACTCCATTTTTTGAGAGAAATGCCCCTTCGGAACAGATTTTATGTTTATGATGATAACTGATACGGAAAATTCTTGTACATTGTAGTCATAACTGTTTTTATTTGAACTGTATTTTTGTATAACTATTATAAATAATACACAATAAAACAGTTGATTAGTTTAGTAGTAATACATAGTAGTCTAATATGACTTACACATTTTTTTTAAATAAACCGCCAAGAAGAGAACGAGAACCTTACCTAGAATTCCACAAAACATGTTTACATGGGTAGAAATATGAATAAACTGATTAATCTACGAATTTTTAATTATTATCGCTCGTTGAACTAAAAGTACAATTATTGTAGACTTTTATTGTCACAGAACAAGAATCTGTCGCATTAATTGAAATTCCAGGTACGTACTGTGACGATATATTTTGTTGAAAATTAGTGTTTCCCTCAATGTTGATAGGGTTTTCGTTACTCTCTATTTGAAAAGTAGTGGCTATGGAGGCTGAAGCTGAAGACATCGTACGAATGAAATACTTGGCTGTGGTGAAGGACAACTAAACATATCAGCCACTTGTACTTTTTTCTTCATCGAAGTGTCAATGTAGCCCTCAACCACAGTTGAGGACTTCCATCCCCCATGTCTTTTAATTGTTAATAGGTCTCCTCCACTATTGGCCAAGTGTGAGGTGCTAGACCATTTAAAACAATGCCCTGTGTACTTTTCAGGTTCGGGAAGTTTTAAAAACGTGGCTATAATTTTTGGAATTTGGCCGATTGTGTTAATCCCAATTGGATTTTTAATGCAATGACCATTCCTGTAAGTTAAGAAAAATCGCACAGTTGCCCCAGCTGGGCGGAGATTGTAATATTTTTTTATCAACTGAACCCAGTTTAATTCAGTTATTACGAACACTTTAGGAACATTTGTTTTCGTTTTAGGTACAGACACGATGATGCTGTCATCTTTAAACTTGAAATTTATGGTCAAATTCACTAGTTCCTGTTTACGAAGCGCTCCTGAATACCCCATAATTAGTATTACCTAAAAATAGTGGAATAGAACTGTAGCAGGTACCTAACTGTATTAATTAAAATTTTAGCTTCATTGTCAGAAAATGTAAATCATCGGCCTCATTTAGGAGCCGTTGAATTTCTTCATCATCCAAAATGTTAGATTTTTTTGGCTTGTATCCTTGAGATTGCCGCTTTAAAAATGCCTTTAGCTTTAGGAATCTTGATGTATCTGTATTGCGGTACGCATTAAGATATGTTCGCAACATACCATAAGACGCCAAAAGTGTAGATGATTTTTTGGTTTTACTGAAGCCTTCAAAATATGCGAGGAGAACATTTTCGCTGATAATTTGGACACCTTTTGAACTGCACCAGGTATTGAACACTTTATATTCTTTTTTATAAATCTCTTTAGATTTCTCAGGAAGCAACTGATTTGTAGCTTTTTGTGCTGTCGCCCTCAACTCGGGGGGTGTACAATTAATCTCTTCTATCACAAAAATTAAGCAAAAAACGCCAGATACTGATATTCAAATTCAAATTTTGTTAGACAAATGTCATTACTTCATTTGTTAAAAACCGAACTTGTCAAAAATCCCTAATTGAAATTAAAATTTTTTATATAGATTTTTAAAACTGCTTTACAATGCAAAGTAGAAAAAATAGTATATTACACTCTTTTCAAAAGACGACTTGTAGCACTCATTCTATTTGACCACTCCTCGCTGCGCTCTTCGTGGTCAAAACTCATTCGTGCCACAATAATCGCCTTATGAAGTACGTGTAATAATATACTATTTTGTCATTTTGCTAAAAACTGGTCAAAGCTATTAAAATGAGAATTCGCACGTTTTTTCTAACAATAGTGGGCTTATTTGTGACTGTTTTTAATTTCTACGTAGTGCTTGAAGGGGATAAAATTAGCAACCCTTATAAATGCTCGTATTGTTACTGTTGTGTTTAATCGGTGATTATTAACAACATCAATTATTTGGTTCGAGTACTTTTAATGCAACACAAGATACAAAGTGTATATAAGGCTGATAAGTAGCTTATCTATCTAATAAACGACAACGTATGCGCGCACGTACAACATCTTACACGAGCGAGTACGAACTGCCGCTAGCTCACATGTTTCCGGCTAACCTAACACTTCCGTTCTTTCACTAGCTCCCTCTAGACACAACACCCCTCCCTCCTAGTTTGTAAAATCCGCGAGGAACCTTGGAGGGACCCTTGTTCTCTGTGGACGAGGAGTCCTTAGGCTTGATGTTGATGCTGCTGCACCCATCGTGTCTGGATCTTGTTCCATTCCCACTGTGTCAGATATCTCGGCTGTTGGTTCTTTCCCGCTTGAGCTGCTCTCCGGTATTGTAATACTTTCTGGCTCATCTCGGACTACCTCAGTGATCTTAGTGGATCTACAGCGAAGCTGATTAGTGTGTTTATGCAATCTGTTACCTTCAGGTGTTGCTATTCTGTATGAAACAGGACCTGCAGTTGTTTCGATGGTTCCGGGTATCCATTTTGGACCACTTGCTGAATAATTCCTGGCAAATACTGTTTCATCCTTAGTGAATTTGCGAAGCGGTTTCTCTTCTATTCCTTTCTCTTGTTTGGCAACCATTTCTTGCACAACATCTGGATGCAACCGATCAAGGGCGGTTGACAGCTTCCGTCCCATAAACAATTCTGCTGGACTTTGACCAGTTGTTGCATGAGGCGTTATGTGCTGTTGTAGTAAAAATCGTGTTAATTTAGTGTTCCAATCTCCTTCCCCCAACTTCTTTAATCCTTCCTTTGTCGATCTCACCATTCGCTCGGCTTGACCATTAGCTGCTGGGTTATATGGAGCAATTCTTGCATGTCGAATCCCATTCCGTTTTACAAATGTTTGGAATTCCTGTGAGGTGAACGCTGTTCCATTATCGCTTACGATGACATCAGGAATGCCATGTGTAGCAAATAGTTCTCGAAGAGTCTTAATTGCTGCTTCTGCTGAAGTTGTTGGTACGAGACGTACTTCTAACCATTTGGAAAATGCATCTACTACTATAATGAAATACTGGCCTTGCATGGGACCTGCGAAGTCTATATGGATCCTCGACCATGGTCTTCGTGCCCATTCCCACGGCTGAACTGGAGCTCTTGGTGGCATCGCCTGAATTTCTTGACATTGTTTGCAATTTGCCACCCTTTCTTCTACTTGTGCATCCATATCTGGCCACCAGACGTAAGACCTGGCCAATGCTTTCATCCGAACTATCCCTGGATGTCCTGAGTGCAGAATTTCCAGTACCTCAGGTCTTTCTTTTGGAGGAATTACCGCTCTATTGCCTAGTAGTAGACAGTTTTGGTATGCTGAAAATTGATTTCGTCTTCCCCAAAAGCCTTTTAGTTCCGGAGGGATGTCTTGGATCCTGTTTGGCCATCCCTTTTGGGTCCAGTGTAAGACGCGTGACAATACCGGGTCCTTTCCTGTACCTACTGCAACATCCTTTGCCGTGATGACTGGTTCTGGTATGGCTTCCAGCATTAGGACCTCGTGTGCTGGCGGAACCACCAATTCTTCTTCTTCTACAAGTGGCAACCTACTCAGGCAGTCAGCATGTGCAATTTGTTTCCCTGGAATGTGCAGCAATCTGTAATCATATACACTTAAAATAAGTCTCCACCTTAGCATGCGAGGTGATAAAACATCTGGCGTTAGCTTATTTTCACCCAGGATTCCCAACAACGGCTTATGGTCAGTCCTGAGCTCAATGGTTCGACCAAAAATGTAGTCATGAAATTTCTTGACTCCTACAATGATGGCGAGTGCTTCTTTGTCCAGCTGCGCGAAATTCCTTTCCGTTGACGTTAGTGTCCTGCTGTGGAATGCTACTGGAACTTTGGCTCAGGATGGCCCCAACTCCATATGGACTAGCATCACAGGTAAGTGCTAACGGTCTTGCTTCATCGTAGTGGGCTAATAGTAATTTTGTTGACAACGAGTCCTTTAACTCCTGGAACGCTTGCTCTTCTGTCTTCGTCCACTTCCACATTTCATTTTTGTGTAACAACTGGTGCAAGGGCTCTGCTACTGTAGCTTTGTCCTTTAAGAATGCATGGTAAAAGTTTAGCAATCCCAAAAAAGCTTGAAGTTCTTGCTTATTTTGTGGACTCGGTGCTTGTTTAATTGCTCGTACTTTTTCTTCCATAGGCTGTATTCCTTCTGCCGTTATTTTGTATCCCAAGAATATGATTTCGCTTGTATGCAGGATACACTTTTCGCGTTTGAGGCGAAGTCCATCTTCTTGGAAGCGTCGCAGTACTTCCCTCAGTCGAGTTGCAAGCTCTTGTTCCGAACCTCCAACTATTAGGATGTCGTCGAAATACGGTAACACACCTGGAATACCTGCTAGACGTGTGTCCACAAATCTCTGGAAAATTTCGGGTGCTACGGAAATTCCAAATTGTAATCTTTTGACTTTGAATGCGCCTTTATGCGTAATAATCGTTTGTGCTTCTGCACTGGCTTCATCGACTTCCAGCTGCTGGTATGCTTGCTTCAGGTCAAGTTTTGCAAAGACTTTACCTCCTGACAATGTTGCAAACAATTGTTGTATTGCCGGTACTGGATAAACATCCCTTCTAACTGCTTTGTTGACTGTAGCCCGATAATCTCCACATATTCGGACTTCACTGGAGCTTTTGAGTACTGGCACGATTGGCGTGGCCCACCGTGGGTGATGTACTGGTTCTAGCACCCCCTGGTCACATAGTTTACTTAATTCCGTTTCAATTAGTGGTTTTATTGCAAACGGTACTTTTCGCGCTTTAAATGCTACTGGTTTAATCAAAGGATCCAAATCTAAGGAGATTGGAGGCCCCTTAAATTTCCCGAGTTCTTCTGAGAACACTTCTGCATATTCTGCAGCGATTGCATTAAAGTTTATTGTAGTTACCTCGTTTATTCCCGCAATCTTTATGTTGAGTGGGTTAAACCAGTTTCTTCCGAGTAAACTAGCAGTATCACCATTTGTTACGATTAATGGTAATTGTGCAGACAAAGTTCCTAGTTCCACTAGCACATCACACGTTCCTATTGTCTTTATTTGTTTCTGCTGATAGTCCCGTAAAATCACACTGTTTTCGCGCAATTTTGGTTTGTCAGCACTAAATAAACGCCCGAAAGTGTTCTGTCCTATAACTGAATATGCGGCCCCTGAATCGACCTCCATCACACACCTCGTTTTATTTAGTAAAACCGGTACTTTTACTTTTGTGGCCGGATCCCCAAATTCATCGATGCTGTAGATAGGTTCGTAATGTTCGTTATTTACACTATTTACGTTCTGTGCACTAACACTATTTGTTGTTGTTTTCTTTGCATTTGAATTTCCGGAATTGTTTCCTTTCTTCTCGTCCCTTTTCTTTGAAAGACAGGCTCTTTCAATGTGTCCAATTTTATCACAATAATTGCATTTCGCTTCCTTAAAGAAACATTCATCAGGTGAATGTTTTTTCGTGCAACGAAAACAGGTTATGTTGACGTTTTGTGACCTACTTTTGGATTTTAGGGATTTACCAGTTACTTTCTTAATGTTGGCACTGCTCGTCGGTAAGACAGTTTCCCGCAATTCTGACACATTTTTGGCGACAGCTTCATGCGCGAGCGCCAATTCTTGCGCTTTCTTGAAGGTGAGTTCTGGTTCACCCAATAGTCGGCGCTGCAAGGCTTCTTCCCGGACCCCGCAAACGACTCGATCACGTAACATGTCTTCCAAGGTTGTTCCGAAACCACATTCCTCGGCAAGATGACGTAATTCACCGATATACGCGGATATGCCTTCCCCTTGAAGCTGAGCTCTTCTATGAAATTTAAATCTGCATACCACTACCGATGTTCTAGGCGAAAAATGATCGGTTAATAATGTCAATATTTTGTCCAATGTCTGTTTGTTGACCGCTGTCGGTGCTGATAACGATTTAACGATTTCGAATGTAGTCGGACCACAAACGCTTAAAAACACTGCCCGTTTCTGAACCGGATCAGTTATATTGTTCGCCTGTAGATAGAATTCGATTCTTTCCTTGTACGCTGTCCATTTATCAGCCTCGTTGGGATTGAACTGTTCAATATGACCAACCGTGCCTGCCATTTTTACCTCGTGTCGCACTTTTTCACTGCCGGACTGCGCCAAATGTTGTGTTTAATCGGTGATTATTAACAACATCAATTATTAGGTTCGAGTACTTTTAATGCAACACAAGATATAAAGTGTATATAAGGCTGATAAGTAGCTTATCTATCTAATAAACGACAACGTATGCGCGCACGTACAACATCTTACACGAGCGAGTACGAACTGCCGCTAGCTCACATGTTTCCGGCTAACCTAACACTTCCGTTCTTTCACTAGCTCCCTCTAGACACAACAGTTACCTTTTTAATAGACAAGAATTTGGTTATAAAAAATATACCTAGGAAAGCTTGATATACTTAAAAAGTGTTTTAGCTCTTTTGTTTTTTCTTGAAACCAATAGTTTTTGGTTATAAAACAAAATACATTATATGTGGCTAGTTTCAATCCCTTAAAGAACTAGATAAAAATTTTAACAAACGTTTTCTAAATAAGCCTTCTCTCGGTAAAAAAGATGTGCCAATTCCCATTACCAGTCTTCAGTACAATGAGAAGAACCTAATTTTAACCCCCTCTAATTCCTTAGTGTTGAGAATTGAAGCTATGTTTATATATACTTTTATTGTTATTTTGAGTCATAAAATACGATCTAGGTTATTCAAGTGCGTCAACATAATATTTATAAATAGTTCCTCCAATGTTTTCATTCCATGGGCTAATACAATTTTCTGTAATTAATGACGATTAAAAAATGTACAATTTGTAACTTCACAAATTTTCTTCATGGATGGTTGTGCGCCTTCCTGTAGGTAACCTTTCTATGTGACACGTACAACATAATCTTGCAGTATGAGCAGTCTAATAAATGGTTATCTAGGGTTATTTTTGTTGCCATCGCAAATTATTAAGGAATTTTGACGCTGTTGACTAATTTTTGGAGTTTTTTGTTTCTCTAATTACTTGAAAAGCAAAGGTTAGATAGTTGTTGATAAATAATTGCAAAAAAAGCGGCACAAAAAATTTCTTAGCAAATTTGCTAGGGTCAAGTGGCCCTTTTGGTTTCTGTATTAAGTTTTGTCAGTGCTCGTTTGAACATCGAACGGTTAAGACTAGTGATGGCTGATGGGCATAACCGGACAATTTTTATAACCGCATTATTTGCATTCGAATGATATTAATAACCGAATGATTATTTGAATAATCATTCGAATAAATTTTGGCTCGAGTCAGATGAGTTGTATTGGTTTGTATAGCTCCTACAGATTCAATTACTCTTCGTTCGTTCATTTGGATCGTTCACTTGCATAGTTCGTTCATTCTAGATTCTCGGAAGCACCGATTGCTCCCTTGCAGGCAGGTAGCCGAGAAACTTGTTACAGAGAATTATGCGTTGGAGTACATGTGTATTTCAGATGTGCAAAATTTGCACTTACAGCATTGCAGACAATACAATGCTGACGAATAAATACTTCGAATGACTTTTTTGACTCGGCTATCGCCTCGTCAAAAGAAGTAACATTCTCACGCTCCAAAATCATATATTTCGTGCACTTCATACAAAAATAACTAATAATATAATTTTTAAAGAATGTACAATTTGCAAAAAAAACTTTAACTGGTAATACTGGTATGTATATTAAACGTTTAACCAGTTTGCGTAGTTGTTTTATTGTTTTATGTATAGAATATAGATCCTAAACTACCAAATAAATAAACAGTTATTTTTGTATCTAGAATGCAAACTGCTATGTTTACGTTCGAAAGTGAGATTTTTTGACGAGCCAAAACTTAATTTGAGAACAAGCATTTTTGATTCAAGATAAAAGAAATCGAAACTAATACACTAATATTAAGAAAAATTGAAATAAAAATTCCAGAACTATCAACATACATTTATTTGACAGTTGAATAATGTGAATAATTATGTCATTGTGACATCATTGGAGCTTTTAATTTATATATGACAGTTTTCAAAAAATTATTTAACAAAATCAAAAGTCGATTCAACTCAAAAAGTCGGAAAGTGAGCGACCGAATCGAGTTAATCCCATCCCGCCGCCCAAGAGAGCCGAGAGCCGAAATTCGATCTATGGTGTTTTCAGTACAACTTGCCTTGTTTATGAGTTATGACGTATTTACAGAATTTCGAGCACTGCGTAGGTCGCTGAGATATGGCACGTAGTACCTTTGAATAGAGGTTTTATATTCAAAGCGTAGTACGTATCAGGATCAGGTTATTTTTCATTCGAATACTTGGAACGAACACCGAGTTACACAGGTTATTTCAATAACCGGATAACCGGTTATTTTTCATTCGAATACGCCCATCACTAGTTAAGACGTATCGCAGTGCGCTCTGACCCGCGAGATATCAAGTGACCGCAAGATAGTCGGTGCAACCCGTACAATTTATCTAGAAGTAAACAGAAATATTTGTACACATTTACGAAGATCTGTATATCTTTAAACTACATTGTTATAATAACACTTGCTGAGCAGTGCCATGGCCCACGCTCACAATTACACGTATCCAGCTACTCCAAACTTTAATATCTACACTGGCCAAAATACCTCGACGCCATGCGTACCTATACCTGCCAATACACCATTATCGCAACCTTTGACAGCTCAACAAACACATCCACAAATTAACACAACCTATTATACGCAACCTGTTGTTGCTCCATACAAGGCAAACCAAAATCACAGCCAAGCTTGGTATGCAACATCAAGCTCTCCTGGAAATACATGGCAAACGGTCAGTTATAACCATAACAAAAAACGAAGTAGAATTTCTGACACGCAAACCGAATCTATAAGCCAAGACTACTGGTTGGGTAATCAAACACCAATTAGCAATCGATACGACAACCTTCAGGAAGAGGATATGGATTCAAGCAATCAGTCTAAAAAAGAGAATAAAGAACCAAAACCACCACCCATATTTATAGCAGGAGTGAAGAAAATCAAACCCCATACAGAGCTACTTGAAGAGCTGGCAAAAGATAAATATACAATGAAATCACTAGGCAATGACCAAGTTAAAATACAACCCTTGGAGGGTACAACCTACACCATAATTATTACGGCATTACTGGATAAGAAAACCGAGTTCCACACTTACAAACCCTAACAGGAGAAATCCTTCCGGGTAGTACTAAAAAACATTCATCCCACCACTGATACAAATTACATCAAACTGAGCCTACAAGAAAAAGGACACGAGGCCGTAAATATATGGAATGTAAAACAACATAAAACTAAAACAGAACTTTCCCTATTCTTTATAGATCTCAAACCAAAAGAAAATAATAAGGACATTTATAACTAAGCTACTGCTGAATACATGTGTACAGTTGGAAGCCTCACACATCAAAAGGGAAATCCCTCAATGCGCAAGGTGCCAGAGGTATGCGCATACAAGAAATTATTGTAACAATACTCCAAGCTGTGTTAAGTGCGCAGTCAGCCATACAGCTAAGGAATGCCCCAGGAAAATCAGAAATGACAAAGCTGTCTGTGCAAACTGCAACGAGCACCACCCAGCAAATTATCTAGGCTGTATAATACACAAACAACTACAGCAAAAATTGTATCCAGCGCTACGGGAGAGACGTATCCCTAATAGACTGACTCAACCAGGCATTACCTATGCTCAAGCATTTAAACAAGACATACAACCAACGCAACTTGCCAACGTCACACAACTCATCACTTCACTACCACAAGCACAACCCTCTAATGACTTAACTGAACTAAAACATACGATGAACAAACTTATGGAACAAATGGGGACACTACTTAACCTTCTAACAACTCTAGTTTCTAAATTAACATAATGGCTCTACTACTAAAAATTGGTATATGGAACGCCAATGGCTTATGCCAACATGCCCAAGAAATTAAAATATTCTTAAGTATTCACAACATTGACGTAATGCTTATATCAGAAGCACATTTTACAGATCGAAGTCACCTAAAACTACCAAATTATAATATCTATCACACCAAGCACCCTGACGGAAATGTTCATGCCGGTACTGCAATAATCATCAAACAAAATATTAAACATACCGAACAAGCCGAATAGAAGTATGAAAATATACAAGCCACTATTATTACCCTCCACGATCATTTAGGCGAACTCTCGCTGGCAGCAGTTTATTGTCCCCCAAAACACAATAACAAATCCAAACATTTTGATCATTTGTTCAGGACACTTGCAAACAGGTTCCTAATTGGAGGCAATTACAATGCTAAAAACACGGTATGGGTCTGTAGTGTAACCACAGCAAAAGGAAGACAGATGCTAGCTTTGATAAAAATCAACAACCTCAGCTATCTTTCCACAGGTGAGCCCACATATTGGCCAAGCGATCCACATAGACTACCAGACCTCCTAGAATTCTGCGTCACCAAAGGCGTCAACCCAAGAAAATTCTTAGTAGAATCTTGCTTTGAGCTCAGCTCTGATCATACACCGATCATAATTACCATGTACACTCAGATACTTGAGAAGCCAAAAGAACCATCTTTTTATAGCAGGAAAACCGATTGGGATTTATTCCGTAGTATACTAGATGAACATATTAGTCTCGACGTTCCATTAAAAATCGAAAGAGACATCGAAGTAGCAATTGAAATATTAACCAAAACAATTCAAACCGCAGCTTGGCAATCAGCACCTGACCAAACTGAAACGCACATTAAAGAAACAATCCCAACAAATGTTAAACTCTTAATCTCCAAATAACGGAAAGCTAGAGCAAGGTGGCACCTAACGCATTTTCCTGACGACAAACGAAGGCAAAACAAAATTACTAAAAAACTAAATCAACTGCTCACAAATCTCAAAAATAAATCTATACAGAAATACTTAAACAAATTGGATCCGACCCAGGCTACGGACTACTCGCTGTGGAAGGCGACCAAAAACTTCAAAAAACCGCAGACTACAAGAGTGCCCGTGAAAGCTGCCGATGGTACTTGGCTCCGCAGTAATACACAGAAAGCAACCGCGTTCGCTGAGCACCTCGTAACAGTATTCCAACCGTATAATATTGAAACTACAACTGAAGATGAAGATGCCATACAACAAATGCTTGATGCGCCATTTCAAATGTGCCCACCACTGAAGTATATTACAACTGCAGAAGTCATGACTATACTCCACAAAGATCTTAATCCAAAGAAGGCCCCAGGGTTTGATCTTATTACAGGAAAAGTTCTGAAGGAGATCTCTGAAAAATGTATAAAAGCCATCACGTTTATCTTCAATGCAGCCTTAAGAAAAGAATACTTCCCTAGTCAATGGAAAGTCGCGCAGATCATTATGATACCTAAACCTGGGAAAGATCCGACTCAAATAGAATCATACAGACCTATAAGCCTGCTGCCTATCTTGTCCAAAGTCTTGGAGAAATTCCTGATGAAACGCCTGCTGCCAATTATAGAAGAACAAAGCCTAATTCCCAATCACCAATTTGGGTTCCGTACAATACATAGAACAACTGAGCAAGTGCACCGAATTATTAAACATGTAAATCAAGACTTGGTGACAAAACGATACTGTTCAGCGGCATTTCTCGATATACGGCAAGCGTTCGATAAAGTTTGGTATAAAGGACTCCGTTACAAGATGAAATGTAAACTACCACACCAACTATATAAATTACTAACATCCTTTTTAACCGATAGGCAGTACTATGTAAAGTATCAGGATGCTTACACCGACTTGTTTCCAATATCATCTGGCGTCCCACAAGGTAGCGTCCTAGGACCGATACTCTATCTGATTTTCATAGCAGATTTACCAGTATCTGAAACAACACTCACAGCCACATTCGCGGACGATACTGCTGTCTTAGCATCACACACTGATCCTATAACGGCTACACAGAATCTTCAAGCACATCTAAACGACATCGAAACCTGGCTACAAAAATGGAAAATTAAAGCGAACACAGACAAATCAGTTCACGTCACCTTTACTTTAAGAAAAAATATCTGCTCTCCAGTAACTCTTAACGGTCGGTTCTAGGTAAATTGCTCGAATGCAATTGCTCGAAAACGAATTGCTCGAAATCAGTTGCTCGAAATTTAATTGCTCGAATGTGACTTTGCTCGAATTGCAAGTTTCTCGAACAGCAATTTCTCGATTATCTGTTGCTCGAAAAAAATAAAGTTGTGGAATAGCCTTAACTCAAATCAGTTAATATCAAATCTAAAAAAAACACAAATTACAAATTATAACCTTTATTAATAAAAAATAGGTATAGGCAGTGCTTTTTTTCTGACGGTACGCAACGGTACGCCGTACCGGCACCTCTAATAAAAAGAAAAAGAAGAAAGAAACAAAAAAAAGAATTGCGAGTTTTGGAGACGTGGAGTTCAGTGTGACAGCTTTACAAGTGCGGAGCAATATTGACCTGCTACTTTTCTGATGTGTTTTTATTACATTTCGTAAATTTCGCTTGTGCCGTGCTTTTACAATGCACAAAATAACTAATTATTTTAGTATTTTTAATAAACCGAAAAAATTTAAACTAGACGAAGCAGTAGAAGCAGAAAAATGCCTAGCACCGGTAGCACCGCTAATGGAAGTGGATCAATCGGAGTTACCACTGCATAATTCATCCTCATGCAACGTGACTTCAGCTTCTGACGACATAAAATATGGTGATAAACAGTGGCCAGACTGTTGGACTTTTGAACAAAAAAGCGAGTATTGTAAAAAAGTACAACTGGTTTATTGTACAAAACCAAAAGCTGGGGTTTAAGGTGTGCCTAAAAGTTGGGTTTTTGGGTGTTGAGAAAAAGAATGAAATGAAAATATCCAAGCAACGGACTGGATGTGATTTCTCTAGTTTTGGGGAAACTCGAGCGCAGCAACAAACTGCATTAAGAAAGAAGATATACGATCACAAAGAAAGTGCTGCGCACTTGGCAGCTTTGAAAATACTAGAAGAGTCCCAGAAAGAAACAGTAGACAAAGTGTGTTTAAAAACCGTAAAAAGAGAAAGAGAAGTTACTGAGAACATTTTCCGAACAGCCTGCAAAGTTGCAAAGCAGAACCAATCTTTCCACAACTTTGAGGCAGAAATCGACCTTCAAGAGCTCAATGGATTAAATATGGGCCAAATTCTACGTTCAATTAATGCCTGTGCGAATATAATTAACCATATCAGTGCTGAAATGAGAAAACACATTGTCCAGGAAATAATTAAAGCGGATGATAAGTTTGCAATAATAATAGATGAATCCACTACTTTGAGCAAAAAATCAACCCTGATTTTGTATATCAGAATTTGCCTTAGCAATTTGAATATGGAATCTCTAGTAAGTTTTGGACCTGGTGGAACTCGTAAGCGTGACGACTCTTGGAATTTTCGAGGCTATCATTCAATGTCTTGAAGGTTACAAATTAGATGAGAATGTTTTGTAGAGTAGATTAATTGCTGTTGGATGTGATGGAGCAGCAGTGACGCTTGGACGAAAATCTGGATTGTGTGCTCTTTTAAAAGAAAAATGTCCATCCATTATTTTTTGGCATTGCTTTAATCATAGGCTTGAGCTTTGTGTGAATGATGTTGTTAAAAAAATGACTAGTATCAACCATTTTAAAGTATTTGTTGATGAAATTTATGTTCTGTACCACGCATCACCAAAGAACAGCCGAGAGTTACATTTGCTTGCAAAAGAACTCGGTGTTCAATTGCTGAAAATCGGAAGAGTGTTGGACACTAGATGGGTGGCTTCCAGTTTTCGTACAGTCTCAACAGTTGGGAAAACTACGACGTTCTAGCAAACCATTTCATGGCAGCTAAAGAAGACCAAAGACGTGATAGTGCCGACAGATGCAAGTATGATGGTCTACTCAAGAAACTGACATCCACGAGTTTTGTTTTAGATTTGGCTTTGATGAGTGATGCACTTCAAGAAGTGTCAGAAGTCAGTAAAGAGCTACAACACCGAGATGTAGATTTATTCCAAGCTAACAAAAAACTTCAGATTTTCTTAAACACATTTATTGCTCGGAAAGATAATCCTGGAACATTTTACGAACAAGCTGTGATATCTGTCAATAACAAAAGATTTATGGGAATCCAACTTTATGAAAACCGTAATGCACGGTCCATCGATCCTGTAGTTTTATATGAAAAGCTTACAGAAGCTATTGAAGATAGAATGCTAAGTGGTGAAGATGCAGCTTTGGCAGATTCGGCCCGTATAGTTGTCACAAGCACTTGGCCCAAAGACATTGAAGACAATACTTTCGGTGAGAAAGATGTTGAGTCACTTGCAGTTCGATTTCAGTTAAACAAACGAGAAACAGTGAAAGCATTCCGCGAGTATGTTTTCGACAATTGTGAATACTTTGGTGGAAATTGTGAAAATGAAACCAAATATCCCAAGAACTTGCTTCAGTTGATGACTGCCATCAAGACAATTCCAGTGTCATCAAATCAATGTGGAAGAAACTGTCAGTGCGTTGCTTTTTCTAAAATTGAATGGCCCACCACTGACATCCTTCAACCCATCAAAGTACGTGGAATCGTGGCTGCTTCGAGGAAGACACTCTGCCTTGGATACCAACAGCAAGGAGAGAGAAGGAAAGATCAATGAAAACCTTTCGAAGCTTTGGACAATTTTATAAAATGTAAGTGAAAAGTTTGAGATTTCATAATTTCATAAAAATTGAAGTTCGTTAAAAATGTATAATAAAAGATTGTTTGCAGACATACATGTGTGTGTTTTTTTTTAATCCAAACATTGTACGTTATTTCATTAAACAAATTTTCATTAAAAAAATAATTCCAGAGAAAGTTGTTATAAATAATAATCATAAGTCATAACTCATCACTTATTTATGAGCCACCCTGTATTTACTTGTAAAGGGGCCAAAAAATGTTAAAAATCGTTTTAAGTGGTCTAAATTTTAACCCCCCCTCCCCGTTTTTGGTGGGGGGTACCCCCCGGTAGTTTACAGTACCGGAACCTCATATTTTACAAAAAAAGCACTGGGTATAGGTATGTGATTAAGTTAAAAATTATAAAAACCAAATATTATATGTTTTTAATATTGTATGTTATGTGCTATTCCACGGACATAATCATATATATTTCTGTCATGTCCATAATTGTTCATTAATCTAATTAAAAGTCTCTGTGCACTATCGCGATATATTCTTCGACTCGGTGTGTGGTTGACCGCTGGCATATTATTCTATCTGTAATTCGTTCAAAGTCTGTTCCTTCTTTAATGCCGAAATAAATTTCCAGATGTTAAGACCACATAAATTCGAGCAAAACATTTTCGAGAAATTGCGGTTCGAGGAACTTGTATTTCGAGAAAAGTTACATTCGAGCAATTTGATTTTCGAGCAATTGATTTCGAGCAATTGATTTCGAGCAATTGCATTCGAGGAATTTGCCGGAGACGTTAACTGTCAGCCAATACCCCAGACGGATGAGGCTAAATATCTTGGCCTTCGCCTTGATAAGAGACTAATATGGAAGAAGCACATATTTAGTAAACGTAAACAACTTGGCATTAAATTTAGGAAAATGTATTGGATGCTAGGAAGACAATCACGGATGACGCTAGAAAGCAAACTGCTCCTATATAAAACTACCATAAAACTGATTTGGACGTACGGGATAGAGCTATGGGGCACAGCCAGCAATTCCAATCTAGAAATCCTCCAAAGATTTCAAAATAAAGTGCTTCGCATTCTAGTTGATGCACCATGGTACGTGCCTAATGCGGTAATACACAGTGATTTAAAAGTTCCGTTAGTGCCTGACGAAATTAAAAAATATAGTGTGACACACAGAGTTAAACTCCAAGTGCATCCCAATGACCTAGCAACCACGCTGTTGGACGACGAAGGTGATTTAAGACGATTAAAGAGGTTCAAACCATCAGATCTTCCTACTAGATTTGAATAAAGATAGTAAAAATAAATTATCCAATTTGTGTTTTATCTAAGTAACTTTTAGTTGTAAGTTTTTATAGAGATTCTTCACTGGAAGATTCTCTGCAAGTCACAAGGTTACTCTCATTTATATAACCACTTAGTCACACCAAATACTTATTATCTTACTAAGGATAGATTGTATGTATACTTTGAGTTAAATAAAAAAAAAGTTTTGTCAATACGTTTGTGACTAATGTTTTAAGAGGCATCCTAACATAGGCATTTAAAGTTCAAAAATTTCACTTATAAGCCCGAACACCAACCAACGGGTAAGTCAATTTCATGTCTTAGTGTTAAAGTGCTTAACAAATACCTCCTATAGCTTATACTACGATTTTTCTACGTTTGTCTACCTTTTTACTTCCTTTTACAATAAAGAAAGTATTGGATTCACCCCAAAAATTCGAAATCGAGTTTTCAACAGATCTTCACGTTTTGGAGTCCCCTGAACCGAAAAAACATGTTTTTTTTATTGGTGTGTGTGTCTGTCTGTGAACAGAATATCTCAAAAACGAAAAGAGGCATGGCGTTGAAACTTCATATATAAGTTTTGTGTACTATGTACACACACGAGCATTGAAAATGAACAGGGTTACGCAACACATGTTACACATTTGAAACATTTGTGTTTGGAAGGCTATTATAACCGTGTTATCCAAAAAGTACTTCATCTAATGCACACGGTTTCATAAAAGTAGCCCGATATTTCTGTAATTTTGCATGGGGCCATAATATTGGTTGCACAGCCCTGTTCATTTTCAATGATTCTTTGTGTATATGCGACAGCAAGCTTTTGAAGAAAATCGCATAACCCGAAGTAGGTGTTTACTCTTGTGATTTTTCAGTTTTTTTCGATTTTTTCAAAAACGGCTCTAACGATTTTTTTCAAACTTTACATTTTTATTACATTTTTAATGTGTATTGATGTGAGATAGGAGATTTTCCAGTTGAATACCCCTAAAACCGGTTTCATTTGTTTTTTTTCCATTTTTTTTATTAACTCCTATTTTAAATAGAACACCCGGTATATTATTAATTTTTGAATTTAGCTTAAAATTCTAGAGAAAATTGTCTCTTCAACTAACGCTCTATTTTGTACCGTCTTCGTAGAATTTGTAATTTTTTGAAAATTTTTGACAACTGCTTAAAAATTTAAAATAAATTTTTTGGCTAATTATAAGATCACTGTAAAAGGAAGTTGTGTGCGTATCACACCAGATTTTTTGGCATTCTTTTAAGTTGTTACACTTTTTCATCTACTTTGTGTTTGTCTCGTTAGTGGGGTCGCAAGAAATTCTTATTTCATCTTATGTATGGATTTATTATAAGCGCGGAGCTAACTTCAAGTTCTCACGGTTGGTAAGGTTTCAAGCTGTTGGTTTACACCCAGCCTGGGGCGCTACGGTTTGGAGAAGACGTAGATATTGAAGGTTATCTCTGAAACTTCTTTGTAACGCTTCACTAATCATGCTATTTTTCTGGATGTTTCGCCACACTACAAAATGAAAAATATTTTGCTTGTACTAAAGTCATTATTTAACGTTATGTTAATGTCTGCACAGACAGAATAACGCAAATACTTAAAAATTTGACTTATTTTACAACTATCTGTTAGAAATAGTAGGTACTAAACATCGGTCTCATTCTTCTTCTTCAGGTGCCGTCTCCGTCTCGAAGGTTGGCAATCATCATTGCTATGCGAACTTTTGAGATAGCCGACCTAAATAATTCCAACGCTTCTTTTTCCTTGGATCTTTCCTTGTATTGTTACTTAAAGTAAATGACATCTCTCTCCTCTCATAATGTGTCCCAGGTATTGTAGTTTTCTTGTCTTGATGGTAATGATAATTTCTTTTTCTTTGTGTATTCTTCTCATTACTTCTGCATTCGTTATTTGGTCCACCTAGGGTATTTTCAATACTCTTCTATACATCCACAATTTAAACGCTTCTAACTTTTTGCTGTCCATTTTCTTTAATGCCCACGTCTCCATTCCATAGAATTACACTGATATTACATAGCATCTGATTAATCTTATTTTTAATTCGAGATTGAGGTCTCTTCCAAATAAAACTGGATACATTTTGATAAAAGTTGACCTCGCATTTGCTATTCGTGCTTTTATTTCGTCCGAGCAGTTATTGTTGTTATTAATAATTGTACCTAGGTAGTTGTATTTCCCCACTTTCTCTATAGGTTCATCATGTATATTGTTATGATACATGAAGCAGTGTAATTAATTTCAATAAAGAAATATTTAAAACGAATAAGTTTGGAAGAATGATATAATTAAATCTTGATGGGTGTTGAGTTTCAAACATTGTTAAAAGAATTTAGTTGAGACAATGAGAGAGGAGATTTTGATATTAATTGAATATGTTAATTAAATAGTTACAGAAAATTTTAATAAAATACAAGCCAAGGTAACGATTGACAAATGTGTTATAATGATAATGTGAATTATTACTTTGTAATAATAGATAATATAAAATATGATAGGGTGCAGTAAGAATAGTATCCAACAAGAACAAGTTTTTGTTTAAGGGTAGTTACATAAATAAATTCAAAGAAAAATGTATAAGTTATTTTGAAATGTGATATTTATTAAATAAAAATGGAAATTGGTGCAGAATTTGTATAGTTGTTTGGTTGATATACAAATGGGGGTGCTATTAATAAATCTACGAGGTATTAAGGATGGAGACTAAATGTTAATATAATAAAATACTCACAATCCGTGAAGAGATTGTTAAGTGCTGCGAATTACATTTAAAGGAACTACAGAACGACAAAATTGGATGGAATTGGATTTATTGACTGGCGTGTTGTACAGTTACATGTTCATGTTTGACATTGGTGGTTGCATCGAAGTAAGGAGATTCAGCTAGAGCGGGATTTGAGGTAGTACTGCTAGAGTTGGACCATGTTGGAGGAGATTGCAGAGTACTGAAGGATATCTAAGAAAGAAACAAGATAAGAGCTGTTGCAGTTAGAAACTTGAAACTTACCAGGTTTTGTTGAAGTTGAAGCTGCCGTTTGATAGAGGGATTGAAGCTAGCATCAGCAGTGGTATTGGAGTTGGTTGACAGGTGTAGGCTGTAGGTGTCAGGCGAGGGCAACATTGGTACCTTTTGGGAAGCAGGAGGTACTGGTGTATGGAATTGTGCGAGTGAAGCTGAATAAGTGACAAGGTTTGTTAATAATTAATATTTAAAACATTTTAGATAAAGATCAATCAGTGAAATACAATAACACAAAGCAATATTTAATTTAATGAATTGATTAATGTAAAAATACAATTGTCGACACCTGGTTTGTTGAGAATTAGAAATCAGTTTGACAGTAAACGTCATTAACTGTAATATTGACATTCAATTAATAGGGATCTTGATTTGGCGAACCACCTGAGATAAGAGAACTTGATTTATTTTTATTAATGAATTATTATTGAATTTGAAAGGGCAAGATTTTAATAAAAAGTATAGCTTTATATAGCCACAATCATAATAATATAGATGTTTCCATTATTTTGTATCCGTTTATTTTCTTTATGTTGAGGGTTAGTCCATATTCTTCACTTGTTTCTGTAATTTTATTCGCTATTGTCTGTAACTCTTCTAGACTAGTGGCTATTAGTACTATATCATCAGTATATCTTATACTTATTGTTGATAGGTATTCCATTTACTTTAACTTCGATTGTTTCGTCTGCTAATGCATTTTTCATGATTCCTTCTGAATATATATTGAAGAGTGTTGGTGATAGCACACATCCTTGCATAACCCCTCTTTTTATTTCGATGTGTTCTGTGGAGTTATCTTCTATTTTTATAACTGCTCTCTGATCATAATATAGATTGGAGGTGATTTTAATGTCTTTTGTGTCTAAATTCTCATCCTCTAGTAGTCTCATAGCAAACGTTAAATGATGATTGCGCTCGAAATGGCTATTTGAGAATTCTCACATATACTGCATAAACCTTGTATAATTGACATACAGTTAATATTAAGTTGCAACACACTTTAATAGTCGTGATTTTATTAGCACAAGCTCGCATTGTATTTTTACTTTGTCAGATTGCTACGTAACTTTAACTACATTATTTTACATGCTTATATAGGTACTTGAAGGAGATATTGTTACGTGTAATTTTACATTTAGATACAGTTAAGGATTGTTTGGATAATATCTTAGCTCAAATACATTCTTATAGTTAGATTTACCTGTATACGTTAGGTGTAGCTTTGGTTGCATACTCATTTTTGCAATTTTTGGGACTTGAAAAACCTTGATTTTTAGGGAATTTTTAGTAACAGTTTTGAAAATTGTTTTGATAGTACGATTTCCGGCGACCATTTTTTAAGTTTTCCTTTTTGGAGCTGCATGTGATCTTTGGAAATTTTCACTTAAGTGGATTGCATAGTTTCCATATTTCTTTGAGGAATCTGCCATCCAGAAATAGGAAATGGGTGTTATATTGCTAAAATGAATCCGATTGTATTGGGATAAATATATATTTCTGCAATTTACTTACTCGAGGCCACATTACAACTCTGGTATGTTAATTTATGATTGCCGTTGAGCATTTTTCGATAACGTCTCGTATTTAGGCCTCCTCGTCCTAGTTTGCTGTATCGTTCTCCGATTTTTCGGGATCTATTATGCCTGTGGCATTGGTGTTACTTGGCTAAGGCACCTGGAGCAACAATTCCGTTCCAATCTGAGCCCCTCAGCACATGTGATAGTTCGCATGCAAGGCTTCTCCCCATGGTGACTGCACTCGACTACGCTTCTTACCCGCAAAGTTAGATGAAGCCCTGACTCTTTGGAGGTTATTCAAGCTGGTGGACATCTTAATAGCTATCCCCCATAGCTGTTGATGTAGCGGCTCTTCTGTGCACAATCCAGGTATCTACAACACCTAGTGTTATCTACCTTTTGGTGTTTATTGAACTGAAAATATCGTTCGTTATGGCACTATGATCTTTACTTTATGTATTGTACTTACCTAGGTATATGCTAGCGAAATTCATGCCGTTTTACATGCGGAATATTGTATAGCTTCGTTGTACATCACGTGCAATTACTTTTGTGTAATAGGATAATGTCATTCTATGCATTTAATATCTTTACGTTTGGTAGTACTACTTTGGTTGCATTCAAGTTTCAAGTACTTGTCAGTGTTTCAAAATTTAAACCATTATTGGCGGAGGTCTCCGGGAGCATTAATTTGACATTTCACATAATATGAGCACCGTAAATACACCATTTTATGTGTATTAGCACTCCCCTAGGCGAAATGGTACCAATTCGAAGAGGTTCGCGACTAGATAGAGTATTTACCTAATTAATCAAGCGATTTAGAACTTACTATTCTCCCGCATTCCGGTATCGCTGTTTTTAATTATATTTAAGTCACTATCGTAGTTGATACACGGGTACTCGAACGAATTGCGATTATCGTAGTTACATTTTCGACTTTATTCATATAAAATCTTGTACATTACATACCACTAAGATTACATTTACAAACTATTCCATTTACATACTATTATCACAGAATTGTGTTGCCTTTTTCAAGTATGACACAGAATTTTGAAGGTGTACAAACTGTAAATAAATAACTAGGTTATTTCGAGTCTTGGTGTTTTCTATCTTTTATTATTTTTTTTTGTGAAACAGCTAGTGGTTTAGGAATTTACACGGCCACCTGTAGGTTTTCTGGTTTGGACCGTCTCAAACCAGTGGCGCTTCCGGACAACCCACCCCATCCTGCTCAGGACCTAGCTTGGCAAACGTTTGCTACACGACTAGACGATTCCTGTACCACCCTGCTGTGAAGTATTTATAATTTTTGTTTTTACGTGCAAATAAATTCCCATGTGTAGCAAATGTAATAATATATATATACCTAACTTATTAAATGTAACCGTTACTATTGAATATAAGTATGATTTTGTTTTCTTGGTGCTTTTTGTGTTCTTAAATGTTCAGCATAACTACCTCGACTGGCTATATCGAAATATTGTAGGTCACGTTACAGAAGCCTAGCGCCAATTCATTAATATTGTCATGATAGCGATTGCTCCTTTATTTTATATTCGAACTACGACCACTCCACCGTTGTATTATTCAAGGGTTAACAGGTATTTCACCAGCTGCAGAAGGTAAAATTTTGTGTTATAATTTGTTTTGTTAAAACAGTCGTTTATTACACGTAAGAACATCTATAAGCATTTTTGTCCCACGCCTAAGCCATTGGATGCCAATTCTTGTTATAGAAGCTTTATTTATTTAAACTACCAGTGTAACGGGCACAGGCCCAAATCTAACACTTGGCATCTCGTATAAATAACTGTACATACAAAACAATTTTCTATTAATAGAACTAAAATCTAAATTACGAAATATATACTAAATTAAAGATAACAAAATTACTAATTACAAATAAAGCAACAAACAAGCAACCCATCATCTAATTGTACTTTTTGTTGTAAATTTCATTAATCTGTTTTCTGGAATTACCAATGGAAGAGTCAAAAATGCTTAAATTTGATTCTAAAAGAAGTGTTAGTGATAGATAATACTTTGATAAAAGAAGAATTCATTTTAATATTCGTTCTGCAAAATGGTCAGAGCTGAGCAAATTAGTTTTAAAAAGTAATTAATTACTAATTACCAATTACCGCCCAATGTAGTAATTTAATTACCAGAGATTCAATTACTCACAGGAAATAGTAATTCAATTACCAATGACTTAGTAATTGTAATTGTACAACATCTATTACTTTTTCAATTACTTTCAATAAAAATTATTGTCATATAGTTGTATTTAGTAGAATTTTCTTGCAAGTTGCAACTATCATTAGTGTCGTGTCGATTCGTAATCTTAATCTAAAAATGCTTAATTTTTATGTTTTGTCAACTATAGTAACCTAATACTTTATCACTCTTGAAGGTTTTTTGATAATTAAATCTTCTAGCTACATGCACCGTTTACCAAAACCAAAAGTTTTTAGTTTGTTTTGATGTAAGATGTAAGTAAATAAATAAATTCAAGGATAACAATAATGGGACACCGATTTGGCATAGATTTCTTAGGTTATAATAAACCGATTAAACCTAATATACTTTAGTAGAAAGTCCCTTTAGTAAGAAGGTATAGGGACTTGGAAGTTTAAATCTATATATTTTTTTATATTAGTTCCACATAAGTTATCACTAAAGTTGAGCTTTTTATCACGATTGTGTATTTAGTTGCCGAGGCCCGAAGGGCCAAAGCAAATAAACCACACAAGGATTGAAATGGAACTTCCAGTGCCCAGGGGTACATGGTTTTTTTAATCGAGAAATAGCGAAGTTACAACATTTTAACCAACTTTTATAGGTTACTTTGACGTCGGTTGACGTTTACCTACCGCCCAGCCGCCTACTAAAAGTTGTAAAACAATGGATTACTTCACTGCCGATTTCTCGTATTTTATTTGACGATTTCGACGTTCTTCACTGCCAATTAAAAAAGATTCGAATATGAAGAAGTGTCGAATTTAATTTTGGCTAGATTTTGTAATGATATTAGAAAAAATAGCATGATGCATATATTTATAAAAGTGATTTTTCCATGTTCGTGATAAATTAATCCACTCTCTTTGCATCACTCGCTCGTAAATTAAACGTTGAAAAACTTTCACTTTTCTTAACTTGTAGAACAATCTATTATTAAATACGCTTAACATGAGGCTGAATGACGAAAATATGTAACTTAGCTAAGTATACAGGGTGGAGCATTGGATTTCTTAAGTGTTTGACAGCAAATTTCTATTTAGATTTTGTAGAAAAACGATCCAATTGGCGCAACTTGAGCATTTTTTGTTGGCTCTGTTCGAAAATACTTTTTTTTACCCCTTTATACGAAAGTGACATTTTCTGTCGTCTGTTAGGGATATATAGTTCAAGAGCCGGCAACGGATTTCTTACAGTATTTTTAACAAGGCTGTAACTGTTACGGCAGGTCCCTTTGAATATACTGAGAAGGGAACCCGTAGTCTGGCAAGCCTGCGGTGGTGGTTTTAGCCCCCTTGCGTTCTTGAAGGGCGGAAAAAAATTATGTGTCAAAACTGACACAAAATCTAGGAATAATATGTTGGTAACACTGTAAGTCTATGTCACATTCGAGGTTAGCAGGTTAGATTTTGCGTCAGTCTGTGTCAAAACTGACGGAAAACCTAACCTGGTAACCTCGAATTTGACAGACTTACAGTGCCACCAACTTATTATTCACACGTTTGAATTTCCACATCCCGCTGAGGATCAGTTTTTTTAAATCTCTCAATATTTTACAGTAAATGGTTAAGTTTATTATGCAACTTTATGCGAATCTGGGGTAAACTTACCACCCGCGAAAGCCTCTGTCAATTTGTTAATTTACATAAGATATGATTACCTTTAACCTACCAAAGCACCAGACTTGTTATTATACTTTTTTCTTATTATTTTTTTCCATTCTTCAAGGACACAAGGGACCCAAAACCACCACCACAGGCTTGCCAGACTTCGGATTTCCTTCTCAGTATATTCAAAGGAACCTTCCATAACAGTTACACACTTGTTAAAAATACTGTAAGCAAACCCGTTGCTGGCTCTTGGACTAATATGGAAAGTATACGTTTGGGTCCCTGGTTGGTTTCCAATGGCAGTGGGAGGGAATATAATACATTGACTGCCGTTGCCATTAGAGACGGGAGACAATGTGATTATTATTAATAATAAATCAACTAGCCTCCTGGTTTTCATATTTAACTATTTTTGAATGCAGCTGATTACAAGAGATAGTCTCATCATAAAATGTAAAAGTGTTGTATGTATAACTCTGGACTAAAACGTCATTTCATTCCTTGCATGATTACAATAAATTGATTAGGTACTGTTCTCGCAAAACTCTGAAGAACTAAACTACATCTGCGGGAGGGAATGATACATTTTCCTCCTTACTAGTACAAATAGTTATTAAAAATGTATAAGGTAACTTTTAAAACAAATTATCAATTTGGTGTTGATCAGGGACCGTTGAAAGTTGACAGATAACTGATAAACCTAGTTGAAAACGGCTGATTGAAATAAGAATTCGTACTTTAGATACAAAAACAAAAGACATTTGGTCAAGCACGTAACAATGAAGTAATTTTTACATTCAAGTGACCTTTATACTATGTGTTCAAAAAGAAATTGCATAAGGGTTGAATATGGCAATTTTTAGAATTTTCAATCGCGATATCAGCGTATAATATAAACTTATGACAGCAACAACAGTGATTATGTTAATGAATTCTAAAGCTTGCTGTTGCCAATACTTTTATATTCCATGGCCAACCCTTAAAGTAATTTCTTTTTGAACACATCGAATAAGAAAATTACTGTGAACGCCCGACAATTAAATTGCTCAGGTGCCTTTCATATTTTTACTTCAAATTTCGCAATGTTATTAACATCTTTAATAATACTTATTGATTTTAAGTTTAGGGCAATAAAATATCTGAAATTACGTAAATTGTTCTTTTAAAAAACTAAATGGAATTTTGTGTAAAGTCATTAAGAAGCCAATATTTGAATGTCCCGTAATTAGCAAGGGGTCTTTTAATAATAATCAAAGCTAACATGCTGCAGCAGTCCATAAAAATTATGCACTAGTGCCAGTATACAAAGCAGCATATGAGCATTACAAGGCAAGAAAGCGACAAAGAATGGATATTTACAAAATGTTCAATGCATAAAGGCGGTAAACTTATGCAGCGGCGTTTTAAAATTAATATACGCCATAATGCATTTTTGAGTCAACCAGACATGAGATTTTGCAATTAAATACATTTTATATATGTGTTTTCCGCTGTTTAAATGTTGTTATCTGATTTTGTCCGTTTAATTCAATTCCTCACTCAAAAACGTAATTTTCTGGACTTAACGTCTGTTACACTTGCACGGATCGTTTAAAACAAGCAAATTGAAATGAATAAATAATCATTATGAACCAATATCGTCTAATGAACCTATTTAAAATGATTATTTTACCGTAAGTATTGTAATCTATAATGTACTTACCGCAAATATTCTTATAGCGTCTTACACTTAGCGTGTCTCACAATAAATATTAGTGTCACTATTACAAGCTACAGATACGCGCACTAATGCTCGTGGACGTGTCATACAAAATGCAGAAGTTGCTGTTATTTGACTCGTCAGAGGAAATAATAAATTAGGCTTATATTGCGCGGGGAATACCCTGCGATTTGCTTAATATGTAACTTAATACGACCTTATCTTATTTATGCGTTCTTGAGATTTAGCACCCTATTGAGGTCAGTAATTCAGTAATTGAAATACCACAAAGTAATTCAAATACCTCGAGTAATTTCAATTACCACAAGTAATTCAAATACCAATAAAGTAATTTAAATACTTTAGGGTAACTTAATTACACGAAAGTAATTGAGTAATTGAATGCAGTAGTTAATTACTTTTAAAAAGTTATTTTGAAGTACTTTCTAACAAAGATGAAAATTCCCAATTACAATTACCGCATTTTGAAAAGTAATTCAATTCCAAGGCAAATACACAAAAAGAAATTTAATTAGTAATTTAATGAAAAAGTAATTAATTACTGCCCAGCTCTGAAAATGGTATATAAAATGCTTTACGAGGTCTGGATCTAACAGCTGGAGTGTAAAGTTTAACCAACGGCAGTAACATGGAACAACAATTCTATTGATGACCAATTTGTGTATAAACAACACTGCTGATATTTCCCTCCTTTCACTTAATTTGAAAACTTACACCTCACGTCTAATATTCTGATACTCGTCATATGCAGGGTAACGATTGTACATTTTATAATACTTAAGGTATTTGTTCTGAACAGTTTCATTTTTTTGTTGATGTAAATTAGTACTGGGATTCCATATCTTATTAGCAAATTCTAGTTTTGGCCTAACTATAGAATTATAAAGTAAGTTAATCAATTTCATATTTTTAAATTCCATGGTATTACGTATCAAAAAACCTAGATTTCGTAAAGAACTTTTTACAATGCTGTTCACATGGTCATCCCATTTGAGGCGTAAATTAAAAACAACTCCTAAGTCTTTACAATTCTGAACACGTTTCAAATCGGTATGATTTATTATGTAGTTAGTGCATATATAATTAGCTTTCAAAGAAAATTTCATAATTTTACATTTACCAACGTTAAACAGCAAATCGTTGGTTTGGATCCAATTAACAATGGTATCAAGATCTTTTGCAGTAATTCGCAATCTTGTTTGCTTTCAATTTCTTTAAATATTTTGAGATCATCAGCAAACATGTTACGGTATTAAAAGAACTTTACGACACCCACCCAAGATGAGCATCGCACCACGGAATCAGTCCTGAAAAACTGGCACACTTGCCCTGAAATCGGTTCAAAATAGGCTAAAGGCCACGGCTGGAACGCTCAGGGAGTCGGGCGTGAGTCACACGATACGTTCTGGGCAAGCGTGTTGCGGCATAATATATATAGGGTATGTCAAAATTATGAGGGCGCCACCAAGCCTGTCTTAACCCGACTAACCGGGCCTGGACGGTTAGACGAGAGCGAAGCACGCAAAATACTCCGTCGATAGGATTACTCAAGAGTTGCAAGGTCAAATAACAGTTTCGAGATTGCCTTATGCAAAGATTGTAATTAGGTGCCAATCCGACCACGACTACGCAGCTGTCTCACCCACCTGTACGCTCAAAGCTCCCTCGTCCCGTCGCACAATAATCAGTACACTGAAGGGGGGGGCGCTTATCTGAAACAGAACATGCACAAGTCGAAACAAAACAATAGTTCCCTTAACTAACAAATCATGTATTGACTTACGGGTTACAATGGGGCAGCAGAGTGCGTCGCCCTATATCTATAAATAGATTATATCTAAGAACACCAGCTGGCGCGCGCTCTAAACCTAGCGACAGATGTTGAACAGTAATGAACAAATTAGCACTTGTAACATAGACAGTCTGTAATTTGGAATGAATGTACAAATATGCGGGCGCGACGCCTTATGCAGCAAACAGTAATGAACAAATATGACGACAGTGCCTGTAGGCACAAGAGATGTGACGGGCTCGCTCGCGGCGTCCCAATACAGCTCGCACGCGGGGCTTAAATGCTCTCCGCGGGACAGGTACACTCGCGTTCACAGCGGTAATCAGTTCAAAGACACATACCTTAATATGTAGGCGGTTGGGGAGCCTGGTACGGTTGAGTTGCGACAGGCTGCAGTCTTAGGTGGCAGGTACTTTCGATGTTCGACGGCTATAGGGATGAGTGGACATCCGCCATACTGGCGACGTGAGACGCGTCAGGACGCGTACAACTGGACGACGAAAAATGGGCCACTTTCGTTCTGCGGGACAGATCCTCGAAGGTCGAGATGAAGGGGGCACGATCCCTTACTTACGAGAGCAGGAACTGGGCTCAAAAAGCACCCACGCTACGCCGAAGACAATTCGAAACTCACACACACAACACCTCTCGAAGGTGAAACAATTCTCGGAGCGCTCGCTGCCACAGCTCGAGAAGGGCAACGGAAAAGAGGGCCTCCACGGCAACAATACTAAGAGGACAGCGGCAGGCGTCCTCGGGCACCAAAGGGGCCGAAGGACGCCGCCTGGATAACACAACCACCACACGAACGCTCTCTGCAACGGGCTGCGATCAACTGCCACTTAAGGCGAAACCGTTTGTCACATACTTGCTGAAGCAGCACTCGACGGGAAAAAGGCTGACGCCCCCGCCAAGGGCGGGAGCGCCGCACGAACGCACACACTATCCGACCTCTTATTCGATCGACGGCTCTCGGCTGAATGCCCAGAGGGAAGCGCTGCCACAGGTCACATCGGTCGCGTCCCCACGTGACTAAACCTCGGCAGCCAATCGCGAGGCGATAAAATGAAACAAATTAATGCCGGCGACAATGGCATCACGCCACAACGGCGTGTTTTCTAGAAGATTCGGAATTCTTGCGAGCGATAGCGCTCGGCTGCCAAAGCGCCATCAGAGGGGGGCTCCAACCGACGAGAAATACTGCGTTTGGGGCCAAATAGGTGCGAAATCATGATTCTGGAATTAGGCGATGGAGCCAAATAAAGAACTAAAAGGGTTTAGCATACGGGCACGCTGCCCTAAAGCCTAGGTGGCTATTTAAAATATTAAAATGACCTGAATCAAATGTGCGGAAGATGAGATTGTACTTGTGCGCAAAGATTGAAAATGGTTTTAACATAGCAACAAATTGCCCTAAAGGCGTGAAATGCAATTAAGCATCTACGACAGCGAAATGACTTAACAAACAGTAAAACTTGTGAGGAGTTAATAAGGGCAGGCAAGTCATTTATGAACACAAGAAACAATAATGGTCCGAAGTTACTGCCTTGCGATACTCCTGACGGTGTTAAAGATTTTTCCGATGCGTTTCCATTTAACTGAACATATTGGTATCTATTTTGGAAATAAGAACTAAAAAAGGTTATCATGTTTATGTGGCAGCCTCTAACCTCTATCTTCCACAGCTTTTACAACTTAGCTGTAAAACAGATAAAAGCACTTTTGAAAAACTCGAATTCCAAAGATTATCTTCCGTCAACTGCAGAGAATAATAATATTAATAGATGCTAAAATAGGATAGGTTTATCTCAAACACCATAATTTTAGTGCTAACGGATTCATGTACCAAGTGCAACTTCATAGAAATCTGCAAAAGTTATCTAAATTGAAATACAATGAATACAAACGGGTAGAATGGATAGTACACAACTAGATGATTAGATGCTATAAGAAATTTTGCATCAAAACATGAAGTAATATCTTTAAATGTCGTCTAATCTAAATTAAGCTTTTAGTGAGCTGTGATTGCGCTTGTTATATTTGAAATTTTCAGTAATAATGTATTAAGGGCAAAAATGTTTTACGAAAGTATTTTGTTTTGGCAATGTCACAAGACAAACTAACTTGATCAAATTTGTCAAAGTTAGTTTGTCGAAGGGCATTGCCAAAAAACAACAAATCGTGAGTAAAACATTTGCCAAGCAAAATCATGAGCCCAAAATACATTTTGTAGACTATTTCCCAAATATCGGTTCATTTTGACATTTATACTGATGCGCAATGACAGTTTAAATGACGTTTCTTAAATACCACCTTGATTAAAGCAACATATTTGGTGGTTGCCGTGGATGCAAGTGGCAAAAGAAACTGACAAAATCCCAAGGGAAAATTTCGATTTTTTGCCACTATAAAAACACACGATTGGTTGAATTTTGAAAAAGCATGCCTTTTGATTGGATAATAAGAGATGTGGGAAATAGTCAGTAAAACATATTGAGAGAATTTTTGCTTAACACTATAGTTTTCCATTTATGCATTTGTATTTGTAAGGTTGCATACACCACTTTTTGGATACTTCAGAATTTTTGGAGTAGGTTATAGGGACAACTGGAACACGTTTTTTGGAAAATGATTTTTCTCCTGACAGCCATCATAGAGAAAACAGATCGCAAGTTTGTGCCTTGGACACCACATATTATATATGGATTATTAAGCTATTTTAAGTTTTATTTGGTGCTTTAATTGCTTGTGGAAATGTTTGGTTATGTTATTTATGGAGTTTTCCAAGCGAAATCATTAATTTCGCAATATTTTCGGAGTCATGTGTTATCGTGCGATAAGAACTTTTCCAACGTGAAAGCTAGGGTGAATTAAGAACCCTCCTTCAGCCTACAAGATCACTGAAAAGAACACTACGGTTTTATCTTGAAGATAATACATATTTCGCATACAAAGATGAAGGCCCACCCGTAACAACGTTCAGTTTAATTTGGTCTCTGGACGAGTTCAATGGATATAAGCAACGTATATTCAGCGACTCTACATCATTGGCCGTACGAGACTTGCCAGTGAGCTGTAAAAACTTCCGTTTGAAGCCATCCATCGACGAGGATCTGCATTCCAAGCTAGCGTCTTAGAGAACTGTTGCGTCTACCCTTTACCGTAGGGTGACCAGATTTATAAAATAAAAAAAAGGACAGAAGACGTTTGGGCGGAGTAATAATAGATATTTATTATATAAGACGATAAAGTTGAATTTTATCTACGAGTGAATCTTTTAACATCGAGATGAAGTGGAGACGTTAATTATTTAAGGGCGGATAATGGTAACCGTATAGGTGTATAATACAAACTTATTCAATTCTTACTATTTGATTAATCATTGCAACTATAATATTTTTAGCAATAGGTTGATATTTTCAGCAATACTATAAACTACACTTGTTCAAACTATTTTTGAACATGGATTTTAGTGAATAATGTGAAATAAAGTAGATGCAGAAGTTCACGCAATTAGCCTACAAAAACCGCATAACTTGCGCCAGATAAGATATGTGTCAAGTTTCTGTGTTACGATAACAACTAAATGTAAACGACACACGCAACAAGTGCCAGTTCCTTATGTTTCAAAACAGACGTTGCAGGTTTTAATTGTGTATTATATCGCATGTCAAAGGCACAACGCAGCAATTCTGCAACTAGTGGGTCAAAATAACAAACTTAGCGTTTAATATTACGTTAGGTTACACACATATCATTGTAATTAGTAATAGTAGGGCGTAAATATGGCATACATTTACTGTATAAATAGCGCTGTGATATGTATTAGAAGTTAATATACATTTAACCACAAATGTGTATTCATTGATGGGGATGAATATAGGCTACAAATATTCGTAAAGAGTTGGCAAAGCCTGACCTTCTCACCCTATCTCTTAACAACGCAATCAACTCCAACTCCTGTCAAATAAAACTAAACTGGTTTTAGAAACAAACATAAAAGGTGCTAAGTTCCAATTAATTTTGGGCCACATCTTTTACATTGGTCCTTCGAGCCAACAACTCCCCGATCATGAAGAAGCCGGAATTTGGAAAAGACATTGGTCCTACAAGCCAACCACTCCCCGGACAAGAGAAAACTAGATTTTTTGAATAAAAATATTCAAGCCAACTAATTGGAGGCTGAAAAGAAGTTAGTGCATCAATCAAGAGTCCTGGACACGCGGAACAGATTCGAAGCTCTGGGTCTGCCATATCCGTAGGAAAATTTGGAGGACTCGCAACAAGATTGGTATGTACTCTTCTGTGTAAAGATTAGGGAGAAGTTCAAATTGAGCCGTCGCCAAGGAGAAGACGTCCTACGACTCAGTCAAAGGAATTCCGCCTCAGGAAAAGGCAAGCATTAGTGATAGCAGCATAAGTCCTGCTAGTAACTTCCAAGGGCTTCCGCCGTGCAGCGAGAAGAATCTTCAGCGGCAATCGATCCGCTAAGAACTTGGAAAATACGTAAAGTGGTAAGATACTACTTATTAAGCCAGTTTTAGTACCAAAGCCATTAAAAAGGCCGAATCGACATGGGGTCAATTATAAAGGAGCAGAAGCAGCTGGCGGACAAAATGTGCCAACTGTTCACAAATATGAAGAAAGATTCCGGAAGCAGAAAGAATCAGATGTACCTAGCCAAGAAAGAGGATGAATTAGAAGAATTGTGGAAGGCATTCGAGAGCGGTGACATGGAACTACGGAAGCGACTTCCAGCGGATCATGAATACATAAAAAAGGATTTCTACAGCCAGGTGAAAGAAAGATTTCAAATAACTACAGATTACATACACGAATGGCAGGACAAGCTAAATACAGATAGTGAGGAGAATAACGGCTTAGAAACCGAGAAAAAGGAAAACCCCATCGAACAAGTAAGCAGACTCAAGAAGCAAGAAATTGAAATGCAGTTATTTAGCGAAGTACTTGACGATGCAATATTAGCATTGGAACAAGTCCAGACAAAAGTGTTCTATGAGTATAAAACCAACAAGATTTCCGACCAGTGGGAGAATATTACGAGAATGCATAAGGAAATCCTCGGATGTGAGCAAGAATTTGCGGAGGATTACTTCATGGATGGTGTTTACAATCAGATGCGAGAGCGTTATAACCAGGTAATAGCTCAAATATTTAACAAAATAAGTAGCATCCCGAGAAGTGAACAACCACGAGCACGAGAAGAACTGGCCATCCCATTACCCAAAATCACGATGCCGATGTTCGAAGGAAATTATGAAAATTGGACCACGTTCCACGACATTTTTGGGCGACTCATCCACAACAATGCCACATTAGGCAATGCAGAGAAGATGCAGTACCTCAAAACTTACCTCAGAGGCGAGGCAAGCAAATTAATAAAACATCTCGACGCATCGGACGCTAACTATAAAACCGCATGGGACCTACTACAAAGCAGGTATAATAACAAAAGCATTTTGTTTTCCAAATGTTTAGACAACATATTAGAGCTGCCCAATTTAAACTACGAATCAGCAGCTAGTCTGAAACAGCTGCATGATACAACAATGGAAAGTTTACGTGCCATGTCCAACATGGGCGTAAATATAGATACGTGGGGACCAATAATAGCACATCTGCTGGTCAAGAAGCTGGACAAGAAAACAAAAAAGTTATATGAACAGTCGCGGACTAATCCTCGAGAAATCCAGGATCTAGCAGATATGTTGGAGTTTTTGGAAAAAAACTTTCCAATCACTTGAGGCAATTCAAGAGTCCAAAAGGAAGCTGGAAGTCGCAAAGCCAACAAAATCGGAGTCATCAAGAAAACCGTGGCCGGTAAGAAGTTACCAAACAAGCGTCAGTAAAACTCTGGTAAGAAAACCACGACAGGGGCCAAATAGGAAATCCCAAGTGGCCGCCACCACCACCGGACAAAGCGTGGAGGAAGTAAGCAGCCTAGTTAGCAGAAAGGTCAAGCTTCCCAAACAGAAGGAAGTCCTGCTAGCAACGGCATTTTTGAAAATAAAAACAGCTGGAGGTTATTATGAACTGTTGAGAGCATTGGTCGATCCAGGGTCACAGGCATCATTTATAACCGAAGAAGCAGCTCAATTGTTGGCATTACCGAGAGTAAGAATCCAAGCTGACATATCTGGGCTAGGAAAAAGCAAAGCTGGAAAATCCAGTGGAGAAATTGAAGTGGAAATGAAACCACGATTCTCCAGTAATTTCCGAATTTTTGGGAAATTGCTTATATTGGCAGATTTAACAGGAACATTGCCAAGAAATAAAATAATTGAGAAGGAAAAGGACGCATGGGAACATTGCCTGCTAGCCGATCCTACCTACGACATGCCAGGTCCAGTAGATATCCTGATATGAGCAGACCTATACAAGGATATACTCCTAGAACCAGACGATGCATACAGGGTCAAGACTACAACGGAAGCAGGCTGACATCCGTCCACAATGGAGGAAGTACAAGAACAAGTATCCCGAGGTCAGCCGAGCAATCAATCCGAGAAGCATCACACCACAGGGGCGTGATACCATTTCGATGGCAACAAGATGTCCATGACCTACCCAATACAAGCTGGGGACACCTATTAATTACAACAGGGTCCGTCAGCAACATAACTACACTCCTCGGCATTTGCTTATGGTGCGAAATAAGCAATTTTATGGAGAACCGCATGCAAGGTCAAGCAACGCCAGCAGAAACCCGACACCCGCAAGGACGAACTCGAGCTCAAACCGCTGCACTCAACGTCGGAGGCGACGCCCGCCAGTCACGAAGCATGCCGTGGACCGAACGTCTGGTATGGAAACACAACTGCCGGATCAAGGTACAACAGAAGCAAAAACCCAGCGCCGGCCAAGACAACTTCAGTTTGGAACCCTTATACGCAACGCCTCACGCCAAGGGAAATGTCCATGAAGCAGCCCCTGCAACCACACCAACCCCGATTGCTAACAAGTGACCCGGCCAGAAAGTTCAAACTATTTTTGAACATGGATTTTAGTGAATAATGTGAAATAAAGTAGATGCAAAAGTTCACGCAATTAGCCTACAAAAACTGCATAACTTGCGCCAGATAAGATATGTGTCAAGTGTCTGTGTTACGATAACAGCTACATGTAAACGACACACGCAACAAGTGCCAGTTCTTTATGTTTAAAAACAGACGTTGCAGGTTTTAATTGTGTATTATATCGCATGTCAAAGGCACAACGCAGCAATTCTGCAACTAGTTGGTCAAAATAACAAACTTAGCGTTTAATATTACGTTAGGTTGCACACATGATTGTAATTATTAATAGTAGGGCTTAAATATGGCATACATTTACTGTATAAATAGCGCTGTGATATGTATTAGAATTTAATATACATTTAACCACAAATGTGTATTCATTGATGGGGATGAATATAGGCTACAAATATTCGTAAAGAGTTGGCAAAGCCTGGCCTTCTCACCCTATCTCTTAACAACGCAATAAACTCCAACTCCTGTCAAATAAAACTAAACTGGTTTTAGAAACAAACATAAAAGGTGCTAAGTTCTAATTAATTTTGGGCCACATCTTTTACAACACTACACACTATCAGTGAACGTGGAAGAAGAAGCTTTTTTGGTTTTGTATTTTTCAGATCCATTAATACCTTCTAATTTTGGTCTCGTCAGAAGAAAATTGTAGAATTCACTGCATGAAAATTTTTTAAAATGAGTCTTACATACTATTATTGCTTCAATATTCTTTACAAGGATTCTTCTCATCTGTCCATAGCGCATTTGTAATCGAAAATATTTTTTCTAGCGCTGCACTTGTTCCTGAAATAGCAAGAGCAAATTCAAGAGCCATTAGAATATTTCTAAAACAAATTTTTTCATTGTCCAGAAACTTAAATATCGTTAGCCATTTTTCTTCAACCGTTGTAGAATTCTTATTCCATTCAGCAAGTCTAGCATTTATAACTTTTACTACTCAGTTAAATTCATCAACAAGTCTTTCTTCATCCAAACAATCAATAAATTTGTTAGTCTGTATTAAGTATTTTAATGTTTTCTTCATTTCAGCCCAAGTAGGACAGTGCATTATTTGAATCCAGCTGAACACTTGTTCGTATGGAATTGTGTAAAATGTGTGCAGCACATCCTATTCCACATACATTCATTTTTACGTTACTATTCAGAATGGCATATACGTTGTTGGTTTCTTTTCTTGCAGGTCCGCCAAAATTAGTGTTGCAATTATCACCACAAAAAGCGATCACTTTATCTGATAGTCTATATTTCTGCAACACAGTCGTTATATAATTTGTTAATATATCAACTGTTTCTTCCTTTAAACTTTAAATCTCCAGGTCTTTTATTTGTATACCTGTAGTTGGAGTAAAATATCGAACCAGTTGTTACCGCACGAAAAACTTTCAACAACATAAACGGGAAACTAGAAAACGCGTCCCTAACTCCGTTACGGTGTACGGTAGCAAAAGGTTGCTGCGGCTTGCACACAGTCGCGAGGGCGGGTTCTTGACGATCTTTGAAATTAGGGCGGCAATTCGGTAGATGAGGTAAAAAATGTTAAAATCTTGATGCGCCACTACATTCGAACTAAATCGGGGAAAACAAAATCAGCAACACAAGTGAATGCACTCTGAACGGGGAAATAAGTTCTCCACCTTTCTATTTCTGACTTGGCATAGTTTGAGGCGGCGACTACAACAACTTAATTGGACCTACCTTTAGTTGCATTCACTTACATCATCTGAACTCCTGTACATTGAAACAAAACACAAATATGCATGCAAACACCAATGAAAAACATAAGTAACTGACAATGAACTTTATTGAAACAGTAAAATAAGTAAATAAAAATAAACACGAGAATTTTTACTCGTTACAGTTAAAAATATAGGCGAAAGAGGTTAGTCAGGTTAAATTGCGACGTTTAACCTAAAAGTAGCAGTAAAATGGCGATCAAACAACATGGCTAAATTAAAAACAGTAATGACTTTAAATTTGCACAAAGGAACTACGTCACATGATCAAAATGATCAACAATCACTCAAATAGTGACGCAACGACAATGTTTACTTGAACTTACAATGCAAAACAACATATATACAATAAATCTTGATGGTAAGACTAAAAATTCACTTCAAAAATCACTTCACTGTAAATGTATAGGCGGTACAACGATTACCAACTAACAGATACCTGGTATAGAAATTCAGATGCTCAAAACTGGTGTCCAATGCAGCTGCGGATCGCACCTCAGCCAATGACACGGAAATAATCCACAAGAAACCACAGGGTGATTGCGGGATGCAGGAGCAGGGTTTCGATGATATTTACCACAGCCAGGGGTTGGCAGAATGATAATCCCCTCAACGGGTAAAAAAACGTCGTACAAAACTTCCAGTAAGGAATATCGAAACTTGCGAGCTACAGCAGGACGCCTTGGCAAGATAGAGTTGGTTCCTTTAAAAGTCCGGTAAATAATCTCCCGTAACGATAATTAAGGGTCTCGCAACCCCATGGTAATGGACTCTTGACCACACTAACTTGATTGCCTCACTTTAACCATGACAACCAGCACACAACTCAACGAAACAATTTCATAGCCACCGAAGCCGACAAAAAGCACGCAGTTAAATACTTCAAGAGGGAGTTCAGCTTCCTCAAAGGACACCCCGGCCGCGCAAAGCAATGCGGGCCGGAGCGCAAAATCGACACACTTGTTTTCTAACTTAGATCGGGAGCAATAGTAAATTTTTTAGGGCTGCGATACTGAGACCAAATGCAAGGCGCACGCGCTACTTAGCTGCTTGCTCTTTTCAACTCAGCAGCCGCGAGGAAAATTTCATGACGACACATAATTTTGCTTATAAAGGAGATTCACAGGTAAGTCATGCAATCGCCTCGCTGGAACCAGGAACTCATTAAACACGAGATAAGAGCAGAATGGCGTCACCCTGACGGCATGCGAGAACGAAACCTAAGTCAGAACGCGCCTGAATAAACTTGACTTGATAACCTAAATACTGCGAAACGCTAGCATGCGAAACGGGCGGAAATAAGGATCGAATAGAGTAAAGGTTTGAGTCTTCACCACTACACTAAGAATTTGGGCTTGACTTATGCGGGAAATACAGAAACGTACTAATTTCGAAGAATTGTCCTTACAGAGTATAGGCACTAATTTTATACTCTTATGGTTTGATGTATCCACCATAAATGTTATACCGGGTGACAATGATACTAGGGCCATGCTTATATCTTCTTTATTTATAAATCGATCTGGATAAAATTTTATACCAAAATACTAGATATAATTTCTGATTGGTGGATTGATATAGTAAAAATGGCTGACTTCCGGTTTTACCGGAAATGATACCAACTTTAATTTTTTAAATAGAACACCTTGTATATTTTATGTTTTTATAAATCTACGAGTCAAACTACATATAATAGTCTTGCCAAATTTCAATTTTTTAAGCAAAAAAATTATTTTTTCAATTTGTATTTTTTACCATAGAAGGCCTTGACTTGGAAAAATGTATTCTAATTGATTCCTGCAACTCTTGATAATAGCTGTTTTATCAACAAGGTCAATAACAAATCATTAATAAAAGAATATAGTTTGCTAAACTCGTTTTTTAAGAAAAAGTCACTTTTTTAAATGGCACCTATTGAGGGCCATCTTGCCATTAGATAGAAAATGTAATTACCAATCAACGATATGCATCATACATTACTTTATCTTTATCTGAAACTGACAATTAATTAATTGATTATTTTTTAATCTATTTAAAAGTTAGTGTCACTTTTGATGAAACCGGAAGTGACACTGACCTTTGCTATTTAAATAGATCACTCTATATGTTTTTTGGTTTTTGGAATCTACGACACAAATTACGTACAGCAGTGTTGCCAACTTTGCTTAGGTATTATTAGTTATTACATAAAAATATTTAAAAAAATAAATGGTTTATTAATTTTCAGTTTCTGATAAAGATAAAGTAGTTCATGATGCATATCGTTAGATTGGTAATTACGTTTTATATCTAATGGCAAGATGGCCCTTAGTAGGTGCCTTTTAAAAAAAGTGACTTTTTCTTAAAAAACGAGTTTAGCAAATTATATTCTTTTATTAAAGGTTGGTTATTGACCTTATTGATAAAATAGCTATTATTAAGAGTTGCTAGAGTCAATTAAAATAGATTTTTCCAAGTCAAGGCTTTCTATGGTACTAAATAAAAATTGAAAATATATATTTTTTTTTGTTTAAAAAAGTTTAAATTTGGCAAGACTATTCTATGTAATTTGACTCATAGATTCAGAAAAACATAAAATATACAGAGTGTTCTATTTAAAAAATAAAAGTTAGTATCATTTCCGGTAAAACCGGAAGTCAGCTATTTTGACTATATCTATCGGCTAATCAGAAAGTATGTCTAGTATCTTGGTATAAAATTTTATACAAATCGATTCATAAATAAAGAAGATATAAGCATGGCCCTAGTCTCATTGTCACCCGGTATATCTCACCGATTGCAACTCTTCCATTACTTCTTTCAATGCAAAGGAGGCCAATACATTTACTACAATTGATTCACATTTGTTACGCGAGCAGGAGAATTTTCTTTCATGCAGCCTTTTAATTAAAGACGATGTACAATCCATGGAGCTGAATGAATGGTCATGCTTAATTGTGTGAAAGCTAAACAATCCTTCTTCTGCCGCAGTGAGTTTACTCTCGTCTGTTAAACCAGCTGGTGTATTTTTGACAAAAAAAGATGATACTTTTTTGCTGCAAGTTGCAATAGCGACAGCCAATAAATGTTTTTTCTTTTGCAAATGTTGTCTTATATCTGCACGCCCTCCATGTTCAATGGAAAACAATGATTTGCATATACCGTGCATTCGACTTTTCCTATTTCACAAGAATCTTTTAAAAACAGAAATTTGGTTTTTAAGCTTGGAGTGAAAACGTATCTCCTCTTCGGCATTTTATTGGATTTTTTATTAAATAAAAATAAATTGAAAAAATAAATTTAATTTAAAAACTGCCGTAAATGAATTCAAGTTTACCAGATTGAATGTAGTTGTACTGCGCGATATAAATAATAACAGTACAGTTTTACACTCCACACATCTATGCGGTACAGACTAAACTAACTGACATGATAGTGCATACTGCAGGCACAGTCTATTTATAGACTGTGCTGCAGGTGCAAGCAAAAAACATGACTTCCAACTTTTTTTCTGTGATTGGTCAGCCTTTCAACCAATTTCCGGGTTTGAATAAGCCGCATGCTTGGATTCAAATTTCCGTGCGTATGATTACATGCACCAGAAACGGTAGGTAATATGTATCAAAAACGGAACAATGCGCGTCTCGTTTTGAGTTTTTCGGGACAACGGGACAAAAAGCTAAAAAAAGGGACAATCCCGTTAAAAACGGGACGTATGGTCACCCTACTTTACCGGGAGCTTCGAAGCACGTTGTGGGGCCGTCCATACTGGGGCCGTCTCTGTTCTATGCGCTGCTTACTGTTTTGGCTGCCGTTCACCAACGTTTTGTTACCTACTTTCAGTTTGGGTCAGCTAACTTTGGAAACGTACTAAGGTCAGCTCAGTTTCTTCTGCCATTGAACTGTTGCATGTACTTACTTTTTAACTGCACTACACGGTGTAATTGTATGTGCCAGCCTAAATCTTGCCATATCAGCGCTCGTTGTTTATTTCAATTTGGAAGTTATAAATCGATTTGGTAAAAGTTTAGTATACGATCCGGTAAATTGCGCATGCGGAAAAATGTAACGTTGAATCTACTCTGTTCTCGTATTTTATTTTTTCTTTAAAAAATCATCAAGACCTAATAACTAACCTAAACCGCTAACCTGAACCGCTGAGAGCGCAACAACATTGCCTTAAACATTACTACAGTGACTATTCAATTCACCTGTCATCTGTCAAAAAGTGACCAATGAAAATCCAGAATTCTGGCGTTTCTTGACCAATCAAAAAAATATCAGTGGATATATCTTCTAGAAGGTATTCAAGTGACTATTTTTAACAAATGCGATTTTATTAGGAAAAGTCGACATTAGTGTTCTGTTACTATAGAAATTGCGTAGTTTGTTGCTAGATTTACTGAAAACTAATTTGAAAAAGGTAGTTTGGTTCATTAAATAGTCCCTCGAATACAATTTTTAGTCAAAGTTAAGTAGATTATTTTTGCGGTGGTATCACTACTCATGTCCATTGCGCTTGGGATTAGGACTCGTGCTAGCGCACTCGTCCTAATCGTACCAAACATTCGTGACACCACCACAAAAATAGTCGACATAACGTTGACTACTCATGGTATTATAAGTGACTATATAATCACAGTGTGGCTATACAATAAATTGTTGGTTGGTACTTTTTAATCCAATGTCAAATTAAGATTTTGAGGAAAACCATGGTGATGTAATCAAAAAATAGATTTTTTTAACGGTGTAAACGACATTTGGTAACAAAAACCTACTAAAGTCAAAATAAAATTTTGACAATTCATTTGCTAAAGTGAAAGGATGTTATCCAAAATGATTGATCTTTCAAATACAATAAAATACCACAAGGGGGTTTAAATGTTAAAGAAATATGGGTCATAAGGTGTTTTCATCAATTTATTACAATTAATGGATGTTAAGGACTTTATAAACTTTTGCCGCCTCTCTTGCATTCTGAATTCATACTGTGCGCAGTAGACTGCCGGGCGGGTCCGATTCTAAAAACTCACTTACGTTCCATCTGTCAACGTGGCAGCATGCAATCCGGTCCGCTCTACGGAAGCTAATTCTTGTAAATGTTCAAATGTTCGATGTGTTTTTTATTGCTAATAAAGTAACATATTTCCTGCTTTCAACGAGTTTATTTATTCAGTGAAACCTACAATTCATACAGTCCACAAATTCCAAGGCGAGCTGGCAGTCAGGAGTTTTCCAAATAACGGAAAACTGAGAAGGCTACAAACATTGGACCTTCGATCCGGATGTGCCACAAACATTGGTCCTACAGAGCCAGGATCGCGACAGCATTCGACAACATTGGTCATTGGCAAGTACAAAAGCATATTCAGTTTTGTATTGCATATCGCATGTAATCGGCCGCAAGGAAGCAGCGTTCCAATTTCGCAGCAACGCGTGGAACGAAGAGGGCACATGCGGTGCCCGTAACGAGAGGAAGGAAGACAGCAGACGGTAGATAGCCAAACGCCGAGTTTAGCTCCAAGTTCGTGCACGTGGGCATTGCAGCTGCGAGCGAGACGGTAGTAGGAACAGAAAACCGGCAAGGCGGCACACACAAATATCAATGTAAGCCTGATTTTCCTATGCATAAATTTGGTTTATTTCGTCTGTGTTTGCATGTGTGCTTAATTTCAGCTGTGTATTATTGCGTAAACAAATGGTTTATGAGTCATATAAACATTTTAATTGCGTGAAATGCCAAGCTATTACGTTTGTTAGCGATATCCCCTGCATGTTTCATACTGCAGTTACAAGTTAATCATCCCGCGTTGTACCGGGGTCGTTTTCTGCGTCGTAAGCTACAAGTTTCTCGCGTTGTTAGCAAGCGCTGTCTGTGTTATAAACAAATTCGCGCCAGAGGCGTGCGAAAGGGTTTTATCATTAAAGAATATTTCAGAGTCTGCAAGTAGTAAGGCTACCACGCGTAGCATCTTTCCTGAAATATCACAGATAGTTGACCCGTTGGGTCCGCGTACCAGAAGCGTACAAAATTCACGCCAGAGGCGTACGAAAAGTTAGTTTCGACCTGTTAAATTGTTTTTAATTTCAACAATTATGGATCCGCTTGTAAGAGCACGTGGCTCTATTAAAGGCAAGCTTACGCGTTTTGCAAATCATGTTCAATCTTTGCAAACAATTTATGATGAAGATCAATTCTTATCTAGCGCTCAGATTGTTCAATTGCAGAAAAGATTGGATGCTATAGCCACTTTGTTATCAGAATATTATGAGGTTCACGAACAAATTTTAGAAACCAGTGAGGATGTAGAATCTGAAATGCAGCAACAAGTCGAATTTGAAGACTCTTATTTTCTTGCAATTTCACAAGCTGAATGTTTGATTAATGAATACAACAAACAATCTGATGTTGCACCAGATCGTTCTGGATCTCCTAACGGTAGCGTAAGATCAACGCATTCAAATTGCAGTTCACATTGCAATAATCAAGCTGTACGCCTTCCTGCCATTTCTATTCCCAAATATTCAGGGAACGTGTCAGAATGGTTAGAGTTTCGTGAGATTTTTATTAGTTTAATTCATGAGAATCAAGCGTTAACTAATATTCAAAAGCTGCATTACTTAAAGGCTAGTTTACAGGGTGATGCAAGCCAAATTATAAAAAGTTTAGAGTTTACTGCGGGTAATTATACTCTAGCTTGGGAGGCATTGTGCAATCGATACAATGATCCAAAAATTCTGGTTCATAACCACCTCAAGGCCATTTTCGAGCTTGAATCTTGCAGTAAGGAGTCTGCAACTAAATTACGTACGATTAGCGATATGTTATTCAAGCATTTTGCAGCAATCAAATCATTAGCTACCGAAAGCGAGCTTCTTGATTTTGTTATAATTTATGTAGTTTCTAAAAAACTGGACCCCACTACATTTCGTGAATGGGAGGTCCTTAGAAACCGGTCAAGTTCTGACCTGCCTAATCTTGATGAGTTCAAGGAATTCTTACAAAATACAGCAAATCTTCTAGAAACTCTGGAAGTAAAAAATGTTAAGCTTGTACCCGAAAAGTCTTCCAAGGTACATTCGAAATCATTTGTGTCGGGTACCCCTTCGTGTCCACTTTGTAAAGGATCTCATTCCTTGTACAAATGCGATAAGTTTGTCAAGCTGTCTGTTCTTGACAGAAAGTTAAAGGCAAAAGAGCTCCGCGTATGCTTTAATTGCCTAACTCAGGGTCACCTTGCGAGCCTTTGTAGCTCCAAATATACGTGTAGAAAGTGCAAATCAAGGCACAACACACTTCTTCATGAGGATAAACCTCAAAATGCTTCTTCTAGTCAACCAGGATCTGCGATGTCGGCAGAAACCCCTGTTGAACTAAACCAATCGATTTCGGCATTCTGTTCGAATGCTTTTCAGGTACTCTTACCTACGGCTACCGCTAAACTCATCGCTGATGATGGTACGCCTCAAGTTGTGCGAATCCTGCTGGATTCCGGTTCCCAATCGAACTTTATACGTTCAGATTTGTGTAAAAGGTTGAAGCTTCCAACTCGCGAAGTCAACGTTACTGTTTCTGGCTTAAGTAAAGCCACTTCTCAAATCAAGGCTAGGTGTGATATCAAGCTGCAAGCCCCTCACACTTCATACGGCATTGGCCTATCCTGTCTTGTTCTCGATGAGATTACGGGTGTTACCCCAAGTTTTCGCGTCCAGCGAAACAGCTTCAAGGTTCCTGATAACATCAAGTTATCAGATCTGTCCTACGACCAACCGGGCACCATCGACATTCTGATTGGTTCGCCCATTTTCTGGCAGCTCCTTTGTATTGGACAAATTGGTCTAGGCCCAAATCTTCCCATCCTCCAAAAGACTCGTTTTGGTTGGATTGTTTCTGGCCCTACAGGCCCTCCTTCTGCGTACCCTGTACAGTGCAATCTTGGCACGATCGAGGATGCTTCTGACCCCATTGCTAGGTTTTGGCAACTCGAACATTACCCAGAGGAAAAGGTTCGCACAAATGAAGAGAACGCCTGTGAGGCACATTTCGTGCAAAATACGCAACGAGAAGCGAATGGTCGATTCGTTGTCTCTATCCCTCTCAAGGAACCTGTAGAGGTATTGGGTGATTCATTGCAAATCGCTCAGAAAAGATTCTTATCAGTAGAGAATATTTCAGATTCTGCAAGTATTAAGGCTACCACGCGTAGCATCTTGCCTGAAATATCCCAGATTTCAGATTCTGCAAGTAGTAAGGCTACCACGCGTAGCATCTTGCCTGAAATATCCCAGATTTCAAATTCTACAAGTAGTAAGGCTACCAAGCGTAGCATCTTGTCTGAAAGATCGCAGATATTTGACCCGCTGGGTCTGTTAAGCCTTTGGTGGCATGGTCCCACCTGGCTAAGCGAAGGCAAGGCATCTTGGCCTGCTTCCAAACATGTTCGTGCTGAGCTTCCAGAATTCAAAAAAGAAGTTCAGGGTCTTCCTGTAACCTCCGTTGAACCATTTCCGTTCAATCAGTATTCAAGCTTTGCTCGCTTACAACGAGTTATAGCTTATTGCTTTCGTTTTCATAACAATGCGCGAGCCCCTAAGACTGATCGTCTTTCTGGTCCCCTCTCTACAGATGAACTGCAAGCATCTATTGTAAGGCTTGCCAGGTTCTCCCAACGCGAGTCATTTCCTGACGAACTTAAGCTGTTGTCACAGAACAAGCCTGTGAAACAATCTTCTGCTTTGATATCCCTGAATCCCTTTCTGGATTCCGAGGGACTGCTAAGAGTTGGTGGTAGGCTCCACAACTCTCAATTACCCTTTGACAAGAAGTTTCCTCTAGTGATTTCTGGCAAACATCCATTCGCCAAACTCCTAGTATCGCATGAGCATCTTCGGCTTCTCCATGCCGGACCTCAAATGCTGTTAGCTAATCTCAGAGAACGATATTGGATCACCTCTGGCAGAAATATCGTCAAGCAAGTGGTTCATCAATGCTTACGGTGCTTTAGATTCTCTCCTAGGTTAACTGAACCCATAATGGGAGACCTGCCAGCCTCTCGTACTCAATCATCGCCCCCATTTCATACGACTGGTATTGATTATGGTGGACCGTTCATGATAAAGGATCGCAAAGGACGTGGTTCTAAACTAGTGAAGTCCTACCTTTGCCTATTCGTTTGTTTTATCACAAAAGCAGTGCACCTTGAATTGGTCGCTGACCTTTCTACTGAAACCTTCTTAATGGCTTTTCGCCGGTTTGTAGCTCGTCGAGGCAAACCGCTCCATGTCTACTCAGACAACGGCACTAACTTTGTAGGCGCTAATTCCGAGTTAATCGAATTAGGCAATTTTCTCGCGGAACAAAACCCTTCTATTTCCGAATCAGTCGCGAACGACGGAGTAGCTTGGCATTTTATACCCGCGCACAGTCCCCACTTTGGCGGATTGTGGGAGGCCGGAATCAAGTCCTCCAAACATCACATACGTCGCGTTATAGGTAACGCTAGTCTAAATTATGATGAATTTAGCACTTTGTTAGCACAGGTGGAAGCGACCTTAAACTCCCGACCCCTGTCCCCTTTGTCCTCTGATCCAAACGACCTTCAGCCTTTGACTCCTGCTCATTTCCTGATTGGTCGTCCGTTGGTGTCACTGCCTGATCCCAACGTAACTGAGATAGTCGAGTCTCGGCTGTCTAAATACTAGAGAATACAACAACTTCACCAGAATGTGTGGAAGAGATGGAGTAAAGAGTACATCTCGGAACTCCAACAGCGCACCAAATGGCGCACGCATCTTTCGGACCTCCAGCCTGGTTCCATGGTCCTCATCAAGGATGACAATCTACCCCCTCTGAAGTGGAGGTTAGGCCGGGTCACCGAGCTGCACCCTGGCCTTGACGGCGTTACGCGTGTGTCGTCAGTGAACACTGTGTCAGGGATCGTGAAGCGATCCTTCGCCAAATTGTGCCCGCTACCTAGTGTTGTGAACTAGTGCGTTAGCGTTCAGCGCAGTTTTCGTAAAGCCTTTTGGCTCCCCATTGTTCGGGTTTTCTTGTACTAGATTAAGATCCATGTACTATTATGCTTTGTATATATGTGTGTTCATGTTACATGTTTTACTCTAGCTTTTACATGTCAACTCTGTACTGTTTTATTTGAAAGGTTACCCTTTCCAAGGCGGGCGGTATGTTAAGGACTTTATAAACTTTTGCCGCCTCTCTTGCATTCTGAATTCATACTGTGCGCAGTAGACTGCCGGGCGTGCTTCCGCTTCCAAAAACACTTACGTTTCATCTGTCAACGTGGCAGCATGCAAACCGGTCCGCTCTACGGAAGCTAATTCTTGTAAATGTTCAAATGTTCGATGTGTTTTTTATTGCTAATAAAGTAACATATTTCCTGCTTTCAACGAGTGTATTTATTCAGTGAAACCTACAATTCATACAGTCCACAAATTCCAAGGCGAGCTGGCAGTCAGGAGTTTTCCAAATAACGGAAAACTGAGAAGGCTACAAACATTGGACCTTCGATCCGGATGTGCCACAAACAATGGAAATTGGAAAGTTCAAATCCAAAACGCAAATGATATAACATTATTTGTATAGAAATCTTCTCGGTAATTTAATGTGCTTTATTAACATCTAAATTATATTAAATAGATACATGGGCTAAACTCCAATCTAGCCCACTGGTGCTTAGGCGCATGCTCGTGATAAGGTGATTCTCAGTTTGTCGGAGGTTCTACAAATGTTCAGACAATGAAGGCAAAACACGAGAGTCTCAATCTTGGCTGCCGTCAAGGTACGAATTTAGGTTAGCTGCAGTTTAATATTTGTGTGTACTTAGTACAAAAGTGCCTGGGTATCACCGTAAAACAAGCAGCTAGTCCAATTCTCGACAATAATATTGAATTTCAATTTCCCAATGAGTATTTCTCTTATTTATAGCTTAAAATCCAGTTTTACCACTGGCATAACAGTTCCTTTATGTTCATATTCCGTACATGTCAAAATGTACCAGTGGGCTATACTGGAGTTTTCCCGACACTAAACTACTTGTTATACATGTTTAACCTGGAATTGCAAATGTACACCACAATAATCTATTGAGCAGTGACTTACGAATATTTAAGCAATATAAAACTTACAGGAAAATATTAATTTCTCTATTAAATGTTCTGGTTTGTTCAATTTAATGCTGTTCTGAATATCGTAAATAACTAATTGGCGAAAAACGTCAAAATATGGTTCTTTTCCGTAGAAACAAACTATAATTTGGAAAACTCGCGGCCGCGGAAAAACTAATGGCGGATTTCATCACGTGATACGTCCACTCAAACTTTTGACAAATTATAAAATGCCAATGTCTTATTTTGACATTAGTAACTGTTTGTAACTAAACATTTTAAAAATGTTAAAAATGCCAATAACTTGGAATACTTTTGCCGTCAACCAATAGAAAACATGACCATCATATGGCCACACTGTGATTATATAGTCACTGTAACATTACGAGACGATAGCGTCACCCACAACATTTTTACGTACGCTGATCGAACTACAAAACATACTCTACTCCCAGCGCATGTCCAATAGACCGGATAGTGTACTAAACTTACCCAATCGAATTTAGCTATCGATTTGTTGTGTAACCTAAATAAATTGCTTCATGGAAGATGGATTAGCTCAATGTTGTACTCGCCAAAATTTCAGTTTGCTGTACCACGAATCAGTATTTATTTGTTGCTTTTTATATAAATTGCATCAACTTTTGACATTTGCAATGTAATTAAACTTAGTAAAATTTTATATTCTAATTGTGTCACTATATTTTTAAGCAATCGTTTGAGCGTCGAATTTAAAATACGTCGAATTTTAAATGATTTTAAATATTCAGCTAAAATGTCAATGATTCGCAAGCATATTGTTACGGGCTGAAAGTCATTTAAAAGTATTACATATTTGACGGCTCTATTTCCGATAAATCTAAATATTACCCGCTATTACAAGCTTCGAATTTCCAGGAATTTGTATTCTTAATTAATTTTCGTTAGATTAGGTCTCTCTTGTTGCATCGGTGTTAGTTTGGTTGCATATTCAAAGCTCCCTCCAATTTTCGAACTGATTTTTCTTATCAGCCTTTTTGGTCATTCGCCATATTGTGTTGTTGCAGAATAGGTGCCTTTGTGAGATTTCGTTTTGAAACGAGCCTTTATTTCACAGGCAGCTGGCCTGGAAATTTTTTGTGTTGTGTTTTGAGCCTTCCGGTGTTGACGATTCAGTCTCCGGGAAGGTTATTTTGCGATTTCCTAAGCCCCAAACTTAGTTTGGATTTTATCTGAGCAAACACATGTTTTCTTTTGGCGAAGCGGAGCCTAGAACACCTAAGGGTATGTTACCTTAATAATGCTTATTTAGATTCTATGGTATACTATTTTAGCTCCATTTGTACGGCGTCCTTTTTTTGCGACTTTAATTTCGCTTTGGTGGCGTCCGCTTTTGTGGGCCTCCTTTCGTGACCTTCTTGTAACTCTTTACCATCGGGCGAAGATGGCCCCAGCTGCCGCCTTGAGCTTGGTGAACACGAAACTCCTCGCCTACATTAGCGAAGGTAGACGCCAATGCTTAACCTCCTTCGTCGACACCTGCAGGTCGTTAACCCTGCACAAATCTTGGTTAAGTACGACCGCTGGTTATCGGACCCTCCGTCTACGCTTGCTGCAGCCTAGAGAACTATCGCAAGGTCGGTTGTCATACATTATGATTTGGGCTACTTGAAATTTAGGAGATCCGTTTTAATATGTTTTTGTCGTTGTGCTACTTCGTATCCGGCAAATGATTGAATGCTTGTAGTCTGTATTTTAAGCGCATTAATCACCTTTGGAGGCAGTTTAAGTATTTGTTTTTAATGATTTTGTTGCGGTAGTTTATTCTTACAAATTTTAGGTTAAACGTTACTAGGATGGTTGTGCTTTACGCTCCGTCCCAGTGTTTATATTAGCGAAAGTTGTACGGTATTTGCATGACAAAATTAATCTATTCTCGGTCGTCACGTCACACTTGTGACATAGCTTTAGGTTGAATACAGCCTCAAGATAGGCCCGCATTTGCAAGTAATCTCGTGTAATATTGGCTTGCGACATCTTAACAAAGATTTGAAACTTACCGTAGTCACATATCGGTTTACAAAGCGCTTTAGGAAGAAGCAAGATCTTGGTTCCGTAAGAACGATATTACTATTTTGATAAGTTTTAAGACTGCTCTTGCATAGTGGGTAATTCGTCGAATTCACCTAGTTATTCGAAATTTAAGCTGTAATATTTGTGTCATAGCAATTGTGCTATCGGCAACTTGCTGTGATTCGATTATGCATATTAATATGCTTTAACCTATTTCTTTGAGCTACGTTAATATTTCGTATATTTTGGTGAGATTGCTTAAGACGCTTTATTACTGTGATATAAATTTGTAATATGCTGATTTGCTTTGCCGTATGATATTTTTGGTGTGCATTTTAATTGTGTTTATATTTTTTTTCTGTAATTATACTGCCTTGACCTCTTTGCCTGCATATCTGATTTGTGCCTTTGTCGTTACCTTTAATTTTCAGGTTTGGTTAGTAACGCCTTCTGTAGTGTACCTTTTGATTAGCAAAGTGCTGATTTACTTGCTACTTGGCGCCCATATTTTTATGTTTCAGCTGAAGCTTTTGAGTCTTTTGTTTTACCCACGACCACCTCCGGCTGCTTGTACAGCCTCCGTAACGGCAACAATATGTTTACGGTAACCTTATTATTATGTGTTTTTGTGTCGAGGTCTGGTTATTGAAGGCCTTTCATATCCGTGAGGCGTCCTCCAATTGTTGAATAAATTAATTTATTTTACCTGCTGAATAACTGCCAGCCTAGGTACTTGCGTCTTGTGTTTTCCTTTCAGATTGTAAAGAGTGCACGTTTTGATCAAATTTACCTTAACGTAATTGTTAATTTTGCTTTTTCTTTATACTTGGATATTTCAATTGCGAAATCTGTAATAAATTAACGTATTTAATTTATTATCTTCTCGGTGACTACATTATTATAATGTGTATGTAATGTATTATTATTAACTTGGTACTTTTCACATCAACCTTTTCGAAGTGATTTTTTTGTATCGTAGTGATAACAGCGTATAGATCTTTTGATGCTATTATTTTTCTCTTGTGCCATTTTGATTAGCGAAGTTAATAAACTAGATTCTACTTCGTATTTAGTTGTCTTCTTGGGTTTGCTTTGTAGTAATTTCAGCTTTTGGGTGACCCAACAAATAAAATCAGATTGTTGTGTCAATCGTTCGGGTCTATTGGATCTGGTGGCCTCTTTAAGTACATCGGGTATTTTGACCAACAACCACGCGAGAGCTAGTTTGGCACATGTATTACCAGCGTCGCAAGACCCGGACCCAATGAACAACGATAGACATTATTTAGGAATCGTTGGCCTAATAACCTTTACCTCTGGTATTAAATAGCACGTCGACTTTATGGTCCTATTCTGTTCCATTTGTTTGTCATACCATCATATTATCAAGATTAGGTCAATTCTTGCTCCTACTATTCATAAAATACATCTAACAGAAAAAACTTAGTCTTCAAAACAAACACTTAAATATTAAAAAAGCCTTTGTAATACAGCATGTTACTACGAAAGTTCCAAGTGTAGCATTTCATAGCAATTGGCTACAAGATTGATTTCCTCTTATAAACTAATAAGTAATGAATTAAGAGCCATTATTCCACTCGTATATTATTCCCTAATTTATATGCCATTCCTTCATCTTCAAAATAATAAGGCAACTCACTATCACATTAAATTCTAAAGGTAGCTATTTCAATTTAGGTAATTGGCTGGAAAAGTAGGGTTGTTGACAAATATTAGATAATTTTAGGAAATTTTCAAAATTATATAAAAATATTTTTTTGTTTTTTATTCTAATCTTTGTCTTGCCTGGGTCGATACAGCAAAAGGTTGTTCTCGTTGGAAACTTGTGCAGAATTACGCTAAATACTTATGTCCTGAAAGAAAAGCAAGATATTGTTGAGGATCCACTTGATTGTGTATGCCTAACTATTTATTTAATCTCGGTACTTACACAACGCAATGTATTTGATAATTAAAATTATTTTCAAACTTTTATAAAAATCACTAGCGCATTGAGACTCTTATTAGAGGTGGTTCGATAATCTAGTAGTTTGTTAATTAAAATTTTCGATAATCTAGTAGTTCGTTAATTAAATTTTTTTATGACTTTTAATTGTGTGCTGACACTAACTGTCACCTTGCACGTCAAACAATGCTCCAACAATATTCTCAACCAAAAAATTACAAATATTTTTTCTACTCACATGTAATTGACTCAATGCCCTAATGTAAGTACTTGATTATATTAATTACATTCTTTTAATTGTTTTTTATTTAATATCGCTTCAACAGGATAAACTTAAAAACCCACCTGAACAATTGAATGTTGAATTATAATTGGTTTCTCTTTACTTGATCCACATTTCATAATAATACAAAATTCTATCATCATATTCATTATATCTTTACTTATTATATTAACATTCAATATTCCCGTTTGTAGCAGAAACTTTCCTTCTATTTAATAATAATAAATCAATGTTATTTGATTTTACTGCATTTGTTTTAAAAACGTATTAATGTTTCAAATTAATTAATTAATTTTTTTATCAATAAGGCTATTGCACCACTATCTATTAATCAAAATATTCATGATTATTTCAAGAAACTTTTAAAAATTATTAAATTTGTGATGTTTTATATTTAATTGTATTTTTGTAACCATTTTGTACTGAATCATAAAAAACAAACCTTAAAATTACCATTTATCATATTTACAATCCGAGTTTATAATTGTCAACTTAAATATCTTTTCATTTTAATGCTATGCCATAACGTAGTATTTTATACCATAGTTTCTCTCCTGTCGCTTGTTTAATATTGTCTTTTAGTTTTCGTCTCAATGTGCCCTTCTTTGTCTTCTTCGTGTGCTTATTTATTTTTATTATATTACTGCGTCCTGTAATTCTGCTTACTTTATAAACTCCATTTAGTATTATCACTCATACTTAGAATTGTTCTTCTAACTATTTCAGTTTTATTTAATTTATTGTAATAGACTTGTGTCATATTCATTTACTCGCATCCGTTTTTATATCCAGCATTTATTTTGCTTGTTTGTTCGCATTCTTCCACGATAACCTTCTCTGGTTCTGGTGCCTGATGAAATTTCTCTTTCTCCACTGTTGTGGTAAACAAATCACCTATAACAACATATTCCTCGTCATTGCTGCCTTGTCTTTTCTGTTTTTCCTCTACATTGATTTCCATAGAATCCTCATTCTTACTTACCTCCTTGTATAATTTTTGATATACTTTATTTGGTTCTGATAATAATCATTGTGTTTCTAATTGTGTCTTTTCCAAATCTCCTTTCATATCTTCGTTTGATTCTTCCAAAATTAATTCGTTTTCATAAGTATTCTTCCTAAATGTAACTTCTAATTTTAAATAAATATTATTTATTTGTGCTTGCAATTCTTGTTTATTCTCGAGTTGTATTTTATAAAATTCTTCTTTTAATAATAATAATAATAATAATAATAATAATAAAGTGTCTTTTATTATAGTAATAATTCGAGGTTATAACAAAGAAAAAAAAATAAATAATGCAGGCGAAGTTCAGCCTGGTTGCAATGATATGCTGGCTGCTCTTCCACTTAACCTACAACTTAACTTTATAAACATGATACAATATACAATATATAAACCTATATATGATTCCGGTACATACGCCTGTCAGATGTGATTGGGAAATAAATACACATCTGACAGGCGTATGTACCGGAATCATATATAGGTTTATATATTGTATATTGTATCATGTTTATAAAGTTAAGTTGTAGGTTTAACTCCTTGATTGACTCTTCCATCTTTTCTGAATGAGCTTTTTGATCTTGCAATCTATCTGCAGTATTCTGAATAGCTGCTTGTAATCTGTGTTCTCTTTTCTCAGCATCCTGCTTTAATCTGTTTTTTCCTTTCTTCAGCATCCTTCTTACTCTCTTCAGCTTTTTCCTCAATTGACTGTTGTAAATCCTTTTTCAACTCTGCTGCATTATTCGTTATTTCATGTAAATCCTTTTTCAACTCTGCTGCATCTTTCTTACCTTCCTCTGCCTTTTCTTCAATTGACTGTTGCAAATCCCTTTTCAACTCTGCTGCATTTCTCTTTGCTCCCTTTCCTCTGCCTTCTTCTCAGTTTCCTTTGCAGTTTTTTTTATTCCTAACATTACTTCCATTAACTATTCCATATCTATGAGTAGTAAGAGGACACCACTAATTGGATTTGCGCGGATTCGCGGTTTAATTCGCGGATTTATTCGCGGATTCGCGGTTTAATTCGCGGATTTCGCGGTTTTAATTTTAATTCGCGGATTGACCTAATTAATTTTGCGGTTTGATCTAATTAATTTCGCGGTTTGATCTAATTAATTTTCATATGTGCTACTGATTAAATTACGCATTAGCTTCCGATTAAATTACGCGGCGGCCATTTTTAATTTGCTTCTGGAATTACGCGGCGGCCATCTTGGTTTTCTGGCGCGAATATTTGAATTTTAAATTTTTCAGATTTTTTCTAAGTCCCAGTTTTGAATTTTAAATTTCCGGGGGTCGGCCATCTTGGTTTTCAGTGTGCGCGCTTCTCGCGGTTGTCGTTTTAATTTCGCGGAAATATTTAAATTTCAAACTGGTAGATTTCTCTCTCTCTCTCATCTGGCGTTGGTTGTCTCTCTCTTGCATTCACAGAAGGGCTGTTTATATTTAAAAAAATCTCTGCACGAGCGGGATTCGAACGCTCTACGTTTGTGTTCACCAAATTAGTTACAAGCGTCAGTGCCACAGCACCACGGCGACACTGCAGATTTTATGTGACTATCGGAAGCCCACTCCGCTGTTCTCATGTCACGCTGCCAGAATTTAAAACAAACTATTTTTTCAAAAATTTAAATTATAAGAATGGGTTGTGTAGCTTATTGTGTTTAAAGGTTGATACATTTTTAAAAAATTAGATTTGTAGGTGGATTTGCTAGAAATAATTCGGCTATTTTTATAATTTGAGCGAGGCTCTATCGAGATTTCCATTGTCCCTACCTGCTGGAAATTTTCTCTCGACCACCGAAATTTGAAAGCTATATGAATAGAAATAATTACTTTTATTTTATATAGCGAAACCACTGCATTACTTTATTCAAAGCTCATTATAATATTACGCATTAGCTTCTGATTAATTTCAGATTTTTTCTAAGCTCCCTTTTTAAAACAGGTCCAGACATGTGTTTGTGACTAACAGTTATTTGTCCGTCAGAGACTGCACTGCAAAACGCAAGCAACAACATGATTCGACTCGAGAGTGGGGTATCGGTGACGTATTGTTTTAGTACCTGTATAAAACTGGCTGCGGTCTCTATAGCGCATCGAATTGCTTCACTCTCAGCCGTCGTGTCAACAGTAACAGTTTACCAGTGTAACTAAGATGGATCCTCTAAGTGTTAATAAGTGCCAAGAAAAACCAGGCCCCTACACCAGGAGACCGGCAGCAGAAAAAACAATTAAAAAGACGCATCTTTTAAATAAAAAACAACACGGTGCACCGTCACAACCACCAGCCATGGACGTGGAGGCTAAGGGGTATTCACCACGTCTAGATGCCACCGAGGAGGACCTGCGGGTGTTCATTGAGGAGACGATGCCTTCCTATGACGTAGCACCGATCGTGACGCCGGAGATCCGCCAAACACGACGGGAAAAGAAACGGCTATTATGCGACCTCACTGTGCCTTTAAACAGTAGCGCCAGCAAGGTTGTTCATTTGGGTCTCGATCCTTATAAACAATTTTCGCCTGTTTCAAGAATTCTGAAGACCGACATTGGAGCTGGTGTTTCATTCACAGCCGAGGCGTTCATGGCTTTTGTGGAAGCGCTACCGGACATGTTTGTGATGGCCAAGCAGGGGACTTTCAGATGTGAATTAACTGAGCACACAGTGGAGTACGTGAACAATGATACCTGCATGATTATTACAAAGGACCACGAGAACAAGTTTACTCTTTACGTAACGTATGAAACACTATCAAATTTATTGCCGATGTACAACTTGATGGTTGTGAAAATAAACGTGTAAAGTGCAATTTCCAAAATTTTGGTGAAGTGATCGTTGACAAAGTAATACATGCAGAAAATTTGTGTCTTGATGATTGAATCATTTTTAATACTCTGCGCTGGACTTTCGCTAACGATATTTTATTGTGGGAATTTGTGTTCAAATTTAAAATGTATGTTATAGAATTAAGTAAGTAAGTTTATTTAGTATAATATACTAGTACATAGAATCATTATTATTATATATCTTAACTTATTTATCCTTACTAACATTAAAATTAATAGTATTGTTTAACAAAGCTGCTTAAATATTTTTTAAAACTATAAATATTTGTCATTTGTTTTACATCTTGTGGAAGCGAATTATAGACTTTTAGTCCCTTGTAATACAGAGAATTTTGTGTACTCGCTTTATTTAATTTAGGCAGCCTAAAATCAAATCGATTCCTTGTTTTATATTGATGAACGTCAGAATTTAGTATCAAGTGATCCGACATATAATTTGGTAATAAATTGTTAACAGCTTTGTAAATCAAAACCAACGTATTAAAATAAATACGTTGTTTGATACTTAGCCACTGTAACGTATTCAGCATTAACTTAATATTCGTATATTTAGAACATCGTAAAATATTTCGCATCGCTCTGTTTTGTTGTTTTTGCAACCTTTGTAAATCCGATTCATAACAAAGAAAGAGGATACTTGCACAGTAATCAAAGTGTGGCGCAATAATGGTTTTATAGACTAGAATTCTAGCATTAATACTTAGTTTACTGGCTATTCTCCCCAAAAATCCAATTTTTTTAGCGACTTTCTTAATGATAAAATTTATATAACTACGAAAAGTAAGTCTATTATCTATAATAACTCCCAGATATTTAATTTCAGGCACTTGTTCTATTTCTAGACCGTCTATTTTTACTTTAACAGTTATATTTTCACTATTAATTTTATTTGATACGATTATGCACTTTGTTTTGGCAATATTTAATTTTAGTTTATTTATTTGTAACCACTTTGATATCATCTCAAGATCTGTATTTATTTTGTTGACGGCATCAGTAGTATTTTCCGCAGTTACCCAAACTAATGTGTCGTCAGCAAACAAATTTAGCGAGCAGTGTTTAATATTTATTTCCAGATCATTGATGTACAGTAGAAATAGCAATGGACCTAATACGGATCCCTGAGGAACCCCCAATGTGTTAAGAATTTCCGTCGATTCCTCTTCGTTGTACACAGTTGTTTGGGTTCGCGAAGATAGATAACTCTCGAACCATTGTTTCTCGTTTCCCTGTATTCCATATTTGTCCAATTTTGTAATTAATTTTTCCCTATCGATTGTTTCAAAAGCACGCTTATAATCTAGAAACACTCCCACTACACTTTTCTGTTGATCAAGTTCACTTTTCCAATTTGCTAGGACTAGATTTAATGCCGTTTCACACGAATGTTTGCTTCTGAATCCGGATTGTTTGCCACTTATAATCTTATTTGCTTCGATAAACTCCTGCAATTGGTCTTTGACAATTTTTTCTAAAATTTGTTCGTACACCGGCAACGTATTAATTGGTCTAAATTCTTCACATTTCTTTGTACCCACAATTTTTCTGATAGGAATTACTTTGGATTTCTTCCAGGAATCTGGGAAAATTCCACTCTTTAACGACTCATTTATTAGTTTTACCAGAGGATTTCCTATAATTGGCAATGCATCCCTTAGAACCTGAACAGAAATGCCATCCGTGCTACCCTTTCTTTTTATGCTCGTAATTGTTTTCTCAAGATCGATTACAGAAATCTCCTTAAATTTAAAGATGTTAACAGGATCAGGTATGAATGCCTCTTCAAAATCGGTGTTTAGTATATCACGATTTATGTCGACAATACTATTTATGAAGTATTGGTTAAAATTTTCAGCTATCTCTTTGGAATCGGTTACTTCTACTCCTTGGAATACAATGTTTTTCGGTGTACACTCTGCTTCCGGCTTTTTAACGATGTGCTTAATAACTTTCCACATATTTTTTGAGTCGCCTTGACTTTCTGTTATTTTATTTTCATAGTAGCAATTTTTTTTCTCTTTAATCAAGTTGCTATATTTGTTTCTAATTTCTTTATAGTGTTTCCAATCACTTGCATTTGCAGATAATCTAGCCTTTTTGTATAACGTGTCCCGATATTTCTGTAATTGATGCAACACTGCGGAAAACCATGGGCAAGAGTTTTTTACCTTGCTAATGCGGTATGTAATGAGGTCAGCTAAGCAATTATGCAAAGACTGCACAATGCCTGCCGCTGCAATATGTACATTTTTACTCATATCGTAATTATACTTAGCCAATTTATTTAATAAACCATTTTGTGAATAATCATCAAAGAATTTCCTACGAACGCAGAAGCTGATTGATGCAGATGAGCGCATGAAATCGTACATGTCCTAGTTTATATGAAATATTGTATGAAAATGTAAATAAAAAATGTTTTAAACTGTATTCCTTTTTAATTATGTGACGAGTGTTGGTTTATACATGAGGTAGGTTGGCCGAGTGGTTAAGGTGTCAGACTTAAGATCTGATCTAGAAAGAGGTCGTGGGTTCGATTCCCGCACTTACCATTTTTTAATGTATTTATTATGAGCGTGTTGATTTTTTAAGTTAGTTTATTCACGACGGCCCTACTGTAACAATCGTTCACTGCATAAAAATGGAACATCAGTTTTCACATCCTTTTTCGGCTATTGTGGCAGGCTCCTCAGGATCGGGCAAATCGTTTTTTGTAATAAATTTCTTGAAAAATATGATAAACTCTGCAGTGTAAATTTCGCTAAAGTTATTTAGTGTTATGGCGAGTGACAAAAATTGTACGAAGAATTAAAATCTTTAGTCGAATTTCAACATGGTCTGCCAGACATGACGTCTTTTGAGGGGTCCGAACCCAAACTTTTAATAATCGACGATTTAATGAGGGAGACAAATAGCTCGGTCGTTGACATATTCACAAAGGGAAGCCATCACCATAACCTCAGTGTTTTTTTTATTACGCAAAACATTTTTCACCAAGGAAAAGGACAGCGGGATATTTTCCTAAATGCTCATTACATTATTCTTTTCAAAAATCCGCGAAACAGAGCTCAAATAAAGCACTTAACCAGACAGATATGTCCAGAAAATCCGAGCTTTCTTCAAGAAGCATACGAGGACGCCACATATAAGCCACACGGGTATTTGTTATTCGACTTAAAGCAAAGTACAGCTGATATAGCGAGGTATAGAACATCGATTTTTCGACAAGATGGGGCGTGCTATGTTTATATACCAAAAAAGGGGTATAAAAGCTCGGACACTAACCAATTTACTCTCATTCATTAGTGATGTCTCGAGCAGTAATTAGAAATTCGGAGTTGTTGCGTGCTCTACATAAACTCGGGCCCAAGGAGCGAACCGCATTATTAAAAACCGTAGGCGATAAACAAATTCATTGTATCTGCGAGTGTGTGCATAATACCTTTAAAGGAAAAACACCTTTATCGCCTAATCAAAAATCAACAATCTCGAAACATAAAGCTGTTCTTAGGAGCTTAGTCAAACCTGGAGAGTCTATAAAAAAGAAGCGCCAAATACTAATACAGAAGGGGGGCGCTTTCCTACCACTGATATTAGCTCCATTAATTACCGGTGTATTGAGCTCTATTTTCAAGTAAAAAATGGAAAATGTCCGAATAATGATGATTGTACCGCCTGAATTCATGCATCGCTTTAATCAGAGCAAAATATATTATCGCAGCTTGATGACGAAATGCAAAAGGTTTTATCGTCTAAATTAACCGATCACGATAAATGGGTCCAGTACAATCAGGTTTTACAAAGGTACCTTCATTTTGCGGATCAAACGAGGCAATCAATCAAGATACCTATAGAATCGAACAACAGTGGTATTTCAGATGCATATATTTTATCGACGCTCCCTAATACTTTTAAGAAAAACGGTGAAGCCTTTTTACGACTTCTAAGAATGTCAGATGAATTGGGTGGGACGGCAAGGGAACAGTCAGCATAAAAAGTGAAATTTTACCATCCTCCAACATTATTGATTTAGTGCATGACGTTCTAAGACCTAAGAAAACTGCAAACCCCCCAGGTCGACACAAGTTCATCGATTACATTAAAGAGAACAATGTACCTCAAGTGCTGATGGGGGATCCTAAACGTCAAAATGTGTCAGACGTGAGTAAATCAGAGATGGAGAGTGACGTCGATCCCGATCCTAAATTAAAGTTAATAGCGACTGCAACAGCGTCCAAGCAAGAGGGTTCAACGTGAAAAACACCGAAAACAATTCAAAGATCGATATAAAAAATAAAGGGCATTTCTGGCTGGGAACGTCTTAAACTTTAACGTAGCAGAATGAATTTGGACGCCATCTACTTTGACTCCGCTAACCCTTCAGGCTTCGCAGGCGCAAACTCGTTAAATTCTTCCGTAAAAAATAGTCACCCCAGTGGTGAAGTAAAGGATTGGCTAAAGAAGCAGGATGCATATACTATTCACAAAACTGCAGGAAAAAAATTCCCTAGAAACAAGTACATTGTTAGCAACATTTTCGAATTATGGCAAGCTGATCTCTGCGACATGCGTAGTTTAGCGTCCCACAACGACGGATATAATTTTATACTAACTGTAATTGATGTGTTTAGTAAAATGGCCTGGGCGAGACCCCTGAAATCTAAAACGGCTGCTTCAGTAATAAACGCATTTCGTGAAATATTTGATGAAGTGGGTAACACGCCCATAAATTTACAAACCGATAAAGGCAAAGAATTTATTGCTAGAGCCGTAAAGAATTTTTTCAAACAACACGATATCACGTTTTATGTGACGCAAAACCCCGATGTTAAAGCCTCAGTCATTGAGCGTTTCAATAGAACATTCATACAAATACATAGACGTATTACAAAATTTACTGACTTCGTATAACAACCGCTATCATTCAAGCATCAAGATGGCCCCCTCCGCTGTAAATGATGGCAATATACTTGAAGTGTGGAGCAATCTGTACAGAAATGGGATGGGAGTCGACAGGAAACCCAAATATAAAGTGAACCAACATGTAAGAATTAGTAGAACGAAGGAAGCATTCGAGAAAGGATATGAAACTAATTGGAGCGGCGAAGTGTTTATAATTAAAAAAGTGATTCTTAGAAAACCACCTGTGTACGAAATAGCTGATTTAGGCGACGATACGATAGAGGGCGTCTTTTATGAAGAGGAATTACAGCCAGTGATTTTGGATTATAACGCCTTGTTTAAAGTCGAAAAAGTGATAAAAGAAAGAGGACACGGTCATCGCAAAGAGTACTTTGTAAAGTGGAGAAATTATAACGACAAGTTCAACTCCTGGATTCCTGCAGCTAATCTTCAGCAAATATGAATACAGACGATGAATTCTACCTAACTTTACTTAGCAATAGTTCTATGGGCTATTTTCCAAATAACACCACAGAACAATTCATAACGCAGTTCCCTAAACGAATAAGGTTACCGGGGCAATGGGTTACAGGTATTGCTGAAGTGCAATATCCATGCTCCTTCTTGGCAGTGACAGATACAGAAAATCTAGTCTATTATCACACAGAAATACCTAAAGTGCAAGCAATGCAAAACGCTAATGCATATTTTAAAAGCGATAGAGAGCAAATTTACTATGGTAGCGATGGATGGCACGTAATCTGTATTCAGCCAGGCAATTATGAAAACATTGAACATATTACAGCCGAAATTAACAATCACAAGTTATTAGAAAAGTTGCTGAATTTTCAATATAATAGGGTAACAAAGCGCGTGTCTCTTGAAATTAAAACGTCGTCATTGAAAATGCTAGGATTTTCACAACGTCTGGCATTTCAACTTGGTTATAAACCTGATATAAATATAGCTGAAGCACCTGTTCCCAGTCACCCCGCAAATATCTGGATCGGTTTACCATCACAAATGTTTATTTACTGCGATATTGTGGAACCACAGCTTGTAGGAGATGTCTTGGCACCGCTTCTTCGTATTGTTAACGTGACCTCTGATAATTATAATTACGGTTGCCACAAAGACGCCATATTTTCGCCGACTCATTATATAAATGTCATGAAGAGGGAATTTGAGAATATCGAGATAAATATAAGGACCGAAACGTCGGGTGTGATGCCATTCGAGTTTGGAACGTTGAGTTTAAAACTACACTTTAAGAGGTTACAGTAGCTGCTATGGATTGTCCTTATCAACAATACTACACCAATCAGGCCGGCCAAGGTGTTGGAGCGATTTACAGAGGTGCATCCTACCAGAGAGGTCATGGCCTCGGAAGCTTTCTTGGAGGAATATTTCGTAGTATCCTGCCTCTTTTTAAAACCGGTGGTAAAGTTGTTGGAAAGGAAGCTTTAAGGACAGGTGCTAACATTTTAGGAGATGTTAGTGAAAATCGATCGCTAAAAGAAGCGTTTCATAACCGTGTACAGGAGGCTGGAAAGAATCTCAAACGTAAAGCCGACAGAAAAATAGATACCCTAATGGAAGGATCGGGGTATAAAAGGCAACGCACTCTGAATTACAATCAGTCTACAAGAAAAAACGCTAGACAAAAGCTGGTTAAGCCCGCATACGCCGATATCTTTACCAGCAAGTAGTTTTCACAATGGCGTTTTTGCATGCACAGTCTTGTGAGTGTGTTAAATCTGAGATAGATTTGTTCGCTTTACCGGCGACCCAGACCAGCATTGAAAATGGACAATGATACAAACCTCTTTCTTCACTTAACGACGATGAGCCGATTGAATTTATTGTGCCTGGAAACGGTAACGATTATATCGATTTAAGTCAGACGATGTTATACATTACTGCTAAAATTGTTAAACAAGATGATACATCATTAACTGACAAAGATGCTGTAGGCCCTGTTAATAATTGGATGCACTCTATGTTTAATCAAGTTGAGGTGTATTTGAATCAGAAGCTTGTGAGCCCCCCAAACAATACATACGCATACCGCTCATACATCGAAACTCTGCTGAATTACGGTAATGGTGCTAAATCAACCCATTTAACATGCACACTATGGTACAACGACACAGCCAATAAAATGGATGACATCACTACGCAGAATGAAGGATTTGTAAAGCGAAAATTTTTTACTGCTGCAAGCAAGCAAGTCGAAATGATGGGACATGTGCATTCCGATTTATTCAATCAAGAAAGATTTCTTATAAATGGCGTTGAAATGAAAGTCAAATTTATCAGATCCCGAGATTCTTTCAATTTAATGACCGCCGAAGGATCTACATTCAAAGTGAAAATTAGTAATGCCAGCCTACTAGTCAATCACAGTCCAATCACTAATGACGATTACAATTAAAGCCTGCAACGCCTCTATGCCGAACAGGAGCAAACACTCTAGGAGACGGCAGTGTTACTGGTGGAATGAGGAAATAGCTAAACTAAGGTGCAACTGTATCAAACAAAGACCAGAGAAAAAACCGAATAACGCAGATCGAAGAAAGAGAAATTGCCCAGGAAAGATACAGGGAAGCCAAAAAAAGGTTATCAAACGAAATTAAAACCGCAAAAAAGAATAAATGGATACAACTGTGCAAAGAAATCGATCAAAGCGTATGGGGGGAAGGGTACAGAATTGTGACAAAACGCTTACGAGTAACACCACCAGTCATGGATATGTCTATCGAGAGAGCCTGGGAGATTTCAGAAATTCTCTTCCCCAAACATAATGAATTCGAACGGCAAAGGGTAGCTCCAGAACACAGCTCTTCTCGAACAAGGAACTACAAATTGCGAGCGAGAAATTAAATAGTAGGAAAGCTCCAGGCCCAGACAGAATCCTCCCGGAAATTATAAAAGCAGTGGCAAAATTGCAAACGGAATTTGTACTTCGGGTTATGAATGGAGTTCTTTAATCTGGCAGATACCCTGAAATATGGCGTAAAGCCGAACTGATCCTACTACGGAAAGGAAATAAACCAGTAGAAGGGGCTTCGTCGTATAGGCCGATGGAAAAATTGCTGGAACAGTTGATAGCTATCAGGCTGAAGAGTGAAATCGATAAGTGTGGAGGACTGTCAGAAAATCAATATGGATTTAGAGAAAGCCGTTCAACAATCCATGCTTTACAAAAAGTGATGGAAATTTCACAGGAAGCAGCACATTGCCCGGGTAAAGTCAAACCAATCTGCGCAGTCATAACGCTAGATATCAAGAATGCGTTTAACTCGGCCTCGTGGAAATATATACTAAGAGCGCTAGAAAAGAAAGGAATAGCAAGATATATAATAGAAATAATTAGTAGCTATCTGGAGAACAGAAAAATAATAATAAAGGCAAGGCAAGACACTAGAGAGAGAGATATTAACAGTGGTGTCCCTCAGGGCTCGGTGATCGGCCCTATTTTGTGGAATGTCCTCTATGATAACATACTCAGGCTTGTGTTACCGGAGGGAGTTATGACAATAGCCTATGTGGATGATCTGGCCATTGTGGTCACGGACAAGGAAGATACAGAGCTAATCTACAAAGCAAACGCGACCATAGAAGACGTTCGTGTATGGCTTGAGAGTAAAAAGCTTAAGCTGGCACCTCATAAGACCGAGGCCGTGCTCCTGACAAGACGGCGAAAAGTAGAGAGAATAACATTTCACCTTCAGGGAGCCGAAATCAAACCCAAACCGGCCATAAAGTATTTGGGGGTCTGGCTGGATAGGAGAATGATCTTCGCCACCCACATAGATATCAGCGCCAGAAGAGCGATGGAAACGGTGTCAACATTAGCACGGCTAATGCCAAACATAGACGGCCCTAGATCTAGCAAAAGACTTACACTATGCTCGGTGGCAAATTCAATAGTATTATACGCAGCACCAATATGGGAAAATGCATTAAAGGTTCAAAGAACCAGGGCGAGAATAATACGACTCCAAAGACAGGCGGCAATAAGGATATCCGCCGCCTATAGAACAATCTCGGCTGACGAGGTGCGGGTTATAGCAGGTACACTACCAATAGAACTCCTGGCTACAGAGAGGAAGGAAATGTACTATGGAGAAAGTAAGCAAATAGCTAGACAACGGCTGATAAACAATTGGCAGAAGATCTGGGATGAATCGCAGAAAGGCCGCTGGACAAAGAGACTGATCCCGTTAATCGAACCTTGGTTACTACGGGAACACGGAGAGGTGGGACATTACATGACCCAAGTTTTGTCGGGCCACGGCTGCTTAGGCAACTACCTACAAGGAATAGGTCGCGCTACAACAGACACTTGTATGTACTGCGACGAGTCAGACAGCGAGGAACACACGGTATTCTACTGTGGGAGATGGACTGAAGATAGAAATAGATGCATTGCTCTACTAGGAGACAACATAAACCCAGATACAATAATAGCTCAAATGCTGGAGTCGGAGGAGAAGTGGAGCATAATCGAAAAATTAATTTCGGTGATCATGAAACGGAAGCTAGAGGACGAGCGAACTAGACAAGAAGAATAGATGTAGATAAAGGCAGAATGAGACAGCACCTCCCCGACGTATGCGTAAGCGGTTCCGGGGAGACTGCGAGGAGAGGAGAAGGGGTTTTAGTCGGTAGAAATCCGGCACTACCCAGAAAGGGTAGTCTTTTGAAGATTTCCCCTCCTCCATTTAAAAAAAAGCCTACTAGTGAGAAAAATGAAAATAAACCCGTCTATTTTGTTGGCTCATACCAAAGCTTTGGCAACTGCGCCTGCTAAATACCCCATTACAAGATCCGATGTTAAAGTGTTAACTATTCCCGCTGGTGTGCAAAGAAAATCTTTAGATAATGTTTTTCTGGGGCAATTACCAAAACGATGCGTTGTAGGTTTTGTATCGAATAAAGCATTTAACGGCCATTATGCAGCAAACCCTTTCAATTTTAATAACTACAAAATCAATTATTTCTCCCTATACATCGACGGTCAACAAATTTCTTCAAAACCTCTACAGCCTGATTTCTCTAAGAATGGCATGTACGTTTAAGCATATCACACACTATTTTCCGGCAGCGGAATACATTTCCTCAATGAAGGCAACGCTATCAAACGTAAAGATTACCCTCATGGCTACTGTCTATTTGCTTTTGATTTAACCCCCGATCTGGCTGCAAATGCCACAACGCATTAGAACCTTCTTAAAAATGGCTCATTACGTTTAGAGGCGGGTTTTCAAGACTCGCTAGAAGAAACTATTAATTGTCTAGTTTATGCAGAGTTAGATAACGTCGTAGAAATTGACAAACGCAGAAATATGGTGGTGGATTTTAGTAGTTAAAAACCAACAACAGTTTTTTAAAATTTAGTCATGCTCAAACATTTCGTCAGTATGGACAGTGTCTTCGTAGATCTGCAAGGGTTCCGTGGTGATAAGAAGCAGTTTATTCCGAAAGAAGTGGCTGTTATTTCAACAGATGGCAACCAGTTAGCAATTTTCGTTTTAAAACCCCCTGCAAAATATGACACTCTGCCCTATTTTGTTAAAAAAGGCATAAACTATCTGGAGCATACACACCACGGTCTAGCATGGAATTCTGGTTCTATACATTTTGATGAATTTGAAACTGAGCTAGCACGAGTTCTCAAAAAATTTAAAAAAGTGTACGTTAAGGGCCAAGAAAAAAAGGAGGTTCTAAGTTTTCTGAATAAAATCGTCGTAAATTTGGAGGATCTCGAGTGCCCGTCTTTAAAAGTTTTGCGAAAAAGTACTGCTGCCGTACGCTGCCTTAATCACAACATCCGTTTGCCTGTGTGTGCATTGGAAAACATACTAATTTTATCCGATTGGTGGCGCAATGAATACACTGGAAGTTCAGAAAATATTGCAAACAATCCCGAGTCTGTTGAATGTGAAACGCTATGTTTTTGCTTCTGATCAACTTCCTGCAAGAATTGCAAGACCTGTGGCAATCATCGTCAACACAGATCCAGCAAACCGACCTAGGGAACATTGGAATGCTGTGTATATAGACCAAAATGGACATGGGGAGTACTTTGGTTCATACGGCAGGTTTCCAAGTGGTTATCATTTAAAATTTTTACAACAAAATTCAATCAGTTGGTCTCATAATCCAAAAATATTGCAAGATTTTAGCTCTAACGTTTGTGGTATATATTGTTTAATGTATTTATATTTCAAAATGAATAATGTGTCTATGTTAGATTTCATAGGTAATTTCTCTGATAATTTAGTTTCTAACTACAATTATGTAAAAGCACTATATATCCATTACTTTACCTTAATAAACTTGTTTAATGTTATTTAGAAAATAAAATCACAAATAGTTTGTAATTAAACATATTTTTATTACACACATTTATGATGCAATTCTACAGCATTCGTACGACCGCCAAAGAATGTATCACGGTGGTTAAGGGGTTCGTGTTTGAATATATTCAGGTTTTGTACAAAATTTCGGGCTGCATCGTTGGATTCTAAGAGCTCGTTAAACTGACATTCCCAAACAAAATCTAAATTATAACCTAAACTTTTGATACGTTTAAGACGAGCCTCTGTATATCCCCGTAGTAAAAACATAGCCTCATCTTTATCGTCACAATCGATATCAACTGTCTGTACCGGAAAACATTGTTCGCAACCATGCCAATAACATCCAAGGAATTCATAAATGGTATTGGTCTGTCTGCAATACCCATCAACTAAAAGTCCCTCAGGGATTCTAAACTCCCTAGACCTGCCACTATGTTGTATTGCTGTGCCTGTAGATTTCTCAATCCAGCAAAGCCATTGAATAGCTATCTTGGATTGTTTGTCGCCTAAACGGTAACCACCGGGCGGTATTAAACCAATAGTTTCATCTTTTAAGAAACGCCGTCTGAATACTAAATTACAAGCACTGGCAATAGTCGTAGCCTCCTGAAAGCAGTCGACCCCATTTTCATTTTTAAAAAATCGCCAAAATCTTAAACAGGCTTTCATTAAAATTTTGACATCTGCAATGCAGTAATTAACTAAATCACGCCTCATATTAAAAGTAACACCCTTAGCTGTTTGTTCACTATACCAATGAAGGAACACGGCTCGTTCAGTTGGATTCATGCAGTCGGGAGAGTAAAAATGTGTGGCTGGTAGAGGCCCTTCGTAGTTAGCATTGTCTAATGTATTAAATAGGTAAGGAAAATAACCTTTGCTGCCTGGAAAATCAAATGTTTTTGGCAGTTTCTCCAAGGGCAGAGGCATATAACTTAACGAATCAATGAATCTTATATTATCACAGGTTAATGAAATCATTTTGGTACCCGTCGATATAATTTTGGGGTTCCACCTCTCCCTGTTTTTTAATATTTCTTTTAAAATAAAGCAGCCATCATAACTTTTCATATTATGGGCTAGGGCTGTAATTTTAAATTTTTGGGCATACTTTCCTATATATTTTAAAAATGCCTGAACAGGCGAATCATGAAAGATATTCAATCGTGTACCACATTCTCTACAATTGTCATTCATGTCGTCATTGCCCATGCATTCAAAACATACATGCATACTCACACACAAATTTGGCTCGTGGATGAATATACTGGCCGAACCTTGAAGTGAAGACTCCTGACGACTCTCAAAGTCATAAAAAATAAACAGAGCTTTTCGATTATATGATTTAGCCCTGACATTCTTAGAAGTCGTAAAAAGGCTTCACCGTTTTTCTTAAGAGTATTAGGGAGCGTCGATAAAATATATGCATCTGAAATACCACTGTTGTTCGATTCTATAGGTATCTTGATTGATTGCCTCGTTTGATCCGCAAAATGAAGGTACCTTTGTAAAACCTGATTGTACTGGACCCATTTATCGTGATCGGTTAATTTAGACTATAAAACCTTTTGCATTTCGTCATCAAGCTGCGATAATATATTTTGCTCTGATTTCTCTGTATTCTTAAAGCGATGCATGAATTCAGGCGGTACAATCATCATTTTTCGGACATTTTCCATTTTTTACTTGAAAATAGAGCTCAATACACCGGTAATTAATGGAGCTAATATCAGTGGTAGGAAAGCGCCCCCCTTCTGTATTAGTATTTGGCGCTTCTTTTTTATAGACTCTCCAGGTTTGACTAAGCTCCTAAGAACAGCTTTATGTTTCGAGATCGTTGATTTTTGATTAGGCGATAAAGGTATTTTTCCTTTAAAGGTATTATGCACACACTCGCAGATACAATGAATTTGTTTATCGCCTACGGCTTTTAATAATGCGGTTCGCTCCTTGGGCCCGAGTTTATGTAGAGCACTCAACAACTTCGAATTTCTAATTACTGCTCGAGACATCACTAATGAATGAGAGTAAATTGGTTAGTGTTCGAGCTTTTATACCCCTTTTTCGGTATATAAACATAGCACGCCCCATCTTGTCGAAAAATCGATGTTCTATACCTCGCTATATCAGCTGTACTTTGCTTTAAGTCGAATAACAAATACCCGTGTGGCTTATCTGTGGCGTCCTCGTATGCTTCTTGAAGGAAGCGCGGATTTTCTGGACATATCTGTCTGGTTAAGTGCTTTATTTGAGCTCTATCTCGCGGATTTTTGAAAAGAATAATGTAATGAGCATTTAGGGAAATATCCCGCTGTCCTTTTCCTTGGTGAAAAATGTTTTGCGTAATAAAAAAAAACACTGAGGTTATGCTGATGGCTTCCCTTTGTGAATATGTCAACGACCGAGCTATTTGTCTCCCTCATTAAATCGTCGATTATTAAGTTTGGGTTCGGACCCCTCAAAAGATGCCATGTCTGGCAGACCTTGTTGAAATTCGACTAAAGATTTTAATTGTTCGTACAATTTTTGCCACTCGCCATAACACCAAATAACTTTAGCGAAATTAACACTGCAGAGTTTTCTCATATTTTTCAAGAAATTTATTACAAAAAACAATTTGCCCGATCCTGAGGAGCCTGCCACAATAGCCGAAAAAGGATGTGAAAACTGATGTTCCATTTTTATGCAGTGAACGATTGTTACAGTAGGGCCGTCGTGAATAAACTAACTTAAAAAATCAACACGCTCATAATAAATACATTAAAAAATGGTAAGTGCGGGAATCGAACCCACGACTTCTTTCGAGATCAGATCTAAAGTCTGACGCCTTAACCACTCGGCCAACCTACCTCATGTATAAACCAACACTCGTCACATAATTAAAAAGAAATACAGTTTAAAACGATTTCATGCGCTCATCTGCATCAATCAGCTTCTGCAATTCTATAACATACATTTTAAATTTGAACACCAATTCCCACAATAAAATATCGTTAGCGAAAGTCCAGCGCAGAGTATTAAAAATGATTCAATCATCAAGACACAAATTTTCTGCATGTATTACTTTGTCAACGATCACTTCACCAAAATTTTGGAAATTGCACTTTACACGTTTATTTTCACAACCATCAAGTTGTACATCGGCAATAAATTTGATAGTGTTTCGTACGTTACGTAAAGAGTAAACTTGTTCTCGTGGTCCTTTGTAATAATCATGCAGGTATCATTGTTCACGTACTCCACTGTGTGCTCAGTTAATTCACATCTGAAAGTCCCCTGCTTGGCCATCACAAACATGTCCGGTAGCGCTTCCACAAAAGCCATGAACGCCTCGGCTGTGAATGAAACACCAGCTCCAATGTCGGTCTTCAGAATTCTTGAAACAGGCGAAAATTGTTTATAAGGATCCAGACCCAAATGAACAACCTTGCTGGCGCTACTGTTTAAAGGCACAGTGAGGTCGCATAATAGCCGTTTCTTTTCCCGTCGGGTTTGGCGGATCTCCGGCGTCACGATCGGTGCTACGTCATAGGAAGGCATCGTCTCCTCAATGAACACCCGCAGGTCCTCCTCGGTGGCATCTAGACGTGGTGAATACCCCTTGGCCTCCACGTCCATGGCTGGTGGTTGTGACGGTGCACCGTGTTGTTTTTTATTTAAAATATGCGTTTTTTTAATTGTTTTTTCTGCTGCCGGTCTCCTGGTGTAGGGGCCTGGTTTTTCTTGGCACTTATTAACACTTAGAGGATCCATCTTAGTTACACTGGTAAACTGGTACTGTTGACACGACGGCTGAGAGTGAAGCAATTCGATGCGCTATAGAGACCGCAGCCACTTTTATACAGGTACTAAAACAATACGTCACCGATACCCCACTCTCGAATCGAATCATGTTGTTGCTTGCGTTTTGCAGTGCAGCATCTGACGGACAAATAACTGTTAGTCACAAACACATGTCTGGACCTGTTTTAAAAAGGGAGCTTAGAAAAAATCTGAAATTAATCAGAAGCTAATGCGTAATATTATAATGAGCTTTGAATAAAGTAATGCAGTGGTTTCGCTATATAAAATAAAAGTAATTATTTTTATTCATATAGCTTTCAAATTTTGGCGGTCGAGAGGAAATTTCCAGCAGGTAGGGACAATGGAAATCTCGATAGAGCCTCGCTCAAATTATAAAAATAGCCGAATTATTTCTAGCAAATCCACCTACAAATCTAATTTTTTAAAAATTGTATCAACCTTTAAACACAATAAGCTACACAACCCATTCTTATAATTTAAATTTTTGAAAAAATAGTTTGTTTTAAATTCTGGCAGCATGACATGAGAACAGCGGAGTGGGCTTCCGATAGTCACATAAAATCTGCAGTGTCGCCGTGGTGCTGTGGCACTGACGCTTGTAACTAATTTGGTGAACACAAACGTAGAGCGTTCGAATCCCGCTCGTCCAGAGATTTTTTTAAATATAAACAGCCCTTCTGTGAATGCAAGAGAGAGTGTTACGGTTCGTTTGTAGCTTTCCCTATACTAGTAAAATTTTGATAGCTGAACTTTTATTCCTAAGTATTAGCCAGTAGTTTCAGTTGGTGATTTTGCATGCATTAGTATAGTTAATATGTGGTTACGTATGCAACTCCCCTAGTAATCAGCTGGATGTCATTATTTAAACTTATTTTGCTCCAATTCTACAACAGTACGTACATTAATTATAATCTAGATTCCTGGCCTGATTTGTTGCTAGGGTATAACGTTGTTATTTTAGAAGTCAGTCAGATTTTATTTTGGAAGAATTTTGATGTCCTGGAATTTGTGCAAGCTGTGCCCCGGCTCTGTACTTCATTTATGAGCTAATTGGTTTAGCTGCTCTCCGTTTTGGTTTGATGGAGGATATACAAGTATAGGAGCCCTCTTTAAGACGTTAGTAATTGGTGTGTTAGTACTTACGTCAATTTCGCCTCTGCGGATTTATTGGGGTCAGTTCTTTCTGGCGCGTTCAACATGGCTTTCCTCCAGCAAAAGGTAAACTGATGTAAGCCCTGGCTTCTTAATCGATGGCTTACTTGGGAATTTCTTTGTACGTTTTTAGCCAATTTTGACGGGACTCAATTATGCCGAGAACCAGTCATGTGTTCCTGTAAATTGATGTGTTGCACTTGGATTTCGCAATCTGCCTGTCACGGTTCCTGCTAGGAAATAGGAGCTCGCTCATCGCCACCCTCTCGCATCTCCTTCGGCTTCCAAAGTAAGGCCCCCTGCGCTGCTTGATCTACTGCAGGAAGCGAGCGCACTCGACTCCAGCCATCTCGGAAGTCTCAGTTGTGATATTGCAAGGAAACCTGCGGGATAATTAGACTTGGGTGTGTACCTTTCGCATAGTTATAGGGGATGCTATACCAATCGCCCCTCTCTTGTGTGTTATTTTTGTGATTAGGCGAACCTTTCGCATAGATATTGACAGGGAATGTCATACAGCTCGACCCACTTGATGTAGTTTTAGATTAGATTAGGGGCTGGCTGTACCATTTGTGCTCGTCGTTTACTGAAATACTACTAACTGTTTGAAGTTATCTCGGCTCAGTTTAATTATGCTAAATTATAACCTCGGGTTGTCGGTATCGTGTGTGCTAACTGCTACACTAGCAGGCTAGCTTCTTAGCTTCTAGGCCACATATCGGTAGTGTCAGCGACTCCGTTTAAATATATATTCAGATTTCTATAAAATTATAGCCGACCAGTACATTGGAATTTTGTAAGACATTGTAGTGGGATGTTCAGACTTACTTGTGGCACGTTTTAGCGAAGTCTCGCGACCGTTTGGGCCCCCTCCATTTGCATAAGCTCAAAATCAAGGTTAAATTTTGTGACAAACACCGCACATTACGTGTGAAGTTGAAGCTTTAATTAGATTGTGGTTAAGGACCCGACGTCGGCAACGTATCGCTTTGAGTACAATCTCCCGTGAATTATTTACGGAATTTCACGGTCAATCAATATTGTAAGGGCATATTCAAGCTGTTTTGTTTTGTTAAATCATCCCATACAGTATAATGAGTTTGCATTAACCTTCGTTCTCGTATGGCCATACAAACGCACGGTGTGTCTGTACTCTAACAAAAATTTGAAGTAACGTCTTAGTATCCATTGGAGCTAACTCTCGGGATTGTAAGTTAGCCTTACGCTTGCATAGCCTCGTTTCGCCGCGCATTGCCTCACAGGGCGTGTAATAATTATTGTACCTGCGTGAATATATTCCGAGTTATGATAGATGTGATAGTTTAAAGCCTGCTTTGTTTTATTTTATTTTACCTATTAATGTATATATGTTTATGTGTATCTTTTATCTGCGGGTTTGCACTATAGCACCGAACAGGTAATAAACGCTGTGATAAGTTATTTGGTCTTTGATAATTTGATTTGCTGGATTTATTTCTTACCTTGTGGAGGTCCGACGCAAGGATTAGTCAACGTCGAGGACCTGGCGCCCTCTTCTTTAGTTTTTTTTGCAGCTTTGCTGGAACCCCGACCCTCTCGGCGAGTTAGCCCAATTAGGCCGATAGATACCAGCCGGAAAAATATCTAATATAACTTTCGCCAACAGGTAAGGCCAAACCTTTATCCTTCATTACAAGAGACAACCAACGCCAGATGAGAGAGAGAGAGAAATCTACCAGTTTGAAATTTAAATATTTCCGCGAAATTAAAACGACAACCGCGAGAAGCGCGCACACTGAAAACCAAGATGGCCGACCCCCGGAAATTTTAAATCCAAAACTGGGACTTAGAAAAAATCTGAAAAATTTAAAATTCAAATATTCGCGCCAGAAGACCAAGATGGCCGCCGCGTAATTCCAGAAGCAAATTAAAAATGGCCGCCGCGTAATTTAATTGGAAGCTAATGCGTAATTTAATCAGTAGCACATATGAAAATTAATTAGATCAAACCGCGAAATTAATTAGATCAAACCGCAAAATTAATTAGGTCAATCCGCGAATTAAAATTAAAACCGCGAAATCCGCGAATTAAACCGCGAATCCGCGAATAAATCCGCGAATTAAACCGCGAATCCGTGCTAATCCAATTAGTGGTGTCCTCTTACTACTCATAGATATGGAATAGTTAATGGAAGTAATGTTAGGAATAAAAAAAACTGCAAAGGAAACTGAGAAGAAGGCAGAGGAAAGGGAGCAAAGAGAAATGCAGCAGAGTTGAAAAGGGATTTGCAACAGTCAATTGAAGAAAAGGCAGAGGAAGGTAAGAAAGATGCAGCAGAGTTGAAAAAGGATTTACATGAAATAACGAATAATGCAGCAGAGTTGAAAAAGGATTTACAACAGTCAATTGAGGAAAAAGCTGAAGAGAGTAAGAAGGATGCTGAAAAAAGGAAAAAACAGATTAAAGCAGGATGCTGAGAAAAGAGAACACAGATTACAAGCAGCTATTCAGAATACTGCAGATAGATTGCAAGATCAAAAAGCTCATTCAGAAAAGATGGAAGAGTCAATCAAGGAGTTAAACCTACAACTTAACTTTATAAACATGATACAATATACAATATATAAACCTATATATGATTCCGGTACATACGCCTGTCAGATGTGTATTTATTTCCCAATCACATCTGACAGGCGTATGTACCGGAATCATATATAGGTTTATATATTGTATATTGTATCATGTTTATAAAGTTAAGTTGTAGGTTAAGTGGAAGAGCAGCCAGCATATCATTGCAACCAGGCTGCGCGCACGCAGAAAACCAAGATGGCCGACCCCCGCAAATTTTAAATTCAAAACTGGAACTTAGAAAAAATCTGAAAAATTTAAAATTCAAATATTCGCGCCAGAAAACCAAGATGGCCGCCGCGTAATTCCAGAAGCAAATTAAAAATAGCCGCCGCGTAATTTAATCGGAAGCTAATGCGTAATTTAATCAGTAGCACATATAAAAATTAATTAGATCAAACCGCGAAATTAATTAGATCAAACCGCGAAATTAATTAGGTCAATCCGCAAATTAAACCGCGAATCCGCGAATAAATCCGCGAATTAAACCGCGAATCCGCGATAATCCAATTAGTGGTTTGAAAAACCAAGATGGCCGCCGCGTAATTCCAGAAGCAAATTAAAAATAGCCGCCGCGTAATTTAATCGGAAGCTAATGCGTAATTTAACCAGTAGCACATATGAAAATTTATTAGATCAAACCGCGAAATTAATTAGATCAAACCACGAAATTAATTAGGTCAATCCCCAAATTAAAATTAAAACCGCAAAATCCGCGAATTAAACCGCGAATCCGCGAATAAATCCGCGAATTAAACCGCGAATCTGCGATAATCCAATTATTGGTGTCCTCTTACTACTTCTATGGTTTGTTTCCTCCTGAATTCTTACCCGATCTCCTTGTATTCCAACCTCTTGCTGTACTTCTTCTACTTCAACTTCAGCAACTACATCCATCTCCCCTTGTCTTTCTTCAGTCCTTTTACTCTTCCTCGTAATTTTTTTGTTTGCCATATTTTATTTTAAGTTTTCAAAAATGTATTTACTTTTATAAAACCTTGTTCCAACTTGCCAATCCTTGTATTTTGTTCAACAAATAATTTATATCAGAAACTTTATTTACTTTGTTATTGATTGTTCTATTCTGTTATATTTGAATTAATTTAATAAGAAATCAATTATGACACGTTTTAAATTTTTATTGCTTTATACAAACCTCTTTCTTAAATCACAATTAATAGTGGTATGGCTAAACTGATTACTAACTTGGTTTATCAATTGTAATCTCAAATTAATCCTTTGAATACTTTACTGTGCCCTGCTTACTTGCAACTTTTAAATATGCAATCAACATCCAATTTGCCTTACGTATTTGGGCCGCCAATTATTTTGGTGTGGCAAATAACGTGGGTTATTTTATTTTTACTCTCCTCACACTTATGCCGCAATTAATTAATTAATTATGTTATAAACAAACTGACTAACAATCACAATTTTTCCACGTTGAGCCCCATTTGTGTATGTTGAAGCTCCACTTGATTGTGTATGTCTATTTATTTAATATCGAAACCTACACAATGCAATGTATTTGATAATTAAAATTATTTCAAACTTTTATAAAAATCAATAAGCGCCTTGAGACTCTTATTAGAGGTGGTTCGATAATCTAGTAGTTTGTTAATTGCAATTTTATTTTTATAATGACCTTTAATTGTGTGCTGACACTAACTCTCGTCTTGCACGTCAAACAATGCTCCGACAATATTCTCAACCAAAAAATTACAAATATTTTTTCTACTCACACGTAATTGACTCAATGCCTTAATGTAAGTACTTGATTATATTAATTACATTCTTTTAATTGTTTTTTATTTAATATAGCTTCAATAGGATAAACTTAAAAACCCACCTGAACAAACTTTCACTTTTGCTACTTGAATGTCACGTCCAAACAACACTCTCCTGACTTCTACTGTCTGGATCTTCTTACTAGTCCTGCAGTGATGTCCCGCTCAATGACAAATATGTGCCGATCTTTCAAAACCCTTACTGCTAACAGGAAAGGTCCCGTTCCACCTCAGCAAGGCTACTGTCACTTTCCAGACGTTCCCTCTGCTCCAATGGCTCTACGGCAAGTACGCTATCCTAGATGATCCTTGATAAATATTCTTCTTTTATAGCTCATCTTTGGATATCTCTGTCGCCAGCAACCAAAAGAATCTCCTGTATCCTGTAGTCCCTATGCTATCATATGTGGTCAGATCCTCACATCCGCAGTACTCGATCGACATCTCCTCAATGTGTAACTTTTATTAATGTACCTTCTTATCACTTGCATTAATGCAAATAAATAACTATCTAAATCTTATTCTCTTCTTATTGCTTCTACTTGCTTGTATCTAATTAAATAACCTTCTGATAATCTTCAATAACTGCATCTTCATAACTAATAATCTTCTTTTATGTTTCCATTTATATTTCACACGTCAATTTAGTAATAACCCCTTTTTAAATGCATTTTACTACCTTACACATTAAAATTGGGGTAAATATCTATATTTTTTATTGCAATCGAAAATTCAACATTCTGTTTTAAGTTGTTGTCCTTTTAATAATGGTATCAAAAACTGCTTAGCTTCTAAGTTACAATTATTTATGCCATCTACAAAATTAAATAATTTGAGTTCTACCTACTCATCTTATTATTTCAATAGAAATTATATTTGTCATACGTAATCTGCGCATATATTTATATTATACTTTTTAAAACCATTAAGAATACCCACGTGCTATACATATCATCTTCGTTTGCATCAAAATGAAATTCTATTAATAACTTTCAATTAAACAGGCAATTCTTTTATAAATCTTTCTTATTTGATTATATTGATATACCAAATTTTATATTTAAACTAATCTTCAACATAGACTGCCCTTTATGTATCATAGCAATATATTGCGATGGTATTTAGCCCTCCACTCAACTCTAGTTACAGTACAAACAAATTATAAATCTAATCACAAAATCACAGAGTTGGGATAATTCACACAACTGTAAAATTTCACATAAATTGTCAGCCCGTAATTACATTGGCAAAAATGGCCAGTAGCATTGAGATTATTAGAACACATAGGCAAAGAAAGAAACTCAATTTTCATAAGTTGGAATCATTGATGTAATTTTAGCATAATATAAAAGGTTTGTGCGAAGTAAAGCTAAACCCATTTGAATAAAACTGGCACAGAAAGGTTCGAAATATGTTCAGTCTAAAAGAAGCGTAGAAATTAAAGTAATTAATATGTGGACAATTTTATGAGCATTTAAAATAAGAGGTAAGAATAAAATGATCATAGATGGACTGTGCAGAATGCATAAACCAGGCAAACAAAGAAATTACTACATGCTCCAGCAAGATGTGAGAATTGAGAAAAAGGAAGCAGCTTTAGTAGAAATTACAGAAAAGAAAATGACAGGATATGAAACAAGAGTGATTAAATTAAAAACAAACTAAGGGGCACAATAAGACAATGAAAAATCCGAAATTCAAAGGACAATTATTTTAGTGTTAAGGTATTGTAAATATTTATAGCATAAGTTCAATTTAATTGTAAAAGTAATATTATTGTACTTGGTTGATTTCCTTTGTTTAAATTGTTAGATAGTGTTTTGTTTATAACGACCAGTGGAGTTAACATCTGAATAAAATTCTTGAATTGACAGCCAGTTTTACTCTTCAAATAAATTAAATTTTTATATACAAAACATAAAATTAATTCAGTTAAATTTATACCAAAGTGCTCAGAATTTTAAGGAGTACCATCACAAATGAAGGTAGCAAAATCTACGTTCTGAAATTATTTTGCTTCGGCTTGCTCCATCGGACGGAACGGCAACGACTTCAGCTTCCGGACCAGCAAGAGTCTACAACTGCAGGGATTCCTAAGCCTATGCGAGGGTTACCAGCCATTTAGCGCAGTGGGGACCACCAGCATCAGCCATTCTGCATCCAGGGGGCGCCAGCATCCACAGTAGGCACCGAAGAGGGTCACGATCCTACAATTTAAGGTTAGTGTGTGTGAAGGAATAACCGGTGTTAGAAAGTCGAAAAGTATTATCATACCTAAAGAGCGACTCAAAGAAGCGGATTCCATTCAATTTTAATGTCCATGAGCAGCTCGTTATCCAGGATTCGTATTAGAAATTGTCAATTTGAGGTTAGAAAAAACAAATGCATGTAAGCATCTTTTTCAAACAAATTAGTCGAGGTTTTAACCTGAAAACAAAAGAACCAAGTGACGCCGTTTTAAAAGGGCGATAATTTAAAACTTACTGGAAAATTTGCTCATTAAATCCTTTTGGAAACTTAAATAAACACGCGAGCTGTCAGCATAGTTCGAATTGTTTTGGCCAGTTAATTTGATAGAACAAGCAGCACTTGCGCGCTGCGTTCCAATTTCATTGCCACTCAGTGGCGTACCATTCACATTGAAATTATAACAAATCAACGATCCCAAGCCCCGTGTGAGATATGAGTTTCATGACTTTCAGAGCTAGCTTAATAATTTTTTTAGCAGATGAATGAATTATTAATTGAGGGCATACTACCGTTTATAACATTCCTAACTAGAACCCAGAAATTATAATAAATATTTAAACAGTCAGAATTTGATTTTTATGAAACAAAGTATTGTGTAGTGACCGTATTTATTTTTTATTACATTTAAAGTTACATATTTAAATATTAATTAACCCCAATCAATACGGGTAGGAGTCATTATATAATCACATGTCGATCTCAAAGTGAGGCCTTTGAAAATTACTTATTTGTCAGTAATAATAAAAATAGACCACGTTCTCATTACATAAGTAAATGGTCACCCAAGCGTGGGCCTTTTAAAAGTAATAAGGCGTCCGAATGTTAAGCTAGGAAAAATTAAATTAACTAAACTAACAAATAGTAATTAGAGAAATGTATTAGGTTTTATCAACGAGTAGGGAAAATTCTATTCAATTGTGGCGTTGAAAAGCTTTGTTTGTGTGGGTGTTTTTTGTCGAGTGGGCAAGCGTTTTCGTTTATTTATGAGTAACAAAGAACCAAGAAAAATTACTCGAAGACAAAAGAAGAGTGAATCAGAAAAGGAAGAGGAACAGCAAGCCGAAAAGGTTGTACAAGCACAAGAGCCATCGACAGAACCGCAAATACAAGGCGATCAGGCCGAAGCACAACCCCAAGCTTCAAATTTTGATATAGAATTAAGGGGAATTATAGAAGCATTATTTCAAAGAATGGAGGAAACAGCACAGAGTGTTAAGGGCATGGAAGATAAGGCTGAAGAACGGGAGAAAAGATTGTTAGAAGTAAACAGAATGGAAGCAGAGGAACGTGATAGAAAATTGCAAGAAACGTTCACAGATAGCATGCAAGGATTAAAACAGGATGCGGAAAGAACAGCACAGGAGTTAAAACAAGATGCGGGAAAGAGAGAAAAAGGGCGTACGACCACACCAATATTATGATCGAGGGTTTAAAGCAAGCAATAATTAAATTGTAGGAGAAAAATGAAGAAAAGGTACAAGCGAAGATTGACGTGTTAGAAAAAAAACTAGAAGGATTCAAAGAAACAGTTAAGGAGGAAATACAGCAGGCAGTATTGCAGATAGTCGATGAAAGCTTGAAAAGGAAAGGAGAAGAGATAGAGAACAAGATGTTAGAACTTGAAATTACGACACAGGGAAGATTGGTACAACATCAAGAAGAAATGGTGCATGAACTAGGAAACTTTAAAAAGAATGCAGAGGAAAGATTTCAGAAAGCACATGCAGAACGAAACCAGAATACGAGCCGGATTACCATGGTGGATAGTATACTCACGAGGGAGCTACAGGGGATAAATGAGAGATTTGAGCAAACACATGAGTACCCTGCTAGTGTGGCACCTCCCAGCATCAGCATGGAATTCATTCCGAAATTTGAGGGCAGATACGGGGAGCTGCCAATAATTTTCTTGGCGAAGCTCGATGACATTATTAGAACCGTAACGACTAAATGTCGAAGATTGCAACTGATTAATATGGCTATGAGGGGGAATGCAGAAGTCTGGCACAGTATTATGAAATCCAAGTATGCAACTTATAAAGAATTTAGGGCGCTCTTTATTCAACAGTATTGGAGCAATTCCCGTCAAGCTCAAGTGAGGACAGAGTTAACGTCCGGAAAATACATCGACAAAGAAGGTTCTCGACACCTGTCAAGACACCTCGAAGCAGAAATTACCAGAGCCATAGCAGTACAGAACGTTAAGACATTGCGCGACTTCCTGGAGATCGTGAGGAATTATGACTTGGCGGTGTTTAATGAGAGAGGCGATACCCAATTTACAGATAGGCAAAATTATAGTAAGAGAAAATTGGGGGATACTTTTGAAAACAAATTTAGGCCAAATAATAATAATTTCAACAACAACAATTACAACCAACAAGACAGAAGAAATTATGGGAATTATAACAGACCATACAACCAGAACCAGGGATACAACAATAATTGGGGCAATCAAAACCGGCAGAACTATAATAGGGGGGACCATAGGAAGAACTATGAAGAGCTAATAGAGGAGCGTAATAAAAAACGGTGCCAAGAAATGGACCGAGCGCTGAAGAAGGAGCAACCGTACATTAATACGATATACACTGAGAGGAATACAAATATGAACAATTCCGAAGATTTCAATAGGATAGAGATAGCCGAGGTCCACGAAGAGCCTTCGGGGGGTAAAAAAACCAAAATTTATCTAAAATTTGTATATAGTAGTTTTAAGTACATTGCCAACTTTGCCATCACTTGTGACAAAACGGGGGAATATTTATAGGAGGAAAATGAAGAAAATGTCACAAACTCATGTTTACCGTTTATTAAATTGAAAATTTTAGGCGAGGAATACTATGCGCTAATTGATAGTGGAGCCATGGTTTCTTTAGTACAAGAAGAAGTTATAAATAATCATCTGAATAGTTTACAAAGCAACATAATTAAAGTAAACAAAATCGATTTATTGTCCGCAACAAGGAAGAAAATTTCAACAACTAATAAAGTGTTGGCAATCAAGATCAGCATAGATGGAAAAGAATTTGATGTCCGATTTTACATAGTAGCTGCCTTAAATGTACAATTTGTGATAGGTGTGGATATTATTCAGCAAGTTGGAATTAAAATAAATGGAATGCTAAAATGCATCCAAATAGCTAATATAAAAAGGCCTTGGTCTATTGAGGATCAGAAGCATAAAAGTTGTTGCCCAGCCAATAGAGCGGGAGACGATATGATTTGTTGCCGAAGCCAGGGTGCCGGAGACGAAATGATTTTAAATATTTATGAGATAATAGAAGGAATGCTGGATGATGAACAGATAGGGAGTGATTATCTACAATGTAAAGGCAGAATTATGGAAATCATAGCAAGGAATAAAGATATAGGAAATCAGAAGACCGGACAAGCAACGAAATATTGCCACAGGCTTGTTGTCGACGAATCGATGGGCTTTAAATCTAAGTCATATCCCATACCATTTGCACAGCGTGAGAAAGTGAAACATGAGTTACAACAAATGCTAGATGATGATGTGACTGAACCTTCAAAAACAAACTTCGTTAATCCAATGGTGGTGGTGAAGAAAAGTGATGGTAGTCTTAGGTTATGCCTGGATGCACGTAGGATTAATCAAATTACTAAACCCCAATATGAAAGTCCGCAGACAATCGATGCCTTGTTAAATCAAATTTGGGACAAGAATGTATTGAAGAAACTAGATTTGAAAAACTAATTTTGGCTAATTCCGTTACACGAGGACTCGAGAAAATATACAGGATTCTGCATAGAGGGGGAAATTTTTCAATTTAAGGTGGTTCCGTTTGGTTTGACTACGCCATGTGCAGCTTTAGTGAGAGCAATGCAACAGATATTAAATAAATATGATAGCTTTTGCGTGCATTACATAGACGACATTTTAATTTTTTCAAAGGATGTGGAACAACATTTGGAACATTTAAATTTAGTAATCAGCACTTTGAAAGAAAACGGATTAAAGTAAAATTTAGCCAAATGCCAATTTATGAAAACCAATGTAGCATACTTAGGCTATGAAATTAGCAATAAGGGGGCCACAATCAGTAAATCAAGAATAGAAGAAATAAAGAATTTCCCTCGTCCCAAGAATTTGAAAACATTAAGAGGTTTACTTGGACCGTTAAACTATTATAAGAAGTTTATAGCGAATTATTCCTTGGTTGAATTGCTGAGGAAAGATACGAAGTGGATTTGGAGTGAAGAAAGAGAGAAAGCGTTCAATAACTTAAAACAAAAATTCCATGAAGGATTACTACTTAAATACCCGAATTTTAAAGAAAGCTTCATATTAAGAACGGACGCATCGGGCATGGCAGTCGCAGCTGAACTTATACAGATACAAGGAGTCGAAGTCCCGATTTATTTTATCTCACGAATCCTGAAGGGTTACGAAACAAGATACACAATCACTGAGAAGGAGATGTTGACCATTATATTTGCGATCAGCAAGTTAAAATTCTACTTGACAGGAAACAAGTTCTATATCGAGACAGACAATGCAGCCATATCATTCATGAAAAACAAAACATTTCATAACGACCGATTGTACAGGTGGGCGTTGTACTTGCAACAGTATGACTCCCAGATCAGACATAGACCAGGAAACACGAATGCTGTAGCTGATTTCTTGAGTAGGGAGGACGCAGCGAAGAGTAGAAGGCAAAAACAATTGGTAATAGGGATAGAGAAAATTTATTAACAAGGGAGGTTTTTAAAAGAAGAGTTATTAGTTAAACAAGAAAATTTGGAACTGCAGCAAATACGAAATTTGGTATAAGACAGTCCGGACCAAGAATATAAAGGTTTCAAGATAGTAGAAGGGTTATTGGTAAAATTATTGAGTGGTAAAGAATTAATAGTTTTGTGCAGAGACGATGTAATCAACGTTGTCAAAGAAATTCATCAAACTTTTGGACATTGTGGGGGAAGGAAAACATGGCTAATATTTCGTGAATGTTTTTACACAAAGAACGATTTGAAATTTATCAAATATTTTACGAATTGCTGTAAAGTGTGTCAATTGGCTAAAGAAAAGAACCATGCAAATCAGAATGTGATCAAGAGTATAAGAGTCAACGAACCGTTTGAACTAGTTGCAATAGATTATTTGGGAAACTTAGTACCGGGACAATATGGATACAGGCATATTTTAATAATGGTCAATGTGTTCTCAAAATACATAAAACTCTACCCAACGAAATATAGTAACACCGAACATGTTATCAAGTCTATCGAAAAATACCAACAAGAAGTGGGGACTCCGAGAAAAGTGTTAGCTGACAATGCAAGTTACTTCAAGAACGCTAGATTAATCAACAATTTAGAACAAAAGGGGATTAAAACTTATTTTAGCATTATACGACACCCACAATCTAATGTCGCAGAGAGGTACATTAAAGGGGTAATAAAATATCTTAAAATAATGACCCATGAGCACCATAATAGATGGGTTCAATACCTGCCAAAGGTAGAAAACTTCATTAATAACGTGCCTGCGAGACCATGGAGGCCAGAATAGGATGCGACAGGGATAAACAAACTATTAGAAAAAGTCAGAGAAAGAGCCAGGAAAACACAGGATAGATACGAGGAAAAACAAAATCGAAAAATAAAGAAGCGTATGAAATTTAAAATAGGGGACCGAGTTATTATAAAAAAGCTCAAAGTAGCTGATCGAAGAGAAAAGATCTGTGCGAAGTTTTTGAATGCGTATGAAGGACCGTATAGGGTACATAAAATCCTGAGCAACGAAAATACGTATGAGTTGATCAATGAGTTGGACAATAGAATCAGGGGACGCTTTCATATTTCGGCGATTCACCCATATTTGGAAAGTGTTATTTAGAAGAGGTTAGTTGTAAAACAAATGTGTCCCACAATTAGTAAATTAGGTTAATATAGGGAATAGGTTAGTTAGAATAGGAACTAGTTTAAATGCAATTAAAATCAAATTAGGATAGGAGAATAGTAGAAAATATCGGATTGGACTGATTAAATAGAACAATTGAGTCATACAATGAAAATTTTATGACAATTAAAATAGCAACGCATGATAAGCGACGTATGATGTGAAATGAAAACAAACTAAGGGGCACAATAAGACTGAAAAATCTGGTGTGATACACTCACACAACTTCCTTTTACAGTGTTCTTATAATTAGTCAAAAATTTCATTTTTAATTTTTAACCATTTGCCAAAAATTTTCAAAAATTACAAATTCTACAAAAACGGTACAAAATAGAGCGTTAGTTGAAGAGACAAATTTTCTCTAGAATTTTAAGGTGAATTCAAAAATGTAATAATATACCGAGTGTTCTATTTAAAATAAGAGTTAATAAAAAAAATAGACAAAAAAACAAAAGAAACCCATTTTAGACGTATTCAACTGGAGAATCAACTATCTCACATCAATACACATTAAAAATGTAATAAAAATGTAAAGTTTAAAAAAAATCGTTAGAGCCGTTTTTGAAAAAATCGAAAAAAACTGAAAAATCACTAGAGTAAACACCTACTTCCGGTTATGCGATTTTTTTCAAAAACTTGCTGTCTCATCTACATAGTACACAAAACTTATATATGAAGTTTCAACGCCATACCTCTTTTCGTTTTTGAGATATTCTGTTCACAGACAGACAGACAGACAGACAGACAGACAGACACACAGACACACAGACCAATGAAAAAAAATATGTTTTTTGGGATCAGGGGACTCTAAAACGTGAAGATCTGTTAAAAACTCAATTTCGAATTTTTGGGGTGAATCCAATACTTCCTTTATTGTAAAAGGAAGTAAAAATCCGAAATTCAAACAACAATCATTTTAGTATTAACGTTTTGTAAATATTTATAGCATAAGTTCAATCTAATTGTAAAAGTAATATTATTGTACTTGGTTGATTTCCTTTGTTTAAAATTGTTAGATAGTGTTTTGTTTATAACGACCAGGGGAGTTAACATCTGAATAAAATTCTTGAATTGACAGACAGTTTTTACTCTTCAAATAAATTAAGTTTTTATATACAAAACATAAAATTAATTCAGTAAAACTTATACCAAAGTGCTCAGAATTTTGAGGAGTACCAGCACAAATGAAGGTAGCAAAATCTACGTTCTGAAATTATTTTGCTTCGGCTTGCTCCATCGGACGGGAACGGCAACGACTTCAGCTTCCGGACCAGCAAGAGTCTACAACTGCAGGGATTCCTAAGCCTATGCGAGGGTTACCAGCCATTTAGCGCAGTGGGGACCACCAGCATCAGCCATTCCTGCATCCAGGGGGCTCCAGCATCCACAGCAGGCACCGAAGAGGGGTCCGAGCAAGCGGCCACGATCCTACAATTTAAGGTTAGTGTGTGCGAAGGAATAACCGGTGTTAGAGAGTCGAAAAGTATTATCATACCTAAAGCACGACTCAAAGAAGCGGATTCCATTCAATTTTAATGTCCATGCGCAGACCGTTATCCAGGATTCGTATTAGAAATTGTCAATTAGAGGTTAGAAAAAACAAATGCATGTTAAGCGTTCTTTTCAAACAAATTAGTCGAGGTTTTAGCCTAAAAACAAAAGAACCAAGTGACGCCGTTTTGAAGGCGCGATAATTTTAAAACTTACCGGAAATTTTGCTCATTAAATCCTTTTGGAAACTTAAATAAACACGCGAGCTGTCAGCATAGTTCGAACTGTTTTGGCCAGTTAATTTGACAGAACATGCAGCACTTGCGCGCTGCGTTCCAATTTTATTGCCACTCAGTGGCGTACCATTCACATTGAAATTATAACAAATCAACGATCCCAAACCCCGTGTGAGTTATGAGTTACATGACTTTCAGAGCTAGCTTAATAATTTTCTTAGCAGATGAATGAATTATTAATTGAGGGCATACTACCGTTTATAACATTCCTAACTAGAACCCAGAAATGATGCTAAATATTTAAACAGTCAGAATTTGATTTTAAAAAACTAGAAAAGATCCTAACAAATAAAAAGGTACCACTACACCTGCGATCAAGGCTATATAATCACTGCGTTTTACCAGTTGCTACGTACGGCGCACAAACTTGGACATTTACGAAACAAATTGTAGACAAACTCCGAGTGTCCCAATAAGCCATGGAAAGAAAGATGCTAGGCCTGTCGTTACGGGATAGAAAACGTAACGAATATATAAAAAGTAAGACTATGTCAGCATATATGGCGAACAACAGTATGGCCTAACGAATGGACAACTTCTATAACTATTCCTCTCCACAAAAAAGGATCGACCACTAACTGCGACAATTTTCGACTGTTGGCACTTATCACCCATATAAGTAAAATAATGTTATATATAATCCACAGTCGACTTGAGTCATATACACACAACCAAGTTGCACCTGAACAAGCCGGTTTTGTAAAGAGTAGAGGTACGCGTGAGCAGATTTTAAATCTTCGTCAGCTCGTTGAGAAGGCTCGAGAATATTATACCCCTATGTACCTTTGCTTCATCGACTACCGTAAGGCGTTTGACAATGTTAGATGGCATCTCTTATGGCCCATTATGATTAACATGGGTATACCGCAACACATTGTCGCTGTAATCAAAAACCTCTATGAAACTCAAACATCTGTGGTAAGAATTGACAATGTTTATTCTACAAGTTATGAAATCAAAAAGGGCGTTAGGCAAGGGTGCATTCTATCACCTCTACTGTACAACTTATATAGCGAGCATGTTATGAGGCTTGTGTTGGATGATTGGAAAGGTGGCATTTCGATTGGTGGTGAAAAAATCAACAACTTGCGCTATGCAGACGACACTTTGTTGATTGCCAGCAACGAACAAGAACTTTTGTCCTTTATAGAAAAGTTAGAAAGAGTAAGTCAAGAATACGGCCTTTCTATTAACACAAATAAAACTAAAATTATGATAGTGGACAGAAATAATAATAATGCTCAACAAACTCGTCACGTAGGCAATTATGAAGTGGTTGATAGTTTTCTATATCTAGGAGCCCTCATAAATAACACAGGAAGCTGTGAGGATGAAATTCGCAGACGAATCCAGCTTGGAAGAACAGCTATGTCGAAACTAAGTAAAATATGGAGAAGCAATGATATAACACGTAATACCAAGATTAACCTTGTCTAGGCCTTAGTGTTTTCTGTATTTAAATACGCATCTGAAACCTGGACTATTCGCGCTGCAGATCGCCGACGCATCGACGCTTTTGAAATGTGGTGTTGGCGGAGGATGCTTAGGGTTTCCTGGACGGAACATAGAACTAATGTCTCGATATTAGATGACATAAAACCCAAGCAAAGGTTGTCTACTATTATTTATGGAAATATCCTAAAATTTTTCGGTCACATTACTCGAGCTGATAAGTTTGAAAAACTTATTGTCCAAGGAAAACCTCTCGGCAAACGAAGACGGGGCAGATCACCGATGCGTTGGATCGACACTGTTGAGAACCTTTTGGAAGCAAATATAGAACAAGCTGTCAGATCTGCGTCGAATAGGGAAAGATGGCGCAGAACAGTACGAACAATAACAACCCGATTAGACAAGACTACATATCCATGATCACCATGCGTCTGTCAAGACGTAAGGACTAGAGAAGAGAAGACTAAAGTAATGGACGTAATAGACAAAGCCGCACAGCTCAAATGACTATGTAGGACATATTGCCCGAATAAAAGACGACAGATGGAATGAAAAACTCATAAAATGGAGACCGTGGACGGGCAAACGCTCAAGAGGTGGACCAATAACACAATGGTGTGATGATATCAAAAGAATTGCAGGACTATCTTGGATACGAACCGCACAGGACCGAAAAGGATTGACAGAATTAAGGAAGGTCTATGCATAATTCTGGGCCTAATAAAAACACAGAAGAAAAAGAAGATATGGTATTTTGTGAAATTTTGCACAACCACATGGTTTACAATTAACCATTGGAAAGGTAGCTAATTTTGCTAGTACGTAAATCTTACTTTGAATTAATTTAATTCTTACCGTGTGGATTTCTTTTTAGCCCTTTCTTGGTATACCGCCTGATTTCTGCAAATCGTCAAAATCAGAAAGCCATTAGTTAGCTACGTAAGTCTGACGTGAACTACCTCGTGTCGTTTTACAAAGAAATTCGTGATTTAACCCGTTTCCATCTAAACCCTGCCTGAAAGTCAAAGTCCACACAAGGATTGACAAATAAAACGTCGTACGCTACCGAGAGCAAATTCCGGGTTACTTGGTGTGGCATAGTTCTCCGCTACGTTGTAAGTATTCACAAGTGAGGGCTCCTTGCAGCATAGCAGTTTTCGCATAAACTGTAACGTTGATTTACTACCTGAAATACTAACATACTAATTTTATGACGTTTAGCTGAAATATTTGACTTACATTTTTGCCAATTAACTTCTAATCACTTTGTTCCATTTAACACAGCTACACTGTTGTAAAATAGTATATTACATACAGAGGTAAAAAGTGTTTCACTACTGTCGAGATATTAAGTAGTTAATCGAAACGCGAAGCGTCGAGGTTAACTTTATCTCGAGACAGGAATGAAACTTTTCACCGAGGTATGTACAGTATTTTAATCACAACCAATTTACTCTAAACAAGAATTGGAAAATGGATTTGACAGTTCTTCATCATTATAACATCTCCAAACCATATAAACTGTTCCTGAGCTTTCGTCGTCCCATGACTTCACGATCCTATTCTGTTCACCCTTGCATTGCCTGTTTGTGTGTTCACTCCTGATAGTTAAGTTTGCCATACTATGATGAAGAAGAAATTCCGCAAAACTTGGTCCGATACTTAGGTCAAGTTTTGGTCCTGGTTGATAAGACATCAAACAGAGGAAGAATGAAGATATTGCCAAATCGCGAATAATACTACATAAACCAGACTAGGAGCATGAAATGATCATGTGAGCATATTGAAGGACACGAGGCTACCGAAGATCTGATATGTTTTATCGGACTTTTTTCACTGTCTAGGGAAGATCTGTAGAGACAAACTTTCGCCAGAAACCAGAGGACCAGAACAACGTCTGCAAATATGTGTCCAAGGTTTGTTACATAATAATTTAATTCAATCGACATTTATCACACTAAAATACAAAATCGGGGAAAAAGAGTGAAGGAAAGCATATCACGACTTAACTGGAAAGAGAACATGAAAGAGTCGGCGAGGAGAAAAAGTAGAAACGTCCAGGAGGTTAGACAAACGATGAGATATAAAAGCAACTATAGAAAATGGATCGATGGCCCAGTGTCGTAAGGCATATATGGGAAAAAGTCAGCGGCTTCCAAAACCTCTTCAGTACTAATTGAATAGTATTGTAGATAGTGAGTCGTTTTACCTGATACCTCTTTTTACTTGGAATTGTTTTGATAGGTTTGTAAGGACAATTTTTGCATTTAGCGCGTTTACACCTTTTTTCGCTTCTGTATCCTAAATTTTAGTACTTTTTCCGTTTTAGTTACACTCAAATTGATAGTATAGCTATGTCTTAAGACTTAATTTTGTTTCTCACAAATATTAGGGTTTTCCGGCTCTTGTTTCACCATGTCTTGGGTAGCATTTTATTCAAGTTCAAATATGCTTGCTTTAAATTTAGAGTGCTTACTTGGCGCATGAATGACGTTTTATTCTTAATTTCTTCTCGACGCCAGAGCGTCGTCCGTCGATTTCCGGGGGTTCCCCGTTCTAAGCGCAAACATATTGCACAACTTGACGTAATTCTTATGCTTCCATGCAAGTTAGAAAGAGAGAGAGAGAGAGAGAGAGAGAGAGAGAACACGCCTGTTTACCGGATTTTTTCCCCTTGTGCAATCCGATTCTTGCATTCATTCAGCCTCCCGTTTTAAGAAAGTCAACAAGTACTTTTCTTTTTGCTGAGCGCCTGTTGCCGAAGAGCCGTCTCGATTTTGCGGGAAGATTATCAAAGTGCCACCCCCGGTAGCTTAGGTTGTGATCGTCCACCTGCTACCCATCTCATAATTCGAGGATTTTCACTCACCACCCTTTCGCTGTGTCGTGAGCTCTTCTCATTGGTCGCGTCGTGAAGTCGCCACTCACTCCCTTCTCTTCTACTCTTGTTGCCTACCGACGTTGGTTAGCGAGCCCCATCAACACCCTGCTGATGGCGTCTCAGCCTGCATCAACAGTCGATTTGCCAGGACTCTATAAAGCTACTGTCACTTTAATTTTTATAGTGCATCAATCGTTATTTTATGTGACGCCGGTCGAGGCCCAGTGTGTCTTGACCTACAAAGTGCGTTGGTTAAAATTTAAGTCTTCGTGCGTAGCTCAATTGTAGTACCAAACCCGTCAAAGATATCCGAGCGGTGCAAATATAATTGGATCGATTGACGATCCCGAAATTTGCATTGAATCGTATTGACTGTACTGTATGATGTGCAATTAACTTAATTTCTGTCTCTTACGTTGGCTTAGACCTAGTAAATGCTTTAACATAACTAACCCCATTTGGTCTTAATTTAATATGTAATGTTTACCTAATCATTTGTTAATAAGGAACGGCGTGCAACGCCTTTTTATATTTTGAAGTTATTCAATAGATACTAATTTAAACTCACTTACTGCAGCCTTTTATTAGTGTTGTTGGTAGATGGTTGTGTGTATGTATCTGAGTACTAGAGTGGATTGTAGAAGACTTGTATGAAATCTTGGAGAATGCGAAGAACCACCACAGGTAAGTTCCTAGCGAGCTGAGAGCCGGACAGGATCTTCGAGGCGATGCAACGGTCTTTAGATTTCGAGCTTTTACTGGGACCGTTCAGTAACATCCCGGGCATAAGTAGAATAAAACTTGTGGCGCTCAATCTTTTTCCATCCATACTCTTTTGGGATCACCATTGACATCCTGAGTGATCATCATTTTGCCCTAATTGGTATCGCTGTAGCCAACCGCCTCTTTGATGTCTGAGCCGAATAAATTAGCGTGTTACAGGATAATTGAGGTACCCCTCAGGGGCTCACATCTTGTGAGTACGGGTATTGGCAATCCCGAAGTGCCCTAGCTGGACCTGTACCTTTTCAACTTGCTTTGGGAAGGGTCCTCCTCTCTGTCGTCCTTTCTATATGGCCTTCCTTGGCCAACTCTTGTCCTCTTCCAACCCCGACGCCATTAGATACTCGAGGGCTAGGGGTCTCTCCTCTTCAGGCTATTTCTTCCCGGGGGGCTCTAGAACTTCTGCGTGTTGGGGGTCTCTCCGGTAACCAGTCAACTTGAAGCGTATCCGTGGCCATGCCTCCTTCGGAAGGGGTGCGGAGTTGTAGGAACCAGCCATCTCAAAGCTAGGGTGGCGAGAAGCCGAGTGACACCTCCAGGACATGGGAGAAAAGGATATGGACGCTCGGCTCCACACCAGCGCGGACCCTGCTGTGGGGGTTATTACAGGCCGTTCGGCACGAACGTGCAACGGAAAAGAAGCATAAAGGGATATAGAGCAAATCGTTGTGTGTGATCTGGTGAACAAGGGGCTGGCTATTCCAAATAAGTACTGAAAGTATGGAGGAAGATAAACAGCAGAGCGAAATGAGGGCGGAGAGCGAGAATGAGATAATATATAAGGGAAAATAATTTGTAGATCTAAACGAAACATGGTTATCTACGAATTATGAAGATGCTTTTACACAACAAATCGACATAGACGAGTACTCCAAGCTAGGACCCAGGCTTCAATCCTTTCCAGAGAAGAGGGTCGGTAGCTAGGTCGCCACCGGATGAGAACAAGCACAAAGAGGGAAACTTGTTAAAGCAAGATGGAAAAGCGGAAATTATCAGAGAATTACACAGGAAATATAACAGGAGTAAGAGGACTTCTTAACGAGGGTTGAAAAGAAACAACGGAACGCCAAAGCAGTAATGAGGAAAACCATAAAAAATATCGTTGAACTATGGAAACACGTTATAAAACATACCAACACCAATAAGGAGATCAAGAAATTGGCGAGCAATCTTAATGGACTGGCGAGTCAATTAACACCTTCGCACGAGTTCGTGGAAGAGGTAATGGACGAAATAAAGAATAGGAAGACGGGAAACGCTGAACAAACCACCATGGAGATAGGCACGCAGACGGTAAGCAAACAAGAGCATGAGAAACAACTACTCATTGAGAAGATAGACAATACACTGGACATGGATCTGGGAGAAAACGAGCTCTATGAGCTGACAGAACTCAAATGGCCGGAAAAAACTTACAAGTACTGCCAGATCGTTAGAGGGGAGCCAAAAGACACCAGAAACGAAGATCTTATGATCGTTATGAATATGAATGGAGATCAAGAGAACAGAGATAAGGCCATAGAAAAAGCCATGGCAAGGAACGCGCAGTTAAGAGAAATCTTGGATTAAGGAAAATAGCCCCTTGGAAAGTAGTATGTAGCGTGACCACGAACGGCATTATCACAGAAGAAGAAAGGATAAGCGAAAGCATACAAATGTATACTTATCTGACAATAGTACAAGATGGGGGAAAAACCTCCACCGATCAGTTAAATATAAGAGCCTATCTACAAAAAATAATGGAGATTGCAAAAAGAAATGGCAGGGATAAGTTGGCATGCGCCATAGACAATCAAGTCAAAGAGGGCGAAATAAGGAAGATACTGGAATATACTGGCAGAAAGTGGAAGCAACAAATACATATGTACAGCAATAAACCTAGAGAAAGAAAAAATGGAGACATGACGAAAGTAAGAAGATATAAGGTAAAAACGAAGATACATTAATTGTTAACCACTAGCGGACACTACATATGCCGACATAATCAGGAATATGAAGAACCAGGTGGATACCGGAGAAATTACGATAGAAAGGATTAATAGGATTCAAAGGAGAAGTATCCAACTAAAAATAAAGGGCAAAGACGAAAAAGACAGAAAAACGTTCCGGAAAGTGCTCACGGAAAAAATTAAGGACATAGCAGAAGTAGATGTTGCGCAAAGCAGGCAGACAATAATGATTCTAGACATAGATGAGACGATGAAGGAAGAGGACGTACACGTGATACTAACGAAAGAAATTAGTAATCTTGAAGGCACATATGAGGTGGTACAAGTTAAGCTTTCGAAAAAGGTGAACAAAAGCGGAGTAAAGTATGCCTTTATTAGCGTCCAGGAGCGAACAGCACGGCAGTTACTACAGAAAAGAATAATAGGAGAAGGGTGGAAGAGGTGGGGGATAAAAGATATAGATTCCCCACCACGATGCTATAGTTGCCACAAAGTAGGAGACATGGCAAAAAAGTGCCAGACCAAAGGGAAGACAAATACATGTTATAAATGCGAAGTAGTTGGACATCATATAAAGGACTGTAAAAATCAGCAGAAATTATATCTATGCAACATAGAAAGATACAAGACAGAAACAATGCGCTGCCCCGAGTATAGAAGCATAGTAAATGCGCTAAGAATGGAGAAGAGGGCGCGATTTACAAACAGACCATAAAGACAAAAATTTTACAAACAAATCTAGGCAGGAGTAAGAGGCCCATGGACCTGCTTAGACATCAATGCGTAGAACAGGATATAGACGTTGCTATTGTCGCGGAACCCAACAAAAGGATAGCAGAATATAGCAAAAAATGGGTATCTGGAAAACAAACAGATGCAGCTATATACTTACCGCATGCAAGAATAAAGGTACACGCAACAGGCAAAAGAGACGAACACTCCTGGATAGAGAGCTAGAATATGCTTATATATGCGTGCTATATATCACCTATCAAGAAAGAAGACGAACTACAGATGTTCTTAGCACAGCTAGCAAGGGATATAAGAAAACACAACAAGAAGATCATAATCGGGGGAGATTTTAATGCTAAGGCACACTGCTGGGGTTCGCCGATCGAAGACCGAAAAGGAATTGTCTTGGCCGAGTGGGCAAATGGGATGGATTATGTTATACTTAATGACGGAAAGACGCGGACTTTTAATAGGAATGGGGCGACATCTTACATAGACATTACCATGTGCACAAAGGATATAGCCAGGTGTGTGGACAGGTGGTGCGTGAGTGATGAAGAAAACTTAAGCGACCATAATAATATATATTTATGTATATATAGAACTAACATAGTCTATGAAACGAATACAAAAGGGGAACCGGAAGGGCTGGGTATATAAAGAAATCAGGAAAGAAGAGTTACTAAAGCAAATACAAAAAGCTATAACCAACAAAGAGCTGGTACATACGACAGAACAACTGAGGGACATAATGGAAACTGCATGTAATCTAGCTTTAACTAAGAAAGGTAGCTACAAAAATAAATTTAAGAAAGCATATTGTTGGTCGGAAGAGATCAAAATCTTACGAGAAAACAGTGTAAAAGCCAAAAGAGAACTAACGAGGGCAAATAAAAAGAAGACCCAAAGCGATAACATAAATCAACAATTGCAACAATGTTATAGAGATTGCCGTTCAGCACTAAAGAGAGCTATAAAAAAGGCAAAGAGAAGTGCCTGGAATGACCTCTGCGAAGACATAGAGACCGAAGTATGGGGTACCGGATACAAAATAGCTACTGGAAAAATTGGATTGCGTACGCCCATAACACTAACAGATGAAGAACAACTCGACATAGCAAAAACCCTGTTCCCGAAACATCGAATTAAGACGAGAACTGAAGTAGACGTAAGAACCGAAGACATAAAGCTCTGTACAACAGAGGACATAAAAGCGGCAGGACGAACCCTAAAGACAGGCAAAGCGGCTGGGCCGGATGGAGTTCTACCCGAAGTGGTAAAAGCGGTGGCGGAACAAAATCCAGAGATCCTAAAAGACACTATAAACAAGCACATTATCATAGGACACTTCTCGAAAGAATGGAAGCGAGCCATACTTGTGTTGATAGAAAAACCAGGAAATAGTATATTAAGACCTACAGACCCATATGCCTTATCAACACAGTGGGGAAGTTATTCGAAAAGATAGCAAACGAGAGATTACAAATTGAGTTAGAGGATAAACAGGCCATAGACAGTGCACAATATGGGTTCAGAAAGAGACGGTCGACAATGGATGCAGTAGCCAAAGTGCAAGAGATTGCAGAAACGGAGCGCAGGTACCCTAACAACAATTTTGTAGTCTTGGTCGCACTAGACGTCAAAAACGCCTTCAACTAAGCGCCCTGGCAGGGGATCATGGAAGAGATCAAAAGACTAGAAATCTCGCTGTATCTGGTCAGAATATTGAACAGTTACCTACATGACAGAAAGATTATGATAGGAGAGGAGAGGGAACTGGAGATGACATGTGGCATACCGCAGGGACCAGTACTCGGACCGACACTCTGGAACTTGTACTACAATGGAGTATTAAAACTAGAAATGCCAGAAGATACAACAACGATAGGGTACGCAGACGACCTGGCGGTTGTAGTACGTGGGTATAACAAGGACGAGATAGAAAATAGAATAGAATGGGCAATAGACAGAATAAACAGGTGGTTGGGAAGGAAGGGCCTGCAGCTAGCATATGCAAAGAAGGAAGCGGTCATTCTGGCAGGAAAATACACACTGAAGTCAGTAACAGTAAGAACAGACGAGATGGAAATAAGCAGCAGAAGAGAGCTAACGTATCTAGGCATAACATTCGGGCGCAATATGAACATGGGGGCTCATATCGTAAAGGTAACGCAGAAGGAGGACAGAGCGTTAACAGCACTGAGCAGATTGATGCCAAACGTAAGGCCCAAGAGAGGGAAAAAGAAAAATACTATGCAGTGTAGCACAATCAATTATTTTATATGGAGCGCCAGCATGGAAAGAATGGGCTACGGTAGAAAAAGTTGGAATGAGTGCAAAGAAAGCTTGCCATTCGAATATCCAGTGCCTACAGGACAGTAGCTACAAAGGCAATACTGGCTGTAGCGGGGGTTATTCCAATACATTTGTTAGCGCAGGAAAGGAGCTACGAGAAAAATGCGAACACCAAAACAAAAAAGGTAGAAGCCCGTGACCGGACTTTGGCAAAATGGCAAAAAGAATGGGAGGAAGAGACACAAACCTCACAGTGGACCAAGAGGTTAATGCCAGAGGTGAAAAAGAAACACGGACGGATAGAATACTACATCACACAGTTTCTTACAGGGCATGGGTGCTTTGGTACCTACCTTTATAGATTTAAGATTGTAGAAAATGAGGGATGCAGATACTGCAAAGGCAGGGACGCCCCTGAACATACCTTACTGATGTGCAGAAGATGGAACGACATAAGGGACAGAATGAATTCAAAGATAGGCAAGGAGGTGACCCTAGGTAATATAATCGACCTTATGCTAGAAGAGGAGGCTGAATGGGATGAAATTTGTAAAGCAATTCGAGAAATATTCAAAACTAAAGAAATGGAAGAAAGAGAATAACAGAAGGAAAAGAACGTAGTGAAGAATGCTAACAGGCGATACCACTACGATTCTTGATTCGAGGAGGGGTTTAGCAGGTAAGAATACTGCACTCTTGGGAGAAAGCCCAAGGTCTTACGAAGATTTCCCCTCCTCAACAAAAAAAAGGATAATTGAGGTACAGTTAGGGTGAGCTCTAAAATTCTTTCATTAATGCCCTGTTTGAGCTGTAACATGTTTTTACGGTTTTTTACACTGTTCTTTGCTTATAAAATTAAAATTTTCGTGAACTCAACTAGCTTTTCTGGTATTCAGTGTAGTTCCTGTTAATGCTGTGATATGTTTGCTTAAAGTCTATACATAGTTGATGTATGTCGACGTTATATTCCTAGTATTTTTTCAGGTTTGTTTTTATTGTAAGTATGTGATCGGTAATCGATTTTCTGCTTCTAAACAATGATTAATATTCGCCTAAGGTTTCTTCGGCATATAGTTTTATTCCTTCCTCTAATATCAATGCCATATTTTTCTGTAATTGTTGCATTCCGTCCTGTCTCCTTTCTCGTTGTATGTGGGGCATATAATTGAGTTTGTCAAGTCATCTCGAATTTTTTCCTCCACCCGTATCTTTTCTAGTAGTTTGTGTATTTTGTGTAGAAGTTCTCCTCGTTGGTTTTTGACTAGTTCCACAGTCACCTCTTCTTCTCTGGGTGATTTTTGGCTCTTTGGTCGATTCTTTTGTTGCTTTATACTATCTCTTTCGATGGTGGTACTATATTTAGGTGCTTTTTTTCCGCTGTTACCTTCTTTAAGCAGTTCTTTGAAATAGTCTTTAAATATTTTGACCATTTCTTCATGATCAGCCACTAGTTTACCTTCTTTGTTTTTACATAATTGTTACAGGACGAAACCGTCACGTCATTACAAGAATTTGACATTCAAAATACTTAATCGTCAGTTACCCGATAAGACGACACAAATCGAATAATTTTCGAATTCGTTGCCCCAATTATACGTTCCAAGGCGTCATCCGAAGCCCCGACTCCGCGATACGGGAATTCCTCAGCTAATAACTACACAAAACGTCATTTAACTGATCAAAAACTAGACCGACGACACCCACACAGTTTCACTAATTTCGACATTGCACGGCGAAGGCCAAGTGCCTGCGCCGTAGAGGAACAAAACGTTTACTTGTTGCCATCTTGAACTCAGGCGGGTAAATTCTGAAGCCAAAGGAACGTGCGTTTGCGCTACTTAACTGGTTCTCTCTCTGACTTGCATGAAAGCGTAATTATTGCACTATATGAAGCAACCACATCCGCTCCCAAAACGGGGAACCCCGGCAAACAAGACCATGCCTGTATGAAACGGCCATATTTTCTTCCTATTGAAAAATCGATCTCTTGTCTTTTCACTGCTTGTAGCATGTTTGCTATGTCTGCCTACGATTGTCATGGATGCTAGTTCCTTGCCGATGTTAAAAAATAGAGCAAACTGCAGAAGTAAATGGTGATAAAGCTAACTTAACACATGGAAGGTAGCTCTGCAAAACCAATCCATTCATAAACAAGTTTCACGTGAGCAACCAAGCGGAAAAACGACAAATCCGAATAACATACAAGATCTACATGAGCAGCCAACCGTAACGACTCGTCGGTATATAACCAGGAGCAAACGCCACCACCATCAGTCTTTAGAAAACTTCTGAAGAAGCTGACAGCATGAGCAGCGAAACGTCAAGTTCAAATCGACGACCACGGCAAAACCCGGAAGAACCTACCATTACTTTGTAAATGCTGTCGAGAATGGTTTTAGTTCAAACAGTAAATGGATACGCTATGACTAAAGTTAAAGTTTTGCAAGTAATCTAATCGCATTATACAAGAGATTTCGAATTTATTTTGTAACTTAGTTTTAAACTGGAGCATCATAAACGTCGTCTTGGCTTAATTAATATTAGTCATAAACTGTGTGATAGCGTGCAGGTTAAGATATTTTTACACCACGTATTAGTTTAAGCTTTTACTATTATAACAACATCCAATGTACTCATAAAGTGTACTCATTTGTCAAGCTATATCTTTAAAATACGATCGATTCGGTAGTTTTACAACTTAAAAACGCAGAGCTTTGACCCACCAATATTGCTCACTGTTATGCTATACAAAAAAAAGTGAAAATAACTCTGAAACATTGCAGCTGGTATCCGCTATTAATTCCCAGTTCATAAATAAAGCACTTTTATTTTTTGTTTTTTTTTGTTCTATTTATGTCCCAGTTGTTGCCAAAACTGAAAGCAACAGCATAACAAAGTCAAGAAACTCCTTCAATTTAGCATTCCTGTGGCTAAAGGTGTTTACTTCCACGAACTTGCAGTGAAACGTCTGCCTTTGGTCGGTGTAAGCGACAGTATTCAATAAAACTTGTAACTACGACGCTACATCCACAATTACAGTCGCAATGCTCTATTTCGATTGAATACATTCCACTAACCTCTTTTCACATAGCCGGAAACGAATAAGTGGGTTGTTGCTACCTGGATAACTTGAAGCAAACTTTGTAATTAATACTGGAACTGTTAAATGCACTGCTCAGGCCTGACCTAAAATTGGCAAACAAGCAAATCCGATATGTGGGGCACAATTGGTGTTCGACATTAATTAAATGTTGTGCATAACCACGCTTTGTTTACCGGTGTGAAGATGGCAGCCAGAAGGTAGCAGCCAAAAGTGACGAACATTGCCGAAGAGCTCATAGATATACAAAAAATTATAGAGAATGAAACTAATACCACATTCAACTCACTTAAGGAATTTGCGAACCGAATAAAGCTTTTTAGGTACTACACATGAGAAATGCCGGCGCATAAAAAGATACTTCACATATCGGGCAAAATAAATAATAATTTTTCAGCTCGAATGCTACACATAGACCCCGAAAGAAACCTTGCTAAAAACCTGCCCTCTACATACCGAACAAAAGGGCCCAAACCGAATTTAATTGCCGTACTCCACATTGCGGGTAAACTACCCCCGCCTAAATAAAATTAGAATTTTGCTGCTCGGATACTACACATAGAACTCGAACGAAACTTTGCTAAAAACATACCCTGTATATACCGAATAAAAGGGCCCAAACAGATTTTAGTTGCCGTACTCCACATAGCGGGTAAACCACCCCTGCTTAAATAAAATTAGAATTTTGCAGCTCGGATACTGCACATAGAACTCGAACGAAACTTTGCTAAAAACATACCCTATATATACCGAATAAAAGGGTCCAAATAGATTTTAGTTGCCGTACTCCACATAGCGGGTAAACCACCCCCGCCTAAATAAAATTATAGTTTTGCAGCTCGGATACTACACATAGAACTCGAACGAAACTTTGCTAAAAACACACCATATATATACCGAATAAAAGGGCTCAAACAGATTTTAGTTGCCGTACTCCACATGGCGGGTAAACCACCCCCGCCTAAATAACATTAGAATTTTGCAGCTCGGATACTACACATAGAACTCGAACGAAACTTTGCTAAAAACATACCCTTTACATACCGAATAAAAGGGTCCAAATAGATTTTAGTTGCCGTACTCCACATAGCGGGTAAACCACCCCCGCCTAAATAAAATTATAGTTTTGCAGCTCGGATACTACATATAGAACTCGAACGAAACTTTGCTAAAAACACACCATATATATACCGAATAAAAGGGCTCAAACAGATTTTAGTTGCCGTACTCCACATGGCGGGTAAACCACCCCCGCCTAAATAACATTAGAATTTTGCAGCTCGGATACTACACATAGAACTCGAACGAAACTTTGCTAAAAACATACCCTTTACATACCGAATAAAAGGGTCCAAATAGATTTTAGTTGCCGTACTCCACATAGCGGGTAAACCACCCCCGCCTAAATAAAATTATAGTTTTGCAGCTCGGATACTACACATAGAACTCGAACGAAACTTTGCTAAAAACACACCATATATATACCGAATAAAAGGGCTCAAACAGATTTTAGTTGCCGTACTCCACATGGCGGGTAAACCACCCCCGCCTAAATAACATTAGAATTTTGCAGCTCGGATACTACACATAGAACTCGAACTAAACTTTGCTAAAAACATACCCTTTACATACCGAATA